>JAQPPZ010017031.1:15750801-16378402 GCA_028583015.1 Wollemia nobilis
TCTAGTCCTAGTCCGAGAGCTGCTCCTATGAGTACCTATGGTATGGGTGTCCTCTAGAACCTCTCCACCTATCAGTCGAATGTGATCCTCTAGCATGGAGATGCGAGCTACCCTCATAGTCGATCATGCATTTCCCTCCTCCAAGAGGGAAGTGAGCCACCTAACCTCTACCATGGGGTCCCGACCTGAGGGTAATAGGTGAGATGGAGCTATAGGTGGTGCCATAACTACCTATGAGGATGAAGGAATAGCCCTCGAGTCCCTTAGTGAATCCCTCTCTCTAGTCATCAGGTCCAACTGAGTCCATGCCAAATCATGCTCTATAGTGAGCCTTGAATCTCTATATCTACTATGGTAATCTAGGCCTTGAGGAGAGGCCTCTCCTCCTCATACTCCTACCACTGTCTCTACCCATGAGCGAGCTTCACCTCTACTATGGTGAGGCTAGTATCCCTATGTCATAGCTGAGTCTTAGCCTCCCAACCTAGCTCTGTAAATCTACCACCTAGGCTAGCAGCTACCCTACCTCACTATCTAGAGGCACCTCACCCTCATCTAGGGCCTCCTCCTCGACCTCTACTAGTGGTGCATCCTCTACTACAACCTCTACCCCCATCCACCCTCAGTCCATGGGCGCACATTGCACCCCTATGGATCAACCTCCACCTCATCATCTACCCGAGAGGACCAGATCCCTACCACTAAAGTAAGGACCACCAAGTATCATACACTAGGGTGGTCCCAGCCATAGCAACTCTAGACTCCTAGAAATCATCTACAGCATCACCCAGAGGTGTAGGCTACACCCACTATAGATCTATCTCTAGAACTAGCTGCCTATAGATAATAGGTAGCTCTAGAATATCCTATACTATGTCAAACTATCATAGGACCCATGAGTAGAACTGATACTCATGAACCTCAACCTTACAGTCGAGTAGCCATCTATCTCATCGAGCCTAGCATAGCCACTCACCAACCTCCAACCATACAGGGCAATCCATATATGGATGCCACTCAATGTCATCAAGTCTTAGTGCTACAAATCTACTGATATAGTGCTCGATATCCCCTACATGGGACCTACTCTAGAACCCCTCCTCCTCATGAGGCCAGCATGCCGCATAGCACTGTGTGGTAGGAATAGAAGTAATCTCCAAGGGTAGCTCTATAGGTCTCTCGATCTGGATGTGCTACCAACCCCAGATCTATAGGAGTAGACTATAGCTAATGCCTACTCGACTCCTACTAGTAATATGATACAACTCCTGGTAGAGCTAGCATAGTAATGTGCTCCCCTAGGCTAGGAGCAGTGGCTAAGCCATGGAGCTCTAGATGACCCTCCTAACACTAGCTAGAAGGTTCCAAGGGATCCTCATACTCGAGGAGTCTGGAAGGACAATCTGCATGATCAAGTGCATAAAAACTACCTCTCGAATAGAGAAGACCTCCTCCTCGTACCAGTATCCAATGTGAACACCTCCATGGTCGATCTTCCATTAGGCCTCCAGGCTTCGATCATCGAAGATCTCATCAAAAATAGCTCCCCTACTCTAAAAGGTAGAGGAGGTGATGGGCTCACCATCAATAGGGATCCTAAAGATCCTATAGACATCCTCAAGAGTGATGGTCATTTCACCTATCGAAAGGTGAAATGTATTGGTCCAGGCATTCCAACTCTGGGCCAATGTAGTCATATAAGCTTGATCTACCCTAATAGTGGGTAGATCCAAGACATAGCCAAAGCCTATGGCCCTAAACCACCCCCACTCCCCATTAGTCAGCAGTGGGTGGAGAGTGTTAAGGAGCTCTAGCTCCCTAGCTCTAGAGGTCAATCTCTGCAAAGAGATATGGTATAAGGAAAAATCTAACTAAAAGCTAGCTAAAAGCAATTATAAAATGACCTAAAAAGAGATAGATCAAGCTAAAAATAGCTAACAATGCAAAATTATGTTAAGCATGATCAAAAAATTTTAATAATACATCTCATAGGTGCAATAAATGGCATTAATTGCCAAGAAAATCACAAAAAAATAAAATTGAAAAATTTTAAAAAAGGGGAACCATAGGTCAAACCCGTAGTCCACACAATGGTCAATTTTTTACCATTGTAATTCAAACCTAACCGTAGATGATACCTACGATCCCCAACCTATCAAAGGGGAACCACAACTGGTAGCTACGGTCTAGGAAAATGACCCTTTTTGGGTCTTTTCCTAGCCGATAAAACAAAAATATAATAAAAATAATCTAAAGCTAGCCTAATCTAGGGTGTGGTTCATTACCAACAATTTAATGTGATTGATTAACCAATTAATTAATTTGGTTCATTTTATTGGTAATGAATGCAAGGACTCGGTTTTGAATTACCTTGCCCACACTGAGGCCTCGACTAGAAGAAGGTTGTCCACGGTCTGCCATCCTGATGTGTGTAGGGTAGTAGGTTTTAGTTTACATCAAGTTTACTCTCACACCTCTCAGAGCTCTTCAAATTGTAGTCACTATCAAGGAATAATGAGGAATTTTGAAAATGACAAATTTTTAAACCTTTTCCTATTTCTATCGAACCGTAAATGACACCCGTGGTCCCAGAATTAGGGTTTTCTACCCATGGGTCTGACCTACGGTTCCCAAAATTTGAAAGTTTCAACCATAGACTGAACCCATGGTTTACAACTAGCATTAAATGCAGTAAAATCCCATTTAATCCCCAAAAATGCAAATTTGGTGAAGATCAAGCACAGGATCAAATTAAAAATAAAATATCTAATGAGATTATAAAGTACATTCAATTGAGGTCATCATTTTGATAATCCTTTCATGGAGCGCCGCATCTCCCATCCAAATAAATAAATTCAATTAAAATTCAAAATTAACAAAAACATTTAAAATAATCAAAAGCCAAATGCACCTCGTATTTAGTTATTTACTCTATACACTTGGCGGTTGCAGCGACTTGCGCTCCATGCAATCCGATGAGATGAGTAAATAACCATAAGGACATTTGGGGTAAAATTGTCATCGTTGATCTGATATGCTTCTTTTCAATTTTGAAGAAGGCCTTTGAGGTTGGACCGCTCCATGGAAATGAGGTATTTCATGTCATTTCCCCTATGACATATTTTCAGCAAATCATCGACAAATTGATTCAACATAAAACTAATTGGATTTGTATCATTTCGATTCCCTAAGATGGCTATTGTAGCTCGACTGCTCCATGGGATAGGAATGTGCAATTACTATTAATAGTTGTAATCATACGTTGAACTAGGCTTAGCCAAGTAATTAAATGCTCAATTCTAAATTTTGTTTAGATCATTCATTATGGTCAAGTGACCTCATCGCTTCATACATTGTCATTACCCTCATCGACTCATCGCTTGAGGGGGTAGTCATAATATCATAATCATAATCAAAATCAGTAGAAGATCCCTGAAATCGTAGATCCCTTGATCTTGTCAAAATTGTGTTCATCCTTGCGAATCATTGTCAATAACTATCATAAGCTTACCCCTTTGCTTGGGGTAAATAGCAAATATGATAATTAGTTTGTAACTCTCATCCTTTCGATTATATAGGCCTAACTCCTATTGTAGCGCCAAAGCTACTCGAATGTCTGATGATGAGTGCAAACTCTTTCAAATTTAAGCCTCCAAAGAGTTGGAAGCAATGATTCCAGGATGCACATCCTTTTGTTGGACCTGGGGCATCTAATGTTGATCCGACTAATGATCATCATAGAACCTTCGACATCATTTTAGGTGGTGTATTTTTTCTCATGCATTGTTCGATCTCACAACGCATCTCAAAAGGGGCATCTGTAGACACCTAAAACACGTCATGTCGATGGCGACTACTCATATGGACATGCTACAAGACCATATGGAAGATCTTGGATAGACTCCAAGATAGAGCAGTGGTTCTAACCACTCAATTTGGGCTCCTTGGCCTAATCAGTCTGAACCATAGCTGAGACCTATGGTCCACAGTCTGAACCATGGCTGACACCTATGGTTTATAGTCTAAACCGTAGCTGTCACCTACGGTCTTAACTAAAGTTTAGTTGGCCTTCATCCGAGCCAAATCGGTTTGAACGACCATTTGATCTAGAAGAAGGTGGTTAAAGGATGGAAGCTTCCAATCCAACTATCCTAACCACCCCTTCTTGTTCTTGGCTTCTCCATGAAGCCACCCCTAGCCCTTGGGTAGTCCTATAAGTACCCCTCAGAATTAGGGCAAACTATGAAGCAAGCATTGGAGATTAGAGCAGCGAAGCCCTATCGAATTGTGAACTCACTTGAGTGCACTAAGAGAGAGATTTGTTGCTATCACTTTGCCAACCTAAGCATCATGATGAATTATGCCATGGATGCCCTAAGGAGCTAGAATGCCAAGAAACACTAATTTGGGCAAACGAAGGCCCTATCGAGCAATTCAACCACCAAACCTATCAGAGGACACTGAGGCGACCCTTGATCATCAATTTGACAAGGAGGATCAAGCCCACTACCCTAGAATTGGAGGGCAAACCTACTTGGTTGTAGGTCATGGCTGTCAGCCATGGTTTATAGTGCAGACCGCTCATCAGAGCTATGGTTTGCAATAGGTGATAGATCTCCTTACCATTTCTTTTACATTATGCTTAATTAGGTTAGATTAGTCATTTTAGTGGTTTATCTAGTATTTTAGAGACACTGACCGATATAATTAGAGATTCATGCAAGTTATCTTCATTATGGAAATTTATGCAATCTTGGTTACTTCTCATGTTTCCATGCTTAATTTCATATAATTGATCCATTAGGTTTATAGCTATACTCATTATTTACATGTTTCAATCAATATTTATGAATCTTGCATAAGTTTAGTATGATTTATTCACTTTCTTGATTTCATTAGTATTGTGCTATCTTTATGTTTATTTTCCTTAAAGGGCCTCATCACGAGAGGTTGCCTATTTTTTTAATGTTTCTTGTGTTGTTTCTTGATCATAGGAAATAGGTTCAAAGGAGCTTCAATCATCTAATTCCTTCCTCAACGCGAAGAAGAGGGTCAACTCCACCCTAGAGCAGTTTGTGTCACCCCGAATGGCCTGAAACTCACATTTGCCCTTGAGAGGGATTTCATATGCTTTTCCTACTATAATAAGAGTATCAAATCGGTATCCCTAAGAGGGACGTATTTGTAATTGGAATTGGCTTCATAAATGGAAATAAAGTGTTCTCATTCTTTATCATTTGTTGTCAATTTTGCAATGCATGCTTTTGTATCTTTTATTTCAATTACGCAGTAGGAAGCATAGGTGTGAGGCCATTTTGGTGGTCATAAAACCTATCCTCAAATATACACCAAACTCTATCCTCTGATCTATACTAAACAAAGTCCTTAAGTCTAGCACAAATCTATCCTTAATCTCTATCCTCTAATATACACTAAACATAGTTCTTCTATCTAGCACAAATCTATCCTCAATATCTGTCCTCAAGCCTTAACACAAATATTGAATCAATCTCAAATCAAATCTTCTAGATCTACCCCAAACCTTAACTCAAGGTTTGAATAAATCAATCAATCAAATATGCTCACAAGTATTCTTAAAGACTTGTCTCAAATATGCTTTGTAAGCTTCCACAAAAGCTCACACTAATCTGTCCACAAGTCATTTCTTAGAAATTGCATAATTTTATCTCAAGTCTTCACTAAGACTTACCTCAAATCTGCTCAACAAGTCCTCACTAGAACTTGTCCAAATATGCTCAATAAGTCCTTAGTAGAACTTATCCAAACTCATAGAAACATAAAGAGAATTATTAGAGACTCAATATGCTTCACACTCACAAAATCTCAATCACTTTCAATCTCTATTTTATCTTAGAAACATATAGATAATTGTTACAGATTCAATATGTTTCACAATCATCAACACTCAACCTATATTTCAAATTAATTCATAATATAGAAAAATTTGTTTCATATAACTTGAACTATCACATAAACACATCCATTTGACTAGGCTCAACCAACTCTACTCAACCAATCACTCAATGAAATAATCCTTGCTTACAAACCCTAGTCCCAATTCATGAACATTCACTCAAATATTTCCAACAATGCTCATCAACAAATATCACATAACAATGATACTCATGTTCTTTGCAAACCCTAGTTCAAGTTCTTCACTCAACCAATCACTTCAACAACAATGCTTATAAAACAATATTCACATAACAATGATACTCATGATATTTTCAAACCCTAGTTCAAGTTCACTCAACTTAATCACCTCAACAACAATGCTTATAAAACAAGGTTTTATCAACAACTATTTATTCCAAAAAATGTTGAAGCTTTAATTAAACACACTCAACAATGTTTACCAAACAATCCTTTTCACTCCAACTTTGCATTCACAACATTCAACAATCACTTACTAGGAAGATGTGCCCATACCTTTTGTTTTATGTAGAAGTGCCCTTAGAAAACCTATCTCAATCACAATTTTCCTATTTGCAAATTTCTATGGTTAGATGACAAAATATCACACTAACTCTCTTTCAAAATATTTTTCAAACACAAAAATAATCAATCCCAAATACACCTTATTAATCCTTCTTGAATTTAGTAGTCATCAAATTACACATAAAAATAATACCTCAAAATTCTCTTTATAATCTCCAATTTAATAATTTAAACTTTCAAAAATAACTCTTTAGAAATAATAATTGACGAACCTTTTTACTCCCTCAAAACACTTAATAACCAATTTTAATTTAGGAAAAAATTAAATCTTACAAACCATCAAAAAATATTTTTCAACCTTAGGCACATAAAAATATTTTTTATTTTCCTTCAACCTTAGCACATTCCAAATTAAGCGATAAACCCAACAATCATCAGCGCATACCTTTGTCTCAACCACTAAAAGGGCCTTGATGGGTTTTGACCCCGAAACCTCTCCACCGAGCATCTTACCTAGGTGCTAGCCCACCACGTGGGCTAGGTGTTCCCACAAGGAGGGGAAGGCACTTTCCCCACTTTATCTCCTCATTAGCGCCGCTTCCAAAAATGATGACCTTCCTTCCTTGCAAAATGTGAACTCTGTGGGATTCGAACCTACATCCTCCCTTCCAGCAAAAATCTTAAATCCTTTTGCCATCACCAACTACACTACATAGCACTTGTGCAAGGTAAGAGGATCCTAGATCCTACTTTTTTATTCCTCTGCCTCGAAGACTTTTCAACGCGAAAATGTTGTGTCCTTTCTGTGCTCATTTTTTAACTTAGGGGTATTTGAATAAATTGCATTAGAGACTAAGGCAAAGGTTTTGCCTTCATATATACATAGTGCCTTGATGTTATAACACGTCGACATTTCAAATCAAATTTTAAATTTGATTTATAAACTTTACTTTATAACCCTTTTTAGGGTTTATTAAATTAATAAAAAATTATTTATAATTAAATTTAAAATTAATTTATAATTAACTTAAGTAACATGAAAGTTAATTAAATTATTTAATAGATTAATTTATAATAAAATTATATTAATTAATTTAAATCTCATTTTTAATATTATAATAGACTATTATAATATTATTTTCCTAGGTCTCTTCTTTGCCCTTTGGACCTCATATGACTTCCTGGAATGGGTCTTGATCAACTGAAGGTGGACTATCATTTTGCACTTGTTGGAGATCCTAAAACTGATGCTGCCCACTGAAACTGCCACTAACTGGTGCTGATAGCTTGACATCAATGACCACTCACTCTGGACATCAATGACAACTCATCTACTCAAAATTTCCAACAAGGATATCCTTGCTGCCATTGCCCAGACTATTGGTACTTTGGTAGCTATTGACCATACAACCCTGGCTAGGACCAGGATGGTTATCGCCAGAATATTTATCTATACAAACCTTGACTCAGAGCTTCCAACCTTTGTGGATTTGGAATACAGTTCTTACTATCACAAATAGGCTATTGAATACAAAAATAAGCTAGCCTCCTGTATAGAATGTCATACTCAAGGACATATTCGAAGACAATGCCCATCGTTGAAGGCTAAATCTATGGAAGATCCTAGAAAAGAGCCTGAAGCTCTTAGATGTACTATTCAAGGCTAGAAGAAACCAATGCCAAAAGTTCCAAACCATAACCCTAAAGGTTGGAAGAGCGTAGGCCCAAAAAAGTATTCAAACATTCTAAGGAAGGATAACATTAGGCTAATAAAGAATTTATTATTCATGATCCTGAGGATAAGCTAGCTCCTCCAGCTCTTGTTCAATCAACAAAAAGAGGAAAACAATTTTTCACATCTCCAACCCCATCTCTAGAATCCAGTGAAGAGGTATGTCCTATTACTGATAGCCCTAATAAATTTTTAGTTCTAGCTGACCCAAATTTGTTTGAGTAAGAGAATAAGCAAAATGTTCAAAATATAGAGTTTAAACTCCATTAAAACCTTGATTCTCTTGCAAGGTTTGGACCTTCCCTTCCCCATCCTAAGACATTTAGTCCCACAAATGTCTCAAATCTCATAATGTCTTCCAGCCCTGTAGTTGAACAAATAGTTCCTTCAAAATTTAGTCCCAAACACACTCGTAGTTCTATGAAATCCCCAATTGATTGTGGGAGTGATAAAAAATGGGGAAGACCTTCTGTAAGTGATCATTGAAAAAACAAAGTTCAGGATGACATTGCTAATGGCATCCAAAAAACTTTATTTTCCCTGTTAGTTCTCAATCTCGAGATGAACCAAAAAGTACCAAACCTTCCCAAACCACTGGTAAGGAAGGTAGGAAATCCTCCAAAGCTCCCCAATGAATATCCTCTCATGGAATGTGAAGGGCATTAATGGGTTAACCAAACAAAGGGTTGTTAGCTCATTAAGAAAATAACTAAGACCTACAATTTTCATTATGCAAGAAACTAAACTTGATCAACATAACTCTACCTTTGCTACAAAGAAAATCTGAAGCAAAGAAGAATTTATCTTCAGTCAAGCAAGAGGTTCATCAGGAGGTCTCATATATTTATGGGACCCAAGAAATATAGAAGAAAAGTTTATTCAATCCAATGAAGGAATGTTAAGTGTTATGTTTCAAGATAGATACGCCAATTTCTCATGGATTTTTACAAAACCTATCCTAAGCTAATTAACCAGACAAAAATGAAAAAGGTAAGGTGGTGATACCTCTGCTACAAACCGCAGCTTTGGTGAGCGGTTTGCATTGTAAATCATGGTGGAAAGCTATGGTTAGCACTTTGATAGGGTTTCTCTCAATTCCAAGGGTAGTGGGCTTGACCTCCTTATCCAATTGATGTTCAAGGGTCACCTTTAGTGTCCTTCTGACAGGTTTGGCAGTTGAATCACTGTGATGGGACTTCGTTTAGCCAAATTTGTATTTATTGGTTATTATAGGCTCCTAGAAATTCCATGGCAAATTGATCTTTGGGTGAATAGCAAAGTGGCCTTCTAAAATGCATGAATTCAGTATGTAATTCGATAGGGCTTCGTTGCTCGCATGATCAATTAACTCTCTTCCTTCTCTCCCCATTTGAAGGAGGTATTTATAGGATGCCCTAGGACTGGGGGTGGCTTCCTAGAGAAGCCAAGATCAAGAAGAGGTGGTTAGGATAGTTGGAATGGAAGCCTTTGGAATATTCCATCCATTAACTACCTTCTTCTAGATTAAATTGCCATTCAAAACGATCTGGTTTAGATTGAAGGCCAACTGAACTTCAGTTAAGACCATAGGTCACAGTTGCGGTCTAGACTATAAAACGTAGGTCTCAGTAACGGTTCAGCTTGTAAATCATAGTTTTGGGCTATGGTTCAGAATAATTAGGCCAAGGATCCCAAATTGAGTGGTTAGAACCACTGCTCTATCTTGGAGTCTATCCAAAATCCTCCATATGATTTTGTAGCATGTCCATATGAGTAGTCGCCCTCGACATGACACGTTTTAGGTGTCTACAAGTTTATCTTCAAGTGAGACCAATGTTGTCAAGGATTAAGTCAACTTCTCTCAAAATAGGACAAATGTTCATTGAATTTACTCCTATCTTTGTTCATCCCCATGCAACCTTGGTTCATGGGTTATCACTTTTTTTTGGTTTTTTCAATCTTATTCCTCGGTCCACCACCTTTCAAGGCTTCCATTTTTGTAGAATTTTTTCATTCATTTATATTTTTCCCTCATTTCCATTATGGTATCCACATTTTCATCATCTATTCCATATTTTCCCTCTTGGTTATCATACCCATCCACCTTAGTGCCACTTTATCTCCCCCTCTTCTCACTGTTCCTTTCCAAAACCTTCCATCCACCATCCATGTTGGCACCTTCCCCCAAATTTTGACCTTGGTTTTCATTTCCCAGATCAAATTTTCCATCATGTGGAGTTTTGAAGAGGATTCCCACATGCTTCATTTTCATTATTTTGCTTGTGTTTTCTATCATGAGTTCCTTGGTTCATGTAATTTTTCCCATCCCTGACTCCCTCGACACCCTTATCGAGAAGGCAATTGGATTATTTATTTTTTTGATCTCCTAGATGTTTCACTTTATTATTTTCCTACTCCTATGTGAATTAAGTAAAAAAAATTCACCTAATTATGAATAAAAATATGTGTATCTATCCTCTATTGCTTATGAGCATCAAACGGAAGCATGCATGTGAAAATGAGGCAATACCAAACAACAAGGAATGAAATGAAACAAGTATCCTTATTCATTTGGTGGATCAAATCCAAGGTTACATAGAAGTACCATTGAGGGATTAAAGTTGATATAATTGTTACAAATTTTGGTTGCCCAAGGATCAAATCCTTCAAGAAATCTGGGTGCACATCCAGTGTCCTTCCTTGTACCCACAATTAAGGTGGGCGGGACAATGCCACCGCTACTTGTATATTTGATATTTGATGTCTGTTTTTCATTCCCAATGCCCTATAGTAACCTAAAAATACACACAAGTAAGCCAAAATTTTCAAATAGCAAGTGCATGTGATGGAAAACATGCAATCCCCACAGGCACCAAAAGACTAGTAAAGGGCATATGTATTAAAATATATCAAATAAATTCAGAATGAATCGAAATTTTATGGATATATTAAATAGGATTTTGTGAAGATATATCACCAAAAAATATCTGAAATTACATTTGTGGGCTCCTCGATTTTGCATCACCCATCTACAACATGCGAAGACCAAGACAAGCAATTACTGCCCCTAAACATGTCAAAAATATATAAAACTTGGAAATAATACATAAATAAACATTTTAAGACTACCCATGTGGTTAGATTTTAAAAATAGGGCACATATCCTTCTGCATGCACCTAGGGTTCCCGGATGAGCCCTACGAACCTGCAAAAACTTAAAAATGTGATATCTCGGCCAATATAGCTCCAAGTTGAATGAAATTTTAACTATAGCATCCTATGATAGTTTAGAATAAGCCTAAAAAAACATTAAATAAATTGTGCATAGATTTATCCTCATCCTAGGGGGGAATGTTGGTGATTGCAACTAATTGGAGGTCAGCCTGGGGTGGGAAACCCACCAATTCTGCACACCTTTTGCTACCAATCCTATTGGAGAATGGTCCTAAACACTTTGAGGGGTATTTTTATAAAACTTGGTGAATAAATTTACCCGGACGGTAAAATTATGCCTAAAATATCCTCTTGAAGTCACCCGGTAACATCCTTCACTAAGAAGATATTCCGAGGGAAAGAGAGCACAATAAAGTGATGGGAAATCTCGGCAGCACTCTATTGTATATCCTAGAACTCCTCTATGTATATTTTTTTGTGTGGACCTTGTATCCATTTTATAGCCCTAAGGGGCTTATGTGCAAAAAGGCATGCATGGCAGGAGGCGCCATTTGTAAAAAGGGAGGCATGCACTGGATGTGGAAGAGAATCTCCATTTTTTTCCTCCATTATGAAGCATGTCATAAGGATGTAGTGCCATCTGACTTGCATGCTTCAATTGACAAGGTAAATGGTAGTTTCTGGGTGCCATTTGTCCCAAATTTGACTTTTTGTTGGTCAAACTTACTCACCGTCCCACCCTGGAATGATGGCTCACCATCGTCCTAGGGTGGGATGGTGGGAATTTTCCACCATCCTAGGGTGGGACGGTGGTGAATTTTGGGCCAAAACCTCCTCAAATTGGTCTAGAAGCCTCCAAAACCTCACTCGGAGTGGCTAGAACCACTGTGTGCCTTCTAAGGGTTGCCCAAGGGGCCATATGGTGTCAATTTAGTCATTGTTTATGGATGCCTAATCAGATTGACCATATTTTAGTGTCTAAAGATGCCTATTTTTGAGATGCATTGTGTGTAGCACAGTGCTAAGCAAAAATAGATGACTAAAATGTTCAATGATTAAGGTTACTCGCTAACCTAACCAACTTTAGATGCCCCAATTGTGGAAAGAACATGCGTTCTTGAATCCTCGCTTATGACTCAATAAAGACATTGGTCTTGGTTTCTCTTCAGCTTACAGGTATTCTCAGGGGACTTATAACCCTAGGCATTAGAGAAAACCAAGTATTTTAGTAACTTTTGAGGTTACCAATAGGCAGGTTCATATGCACTGTTATGTGCTTAATTGAGATATTTGCTTATTTTCTACCCAAAGCAGGGGCATGATTGTCTTTGCCAAAGATTCATTGGACAAAGGTAACTTGCATGATTGAGTGTTTAATTATTGATTTTTGATTATGAATTTGTTAGGTATGACTACCTCCTCAAGCGATGAGTTGATGAGGGAATGACCAGTGAGAAAAGTGACGAGTCGCTTGACCTAGATGACTTTTGCTAACGTTACCTTTAGTTGTTCTCATTGAAAAATGGCATAGTTTTGAAAGGATTTGGATGATGCTATGGATATTTCATGGAAGCAAAGATTTGAAAACCTACTTCCCGTGGGGCGGTCTAGCCATAATGGCCTTCTTGGGGAGTGTAGTAACTTGTCCATGCATCCATGAGAAGTTTGCATTCCATCTTGACCCTGAATGAATTCCATCATATTTGACTTATTTTGGTGGGTGTTGAACCCTTTTCTTTGGATTTTTTGTTGTTTAGTTGTTTTGTTCTTTTGGTTTCTGATTAATATATATGTATGTATACTTGACCAATGGGATTATTGGATTTAATTGGGGAATTTTGAGTGACTAAAGGGTTTAGGAATACCTTTGGGGATTTTTTGGATTGAGAAAAGGATTTATGGAGTCCTTTGGGGCTTTTTGAATTAACCAAAAAGTTTATGGATACTTTTGGGGCTTTTTGGGTGACCAAAGAGTTTATGGATACCTTTGGGGCATTTTGGGTTGACCAAAGGGTTTATGGATACCTTAGGGGATTTTTGGATTGACCAAAGGGATTATGGATACCTTCGGGGCATTTTGGATGACCAAAGGTGTTATGGATACCTTTGGGGCATTTTGATTGACCAAAGGGTTTATGGAGACCTTTGGGGATTTTTAAGTTGACCAAAGGGTTTATGGATACCTTTAGGGATTTTTGGGTTGACCAAAGGGTTTATGGATACCTTAGGGGATTTTTGGGTTGACCAAAGGGTTTATGGATACCTTTGGGGATTTTTGGGTGACCAAAGGGTTTATGGATACCTTTGGGGAATTTTGGGTTGACCAAAGGATTTATGGATACCTTTGGGGCTTTTTGAGGCTCTTTTGACTCTTTTTGGATTTTTGGATGTTTAGCATTGTGAGGTCTAAGGACCCACTTTATTATAGCCTACAGGTATTTTTGGAAACTATGATGTAATTTTTTTTTCCCATATATATATATGGGATTTTTTTATGGTCATGATGTGTCTCCCTTATTTCTTTATGATATGGATGCAATGCATGCATTTGCTTTTGTAGATGTGTTGGATGCTTATTATGTATGCATATGGATGCTTTTGTGATATGATGGAATGGTGATAAACATATATCATGTATGCATGTGTATTTGCTTTGATTTGATGTTATCTATATGCATGGATGCATAGTGAGATGAAATATGGGGTGATTGAAAAATATGGATTGTGGATAATGATTTGACATACTATGTGAACACTATACACTGTACATAATACATTAACACTCTTTGTTTTTGCTTTTTTTTTTTTTGTAATGGAAATGTGAAACCATTATTGCGATGTAAAAAATGGATTAAATGATATGACATGTTTAAATAATGTAGATGAGGTTTTTAGGAGTCTCAAAAACTCTAGCTGATGTGATCAAAGGTTGTATACTAACTATGCAAGAATTTTTGATAAGGTATGAATCTGCTAGGAAGACCAAGGTATGTCATATCCCTATGTGTGAAAGTGAGTTCATTCCTGTGAAATGCATAAAGATACCGCCATTTCCAGATAGGCTATCCATAAAACCTGGAATGAGGATCACCTTATGAATGTCACAATTCTAGGTTTTTTACTTAGTAGGACTAGACCACTAGGCAATCTAGGTTACAAAATCTAGCTCATCCACATGCAAACATTGGTCTGCACACACGCACAAGGCTAATATGATAGACATATCATCATGCGGGAGGCTACCACCATTGCCAGATAGGTTATCCACAAAACTTGTAATGAGGATGACCTAAATGGTTTTTCAAATACTGAGAATTCCAGGGATTCAAGCTCAAGCTCCCTTATTTTCTTCAATTTTATTGGGATACTTGCACATTGGTAGTGATGATAATCACTATTTTTTTTGTATTATTTTTTTTTTGAGCAAGGGATTTGGGTTTTGGGATTACCACTATTGACTTTGTTTTTGATTTTTGAGGATTTTGAATTTTTATTGCTTTGATTTTTGTGGAATTTTGATATTTTTGGGATGGGGACTTGTGGGAATTGGTATTTTTGATAGTGGTGAAAACCACTATTTATTTTGGGGAATTGGGTAGGGAAGATGCTTGTCCTTTTGCCAAATCTCAGAATTCTTGAACCATTTGCACAAGGGGATGAGCAGGATGACCTTTTCACTTAAGGTAATCTAGACCACTTCATGGACTTCATCTTTCTTTACACAAAACTTGGATTATTAATGTTTAACTGTGTTTGGGATTTGATGTACACAAGGCATAATCAATGCAAGAATCTACCTCCTAAAATTCAAGCTAGCTTTCTAAAAAACTTTAAGAGAAGCTAGAAATGGTTGAGTGACAAAAAAACCTAATGAAATTATAAAAAAAATGACTAGGTGAAGGGGTGGACACAAATATGGAATGTGAAAAATGTGGATGAAAATGATAATTGTGGCATTGAACTATGGGTAGTTTCAAGACATTGATTTTGAGCGGTAAGTAGTGTACCATCATGGTGCTAGATATGTATGATCAACTCTAAAATATAAAGTGCTAATGATGAATATGCCTAAATGCAAGTGACAATAAAATGCAATGGGATGCAATGTGATGTGATGCAATATTTTTGAATTTTTGAAATTTTGATAATTTTTTTTTGAAATTTTGATTGATATATATATATATATATATATATATATATATATATATATATATATGTATGTATGTATGAAAGTGCAATGCGATGCAATGTTTTTGTATTTTTTTTTGGTAGATAAGATACTATAGCATTAATACCGGGTTTTACAGGTTGACCCAAAACCTTTTACAAAAATCAGCCTAGGGCTGTTGATGAACATGTCCTTACTAAGGATCCTATATATGTAAAATCTACATGCCGCCAAAGCCATTACATCCGGTAAGGCACATAGCCTGTTATCAAAAAGAAACTTCCCATACAACATTTTGGGTATACCCCGAGAAAACACACCTGCATCATAATTACAAAAAAAGAAACAGACACAGATCCCTTCCTTGAAATAGTGGAGAAACAAAAAGCTGCAGACACACATAGCAGAGTACTAAAAAAAACTCCCACAAGCTCTGTATTGACAGTTACTCTTAATAATTCTTTGGTAATTGCTTTCTTCCATATATGACATGCTTTGGGACCACATCCCATCTTGGCCAATCAGCCTTGGAGAAGTGAACCTGCTGGCTAGATTTATGGTGGTGGCTATCTGGTGGTCCACGTGGCTCTGGTTCGAAGTCTTATATTGTCATTTCTTTCCTGCCCTATGATTATCAACCAACCTCAAATTACTAAGATGACTAGGAGCCATGTTATCTGACATGTGACTATCCCCATTAGTCTTTGTGGTATTTCCAAGCAACATCCACCAAGACTGACAACTCGGATAATTTTTATTGTGAGTCCATTTCAAAAAAGAGATGGGAATACTCATAGCCTTCGAACTTACAATGCCTTCCCTATTGGTAAATTTGACTATCATTCTTGGCATTCTTGTTGAATAAGCTCCTCTACTTCACTCGAGACACCGTGTTCCCATTTGAAAAGTCCATCACCATCGACACCCAAATTGGCCAGCTTATCAACAACTTTGTTAGCTTCCCGAAAGACATGTTGGGCTTTTCTATCTTGTCTTCCCTGGAAAAGGATCCTAGCCTCTTCAACAATTGTTTTAATCCTCCAAGGAGGTGTTTTCCAATTATTGAGGAGATTTATAACATGCATAGAGTCTCCTTCTATGATCAAATTGCCTTCTAAGTCTTGAGTCATTTGAAGGCCTCTCCACATAGCTCTAGCTTCAGCTTCGTTGTTCGTCCTTGTTCCCAAATATTTAGAAAATGCAAGCATCATATTCCCATTATGATCTCGCACAATACCACCAATGCCTACTCTACCAGGATTGTCCTTAGCCGCTCCATCAAAATTAAGCTTAAACCAACCCGTAGGAGGTGGGGACCACTTAACATTGGCTCTAGGGTTGACTACCCTAGGCACAGACTCATCTAACAAGGTTAAGCTTAAATATTGAGCAATCATGGTCTCCTGCAGATGAGGTTTATGACTATCAAAAGGGATAAGGTTCACATTCTCATTGGCAAAGGATAGGATCCTGGCAATGATAGTTTGATGATCATGGATAGACTCATTAAAGACTCTATGGTTCCTTTCTAACCACACCTGCCAAAGATAGTGATTGAGACAAATTTTCCACATGTATCTAAGTCTTTGGCTTGAAAAGGGGCAAGGCCACTGGATGAAAAAATCAAGTACGATGGCTGGTTTAACCCAAGAAATATTGAAGGCCTGAAAAACCCCACTTAGGACAATCAAGGAAAAAGGGCACTCAAGGAAAATGTGATAAATGGTCTCCCAATTAGCCCTGCATAGATAACAACGATTAGTGATACAAATACCTTTACGCATCATATTATCAATGGTTAGAATTCTTCCTTGGATAACCAGCCATGAAAAGACTACAATTTTTGGAATTAAATTTTTTATCCAAACTAAGTCCTTTTGGAGGACAAAATCCTCGTCATCAAGCAGAAGCTTGTAAGCTGATTTAACAGTGAACTGCCCATTTTTCGTAGGAGCCTAGGTCACTTGATCTTCCTTGGGTCTCATGGGGATAAAATATTGCTCGAGAATGTTACAAAGATCATTTGATTCCACTTGAAATCCTTAAATCCTTATTTGTTTCCACTTCATTCTGCCTCTGTCCTCAACCATATAATCGGAGACTTTTCTGCCAATGAGTTCTTCCATGATATCTCTGATTCGGGCTAAGTTAGGATATTGCGTCAGTGGTTCATCCTTAGCCCACCTATCATTCCAAAAATTTATCCTCTCACCATTGCCTAAAACCCATCTTAAACCTTTTTTGATGATTTCCTTACAATTGAGAATTGCTTTCCAAAAAGTAGAACCTCTGATTGGAACTGAGTCACTTAGAAATTCCATATTTTGAAGATACTTTCATTTGATGATAGTTGTCCATTCATTTTCTTCACCAAAAATGAGGTGCCACGCCTGCTTAGCTAGTAAAGCTAAATTCATATGAGCAATTCTCCTTAGACCTAAGCCCCCATTTTCCCTGGGTCTACACACTTTGGTCCATCCTACAAGGTGTATCCTTTTTTTCTCCTCTGATCCAGTCCATAAAAATTCTTTTTGGAGTTTCTCAATTTTCTGGAAAACCTTCACAGGGGCTTTGAAAATGGAGAGGAAATAGACTGGAATGCTCTGAAGAGAGGCCTTAGTGAGGGTCAACTTTCCTGCTTGAGATAGAAGATGACCTTTCCATCCAACAAGTTTTTTTTGAATTCTTTCAATAACCCTGTCCCACATTGACTCTCTCGGAGAACCAATGAAAAGAGGGAGACCAAGATACGAAGTGGGGAGGTTTGCTATATCACACCCTAAAATTTTTGCAATCCTTCCTTGCCTCTGAATGGGGGTGTTCAAGAAATATAACTTGCTTTTACTGAAATTAACTTTCTGACCAACAGCGTCCTCGTAGAGTTGCAGGATGTATTTAATTATTTTGGCCTCAACCACCGATGCCTTAGTCAATAGAAGGGTATCATCGATGAATTGTTGGTGAGAAACAACCCTAGTGAGAGATGTTGCCTTGATTCCTGATATTAGCCTTGAACTGCAAGCATTTTTTATGGTTCTGCCTAAAGCTTCTGCCATAATGATGAATAACATGGGGCTGATAGGGTCCCCCTGCCAAATTCCTCTACGACTTTGAAAGTAACCAGCAGTTGTTCCATTAACCAGAATCGAGAACCATGCTTTAGAAATGCATTCTTTGATCAAATTAACCCATTGGTGGTGAAAACCAAACTTAAGGAGGACAACAATCAGAAAGTCCCAATTTAGCCTATCAAATGCTTTGTTCATATCAAGCTTGAGGGCAAAAATAGACCTGTTAGTCTTATGAGCAGAGTGCAGAGCTTCATGAACTATGATAACTCCATCCAAGATTGACCTACCCTGGACAGAGCTTCCCTAGCATGGATCTATGATGTGGGGTAGAACATCTCTCATTCTATTTGCAATGGCTTTAGTTAGGATCTTGTAAGAAACATTGCATAGACTGATTGGCCTGAAGTCAGCCATAGATTCAGGGGTTTGCTTCTTAGGAATTAGAGAAATAAAAGTAGAGTTGAGACCTTTTGGGATATGATTGCTTGCTTGGAATTCTCTGACAACAAAAATTACATCCTCACTTACGATGTCCCAAAAATCTTGATAGAAATGAGGGGGAAAGCCATCGGGTCCTGGGGCTTTGTCTGGCTCCATGCTAAACAAGGCTTCCTTAATTTCCTCATCAGAAAAGGGAGCTAGAAGCTTAAGGTTTATATCCTCATTTATTATGCTAGGAATGGATTGCAAGAGAATATCTTTGGCCTCCTCATTGCACTGTGATTCCTGACCAAGGATAGAATTGAAATAAGTTATTGCCTCCTTTTTGATTTCTGTTAAGTCCTGAGTAATAGAACCATCTACTTTTTTAAAATTTTTATCTTGTTATTGCTTCTGTTTCTAAGCATGGTGACGTGAAAAAACTTGGAATTTGAATCTCCATATTTCAACCAAAGAGCCCTTGATTTTTGCCTCCAATAGATTTCCTCACAGGCCAAAATGTTATGAAACTCTGCTAGTTTTGTCCGTTCCTCCTGCCTAGTAGTTTCATCAGCATCACCATGTTGAATCCTCTGATCAATTATCTTCAAACTTTCAACAACCTATTTTTTATTTTCAAAGAGGTTCCCAAAGACCTCTTTGTTCCAAGTTCGAAGCTTTTCCTTAACAAACTTTAATTTTCCAACAAGTTTAAAAGTTGCACTACCCTTGACAGGCTGTTGCCACCACTGAATTAAGTTATCTCTGAAACTGGAATGTTTGATCCACATAGATTGAAATCTGAAAGGTTTCTTGAAGGACAGAGAGTTAGGGATCTCCAAAAAAATGGGATTATGATCAGAGGCAATTTTAGGAAGGGCTTGCAGGGTAGAATCACCGAACATAGTTGTAGCCTCCTTTGATAGAAAAAACATGTCAAGCCTTTCTTGAATGAGATGACACCCTATCCACCGATTGCTCCAGGTATAATTTGCTCCTCTAAGTTTTACATCCATCAACATGTTGGAGTTCACAAAGTCATTGAACTCATCCATGCTCCTGATAGGTGGTCCATTTCCACCCATTTTGTCTGAAGGGTAAAGAGGAGTGTTAAAATCCCCAGCCATAATCCAGGGGACATTATGGAAGATTTCACTCAGATTGCCTAAGTACTCCCACAGTAGAGCTCTCCCTTGAATTGAAGTCGGGGCATAAATATTTGAAAGGATCCATGACCTATTGTTGTTTATTTCCTTAAATAAAACACTAAGAACCCTATCATATTTTTGAATAATGGTGCCTTCTACTATCCAGGGATCCCACAAAGTCATAAGGCCTCCAGACGCTCCTCTGGCTGATTTGCAAACCATCTCCCCTTGATTCCAGATTTTTTTTGCTACTTTTTTGACTGAATCTCATCAATTTTTGTTTCTTGCAACATGATAATAGTTGGATTCACTTGATTTCTTATTGCACTGACTTCCCTGTGTTTGGGAAGGCCATTGAGGCCTCTCACATTCCATGAGAGGAACTTCATTTAGATTGTTTGGGATTTCTTCCTCTCCCCCTCCCTTGAGGGGGTTTTCCTAATTTGTTGTCTTCAGAACCCAGAATAACCTGTTGAAACAAGGTTCTCTATTTTCCATTGGCAATGTCATTATCAGTTTTAATTTTTTGATGCTCAACATTTGATATTCTCCCTCTTCTTTTTTCACTACCAAAATCTATAGGAGACTTCACAATGCTCCTGGTTTGTTTAGGACTAAACTGGGGGGAGGCAATTTGTTGTAGAACCGGACTGCCATATTCCTCAGTCTGAAGAGTTTCACATATCTCCACCCCTACATCCAAATATTCTCCTTTTTTCCTGTATTCCCCTGGTCTGTGGGATGACCCCTCAGTAGGATTCACCTAGCTCCTAGTGATGATGTTAGGGAGATGAGATTTTTTATTTTCCAATGCCTCAACTTTCTTCCTAAGTTCTTCAACATTAGGGTTTGGCTTTGGGATGCCCACTGGGCTTGAAGTATTTTCAGCATTGGGGTTTAAGGATCCCGACTTGGATGGGGATTCTAGAGATCGGGCATTAGGGTTTGGCTTTGTGATGCCCATGGGGCTTACAATAATTTTAGCATTAGGGTTTGAGGATCCTGACTTGGATGGGGATTCTAGAGAGTCATAAAGGTTAGCCTGAAGGTTTTGGGCTTCCATGTCTTTCGATAATCCTCCTACTCCCATATTGGATAGAATTGAAAATTTATTTGAAACTAGAGGATTGGAACTTACCTGAGTATTTTGGTTGCCAACAACCTGTTGTTTTCCTTTGTCTTGTTGGGACCCTGCACCCTCTCTTTTTTTTTTTGGTAGACATAGTTTGCCTGATTGAAATCACCTCTGCCAGGGAAACTCCTCAAATTTCCTCTGTCTAGCATTCCCTACTTTTGCTTTTCTCTATTCATTGCCAGGTTAGGGCACTGATTGCATAGATGTCCTTGATTTTTGCATTCTGCATAGAATGTCGATCTGTTCTCGTATTCTATCGACTATTTTTGATAGTATTCTCCATACTCTAGCTCCACAAACCTTGGCAATTCATTATCCAAATTAGCATTTACGTAGATTCGTGCATGAGTCATCCTTGTCCTGGCCAAGGTCGCATGGTCAATGGAGATCAGGTCCCCTATAGTTCTGGCTATGCCCTGCAGCCAATATTCATTGAAGAACTGGGTAGGTAGACTTGGGAGATGAACCCAAATAGGGGTAATGTTAATATTTTGCTTTTCAGGGTCAAAATATTCACCCCATCATCTGAGAAAAAGGCTCCTTTTGCCCAAAAACCAAGGACCTCCTATTAAAATGTGGTTAGCATCCTCCATATTGTTAAAATGGATAATGAAGAACCCTCGAGTTAGAGCTACCAACTCCAAGCTGCCTATCGATCACCATTTACCCGTCGCCCAAGCCCTGATAGTCTCCATGTCCGGCCTACCTCCCAAAAACTTGCCTACCAGGGAGAATTCTTCCATTGAAAGAAAAGGGCTCATGGAACTTGTCGGGGCTAAAATTTTATTATTTACTGGAACTAGGGGCGGAAGAGAGAGAACCTCCTTTATTTTTCCTCTAAGAGTCTCAACAAAAGACAGCCACTTCTTGGGCCCCGCATTGTCCTTCGTATATTTTTTGTCGAGGTCTTTCTGAGGAGGGTCGGGCCCCGCATGATGCCCACCTCCAAATCTATCGTAGCCTGACCACCTTCCTCTAGATCCTCGCTTGATCCATGCTCGAGGTTCCCACCCACCCCTTCCATACCTGCTCTACCTCTACCACCTTGGCTGAGATTCCTGCCTAGAAAATTCAAACCCTCACTCCCGTCGCACCCGCTAAACCTCAACTCACTCATTCCTGATGATGCAATTCTTTATATTTTATCAATGTTTTTGTATTTTGATATTTTGATGATGTTTTTAAAATTTTGAATATATATATATATATATATATATATATATGTACCCATGACCAACGGTCTTATTGGGGGCCATTGGGACATTTGGGGGACTAAAGGTCTTATGGATGCCTTTGGGGCTTATTGGTTGACCTAGATGGTTCTAGACCGTCTAGGAGAATTTAGGTTGACCAAGCAGGATATGGGCACCCTTAGAGCATTTTTGCATGACCTAGATGGTTCTAGATCACCTAGGAGCATTTTAGGTTGACCAAGCAAGATATAGGCACCCTTGGTGCATTTAGGGGTGACCTAGATGGTTCTAGACCACCTAGGAGCATTTTAGGTTGACCAAACAGGATGTAGACACCCTTGGAGCATTTAGGGGTGACCTAGATGGTTCTAGACCGCCTACGATCCTTTTAGGTTGACCAAGCAGGATGTAGGTACCCTTGGAGAATTTAGGGGTGACCTAGATGGTTCTAGACCACCTAGGAGCCTTTTAGGTTTACCTTTTGGGGTGACCTAGACAATCATAGACTTCCTAGGAGCATTCTAGGTTGACTAAGCGATATGTAGATACCCTTGGAGCCTTTTGTAACTTTGCTTACTTTGTGTTCTTAGGAGGTAGGTGTAATACCTTGTATACCCCAAACATTTATTGTGATTAATGCAATGTTATTGGATTGGCCAAGAGGAGCAATAGGAATTGACCCCCCTATTTTGGCAAGGAATCCTGGGTAATGCTAATATCTTGAGGGGGTAGAATGAGTGACCCACTCATGGATAAATCTCCCTCATCAATAAGATCTTGGACCTTAAATATAAAAACATGACAAGTGCTAATGTCATGCCCTCTCATTCGATGATAGAGGTAAGAATGATCCTCCCTATATAGTTTAGATCTAGGTCTATTCAGTTTGAATAGGATTATATCTGGTAAGACAATTACCTCTGTATCTTGTAGGTTGTGAAAAATTATTGACATGGGCTTAGATAACGGAGTCAAGGTACAACATTGATGCCTTAAACAAGGTGAAATCAACTGACTCATTTTATGAGGTGATGAGGTTGTATGTGTCTCAGTCACCTGTTTAGGTTGCTCTTCTTGACTACCGTATATAGGTAAAATATGCTACACTATGTCAGTTTGTTGGTTGTTGATTTGAAGATCATTCTTGTCAAACATATCTTGTAACAGGTGTTTGAATTTAAAGAACCTATGCACATCATACCCCTTCTATCTATGGTATTTGCAGTATAGGTCTTTGCAATATCCATAGGTCTTAGGTGCATAGGGATCGACAAGTCGACTCTCAGGTAAATTAATTGCATTTTCTGTGCAAAGTCGCTCAAATAGAGAGTCCCTGGACTCATTAATGAGCATAAATTATTGCTTAGGGTGACATTGTTGGTTTAGCCCTTGATTTGTTTGAGATTTAACATTGGACTATGTAGGAGTGGATTTGACCTGACAATCAAGGGGTTGAGGTTTTTGATGACTCAATCATAACTCAATGCTTGTGATCCGATCCATGATTTATTGTAAATCATTTTGTTGGTGACTCACTTGTAACTCCATATCAGCTAGCCTATCCAATATATGTTGTGGTACTAGTGGAGATGATGACTGGATGGCTATCGAGGGAGTTGTATGGCAACTTATATGTGGTGGAGGTGAACTAGGTGTGGGAGCTAGGAGATAATTGATCGAGGGTAGATCAAAAATCCCTAATGTTTGAGCAGATGTGGATGCTTCATAATGATTGGACCTGGAAATTATATCCATATGTTCTTGTTCTTGATTTAGCTCATGCTCATGTTCCAACTTAGAGTTTTCAATTGTGGTAGTTGGATTACCCCCACTTTGGTCTAGGGCATACATTTGCTCTTGATATTGTGGAGATGTTGAGTGAGATGGAGTAGGTGTGACCGAATCCATAAATGGTATATCATGTGGTGTGGAAAGGATGTTGGATGGAATCACAAGTTGCATAGATGGATTTAGAGGACTTTGGTTCTTTGTAATCACATTGATTATTCCCACAAACTCATGAGAAGATGCATTTACATTTGGATGAATATGGTATGATAGGATTTGATTCATCTGTATCAACAATGGGCTCTTCCTCATTTTTTGTAGGAGTGAAAAGATATTTTGTAGGTGTATTTATGATAGCTATGGGAGCTTATATAGCTGGCTCTTTTGATTTTTCATTTCTTGAAGAGATAGAGGATGGTACTAGCGGTGGTGAAGGTAGCTTCACAACTAATCGTGGGTTGAATCTGGACTCTGAATAAGTTAATTGGATTTAGTGTCCAAATGCTTGGGTGACACTATAGGACTTTGTGGATGATCCACTTGCTTATAATAATTGAAGGGGTCTGGGTCAACATGGACCACATGGACCTTACGTTCATCAATGTATTTAATGTATTGATGCACTATAGATGGAACACATTCCATGTCTCTTATCCATGGCCTTCGAAGTAGTATGTTGTACTGTCTTGCACCCTCAAAGATGGAGAAAAATGTAGGTATAGTATTTTTTCCAACTTCAACAAGTAGGATTATTGTGACCACAGTGGAGGATAAAGCATAGTTGAATGCTTGCAAGGTGAACTTGGATGGTGCAATACATGAGGGTGGGATATTGAGCTACTTTATTGAAGCTGTGATAATAATTTTTATTGAGGAACCTATTTCAACCAATACTCACTTATAGGGGAGCCTATTGATACTTGCAATTATGTGCAGAGCAAGATCTGGTGAATTGGTAGGCATGGGTTTGAGCTCATGATTTTGAAAGGATATAATAGGATTCTTGTACATTTGTATGTATTCCATAAAGTTGGTGAAAGCATCAAAGTCATGATGTTGTACCTCCATGGAATCCAAGACCCTCATGAAAGGTTCCCAATATTTGGAGGACTATAGTAGAAGCTCGCTCATGGTCACTTTTGTTGATGGTGCATGTAAAATTCACACAGGCCTATTCTGGGTTGCTAACACTTGTTGGATGGGAGTTCTAGGTGGTGAAGACCATGATGTAGAGGGAGTGTAGACCTCCCTACTAGGCCTCTTGGAAGATTGACTATATCTAGTTTGGGACTGGAATCAGTGTTGGCTAACTGAATAATCCCTTGATCATGTGGGTAACCCATTAATTTTCTCTTGGTAGAGGTACTTTGGTGGTCGGGTCCTCTAAATGAGGAGTGGACCTCACAATGAATTTTAGGGTGCCATGTAGGAATGATGAGATCCTCAAGAGAATAGCGAAGGTGACTACTATCAGGGATCCATGCAAGAGTGAGGAAATCCTCTTACTTATAATGATGGTGCTCAGGGCCTCTCCTAAATTTTTATACTTCACTATCTCATGATCGAGCTCAGCCATGCATGGTTTTCATAATGTGTCCACTAGGCGAACCCTGAAGGAAACCCACACTAAAATTTTGAAACCCTATTTTTTGAAAAATTAGGGTTAGGGTTTGGTCCTAGATCTAGGATCTTATGTTGACTACCCAAAAATTAAGGAAACACCCAAAGTAGACAATATGATTATCTCTTTTAAGGATTGGATGTATATGATTATCTCTTTTAAATCTTAAGAACACATAATAAAATGATCAAAGAAGCACACAAGAAAACAATGTGATTATCTCCTTTAAGTTTTAGATGTGAATCCCTAAGATGTGTGGTGTGTTTAGATTTGTTGTTGCTATTTTATCTTGTTGAAAAATTAGAATGAGGAAACTCAACCAAAGTGGTGACTAGAGACACTAGTTCCAAACATGATTTCTCAAAATAGCCTAGGGTACACCGCTTAAATCCCAATGGGGGGTTCGCCTAGCTCTTCCACTCTGAAACAATATTTCCAACAGTGGGAGGTAGTTTGAAAATTAGTGACCTATTACATCTTGAGATAGTGCCCTATTATATATAATGAATCTAGAGGGCAAGCTGGTGGAAGGAGGTGAAATCCAATGTCACCAATCTGAATTGGGTGTTGGTGATGAAATCCAACCTTACCAATGTTATAGTGGAACATGTAAGTGTGTGTGGTTCCTTTTAATCCAAAGAAAGTAAGGAAAGAAGAATTCAATGATATTTCAATAAATTCATGCAATAGGTGTGTTTTAATTTCAAAAATCTAGTATAAAAGAAACCTACAAATTTCACTTATAGATGCAAGCCTTAAATGCTAACCTACCCATTGGGTAAGATACAAGCAATCAAGCCATAAAGATGCATCGCTACTTCAAGTTTCTTTCAATTTTTATTCTTCATTTTTTTCTTTATGTTATAATAAAAATAAAAATATGAATTTTAACCTTTCTATGCAAATGAATTATGCAAGAAAAACCAATTTTAACAGTCTCTGAAAATATAGCAAAAAAACAGAAGATTCAGGCACTCACCTTAGCAATTTTGAGACCTCCAACTTTTGGATTTTTGGGCACAAATTTCTCTATTTCTTTAATGCTCCAGGGTGGGATGATTAGAAGCCCTACAACCATACCAGGGTGGTATGGTGAAGCCACTATCCTAGGGTGGGCCAGATAAAGGTTCTACTACCATTCTAGGGTGGGGAGGGGAGCACCTACAACACAAAAAGGGCAAAAAATGCAAAAATGAGGTTATATTTTCACCCAAAGCACAAGGGACAAGGGTCCCACTATGATCACCACTAAAGTAGGGAAAAATGGTGCACCTAATAATGAATAAAAATATTTATATCTATCCTCTATTGCTTATGAGCATCAAACGGAAGCATGCATGTGAAAATGAGGCAATACCAAACAACAAGGCTTGTCTCCAACCTGTGAAGACCAAGACAAGCAATTACCGCCCCTAAACATGTCTAAAACATATGAAATTTGGAAAAAATACATAAATCAACGTTTTAAGACTACCCATGTGGTTATATTTGCATGCACCAAGGGTGCCCGGATGGGCCCTATGAACCTGTAAAAACTTAAAAATGTGATATCTTGGCTAATATAACTCAAAATTGCATTAAATTTGAACTGTAGCATACTATGATAGTCTAGAATAATCCTAAAAAAATAGTAAAAAAATTGTGTACATATTTCTCCTTTTCCCAGGGGGGATGGTGGTGACTGCAACTAATTGGAGGGCACCCTGGGGTGGGATACCCACCAATTATGCACACCTTTTGCTACCAATACCACTGGATAATGGTACTAAACACTCTAAGGAGTATTTTCATCAAATTTTAACCTAGATGGTAAAGTTTTGGCCAAAAGACCCTCTTGAAGTCACTCGGTAACCTCCTTCGCTAGGAAGAGATTTCGAGGGAAAGAGAGCAAAATAAAGTGATGGGAAATCTTGTAAGCACTCCATTGCATATCCTATAACTCCTCTATGTATTTTGTGTGTGGATATTGTATCCATTTTATAGCCCAAAGGGGCTTATGTGCAAAAATGCATGCAAGGGCATGCATGGCAGAAGGTGCCATTTGTCAAAAGGGAGGCATGCACTGGATGTGGAAGAGAATCTCCATTTTTGGCCTCCATTATGAAGCATGTCATAAGGATGAAGTGCCCTATGACACACATGCTTCAATTGGTGGGGTAAATGGTAGTTTTTGGGTGCCATTTGTCCCATATTTGACTTTTTCTTGGTCAAACTTGCTCACCATCCCATCCTGGGATGATGGCTCACCACCATCCCAGGGTGGGATACTGGGAATTTGTCACCATTCCAGGGTGGGGAAGTGGTGAATTTTGGGCCAAAACCTCCTAAAATTGTGCCAAAATCCTCCAAAACCTCACCCAGAGTGGCTAGAACCACTGTGTGCCTTGTGAGGGCTGCCCAAGGGGCCATATGGTGTCAATTTAGTCATTGTTTGCGGATGCCTAATCATATTGACCATATTTTAGTGTCTACACTATGCGTTTCTATCTTTTCTTAGCCCATTTTCATCTCCAAAGACACATTATTGTGTTAATATGGACTCAATTTTAGAAACCATACTCTCTACTAGGGGTTTCTTCCCATTTTTTAAAAATGTAAAGGAGAAAATCCTGAGATTACTATGGCATTCCTGAGTTCATGGGATAATGGTAGAGTGACCATTCACAATAGGACGTATGATGTTGACATCAAGACTTTGGTCGAACTCACTGGGCAATAGGCCAAAGGTAGATCAATTTCCAAAGAGAAACACAACTGGGATGCTGATATTAAAGAGATTAAGGACAACAAGCTGTGCAAAAAATATCGGATGGGAATTCATCACGAGGATATTTCCTTTCTTTGGAGTAGTGTGTTAAAACCTATCATGGAGTTCATCACTATTGATGACCCTGATAAGGTCCTTTGTAGCTTTCATTTTGCATTTTAAACCATTTTAGGGACATTAATATGGTGAATGTCCCTCAATTCCTATTTAATTCCATCAATTATACCTTTGACCATCGCCAAAAGAAAAATGGCTTTGAGTTTCCTACTTTTTTAATGTTTTATTTAATAATTGGTTAATCCACTACCCCAAAGGTATCATTTTGTCTCCTACTCCTAAGGACAAGCCTAGCCCCATAAAGCCTAAATCTTCTCAGACCACTCCTCAAACCTTGGGCACTCCCGTGCTTTCTACAAAAAAGAGAAAGGTAATTGAAACAGTCTGTAAGCTGAGGAATTTTACCAAGAGTGAATTCCCTGAACCTGAACTAAAAAGTGTTCGCTCCTCTGTTCAACTAAAGAATTTGGCCCAAAAGAAGAAATCCCTGATAATTGAGTCAGCGGATGACAAGAAGTATGCCCCTAAACAATGCATGCAACAGTTTATCATTAACTCTATCTCCAATCGTCTATCCCAATTGATCGATTTGTGCAATGCACTAAATCTATTTTTCTTCAGGAAAGCTTTCTCTAAGGATGCTATCAAAAATCCTACTAATTTTTTTTTTGAAGATGTTAAGGTTGTTGCTACACCTACGGATGACCATGGTGAGGACAAGGATGTCGATGTGGATACATCGAACGATGAGTTTTAGGAGGTTGAAGTAGAACCAAATGAAGATTCCCAAGATGCTTAAGGACATCCTATTTGCACAGTTGTGTTCGACATTTATTTCCTACTTCTTGGAGCGTCCTTTGTCTACCAATTTTGTGTTCTACTTAAGGATATCCTCTATTTTTTTGGTATGGTTTGTTGGCTATAACTCATGGACATCCTTTGTTGCATCTCAATTTTGAAATGCTGTAACCTATATTGTCTTGTTTTGGATCTTTGGCTTCTATAGCCTGTTTGTAATCAGGTTTTGGGACCCTGTGAAAACCCGTGCCTAATATTAAGTTTTTTAACTGATAAAAATATACTATTTCTCTAGAGCTAGCTCCATTGCTTGAACATGAATAGTGGACAAAAACTCAAATTATTCATGAGAAGAATTGCTAAATTATGAACACCACTATAGGTATGATGAGAAAAGGCATATGATAAAACACTTGTTCTAATTATTTTAAGATCTCTCCCTTATGAATACAATGTATTTGTGACAACATTAAATATTATTGAGCAAACACCAAGTTTTGAAGATCTAATGAACCTACTAGAAATAGTAGAGGCCTCACATTCAAGACAAAGAGAAGGACAAGTACTTCTTATAAATAAAAGAGGGATGCAACCATTATGAAGATGCATAAGACCTTAATAGTTATTTCAATAGAGAAATAATTATCAAAGATATCAAAATCAAATAAATTATTCTCAATAAAGAAATATTTTTCACACACAAAAGATGTGTGATATTTGTGGTATAAATTCCTATGTGATAAATGAATCTTGGCATTATCCATTTATAATAGTGTCTCCTCCATGAAAAATGAATAAAAAATAAGATATATCATCATTAATAAAGGAAATCAAATTTAAGCACAAGTAAAACAGACTAGTATAGTCTAAGATAATTAAGTTAAAGAAGAAGAAAAATATCAAGAATAAGAAGAAGAAGTTTGTGTGATTTTTGCACAAGCATGTCCAAGTCAACACAATAATGATTTCTATAACTATAAAGCAACCAAATATATTATGTTAAGAAAATTACATCCATCCAAATCATCCAAATCATTATACAAGAAATATTGCAGCCATTCATCATTCCATGTCACTAGAGAACCAACAAGAATACAACAAGTAGGAGATAACACTACAAAAATACAAAGGTAACCATTATAAGTGCAAGTAAAGGAATATTTACAATGTGAATAAGTTAAATACCTCATAGAATGAAGACAATATGTTCAAGTTTAATTCTTTTTCTACTCATTTTCTTAGGTAGAAAGAAAGGCATTTGCAAGATGAATGACCTATTGTGAGAAGAGTTTTAAAGAATCATGGCATATCTTACAAACTTGATCTTGTTAAGAAAAGGTTATCTATTTTCACAACTCATAAAATGAGAGGTTCTTACATCATTTCCAAAGCCTAAAATCTCAAAAAACTCTTATCAAGGAGTGTACAAACACTGCAAGTAATCAAAATATAAATTGATAAGATGCATTGTGATATCATCAAGAATGATAAAATAAAAATAAAAGAAGATATATTAAACAATGTTAGCATCCATTGGTCCTTAATGGTTCAAATACAAAGGCTATTGAGCACTTGATGGGTTTCTACATTCTTGTTCAAGGAAAAACTTTGATAGTTATGAGATCATTCAAGGGGCTAAACAAGTATGCATAATTGATAATGATTGTATTTAAAATATACATCCTATGTATCATATCAGTGAACTGTGATAAAAGGAGAACTTAAAAATAATATAGAATATGATTGTGATAGAAGAAATGAAAAGTAGAAGAAGCCATTCACAACTTTCCTCCCATCATATGCAAGATAAAAATTGGTGACCAATCAATTTAATGGTTGAAACAAGATGCATGATAGCACATACTTCACATGAAGACATTGGAGGAAGCACATATTTAATGCATTGAATTTATATGTATTAGATATTGAATAAGTATTTATAATAAGTGTATTTTTGGAGTGCATCATTAATGAAACCCATCATTTCTAAGTATTATGATACAAAATCTACATTCAAGCACAAGAATTTCTTTCTAAAATTCTAACATCACCTTGAATATTTCATCAAATCAGAATCCAAAGAGCCAAAATCAGAATCCAAGATCCAAAGAAAGATCCATAAACTAAAGCAAGATTTGTGAGCTAAAGACAAACCCAAAGTTGAGACTATGATGAAATAATGGGGGAATGCTAGGAATTATTACATCATAGATAATATATACGTAAGTTGAGTTGTGTAATGTATGTTAGAAGTTATTACTTCATATTGCATGTGAAATGACAAGTGGTATAATCACCCATCACAATGTCTATGTACATACTAAAGGATAAGGGTAGTTGCAAGTTTAGTTAGATGTTTGTTATGCCAAAATCAGGTATTCTATATATTTCAATATCTACCATATTATAATTCAAATCATAGAAGCACTGATAATTAATGAACATTCCCTTTAGGATTTTCATCTAAAGGTTAATCAATAACAAAAGGTTACCTTTTGGATTTTTTCTAAAGGTTAATCAATTACAAATTATACTATTTAGGATTTTTCTCTAAAGGATAGTCACTTTTATGTGTGTGTGTGTATGTATATAAATATTCTCTAGGCTCTTGTAACATGTGAAAAGTCACCAATTCCAAAACTAATAGAATATGTGCAAAGTGTCCTTTTACTATTGAATTAAAAAGAGTGTTACAACATAGTCTCCTTAGAGATAACTTTTCCTTTCTCTTTCAATGTAAGTACAGGTGAACTTGCGGAGGCTTTTTGATGCCCTCAATGTAGGTGGGCTTCTGTGTGTGTGTGCCACTAGTTAGCTGCTTGAAGATGTCCTTTATACCTACTTTGGGCCTGCAAAAGGAGGTTAGTTCATTTGGGGACCTATCTTGGATCAGACCCCATATTTATGAAGACAAATTGACATAAAAATGAATAAAAACATGATAAAAACTGATAGAAATGCTATAGAAACTATCTAGAACTGATGTATACCTGATTTGGAGCTGCAGAGTTGTTGTAGGGTTGGTTCGCATGGTGGCATGCGAACTAGATCCCGAGTTCGCACGATGGGGTGCGAACTGGATTGTTGTTGACTTTTGATGAGAATTTGCTATTCGAATGTGTTCCAGATAATGTTTGTTGTTGTCTGTCGGGTGCAAAATTATCAGAAAGGGTTTTGGTACAATTTTGGTAGAGTTTGGGTATGTTGACCAAAAGGGGGAGAGAGAGAATAATGAAGGAAATGGCCCTCTATTTATAGAGTTGGCCAAGGTTAAGGGGGAGTTAGGTGTCCTAGACCCTAGGGTCAAGTCCTACCATGGTGAAGTTAGGGTTATGAAGTGGCATGCTTAGTCATCCCTTCATGTGCCCTGAAGGAAATATCCTAGGTGCACACATGTGTGAGCTAGGATTAGGGTTAACCTTGATTAGCTAATCCCTAGGTTAGATGAGGGTTGAGTTAGGTATCCTAAAAAATATCCTAAGTGGGTGCACACATGTGTGAGGGCATGATTAGGGCTAATTTGGCTTTTAACCCTAATTAAACCTACTTAAGTGATAAAGTGCATTTTAAGTGAAAAGTCACTTGCAAATTAGAATTGTAATTAGCATAATTAGGGTTTTTGGAGGGAATGGTCCCATGGGGGCCCTAATTAGGTGTAGGAAAGGGCTTAGGTGGCCTAAAGGGGCTTGTAGGTGGCCCTCTTGCAAATAGAAGATATTTTGGATGTGTTTTGTGTAGTTTTGTAGGTTTTTGGCACCTATAGACGACTATGATGGCCTACGATGGCCTATGATGGCCTATGAGTACCTAGAAATGCATATGTAAGCCTACAAGTGTTTATGCAAGCCTATAAGAATATATGGACGATCATGTGTGACTTTTAGGTGTCTACATTTACCCCTTTTTGTACTATGTTGTGTAAAACATAATTTAGTACAAAAATATGATGGAAGAAGGTGGTGAGGTGTTTGAGAAGATGAAGAATGTGTGGATGAATGAATGTGGATGATTATGAATGAAACATGATGGTGAAATAGGTGATTTGCCAATTTAGTACAATATTTTGCAATATCATACTGGTTGTTTGTGAGGGCAACTTAAGACTGCTTTGCTTTTGTGACCAACACAAGATGATCCAATTATGAATAGAACAAATGCCTATTCAAATTTTTGCTTCTGATTGATTGATGAGCGCATGATGACATTTGTCAAATCATTTGAGCTGAGTGGTAAGGATAGATCAAGCGTAACATTCAGTATGTGGTCAGTGCTGATATACAGAATGAAATCAAGATGTGTCCAGATATGTCAGGTGTAACATTCAGTATGTGGTTAGCATCGATATATATAATGAAATCAAGATGTGTCTACTTTTGTGCATGGCTCTCATGATCTAACAAATGTCTGATTGGGATTGAATTTATGTTGAGATAATCTTCAGAAAAAAATTTGTAGATAGATGTGATATCCGTGATTTGGATGTTTGATTGTTTGATCGTATGCAAAGTGGATTTGTGTATGAATACCCCCTCAAGCGAGGAATCGACAATGAAATGAGTGAAATGTGGTGATGAGTCGATTGATAGAGGAAAATGGTGATAAAAAGTGGAAAATTTGGGCAAAAAATGGTGGGAAAGGAAGAGGAATCTGCAAAAGTGAAGAAAAGGTGAAAATGATGTGATGAGGGTTGGTTTGCATGGTGAGGTGTGAACCTGAGTGTTTTGGGGTATAAGACCCCTTTTCACGCGTGCAAGGTTCATTTGTGCTATGAAAATTTGTGAGGAGAGGAGTGAGGAAGAGTTTGTGAAGTGGAGCACTATCGAAATCTTGAGTCGATGTTGAGATGGCGGGAGGGCGTGCAAGCACGAGTGGCCGACATGGTACACCACTAGTAAGTGCATGAGACTCAAACTATTTTTTATTTTGAATTGCGTAAATTTTTGAAAAGTATGATAATGTAGGTTTGAGTGTGAATGCATGTGTGCATGTGGTGTTTGATTGAAATGTGTGCACAAAGTGTAAAAGTGGCCAAATGGGTATCCTAAAAATGTTGACTATTTTTTGGTTTGACCATTAGATTGAAATGTTTGACTGTGTGGTGTGTGGCGTATGTGTAAGAGTTGACTTTGTTTGTTTTGTATGAATGGTGTACTATTTTTAGAATATATTTGAACTTTCATTATGAAAGGCCAAAATGGGTGTCCAAAAATATGATTTGTTTGATATTTTGTAATGTGGTGGCAAGTCATGTGGATGCGTGCCATGAGATGTATGTTTATGAAGTTTGACTTTGTTATGTGGTGTGAAGTATGTACTATTTTTGGAATCTATTTGAACTTTCATTATGAAAGGCCAAAATGGGTATCCAAAAATGTGATTTGTTTGTCATTTTGTGATGTGGTGGTGTGTTTTGTGAAGGTATGCCTCGAAATGTGTGCTTGTGGGGTTGTATACTATTTTGTATGGCATGAATGTGTTGTTTTTGTATGTGAATGAAATTTTTGCCATGAAAGGGCCTAATGGGTGCCCAAAAATGCCTTCCTTGTAGAGTTCGCATGGTGGGGTGTGAACCACTATATATATATTTTTTTTGGAAGGTGTGATGCATGAGATATGTTGCATAATATTTGTATGTGATGAATATGTGTAGAGTAGAATGAAAATGAATTTATATACATGTGAAACTGATGAACATTTTGTGTGGTGTGTTTGAATGAAAATAAGTGAGGAATATTGAGTCGTGGTATCGTGTGCGGTCATTGAGAGATACCTTGGGTGATAAATGGATGAAGGAGGATGGGGAGTGGATGAGGTAGGTGTGGATTAAGGGTGTATGGGAGGTAGTGAGTATTCATACCAATAGGGCGTATATTTTGGCATTGTGTGAAAGGTGGGATCCAGATAGGAACACCTTTCACCTTCCCATGGGAGAGATGACAATTACATTGGAGGACATCTACAGGATATACAAGTTACCGATAGAGGGCACTATAGTGAGGGTGGCATCAGATGGGACATAGAAGGATGTGTTGTAGTGGATATTTGGGGTGAGGTGGGGAGAGGTGGTGTATGATAAGGGCGTAGACTATGAGTACTATTGGTAGGAGGGCATGTTGTCTGATCACCATTGTATGGTGATGCTGATGATATCGATGTATGCTCTACCAGATACTTCAGGAGTGAAGTTCTCCTAGAATATGATGGGTATGGTATGCGATATGGTAGAGCATGAGGTAGTGTTTGCATGGGTACCCACATTATTGGCATAGGTTTATAAGGAGTTGCATGATGTGGTGTGGGTAGGGCGATCGGGTTTGAGTTGTAGCCCATTGTTGTAGGTTTGGGCATGGGAGCACATTGCGATAGAGCGACCATCATTGTTGCCTTATAAGATGCATGAGTTGATGGGAGACTTCATACCCTATACCTTGAAATGGTATACAAATATGGAGAAGGGGATGAAGAGGGGGCATGAGGGTGATGGCCTATTTTGGAGGAGGTAGCTAGGTGATTTGGAGCCTAAGCATATCTAGTGGAGGCCATGGAGGGGTAGGGTAGTGTGGGAGAAGGATGATGAGTAGTTGGGGAAGATCCATCGAGGGTGATGGGTGGTGGGGTAGTATGGTTGATAGGTAGAGTTCTTCCCATTTAGTAGGGTCATGCGATAGTTTAAGCTATGATAGGGGAGACTAGATCCACCTATTGTGATATAGAGGAGGTAGGGTGATCTAAGAGAGTGACCTATAGTGCCTCCCTTGGATGTGATGAGGGATCCATCAATGGTGATTCCTGATGTAGATGATGTAGGGATGACTCTAGAGTATGATGTATGGTGGGCCATATAGAGGTGGGAGCCAAGAGTTAGAGTGGTAGATGACTAGGTGCAACTAGTGGTAGGATTTCCTATAGTAGGTGGATAGGCACCAGGAGGGGTTGGACCTATGTCAGATGTAGGATCAGAGGAGGAGATAGAGGAGCCTCTCTGATGATAGAGGTGACATCAAGATGATGGGGCTAGGATACCTATTGTGGGGTTACTAGAGTGATAGGCCAATGGTGTAGGCCAACCCTTAGATGAGGTAGTGCCTATGGAGGAGGAGGAGGTGGTATAATAGTAGAGGACATAGTAGGGTCTCCTCAAGGTGGGTTACTAGGATAGAAGGAGGATGATGATGGGGGTATGCTAGATATAGCCTTAGATATTCAGGATATGATGGATGCTCATGATGAGATGGTGATACTAAGAGAGAGGGTGTGAGATCTAGAGGGGAGACTGCATGAGAGTAGGATAGATCAGGCTCTAGATTAGGGGAGATGGTTGGAGGAGCATCAAGAGCTAGAGGGGATATTGATGGTAGGTGAGCAGGTGAGCCATGTAGAGAGGGAGGAGTTAGAGAGGTAGTGTGAGGAGCTATGAGGATAGCTTGTAGAGGAGTAGATGAGGCATGCTAAGTGTGTGGAAGATCTATGATATCGAGTATTAGAGACCATGGTTACTGAGGAGAGATTGAGGTAAGATATTACCATGGTACAAGAGAGTGTGCATAGGATGTATACTGATACAAAGGTAACACAAGTAGCTCACATGGTGGAGGTAGAAGATTTACATGTAGATATAGAGAGGGAGTAGCAGGCATAGGGGGATGCTGATCATGCTAGGGTGGTGGTCGAGTAGGCTACAATGGACATGGCCACTATGAGGATGGAGGTGGATTGCTAATAGTGAGAAAATAATGATGTGTTGATGTTGTATACATAGGAGACCTTGAGGAAGGCATAGTGTGAGTTATGATTGACTCTATCTGGACTTGGGATCCTAGAGTATGCAAATTTGAGGTCAAGGTTGCAGTCACAGTCGTGATCATACACACGTTCATAGAAGACTAGGTGAAGCACTCCTATGGTGCCTATAGATCTAAGGATGGTAGTACCTATAGTGTTGTAGAAGGTTGGGGCTATCCCAAAGTTGGATAGAGCTATAGTTTATATAGTTGCACAGTTGGTAGAGGTAGTGCTAGAGTCGAGTGGGTGGTAGAGGTACAAAGGGTGGAGGTGGTAGCAATGGCACAAGAGGAGAGTGATGAGACTCCTAGTGGCAACAAGGATGAGATGTACAATGGTATATTATATTATGATGTATACATATTTTTGTAGCCTAAGGGTATTTTGATCATAATATATATACATGCTTTTTTTTGTGGCTTTATATACATGTGTCATGATTTTTATGAATGAATGTGTGTATATTGTAGGATTACGTAAATGTGTAATGTATGATGGATGAATATGTATGCATGTGGTAGAATGTAGGAGAATGATATCATTGTAGATTAGATATAATTTGTAATTATGTAATGTAAATGAGTGAATGTAAGATAGATGCAATGATGCATGTATGTGTATGATAAAATACGTAGAGGAAGCACTTGTATCATAATAGAACTAGTGGCAATGTGATCCATTTCATTATCTTAGGGATGTAGGATGGCATAGGAATTATGCAATAATATTGACTATCATAGTTATAGCAATCAAACCTCATGAGAAACTGAGCAAGGTTCAACTACAACTCATAACTAACATAACTGGATCAAAGTCTATCAAGGACCAGTGTGTGCGATGAGTGATGTTCATTTATCCATTTTGAGGGAGGTAGGACTAACCCATTGCAAACGTAGCCAAAATAGCTAGCTCATCCACAAGCGCGTAATGATCTATACAAAAGAAGGTCGCTAATGTGATAGATGTGTCACCACTTGTAAGACTATTCCACTGGTAGGTAGGTGCTTAGAGCCTATTGCTGGTGATGGAAATCATCCCGTGATGTTATGTTAAACTGAAGGACCAAAGGAGATCAAGCATAATAGTAGTGCTCTTGGAGGCTTTTCCTTTTGTTTTCTATCCCTCATTCTTTTGATTCTATTTTTTTATGTGCTCTTCTCATTTTTTGGAATGTGGGCATTGTCTTTTGTTTTCTGCCCATTTTCTAATTTTTCTTATGCTTGTCCCTTTGTTTATCCCTAAGTCGTATTTTGATCATGCAAATGATAGGATGAGTAGGGGAAACCATTCGCTAGATGGCAATGTCTACACAAGGTGTTGTCTTCCCTAGACTCAAAATTTGCTTAAAATATGACATGTGTGAATGGTCCCTGAAAGAAATTGAACCAACCAAAGAAAGTTGTGAGAAGCGTAAGAACTTGTCAACTAGAGGTGACGTTTGATTGACTTAACTTGTGAGTGGTCAAAATCATGCTAAACACTATATAATCCGTAATCCTAAGAAGGGGAGTGGACAACCAAGTGGTGATGCTAACAAGTGCATATTTTAATCTTGTCATGATCACATTTCTATAGGGGGAATGTACAAGCATGGATATAGATGTAAAAGAGGAGTGATGTGTATATGCAATGGATGTAGTATGAGAGATATAGCATGCAAGGAAAATATCTACAAGAGGAATTTTGTGAAACTCAATGAGATGAGATTGGAAACTATTTCAAAAGAAATGGATATGTGAAGAGATGATGAGAGGAAGGAATAGTAGATGTGGTTGCCCCAGCATGTGGGGGGTGCAAAAATCTTGAGAGATGAATGTAAGTGGGAAAATGCATATGATTATTAAGAACAAGGAAAGTGAGAAGCTAAAAGATATGGTGAAGAAAGTAACAATGAAGAAAGTCAATGAAGGGGGATGAAGGAAACAAAGAAGGGAGGAAGAAGAATAAGAAGAAGAGAAGATAGAATTAGCATAGGTATGTAGCCACTCAAAGCATGACCATACAACAATACTAGATAACAAGAAGAAGGGAGAAAGAGGAGAAAGAAAGAAATAGGAAGGTAACCTAAGAATGTGTGAAGTGGTGAAGATCAGGTCATGAATGACTAGGTGGAGTGATGATGTGACTAGGATTATAGTAGTTGGTGTAGCTAGATAGCTACTAGAAATAGTGGGGTGTGGATATGAAAGACTCATGTGATGGCATGGGGTGAGGTATGGGAGGAGGTGTAGTGCTCAAAACTCTAGAAGAGGTGGCGTATTTAGATCATGGAGGAGTTGTGCCATCTACCATGTTATTGATGAGGCTTTCAAAGGTGTGAGTAGTTGATGTCATGCCTCGATTATTGATGGTAGATGCAAAATTGGTTCTCCTTGTAATTCCTTGGCTTGGGGTAAAGTGGGTTGATGGGATAGATTTTAGGTAACACGAGGAGTCCTGCATGGAGAAGTTGGTGGAAAGTGTGGGAGAGTGGCTCTAAAAGTATAGGTGTGGGATAAATGTATGGCTTGGGTGGTGATGAGCATGAGGGAGGTGGGGTAGGCATGAGTGGTTGGACTATGGACCTGGGATCCGATGAAGGGTGTGTGCGATAACGAGGGATAGGCATGGAAGAATGTGAGAGAATATGGGTCATAGCAGAACAACATGGAGGGGAACAACATCGACAATGACTCAAGTGTAACTTCAGGTTGTCGAGGTAGGAGATAATGTACTACATATCAAGAGGTGAGGGAGATGGGACCAAGGTTGAGGAGAACGGGAGCCCAATGGAATAGTGGTGTTAGGATATGGATGTGGATATGGTAATGAACAAGGGAAAGGAGGAGGAGATTGAAATTGATGATGTGGTGGTGGTGGAGACTAAAGTTGAATACCATGTAGTGGGGATGGTGGCATCCGAAGAATGGGTGGTGTGTGGGTTGACTACAAGAAGTGATGTGGTCAAGATGGGTGAGCACATGTAGGGATATCTTGGAAAATATGTTGGTGAAGGGATTGGTCATAATATGACATCCCATTCGATAGGGGTAGAGGTAATCCTGAGGACTTTAAGTGAGCAGGTGAATTTCCCATGTTAGGAGGAAAGTAGCCAAGTGAAGGTCATCGTGCTGAAGAGGTCGATGGGTAGGGATCTCTTTCATCAACTAATGGAGGAGGGGATGAGCCCCTTGCATGAGGGTATGGGGAGTGGGAGTGTTCCTCCTTATCTGCAAAGGAGGATAGGGAAACTTGACTATCATTAGAGCGAGGAGAATAGGAGGAATCTCTACGATCGGGTGAATGAGGTTGGGGTGATGTGTCATGATCTGAATGTGATGAGAAGGATGACTGACAAACATGAATAGGGATAGGTGGCCCTGCATGATTGATCGAGGTGATTGGTGTTGGAGGGAGCATCAGAAGTTCCTGCATGATGGAGTGGTGGTATGCCTGAGGTGTAGATCTGGAGTAATGTGTCTCCACAAAGGTGTCGTAGTTGGTGATAGTGAACCTGCAAGACAAAAGATACTAATAACATAAAAATGATATATAAAGCAAAGATGCTTATGTTGTGTAATAGAAAGTGCAAAGTGTGTGTGAGGTGTAATGTGGATTGTGAATGTGTTAGTGAGGTGATATATACAACATAATGATGATAGTATGTGCAACCACTAGGGATGTGTACCTAGGCTAGCTAGGCATTGAATGTGTGTAGGTGGATAATGTTAATAGGTTTGGGCTCTATGAGTCCTTTGAGGTTGGCCAGTCGATAGGCCCTAGAACCAAATTTGTGTGTGACAATGTAAGGACCCAACCAATTTGGGGTGAATTTGTCTCATTGTTGGTGGGGTTGACTAGTGATTTGTTGGTTCTCTTTGAGAACCAAGTCATCGATCTAGAATTCATGTTGGTGTACCTTACTATTGTAGGCATGGTGAAGATGATCTTGATAAACATGTGTGTGCTCTATGGCATGGATGTGATGCTCATCTAAGAGCATTAGTTGGTCTAGTCTAGCTTGACGAGCAGTGTCATCATCAATGAAGTCTTGCATGGAGATGCATAGAGAGGGTATCTCAAGTTCTAGGGGCATAATGGCTTTGATGCCATAGACCAAAGAAAAGGGTGTTGCCCTAGTAGGAGTATGGATGCTTGTGTGGTAGGCCCACAAGGCCAATGGCATTTGATTATGCCAATCATGATGAGATTCTATGATAGTTTTTTGAAGGATAGCATAGATAGTTTTGTTAGTAGCTTCAACCTAGTCATTACCCTGTGGGTAGTAGGGAGTAGAGAAGCTATGGTGAATGTTGAATTTGGTGCATAGGGTGTAGATAGTTTTATTTTTGAATGGGGTGCCATTATCGAAGATGATTTGTGAGGGAATTCCAAAATGATAGATGATATGATCAGTGATGAATACCATAATTTTGGCTCTTATGGTCTGAACAAGTGGGATAGCTTTGACCCACTTTGTAAAATATTTAGTGGTAGTGATAATAAACTTATGGTTGCTAGAGGAAGTAGGTGAGATTTTCCCAATAAGATCTAGGTCCCATTGTGAGAAGGGCCACATGGATTGGATGGGTTGGAGTGCTTGTGAAGGTAAGTGTGTGAGGTTAGCATGTTGTTGACATTTGATGCATCATTTGATATACTCATAATAATCATGTTCCATTTTGGGCCAATAGTAGCCCATGCATAAAATACGCTTAGTGATGGCCATGCCACTGAAGTGGCCACCACAAGTTCCATCATGGGTTTCTTGGACCACTCATTGAGCTTCTTGTGGCTCGAGGTAACGTAAAAGGATGCCATCATGACTACGATGGTAGAGGATGTCCCCTAATAGTGTGTAATGAATTACCCTTTGTTTGAATGCTCGATGATGAGCATGTGGTAAGTCATAAGGAAGGAAGCCTAATTTGATATAATCCTTAATCTAAGAAAACCAAGGATCATGTGGTTCAGTGTGGATGACATGGATGCCATCATCATCGATGGGGGATGAAGATGAAATAGTAGATTATATTAAAGTATGGATGGACACATGTGTCATGTCAGAGAGGGGGTTTTGTGGTATTAAAGACCCCAAGGAAGCCATTGTGTCGGTGAAATGATTTGATGAGTGGGGAGCAGCCTCGATATCATACCACTCAAGTTGGGTGAGTAGTTGTTGAGCAATTTGTTTATATTGTTGGAGTATTGGGCAATGACATTGCCAAATCTCCTTGACTTGATTTATGATGAGAAGAGAATCACTAATGATTTGAAGGCATCTAATGTGCATAGAGAGTACCTATTTTAAACTGAGAATTAGAGCTTCATATTCAGCATTGTTATTCATGCAAGGAAAACCTAATTTAAAGGAAAATGGGAGAGGTTCCCCATCAAGTGTGAAAAATATGATTCTAGCACCCCTAATGTGAGTGCAATGGGAGCCATCGAAGAAGAGTGTTAGGTCAGTTGGTGCTTTGAGTTTGACATATTCCTTAGCTTCAATGATGTGAAAGATGGAATCATCGAGAAGTTGAATAAGGAGTGGTTGGTTGTCAAGAAATGGAGCCTCAACTAGTTGATCAATGATGACCTATCCCTTGATGGACTTCTGAGAAATGAATTCAAGGTCGAATTTAGTAAGAAGCATAATCCATTTAGTGGTGTGAGAGTTATGATAACTCTTGTTCATCATGTAGCATAATGGATTATCATGAGTGATGACAAATGTGGTGTGGTTAAGCATGTAGTGGTATAGCTTTTATGTGGCAAAGACTACAGCCAGGCATAACTTCTCCATGTAGGTGTATCAAGTTTCGTAGTTGACCAGAGTATGACTGATATAATATATGGCTTGCTCATGATTGAGCACATTCTTTTGAGCTAATAACATGTTGAGTGCAAAATCTATAGCAAAAATGTATAAGAAAAATGATAATTGTGGATGTGGTGGAGATAGGTGGTGATGTAAGGTAGGCTTTGATTGAGTCAAAGGCTTGTTGATAGTTGGTATCCCATTTGAAGGTGACCCCTTTTTGTAAAAGGTGATTAAATGGTTTACATTTATCAGATAATTGGGCAATAAAATGATGAATGGATTGAATTTTGCCCTGTAGACTGCGTAGTTGCTTGAGATTTGTGGGTGGAGGCATCTCGATGATGGCTTTGAATTTGTTGGGGTCGACTTCAATGCCTCGTTGAGAAACAATGAACCCCAATATTTTACTTGAAGTGACACCAAAGACACACTTCTTTGGGTTTAGTCGCACATTATGTTCGAGAAGGTGATCAAAGATCTTGCGAAGATCTGCAAGGTGTTGTGAGCATTCTTTTGATTTGGCTATGAGGTCATCAACGTAGTCTTCCATGATTTTGTGCATGTAGTCATGGAAGATGTAAGTCATGGCATGTTGATAAGTTGCCCCAGCATTCTTAAGGCCAAAGGGCATGACCTTGTAATAGAAGGTCCCCCAGGGGGTTGTGAAAGATGTCTTGTGTTGATCGGTTGGATTGATCTTGATTTGATTGTAACTAAAAAAGCCATCCATGAGGGATATCATTTCATGGCCTATGATGGAATCGACTAGTGAATCGATGTTTGGGAGGGGAAAGTTATCCTTGGGACAAGCTTTGTTCAAATCTCTAAAATCAGTGCAGACACAAACTTCATCGGAGGGTTTTGGTACCGGAACCATGTTGGATACCCACTCTGGGTAATCAATGGGTTGTATGAACCCTACATCGAGGAGATTTTGGAGCTCATATTTTACCATTAAAGTGACTATGGGATGCATGCATCGTAATTTTTGCTTGATGGGTTTGGCATCCCCATCAAGGGTGAGGTTGTGAACTACTAATGATGGATCGAGTCCAGGCATGTCCATGTAGGACCAGGTGAAAACTCTAATGTATTCTTTAAGGAAAGTGGTAAACAAGGCACATTCCTCTAAGGAGAGGTTGGCGATGAGTTTAACAATGTGGGGATTGGTGGGGTCATCACCAATGTCAACATCGATGGTATCCTCCATAAGCATGTGGGAACCATCTTGGAGTTGTGCAGGGATTGGAATGAGATGGAGGTCATCGATAGCCTCAGGTAAATCAAATTCATCATCTAAATATATATCTGTATGATTAACCCATGGAATGTGAGGAGGGGTAGATGGTGAAGGTGCATTTGCAACATGTAAGATGGGTGGTGATAGCAAGAAGTCTTATGATGAAGGTGTAGAGGGAATATGGGTGAAGTCGATGAAGTTTGGATTTGGTGCATTGTTGTGACCCAAAGAAGATGTGTATCAAAGTGGTGAGAATAAATCAACATTGACCATGTTAACAGAGGTGGTGGAGATAGTGAGAGATGATGAGTCTAAATATGAAGACTCAGAAGTATGTGAATGATATGGTAAATTCAATGGAGGTCGTAGAACCATGAGTGGAGAACGAGGTGGAATTATAGAATGGTGAGTTTATCGGTGATAATATAAAGGTATGAATGAATGGATAGGTGGTGGTTAAGAAAGTGAAGGGGTGTGCTTGACACATGTGGGCATGAGAGAAAGGGTATTTAATATATCAACGAGATCATCAATGAAGTAAGTAGATGTAGTGTCAGAGGATGGTGTTTCTTGGAAGAAGGTGCATGGAATGTTGATGGTAGAATGGGGAGATGGACTCTCATATAGGATGTCCATATTGATATATTCTTCTAATGAGTGTGTAGGAAGTATTGGAGGATGCAAGGGAAAGATCTTGAAGCTCATATTCGAGTATGTGAATGGTTGTAGGGTGATAACCTAGACCGGATTTATCTATGGGTAATTGAATGTGAGGGTTGATAGGCATTCATAAGCCTTGTTCGTAACATCCTAGTCCAAATCCATACCAATGGAAATTTCAAAGGTAGAATAAGGTAAAGTGTGGGTTGGACATGTGGTCTAAGGTGCCATAGAAGCTAGATTACGATGGTGGAGGTATAACAGCTGGGAGCGATGAGTCTAGACCTACATAAATGAAGTTGGTACGATTGTCGGGTGGACCAAGTGGTATGATAGTACCAATGGTCAACACTAAAGTCGAAGGGTGACCAAAATCATGGGTATATTGAATCAGAGGAGGATGCACATGAGCATCATGAACATTGTATTCACCCGAGCCAAAATTCATCATAAAAATGGAGACTTGGGGTGAGGTATGAGGTGGAAAATAAGGAATGGAATAGTTGGTCATCAAGGTGAGAGGCTCATTATTCCCAATCATGACATTCGACTATAGTGGAAGGGATGGGATGACCCGTATGTGGAAACTATGAGGTGGGGTGAGCAGGCCTAGGTGTCGGGCTATAAGAAGAGGTGAAATATTGAGGTCGAGGATGGAAGGGAAGAGGGGGTGTTTGAGGAGTAGGGAGAAGAGGGGGCTCTATAGAGGAATATGGATGAGATGAAGTAGGAGGCCACAAATATGGTGGCAAAAAAGGCATAGACACGGGAGGTGGATCCATGGAAGAAGAAGGTTGAGAAGGAGGGAGGAGACCACGAAGAAGGTGGCGAAAAATATGTAGAGGTAAGATGGGGATCCGTAGAAGAGGATGGAGGTAGGTTAGAAGTAGATGTAGGGGAACATGTGTGTGTCCTTGATGAGTGATGTGATGATGAGGTAGGTGTAGGAGAAGACATAGAAGTCTCTACCTGATGATGTGAAGGAAGAGGAAGGACTTATGTAGAGGATGATGAAGGTCCTGGTGGGAGGTTTGTGATGTTGCAAAATTTGAATGGGTCACCATTAGTGGGAACACAATGGACGAGTCCATCATATACATATTTGAGATAATGATGCAAGGTGGAAGGAACACATTGCATATCTCTGATCCATGGACATCCAAGAAAGATATTGTATTGCATCTCACCTTGAATGACATGGAATAAAATGGATATGGTCCTAATGCCTATGTGGATAGGAAAGGATGATAGAACCTACTATGGGATGCATGGAACCATCGAAAGTGTGAAGGTTGAGCGATGGTGTGGTGAAGTGAGTAGGTGGAATATGCAGGTGATGAAGGGCAGCAATGGAGATGATGCTAATGGAAGAATCAGTATCAATGAGGACACACTTGTAGGTGATGTCATTGATGGTTGCTTGAATATGGAGGGGAGGATCAACTCCCTCACCCACGAGTTTGGTAATCTCATGGTCATGGAAACTGATAGAGGGTTGCATGCAGTGGGGGATGTTCCCTACGAAATTCACAAATGCATTTGTGTCATGGGTTTCAAGGTCGATTGATCGAAGAATATCATTTAACACCTCGTGATGAGGTTGAGATTGTTGTAATAGGTCAAAAATGGATAGCTTGGTTGGGGCATTGTGCAACTGATGAGTGAGGCTACCATGAATAGTGATGATGTTTCATGGTAGGGGTGGTGAAGCATGCGATGTTGCAAGAGATTGAGGAGAAGTGAATGGTACTGGGGGTGAAGTGATAGGTGCATCCTAGTGCGTTGGATAGCACTGAGTGCGAGTGGTAAGATTAATCATGCCAACCACTTTACGTGAGGGAGGATCATGGTGGACACTATTAACTTGCCTAGATTGGCCTTGAGGATTAGATTGGGTTCCTTGGGGATTGGTCCCCCTATGTTTTGGTAGTGGGTTCTGATAGATACCCAAGTTTTGGTTTTGTGGTGTGAGGGGGTTTGAAACCTAAATGGTACCCCGATTGATGAGGTCCTAGACTAGGCTATAGAAGGAATGACAAGATCCTACATCATGGTCGTGTTGTCGATGGTATGCATAGAAGACCTACTCATTGAACCCACAAGGCTTGGGTTGATTTGGGTCAATAGGTCAAATTTTGGGTAAGGTGATATGACCCACATCATACAATCTCTAAAATAGAGTAGGCAAGGGCTCAGAGAGTGGATTCAAATTACGTTGTGGGAGATTGGGATGAAGACTACGAGTTTGTTGTGGTTTAGATGGAGGGGTCACATTGGTCTAAAAAACTACTGCTATGGAGGAGGAGGTCATGAGATCGATGAAGAAGTTGGAGAAGTTGCTACCACTTGGTTGGTTTGTGGTGGTTTTGAGAAGGGTTGATTTGGTTTTGATTGAAGTAAAAATTTGAGTTGTAAGATGGTTTTTGTAGACACCTAAAATGTGTCATGTTTAGGAAACCACTCATATGAGCACATATAAAGACCATATGTCCAATTTTTACCTTTACAAGAGAAATCAGTGGTCCTAACCACTAAAAATGGTAGTTTTGACCCATCCAAGATTAGCTGCTATAAAATAGAGCGGTTGGATCCTGGCCGCTCAAGCTGAGAGCAGCTAGACCTCAACTGCTGCAGATAATAGCGGCCAAATCTTAGTCACTGCATATGATAGTGGCTAAATCATAAAAAGCATTTTGTTGACAAACAAGCCTAATTAGGGATGTAAGTGTTAGTTTGCATACAATAAAGTGAGCGGGGACAACTTTGCATTCTCCCTCATAACTAGTTTACATGGGAGACTCACGTCCAAAGTTAGAATTTAGTTAACTAGTATCCAAAAATAGAAAAATGATAATATCTTCTCATGCTAACAACCAGTTTGCATAGGAGACTCAAGTGGGCAGTTAGACTTCAGTTAACTGGCCTCCAAACATAGAAAAAGGACAAAAGCTTCTCATGCTAACAACTAGTTTGCATAGGAGACTCATGTGGGCAGTTAGACTTTAGTTAACTAGCCTCCAAACATAGACAAATGACACAAGCCCTTTGGTAAAAAAAAAATGCCCCAAAGAATGCAAGCCCTTTGGTCAACTTAACAAAATGCCCCAAAGGGGATAATCTCTTTGGTCAAATAAAATGCCCCAAAGGACATAATCCCTTTGGTCAAACTTAACAAATTCCTCAGAGGATGCAAGCCCTTTGGTCAACTTAACAAATTCCCCAAAGAGCATAAGACCTTTGGTCAACTTAAAAAATGCCCCAAAGGACATAATCCCTTTGGTAAAACTTAACAAATGTACTAGAGGACGTAAGCCCTTTGGTCAACTTAACAAACTCCCTAGAGAGCATAAGCCCTTTGGTCAACTTAACAAATGCCCCAAAGGACATAATCCCTTTGGTAAAACTTAACAATTGCCCCAAAGGATGCAAGTCCTTTGGTCAAAAAAAATCCCCAAAGGGCATAAGCCCTTTGGTCAACTAAAAAAATGCCCTAAAGGATGCAAATCCTTTGGTAAAAAAAAATACCCCAAAGGCCACAAGTCTCTTTGGTCAACTTAAAAAACATCCCAAAGGACATAATCCCTTTGGTCAAACTTAAAAAATACCCCAAAGAACGTAAGCCCTTTGGTCGACTTAACAAAAGCCCCAAAGGTATCACAAACCCTTTGGTAAAAAACAAATGCCCCAAAGGACATAAGCCCTTTGGTCGACTTAACAAAAGCCCCAAAGGTATCACAAACCCTTTGGTCAACTTAAAAAATGCCCCAAAGGACACAAGCCCTTTGGAAAACTTAAAAAATTCTCCAAAGGACACAAGCCCTTTGGTCACCTTAACAAATATCCCTCTAGGAATTAGACTTGGAGAAGGAGGCATCTGTAAGCCCTCATACATTTTTGTGGTATCGTGTGCAGAACCAATATGCCTTTAAAAGTGCACCATCTTACCCACTTGTAATTGATTGTATCGAAATGGGTATCCCTCAGAGGGACCAAAATGTAACAGGGTTTCAATATCAATAAAAGGATCTCTCTTTGTTATTTTCTTATTATATGCATTTCATGGTATTTCATTTTCATTTTGGTATAATACTGCAAGTAGAGTAAAGTGGTGCATGCATATCGGGGTCGCTACAGTTTATATCTAAACTTAATATTTCTAGATTGAACTTTGATGTCCTTGATGACCTTGGATTAAGAAATGGCTTCATCAAATGTGTGACTTTGATGAAGTTGCAGGGGTGTGAATATGTGCTTGTGGAAGCTCTTAGCAAATAGTGTGACTAGTTCAGTAGATGGGAGGCTATGATCTAGGTTGGATGACTGGTCTCCATCATGCAACAAAATCTATGGCCGGTTTGTCATTAGCCTGTTGTAAAGCATAGACATCTAAAAATTTTATTTTCTTTTTTATATTGATGGAGAAATATTCCAAAAATGAATTGACCAACCATTCAAATGTGAAAATGCTATGGCGTGGGATCATGTTTTACCAATCGATATCTTGTCCCCCAATGGAGAGATCAAAGGTACATAACATGAGAGGATCACTATTGTTTAGATGATTACAGGTAAAGTGATAGTTGCTAATGTGTTCTCAAGGGTCCTCTTTACCTTTGTACTTATCAAATTTATGAATTTTGAAGCGATACAAGTAAGGAGGAATATGAACTAATGGATGAATAGGTTCATTGCATAGCTCATTGTATGTGGGATTCTAGTGCCCATAACTGGTTGTGCAAATATCCAACATCTTAAATTGTTCATGCAAGATTTGGAGTTTGGGTGATGGACGTGGAATGAACTGTGTCGAGGTAGTTAAATATTGAGAATAGGAAGGATACTGGAGCTACCGTTATTCCCATTGTGAAATAGAAATATATTGTAGTTGTTCTTATGGATTTGATTGTTGAACAACATAAGATATCCATGTGGATGGAACACTTCGCTATGGAGCATGTATCTACTAAGAATAGTAATATTATGGTTGTGGGGTTTGTGGTTGTTGCACTGGGATCTATTGTAATGGTTGCGCAGTGGAGGATGGTGACCAAGAAGGAGGTATGATGAAAAATGTAGGCACAATAGATTATGGTGGAGGAAGTGGTGTTGGGATATATGGTGAAAGTGGTGGGCAAGATGATGTACCAAAGGATGGTACCTATGCTTGACCATATGAGAAATCAAGAGAGAAGTCAAGAGGAGTAGAATATAAAGGGGGATTAGAGAGATAATACAGGTAGCATGGATAATAGGTAAAAGGAGGAATGGAAGTCAAAGCCTAAAATGGAGGTGGAGGGAGTCGAAAAGTGGAAGTAGATGAAGGTGGATGTGGAATGGAAGATGACATACCATACATATCGAAAGAGGGGAATTTAGGTGGAGGTAATGATGAGAAAGGAGTGTAAGTCTCAAAGGTAGAATCCTGAGAAGAAGGTGTGGTGATCATATTCATAAAGATTTGTGAAGATGGGATTTGCTAATATTTTTGAGGAAATAATTTTTGTTATTGGGAGGGAGGTTGTTATGTGGTATATAAATATGAAAAATATGACTGTTGGGAAGGTGTTTATTACGATGCATGGAAAGTGTGATAATGTGATGATGGGGATGGAGTATACTATTGTGAAAACAAAAATAGGGTAGATAATGAAGCCTTAGGGCAAGGTCGATTAAGCAACAAAAAATCATCCCTAAGAAGGGAGTGAGATGAATCCTGGAGGAAAGGATGAGTAGAAGTGGGTGAGGTAGGTGGATTCTCCTCCTCAATGGTGAGGAAAGGAGATGTGCCTATTGGAGAGGTATAAATGATATGATCATAGAACGTGGATGATATATTAGGTGAGGATGAGCAAGAAAGAAGTGGATGATCTTCATCGGACTAGGTGGCAAGCATATTTCTAGAGATAGAAGTCTCACCATGAGATATAGTGCATATGTGAAGTGACTCAGAATTTATAAGAATATTAGGTGTGAGTGTGGAAGCTTCCCTTGTGAAGCGAGGGGGAGTGATAGGCTAGCTAGAGGTGGCACGAGAAGCCTTCTCCTCAAGATGCACTTGATAGCATGCTCGATTGCAAGTAATAACATGCATGGTGTTATGTACTACAATTAGGTGCTCAAAAATTTCCAAAAATAAAAAATTGAATTTGTGGGTGTGTTATGTGCAATATTTGAGACAAATTTACAAAATTTGTTATGTTTTTGTGTACTAGAATGGAGTTCGCATGTCGCTATGTGAACCTATACTACAAAATTTTGGTTCACATAGTGCTATGCAAATTGGATCTAGATAGTTAATCTAATTGAAAACTAAAAGTTATAGCCTACAAACAACTAGTAGATGGGCTGCTAATAGGCAAATGTGCTAAAACCAATTTTGTGAGCATGCAAACAAAATGTAACTGGAGTTAGTGCTTAACAAGGAAAAATAAATGTCTGTTTGTTTTATGTGTTTTGATGATGATATATGCTCTAGAAATACCACAGGAAGTGGGGTGAAATTTTAGAAAAAACATGAGTGTTTTCAGGAAAGATGCAGTAAAATGGAAAGGTGCAGTAAAATACCATAGGTAAGTGGTGACCTAAATGGAAAGGTGCTGTAAAATGATAACCAAATGGAGGGAAATAAAAATGCACTAATGATTCCAAAAACCTCTCATGAGAAGATGTGGTACTATCTAAGACCTACTATTGGTCCAGTCAGGTGGTCGCTTGAATCTCGAGTGAGCTTAGTCTAGAATGATAGTTACCTATTCACTAATTATGTGAGCCTTGTGAACAAAGGCATATAATCCTATCCCACTTTGAATGTCCTTTTCAATGATGAAATCCAGAAAATTGGTCTCAAGAGTAGGGGGTTTTTTGATGATGAAGTCTATAAAAACACTCTTGGAGGCTACTATGGTGTCTAGAGGGTGAGCTGGTGGAAGGAGATGAATTTCAAAATCACTAGTCTTGAGTGGGGATTGGTTATGAAGTCCAATATGACCACTGTGTATGCCATGTGAGTGTGTGATAATGTGTTTTCTACCGCTGAGGTGAAAAAAAAAACAACTACCTAGATGCCTTTTCAGAAATGAAACTAATCCTAGATGCACATTTGAAATGAAATTAGATCTAAATGCCTTTTTAGAAAAATATATCTAATCTATGAAGCATGAAAGCAAGAAAAACTAAGGTGTATGAAAAAGGAATTTGAAAATTATCCATGTGCATACAAAAGAATTGAATACTAATGTAATTACATAAAAGGAAAATATGAGTTACCCAGGGATTTGTGAAAGAAATGGAAAATTTCTAATCTAATGATATAAAGAAATTTGAAACCCTAATTTAATGACATGAAATGGAAAATGCAAGTTACCCAGGGTATTTGTGAAATAAATGGGAAATTTCTAATCTAAATGATATAAAGAAATTTGAAACCCTAATCTAATGACATGAAATATAAAATGCAAGTTACCCAAGGTATTTGTGAAAGAAATAGGAAATTTCTAATTTAAATGAGATACATAAATTTGAAACCCTAATATAATGACATGAAAGGGAAAATGCAAGTTACCCAGGGGATTTGTGAAAGAAATGGAAAATTTCTAATCTAAATGAGATAAAGAAATTTGAAACCCTAATCTAGAAGCTTTTGGAAAGAAATTTGAAAAATGTGATCTAGGTACAATGAAAGAAATTTAAAGTGCTATTCTAAATGCTTTTTGAAAAGAGACTGGAAAATCTAAGTGCAAGTCTGACCAGAGATTTCAAAAACCTATCTCGTGCATTGAAAGACAATTTGAAAGTGATTTTAAAAGTTGGAAAAAAGGAAAATGTATTTTAATAATTTGGAAAGGGAGTAAAATCTTAATCTAAAGGAAATTGAAGAAATTTGAAATGATTAAACCTAAATGCTTGTGAAGGGAGTGAAAACCCTAGCTGATGTGGTTTGAAAAGGAAATTTGTATGAATTGATGCATTTGAGAGGGAAATTTATTTGAAAAGAAGTGATGAAAGAGTTTGGTCTTGAGAAGAATACCTAAATCATGTGGTGTCATATGGGCTTGTTTATGTCTCTGTTGTAGACCTTTGCAATCTCAAGTTATTTTGGAGTTGTTTGGTATATTTTGCATGGAAAGGTGTGAACTAGATTGTTGGTTTGCAAGGCGGGGTGCGAACTAGGTTTAGAAGCTTGAAACTTCTAATATGAAAGCCTGAGGTGTATTTTAGGGCTATTCTGGGCTCTGTTTTGTGTTCAAAGTACCTAAAAAAACAAAATGAAGTCGTAGATTGAGTTAGATTAACCAGAAAAATATTCTAAAATAATTTTTGTGGGTTCAAGTCCCACCAGACATGCAAGAATGTAACATGCAAAAAATCACCAGTTCCAAAAATAATATAATATGTGCAAAAGTGTCCTTTTACTATTGAATTTAAAAGAGTGTTACAACATAGTCTCCTTAGAGATAAATTTTCCTTTCTCTTTCAATGTAAGTACAAGTGAACTTGTGGAGTATTTTCTATGCCTTCAATGTAGGTGGGCTTCTATGTGCATGTGCCACTGGTTAGCTGCTTGAAGATGTCTTGCATACCTTCTCTGGACCTGCAAAAAAGATTTAGTTCATTTAGGAACCTATATTGGATCAGACCCCATATTTATGAAGACAAATCAACATAAAAATGAAGAAAAACATGATAAAAACTGATAGAAATGCTATAGAAACTATCTAGAACTGATGTATACCTGATTTAGAGTTGCAGATTTGTTGTAGGGCTAGTTCACATGGTGGCATGCAAACTGGATCCTAGGTTTGCACGATTGGGTGAAAACTGGATTGTTGTTGACTTTTGATGAGAATTTGCTATCTGAATGTGTTCCAAATAACATTTTTTGCTTTCTATCGGGTGTAGAATTTTTAGAAAGGGTTTTGGTACAATTTTGGCAGAGTTTGGTTATGTTGACCAAAATAAAGAGAGAATAATTAAGGAAATTGACCTCTATTTATAGATTTGGCCAAGGTTAGGGGGGATTTAGGTGACCTAAACCCTTGGTTTAGTTTCTACCATGGTGAAGTTATAGTTTATGAAGTTGCATGCTTAGTCATCCTTCATGTGCCCTGAAGGAAATGTCCTAGGTGCACACATGTGTGAGCTAGTATTAAGGTTAACCTTGATTAGCTAATCCCTAGGATAGATGAAGGTTGAGTTAGGTATCCTAGAAAATATCCTAACTAAATGGGTGCACACATGTGTAAGGGCATGATTATGGCTAATTTGGATTTGAATCCTAATTAAACCTAATCTAGTGATAAAGTTCATTTGAAGTGAAAAGTCACTTGCAAATTAGAATTGTAATTAGCATAATTAGGGTTTTTGGAGGGAGTAGTCCCATGGAGGCCCTAATTAGGTGTAGGAAAGGGCTTAGGTGGTCTAAAGGGGCTTGTAGGTAGCCCTATTGCAAATAGATAACATTTTGGATGTGTTTTGTGTAGTTTTGTATGTTTTTAGTACCTAGAAACAATTATGATGGCCTACGATGGCCTACAATGGCCTATGATGGCCTATGATGGCCTATGAATACCTAGAAATGTGTATGTAAGCCTAAAAGTGTCTATGCAAGCCTATAATAATTTATGGGCGATCATGTGTGAGTTTTAGGTGTCCACAACCCTTTATCAAAAGGTTAATCAATTATAAAAGTTTCCATTAGGTTTTTCATCTAAAGGGCAATTAGTAACAAAAAGTTACCTTTAGGATTTTCATCTAAAGATTAATCAATTACAAAAATTTCCCTTTATGCTTCCCATATAAAGGTTAATAAATTACAACAAATTCTCTTTAGTTTTTTCATCTAAAGGTTAATCAATAAAAAAAATGTCTTTTCAACTTTTCATGTAAAGGTTAATCAATTACAAAAAGTGTATTCTTTTTTTTTGAATTTACATGGTGGAAACGGTAGCCGCCATGAATCTGGGTAGGCTGTCCAGCTTATATGGCCGCCATAGTATTCTACGTTGTCCGCCCTAGAAGCCGCCACATAGATCTTCATGCAGTCCACCCCTATAACCACCATGCCACAATCATTTTAAACCTTTTACGCCGCTAAAAGCACCAGGAAAGGGACAAGCATTTAGTCCGGCAAGGCCCGAGATTTGAACCTTGGACCTCCACTCCCCTTATGGGGTTTGGATGAACCAATTGGTCTACACCTCGGACCCTAAATTACAAAAAGTGTATTATATGTTTTTTTTTTCTAAAAATTAATAAATTACAAAAAGGTCCATTTAGGCTTATTGTCTAAAGGTTGATCAATAAAAATTGTTGTTTAGGATTTTCTTGTAATGGATAATCAATTACAGAAAGTACCATTTAGGCTTTTCATCTAAAGGTTAGACAATTACAAGTAGTTTCCCTTAGGCCCCTCACATAAAGGATGATGACATTAAACAATTCTCTTTAGGATTTTTATCTAAATGTTAATCAATAATAAAAATAACCTTTAGAATTTTAATCTAAATGTTAATTAATTACAAAAATTTCCCTTTAGGGATTTTGTGTAAATGTTAATCAATTACAATAAGTGTCCATTAGTCCCCTCATCTAAAGGATGGTCAGGCTAAAAAATTCCCATTGGTTTCTTCTCATAAAATATATTTAAATGCAAATAATACTTTCAAGCACCTTGCTTAAAACAAACATCAGGTAGGTCTATGATATAACCCTAAATTAACTAAATCATCCCCTTAAAAACACCTTTAATTAATTCAATAAAAAAAATATTTTTCAATTGAGTTAATCAATTATTTTAAATTACACCAGTAAATTAATTATCTCAATTTATCCAATAAATTCAAGAAACTCATTATCCATGGATTGCACATAATCATCAAATTTTACTTAATCAAACTCCCATAAGTTTTATCCATAAAATCATATTTTTGAAACAAATGTAACTACCATTAGTCATAAATACATTCACTAAAACTATTTAAAGCTAATATGATAACAAAATTGTCCATTTATTATTTAATATAGTCTCAAATTATTTAAACTCATCCCTTTTGCCTTACAAATAAAAATAGTCCAATTAATTTTTCTCCCTAACCACATCACTTATTTTTATTTTTATTTTGAAAAAATTGAAAAAAATTGTATTAAAAAAAAGAATAGTTACAAGTGGGAGTAGAAACATCCCAGCCAAAAGTAGAGAAGCCAGAAAACAACAGGGCACGAAAACATGACATGTTGCAAAATCGCTACATGTCACGAAATTGCGACACCAAACCAACCAAGTCCGCACCACAGCAACAAGTCACGAAATCGCGACATGTCACAAAATCACGACAGACAGTCGTCGTGGCTGCTAAACACCAAAAGAGTCACGAAATCACGATGACACAACTCCAAAGCGCCCAGTCACCAAAAGTGTCATGAAATCACGATGAGAAATCCAGAAGGCGGCTGAGCTCCAGAAGTGTTGCGATATCACGACGAGTTCTCCCCTTGGTGCCAAAACTGCAAAAGTGTCACAATATCGCGACGTCTTTTCCCCATGGTGCCAGTTCTCCAAAAGTGTCGCGATATCGCGATGAGTTTTCCCCTTGGCGTCCCTTCAGCAAAAGTGTCACGAAATCGCGACAAGTTTTCCCCTTGGTGCCCATTCCTCAAAAGTGTCACGATATCACGACGATTTTCCCCCATGATGCTTGTTCTCCAAAACTATCACGAAATCGTGACGAGTTTTCCCCTTAATGCCCTTTCTTCAAAAGTGTCGTGATATCGCGATGAGTTTTCTCCTTGGTGCCCGATCTTCAAAAGTGTCGCGATATCACGACAACTTTTTCCCTTGGTGCCAGATCTGCAAAAATGTTGCGATATCGTGCACATCACTTATTTTTATTACATACTAAAACTCATTTAATATCTTAACAATTATAAATATTATCCCTATGATACTTTATTTAATTTGTAGACCCACACACTACAAATCCATCAAAACACCCTACCTAAACAAACTTAATTAAATATCAAAGATCGATGATTAATTATGCACAAAACTACGTAAGTACAAGGTACACCCATTTAATGCAAGGAAAACAAATACATGTTGCCTTTCAAAATTATACAAACATAAGCATGCAACTATTAACCAATTTTTTATCCAAAACAAAAAATAATCAACAATTGTCCTAGTACCATGTAAATCTTGTCAAAATAGAATATCCATGCATTTATAATACTAATTTTTTTTCAAAAATAGACTATATTACCCTACCATAGAAAAATTTATCAAATTATGAATAATTTTCACACTATAACAACAATAATATCTATCTCTCTCCACTACAAAATCCCTCTAGGTGAAGGTAAATATCTCAATAATAACTAATCAATTACTAGTCATCATTACAATATCATCAATCAAATACCTGACCACTCATCATAATTAATCAAATTAATCCATGTAAAAAAATCATTACATTACACAAGAATAATGTTCGGATAGGGATTAATGATGGGAATGAAAAGAGATGATGTATTGATTTATATAAATGAGTACATATATATAGGTATGAGAGCCTATATAAGATTATGAAAAGTGTCATGACATGCATAATATAAATTATGCGTAAGATAAAGTACACATTAAAATAATTCTAACAAATAATAAACAATAAACATCACTATATATTATTCTTAATAGTTTCAATTACAATGTCATAGCATAAAAATAATACATCATCAAAATTTGAAGTCATTTGCACCCCTAGAACTGAGAACCTGTGTCAAGTACCCCTACTCCTATAACTAGTGGTGGCATCCTCACCAACTACTAGGAGACTTGAGTCATCAACATTTAGTATGTCCAAATATGCATCCTAAAGGGTGACGTAATTTGTCACTATGTAGGCACTACCACATCATACATGGTATAATATATTGTAGTGTATTAATTGCTTTATATCTACCTATAAGTCTTGTTATGCAATCTATAAATCCTCTTTAGTCACTTATAGATCCTCCTATACTCTAATAAAATCTTTCTACACCTAGGTCAACTCTCCATGCACTTGACCTAGCTCTCCCTCTAATAAATCTAGTTCTCCCTATAACTAACCCAACATATGTTGCACATATCCTTGTTGTTCCTATAACTATGATAGTTGTTCAAGTAACATGTGATCTATATCTCCACCTCCAATCATGACTTATGATCCAACATATATTTCTTGGTAGTCATACTCTAAATAGTCTATTGCATAATTATGGTCTCCTTTGCCATTGATCTCTCTCTCTCATCAAATCGACCACCTATCCTTGTAGCTCATTCACCTACCTATCTCTCTCTCTCCTATATTAGTCGATCCTTTTCCATTTGCAACTAGGCTATCTCTATACCCATATCCTCATTTAGATGATATACTACCTCTTAGTTTACCATCTATCTTACCAAGTTATCTCTCTCTATCTATAGATCTACTATTTTTTACATCAAGCCCTCTCATTCTCCCTCAAAGTTTATAAGAGGTGATAAACTACTCCTTACCTTATCTACTACACCTTTTGATGGTGGTAGTATACAAATAAATGATGTTATGAATAGAAATCACCTCTACCTAAATATCCCCTACACCTCCTATTGGTGCATCTACAACACTCAATTAGACCATTGCATTGGCCTCAATAGTTTCTCATTAGGTACTATTAGTTATTATTGGCCTCAATAGTTTCTCCCTAGGTACTATTAGTAACTATGTATCAATTATGGTATCCTTTGGTTACACCTTTATTGTTCTACCCAAGATCTAGGACTATGAGATCATTGACATAATCCTCTATGAAGTGATTGATATCTAAAAAACCAATATGCTCTTCCATGTGACTCTCTTAAATAACACTAGCCCCTCTGGAACATCCTACACTCTACCAAACTACCATATCACTCAACTTAATTGGTGTAACTCCATCTCTTCCAATGGAAATACTAACCACCTAACTTATATAGCTCATGCTAGGTGATACTCATTATTGTTCTATATTGGGTGCAATCAATATGGCTACCATATAACTTACTCTACCTAAAGGTCATCAATTTCCTTTCTCACAACTGTTATTTTCCTCTTGGATAACTGACCTTACCCTATATCAATGTGACATGCCCATTTAAATCCAATAGGTACTTGTTAGTCATCCACTCTCCCTAGGAGACTTGGTGGTTACATGATCACCATATGCTCCCATGTCCAAACTTGTAAAAGTGTACAATACACCAAAATATGCCCCCTCTATAAACCACCTTGTGGAGCATCTGATACAATCATGTGAGTACCATTTGTCACCAAGAAAATAGCACTTGATCATATTGTATTTCTACTATCACACCCCCATACCCAATACACCACCCTCTTACTCATGTCCCCAACCAAGACTCCCTACACCAATACACACAAGAGAGTTGTCTATCGACCTAAGAAACCTCCTATGTATGTAATATTGATATCAATGCCAGACCATACTACAAGAAAATCCTTCTATAATATCAACCTCCATAAATTATCCCTCTAATCATGTCCTAGATCCATCGTAGCACCCTCGATTGATATGGAGGATACATCATATGTCCTCTAGGGTAACTATAATATCCCCTACAAGAAGATGAAATGTATTCATCTTTGAGTACCATCACTCTACTAAAGCCATAAACAACACAATCAAAATCCACCTTCAACATATATGCTATCTGGTACAAATTGATGGTCATAATTAGGCCATAATTATCCCCATATAGCAAGCCATAAAGATTTTATAATATACGAGGCTACCTCTCTCGACACTCTAGAACTACCTATCAGGCCTACATCAATAAACACATAAGATGTTTGTCATTCCTAGTCAAATAATTAAAATTGCAAAAGCTTTATACAATCATGAAAGTACCACATGGATGTGTTGAAGTGTGAAAATGACTAAAAATATTTTTGGCCTGATATGCAACCACAATATAGATGTGAAATCATTGAATCATATATACAATGCATTTTCCATGGCATAAATATGGAAAGAAAAATAAATAGTAAAAAATGTAGGGTTATTATTACTTAGGGATACCACTATGTTTCCTTCTAAGTATGGTGCTCAATTAATATTAACACAGTTTCTTGGTCATCCTTATTCTACCATTACCAACAAACACTAGCAATATCCTCTCAAAAGCTCCTTTCTTCTTTCTCCTATGGTCAAAATGAATTCACCTTCTTTCCCATCCTCTCTTTTTAAATCCCTTTTACTCCTTTTAACCTTTTATGACCCTTTTATCCTTTTATGAGATGTTTTACCTTTTACCTTTTTTGTGATCCTTTTGCTTGTTTCCCACCTAATTTCTAGATTTTTTGTACCTTCTATCTCTATTTTTCTCAACACTTCTCTTTTGTGGATAGAAACCAAGTCAAATTTTATTGGCTGAATATGGTTTTCCCTCCAAAACTCAAGGGGACATATCTAGGGTATGGATTAATATAATTTTTTTTAATTCAAATATAATATTTGTATCATTATCATAACTTTTATCTTAGGTAAATAAGAGCCTTTTTTTCTGCTATAAAATTAGTGTATCTACAATAGTTTTTGATGCATGTACTTTACAATAAATGCATCAAAATGGGATAAAATATTATTATTATTATTTTTTAAGAGGAAAACCCCTTGCGGGGCTGCCTTGGTCTGAGAGACCATGAACAGGGGGTTCTACACCATCAAAGTCACCCGGGAGTCACACTCGACCCTGCCCGCACCAACATTATCAATTGGATTTTGGATACCCAATTCAACTTTTTGGTAGGGTGGAGATTTGAACCTGGGACCTCTCTTGGAGGATTTCCCTCTCCTCTCCAAATCACCCACAACACCTGGGTAAAATGGATAAAATATATATACCCAATATTGGATGCTAATTAATCATTAAAAGGGTTATTTCACTCACCAACCAATTTTACAAACAAATCAAGTTAATTCTATTGTATTTTAAGCCAGATTATCTTAGGTCCCAATATTTTGGATCTTGAGTAGTCTCAAATATAAGATCAATCAATATATAAGTTGGCCAATATAAATAATAATAACATTCAAGAAAATATAAAATGGCGAAAATCATTTATGCAATAACATGAAGAAAATTAAAGTAGAATTGATCAAAATATGCGTACAAGCTTCAATATTATTAATGCATAAATGTGATCTTCATAGATACATTTGATATACAATACATTGAGATTCGTATCCATAATATAGCATTACAAAAATGACTTTCATGTACTTGACTATTAATCTCCTCACATATTTGGGAGATGCATCTTTTCTTATTACATGCATAAGATAAATCCTCTCATATCCTTTGGCTTCTCATATTTCCACTTGTATACATGGCTCTTGAATTTCTACTCGCACACTTAACTCTATGAAACTTGGAATCTTCTAAATGACACTTACACTTCTAGATGCACAACTAATACATGACACTTGTGCACATTCTTACATTATACACTTGCACACTTAATTACATGACACTTGTGCATATGTGCATATCCTACACATAGACACTTACATAAAGGAGAAATATAAATCACACTTCTAAACTAAATACTTAAACACTATTCTAATATTTACATTTTATGATAGGTACCATGGGGGTACATTAGCATGTACCAAATAATGTAATATTTTCCAACACCCCTTGTATTACATTATTTGGTTACTAAATACTTTAGTCTTCAATATTTATCTTTTGCTTTTGTCAGGTAACCTTGCATTGTGTATGATCTTCCATTTGAGATATTTCTTCATCTTCTTCCTTTAGTTATTTTATCTTTTATTATTTTCTATGAACTTTTATATCTTGCTTATGGACTAGTTGAGATTCTCTTTTATCTTTAGCTTATGGTTCAGGTGCTTCCTTTGGTTTTACTTTCCTGCAATCTATATGTTGTCCTACAACCTCTAAATATTCACTTAAAGTATCATAATATTTTTTGAATTTTATGATCTTGGATTGCTAGTATTACTATCATATAATGGCATTTTATTACATGCTTCTTGAAGTGTATGACCAATTATTTTTCCTTTTAGAGTTTCAATCATTTTTTTGCCTTTGAATTTTGTCCTTATGAAGTTCAAGTGAAAGTAATTCCATATACATTATGCTTTCTATTTCAATAGGTATTTTAATATCATAATTAGAATTTTTAATTGCTTCAACAAGTTTTAAATGCAAATAATATTCAAATGTTTCAAAACTTTCATTCATGAATTCTCTATAGATAAAATACATTACTATATTTTGCTTATCATTAGATTTTTCACTCAAATTATGTATGGCAATTTTAATAGATTCTAGAGGGAGCTCTGGCGAACTGGCGGGAAAATTTTTGAGCAGGCGACAGGCGATGTTCTAGGGTTTGTGGAGCGAAGGAAAATCCAGGGCATCAGGTGGGTTGCCGTAGTGTTATTCTGGTTATTGTGGATCTGAAGGAACGTCTGCTGCCCCAGGAGGGCCCAATGGGGTCTCCTCCAGACCCTCTCTCTGGGAGAAAGAGCTCTTACGCTGAATTGCTAAAAGAAAATTCTTCGTCTTCCAATGACGAAGCTCAGAGAAATACTCTTCATACGCTCTTCAAGAACGTTGGCAAGAGTTCAACAGCACATCGAGTTAATGGATGCCTCCCACAATCCGCCTCAAGACCCAAGATTGTCATCGAACCAAAGATGGTCGAAGACACAATCATATACAGAGCTAACCATGATATGATCTGTAAATTCATGGGTATCCGACCTACCCTGAATTTCTTGCATACCTGGGTCAGACAGAACTGGGAGCCTCATGGTGAGTACTCCTTATGGTTTATTAGCAATGGGTATTTCATTGTTAGTTTTTCTTCTCTAGCCGATAGAAACAGGGCGTTTGAATCAGAAAAGAGGAACCACGGTCCGACAGGGTTATTTGTTCAACCCTGGAGAGTGGGTTTCGATCCTCGTATTGAACCCACGGCTGTCCCGGTTTGGATCCGGTTGTACGCTCTTCCAATGGAGTTTTGGGGTGAGCAGGTTCTGGAAATGATCGGTAACTCCCTCGGTAGACATCTGGGCGTCTCCAAGGACACCATAGAAGGTAACACAGTTGTCTTTGCAAGAATTTGCATGGAAATGGATATTAGCCAGCCTCTACTAGCGGAGGTGGAACTTGAACTGGCGGGACTATCTTGGATCCAACGGCTAGATTATGAGGCTCTGCCCTTCAGATGCAGAGTTTGCCACAAACATGGGCATTTGGCCCGGTTTTGTCCAAATATTTTGAACACAAAAATGGAGGCCCCGCTTGGAATGCCAAATCGCCCCAGAGAGGGTAAGTCTACTCTTGCCAAAGAACCATCCAATACTCCTCAGGGTAATGATGTTCAGAAAGATGGCTTTGAACAGCCCAAAAGAAGGAGAAAGCAAAAGAAAAATGGTAAGGAGCAATCACAACTCAAGCCAACCAATAGATATGAAATTTTTAAGACACTAGTGGATCAAGAGGATCAAGTCATGGAAGGAGTGGATGGGAATATTGAGGACAATAACATCCACACTCATGCTTCTCCTTCATCTCCCCCTGTCTTAGAACAGGTGATTGAGTCCATTGAGTTACCGCAGCCAGAGAATGCGGGGGCATTGATAGTGCACTCCCAAGCGCAGCCGGTAATTAAGGATGTCAGCATGGGAATTGCAAAAAAGAACAGAGAAAGGCCAGCCCTAGGGATAACTCAGGTGGAAAAGAGATCCAAAAATAGCAACTCTCAAGGAGCGGGCAGAAAATCAAATAAGGACCTGCTAGCAGTTCAAGGAGACAAGCTGATCACTGGAGGATCGGTGAGGACAATTGATTCTTACTGCTCTCAAGGTTTTCAATGATTATTCAATCTTGGAATGTTAGGGGTTTAAACAGTAGAACCCATCAATCTGCTGTTCAAAGACTCTTAGGAAAATGTAAAACAGACTTTTTGCTTATCCGGGAGACAAAAATGTCTTTAGATCTTATGTGTAAAACAGTTAATAGAATACGGAGGGGCATTGGTCATATGGATGTGGCTGCCCAAGGTGCCTCAGGGGGGATTGTTACTCTTTGGAACCCTCTGGAATGGACTGCAATAGAACATATAGCTTGGAGGGGTGTTCTCACATCTCATTTTAGGAATAATGTCACAGCTGAACATGTTTTAATCACAAATTTTTATGGGGCTCAAAACCTTGATGGCCAGAGGCTCCAATGGAAAGCTGTACATAACATGAGGTCCTCAAGGGAAGATTTAGACTGGATTATTGCTGGGGATTTTAATGCTAAATTATCTGCTCGAGATCAGGAAGGTGGAACCCCAATTTTGGATCCAGGGGATCGGCTTCTATTGCCCAAGTCCGGGCCTTTCACTTAGTGGATATTAAAGGCCATGGAACCTACTTTACTTGGACTAACAAGAGGAGGGAGCCACATAGCGAGGAAGGTAAAGCTAGACCATTTTTTGGTCTCGGAGGAGGCATTTGTAAAGTGGAATACTAAATTCCAGATTTTGGAGGGCCCAGTTTCAGATCACTTTCCCATTTTGTTGGAGGGAGGGACTATGACAGGGCAGCATCACAAACCTTTTAAATTTGAGAATTTTTGGTTACAAAAGGAGGATCTTCGAAAGAAAATTCTGCAGTGGTGGGAAGAAGGTCGTCTACCTTTTGGGACAACAATGTTTAGATTCCACAAACAGCTTCATTTTGTCAAAGTTCAAGCTGAAACAATGGAGGCAAGCTAATAAGTCAGATTTCCAGCTCCAAAGAGCTCCCTTGGTGGCAGGATGGGATGAGGTTCAAAAACACTTTAGGGAAGGAACAATTACTGAGCAGCTCAAAACCGAGGATGATGCCTTGCGCAAAGCGGTTGAGGACATTGATAACCAAGAGGAGACTTACTGGAAACAGAGAGCAAGAAACACTTGGTTATTAGAAGGTGATAGAAATACCAAATTTTTCCATCGATCAGCTTGTGCTAGGAGACAGATGAATAACATGGAAGCCCTTCAAGATGAGAATGGACACTCCTTTGATACTCTTCCTGGTATGCATTCCCATTCAATGGATTATTTTTCTAAACTTTTTAAGGAAAGTATGGAGCAAGATGTAGAGGCTCAAAATGAAGTTATTGATGTCATACCCTCTGTTATCTCTGAAGAAGAAAATCAGGCCCTTCTTAGACCCATTGATAGAGATGAACTGAAGAATGTGGTCTTTGGAATGAGCACTGGCAAATCTCCAGGTCCAGATGGCTTTCCTATTGAGTTTTTTCAGGCCTTTTGGGATACTTTGGAGGAGGATGTTTTGGCTGTCATAGAGGAGTCCAGAACTAATAAAAGAATGCTTAAGGCAATAAATCATACCTTCATCACTTTAATTCCAAAAGGGGAGGAGGGGGCTCATATCTCTGATTTCAGACCTATTGCCTTATGCAACGTGATTTATAAAATAATCACAAAGATAATGGCTGAACGGCTAAAACCTCTCCTTCATAACATCATCTCCTCTGAGCAAGGGGGTTTTGTAGAGGGTAGACAGATCTTGGATGGGGTGGTTCTCGCTCGGGAGGCAATCCATACAATGCAAAAATATGGTAATAAAGGAATGTTCATTAAACTGGATATGTCCAAGGCTTATGATAGGGTGGAGTGGAGTTTCTTGTCAAAGATGATGGCAGCCTTTGGTTTCTCTCAGGACTGGATAGATTGGGTCATGAGTTGTGTTTCTACGCCTTCTTATTCTATTCTAATCAAGGGTCTTCCCTCGCAACCTTTTGGAGCCACACGTGGTCTTCGTCAAGGGGACCCTTGCTCTCCCTATCTTTTCCTCATTTTGGCTGAAGGATTAGGTAGACTTTTCTTGAGGAGAAGACATCAAGGCCTTGCTAATAGGTATCAAGGTGGGTGAGGAAATTTTGACTCACTTACAGTTTGTGGATGATACAGGGATTGGTTGGAGTGGCCAGCTTCAGGGAAGTTAGAGGAATCAGAGATACTCTTAATGTCTACCTTAGGGCTTCAAACCAAGTCATCAATGATAAAAAATCCAAAGTGGTCTTTTTCAATCTTGACCAAAGGCTACGGGACAGAGTTATAGAGATCTTGGGATTCACTAGGACTTCTCTTCCAGTAGTTTACTTGGGGGTTCCTTTGCATTTCAAAAAATTAAAAATAGATATCCGGAAGGATCTTTTGGATGGTATCAAATATAGAATGAATCATTGGTCTCATAAATGGTTAAGCTATGGGGGTAGATTAATTTTCTTACAGTTAGTTATTCCAGGCCATGCCAATTTATAAATTCTCTATCCTGGCTGCCCCACATACTATATGGAAAGAGTTGGACAAAATGGCTAGAAGATTTTTATGGGAAGGAGCAAAAGGGGAGAGGAAATGGGCCTTGGTTGGTTGGGATAAAGTTACCCAGCCCAAGGAAAAAGGAGGGCTGGGACTGAGAAGCTCCAAGCTTAATAACAAAGCTTTGGGTGGAAAAGCTGTCTTTGGAGGTGGATTTCCCAACCAACCTCCTTATTCGATAGAATCCTAACCGAGTAAATATTTGGGTCATGTTCACCCCAATGAGGTGGGCCGTTTCCCTCCGGATGGTCTATGGATCCTTAGTGTGGCGGGCTCTCAAGCTTGGATCTCAGGTTATTAAAGACCAATTGTTTTGGAAAGTGGGGAGAGGGGAGAAGGCACGTTTTTGGACTGATTCATGGGACCAGTACCCACCCATCATTGCTGAGTTCCCTGAATTACAACCAATTAAATCCGCCATAGAAGCCAAGGGTTGGGTCCAAATTGAAAGTTATTTCAACACTAGCCAAATGGGGGAGTATAAGTTTAAGAAGTTTAAGAGGTTGGAGGAGTGGCCAATTACAATCCCTCCGGAGTCGGCACCCATCTTGACCAAAATCTTGACAGAAAGGTTTCTCACGGGGAGAGACGAGGAGGATGAATTAGCTTGGGGCTATGGGAACCTTGGTGTATATACGGTGAAGGATGGATACGACAAGATCCTCCCGAGCCTCCCCCACATTCATTTTCGGTTCAGGATTGGAGAAAGATTTGGCATTCCAAGGGCTGGCGAAAGTAAATTTCTTTGCCTGGCAGTTTATGCACAATGGAATTCTCACTTTTGACAATCTCAGAAGTAGAGGAATCATCGGTCCATCTCAGTGTGTATTATGCCACAAGAACGAGGAAACAGCTGATCACATGATGTTTGAGTGCCCTTTCACGCGTCAGATTTGGAAGCGTTGGTTCTCTCACTATAAACTCCAGGCTAATGGTGATCTGAATCGGACCAATATTTGGGAAAGATGGAAGAGGGGTAGATTTAAATCTAAAGCTCTTCGAATTGGTTGGGAGCTTGGCTTACTTTTCATCTGGTGGCAAGTGTGGTTGGAGAGAAATGCCCGTATTTTTAGAGAAACTTTCTCCTCGCTAGATGGAGTTTGGCAGGTCATCTGGAGCAAAGTCACAAAAACTGTTGCCATCTATGCTGAAGAGGAAAATCAGGTTGGTCCTGGGCCACTGGAAGAGGGAGCTGAAGAGCAAGAGAGACAGGACAGAGCTAGCTGGAAACCACCCCTAGAAGGTTGGATCAAAATCAATACTGATGGAGCTGCAAAAGGCAATCCGGGTAGTGCCGGAATTGGTGTAGTTTGTCGGGATCATGCTGGTTCAGTGCTCTATTGGGAAGCTGCAAGGCTTGGGCAGAGCCACAAACAATGAAGCCAAAGCCATTGCTATCAAATATGCTTCCATCTAGGCTGTTAAGCAGGGTCACATGAGGATAATTCTCGAATTCGATTCTCAAATTCTGGTTGGCGCTCTAGAGCGCATGAGGAACTTTGCTTCGAAAGCATGGAGGTTGCGGATTCTGGTCTCTCAAATCAAGGAACTATGGAGGGAATTAGATGATGTGATCCCCGTTTATGTGAGTAGAGATTTAAATAAAGCGGCCGATTTCCTTGCGAAGATGGGTGTTGAGAAAGAGGTAGGGGTGCAGCTGCACAGTGACATGCCTTTGGAGGATGAAGTGATTAGGCAGGGTCTTGAAAGATCCTTGAGACAATGAGCAAAGAAAATGCTAAGGGTGGTTTTTGTCATGATATCGTGACCTGTTGCGCCGTCGTGGCCTTTGGAGGGAAGTTGTCGCGATATCGCGACATGTTGCGCCGTCGCGGCCTTTGGAGGGAAGCTGTCGCGATATCGTGACATGTTGCGCCGTCGTGGACTTTGGAGGGAAACTGTCGTGATATCGTGACATGTTGTGCCATCGTGGACTTTGGAGGGAAGCTATCATGATATCATGACATGTTGCACCATCGCGGACTTTGGAGGGAAGCTATCGTGATATCGTGACATGTTGCGCCATCGCGGCCTTTGGAGGGAAGTTATCGTGATATCGTGACATGTTGCACCGTCGCGGCCTTTGGTTGGAAGCTATCGTGATATCGTGACATGTTGCGCCATCATGGACTTTGGAGGAAAGTTGTCATGATATCGTGACATGTTTCGCCATCGTGGCCATTGGAGGAAAGTTGTCGTGATATCGTGACATGTTGCGCCGTCGCGGCTACTGGAGGAAAGTTGTCGCGATTTCGTGACATGTTGCATCGTCATGGTTTTCGGAGGAAAGTTGTCACGATTTCGTGACATGTTGCGCCGTCGTGGCCATGGGAGGAAAGTTGTCACGATATCGCGACGTGTTGCGCCATCGCGGCCAATGGGGGAAAGTTGTCACGATTTCGTGACATGTTGCTCTGTCGCGGCCGAGGAAGGATTATTGTCGATATCGTGACATGTCGCGATATCGCGACATGTTGCTCTGTCGCGGCAAAGGAAGGATAGTTGTCGCGATATCGTGACATGTCGCGATATCGCGACTTGTTGCCTCGTCGCGGCAAAGGTTGGTTAGCTATCGCGAAATCGCGACATGTCGCTCCGTCGCGGTCAAGGATGGTTTGTTGCCGCGATATCGCGACTTGTCGCGATTTCGTGACTTGTTGACTTTTTGCGGTCAAAGGTGGTTTGTGTCGCGTTTTCGTGCCTTGTAATCTTGTGTTTTCTTTGTTCTCGGTGGGAAGGGTCTTCTCCCTTATGTAACTGATCTTTGTTTTAATACAAGTTTTTTCAATTTTTTCAAATTTTTTTTTTAATAGATTCCAATATTTTCTTGTTATTATTGTCTTCAAAAATTTTCTTCCATGATCAAATGCTTTAAAAATACTTTGGAGTTTGAATTCCTTACTACCCCAAAATTAAATTTATTTTAGATCCTTTTAGTTTTCAAACTTTTTTGTAGCAAACCTTTTATCTCCCTAATTCATTAAATTTGTAAATTCTCTAAATTCTTCAAATTTCAAATTTTCTAAATATTTTCTTTTTGGAGTAGAAATCCTTCTCTCTCCAAAATATAATAAATTTATCAATTTTTCAAAAATTGAATTTTTGAAATATATTGTAAAATTAATTACAACTATAAAATATCAAATTCAATATTTTCAATATTTTAAAAATATGGCTGAAGTTATTTTAAATCCCACCTTAATATTAAATATTATGGAGTTGAATTCCTTTTAATTCCCTCTCTTAAATAATTAAAGTTCCTAAGTTTCCAATTTCTTCAAATTAATCTTAACTTAGGACTTTAGCACTAAATTTAATAAATCAAAAAATAAAATAATGGACTTACTTTTTATTCTTGGAATTTTAGGTCACTTTGACCATGAACATTTGATCATGCACTATTATAATTAAAAATACTCACAACATATGGTTGTTGCACTTTGGCAGACACTCTTAATGGTTAAAGTAACATAATGAGTGTGTTGCTTAGTGATTGGATGTTACATTATTGTGTAACATTCATGCAAAATACTTCCTTTATCATCTCCCTTATGTCATCTATGCTACCTATATGATAATTTTTCTATCCAAAAACTAAAAAATATGGTGCTTGGGTTGGTTATCTTCCTTTAGGTAAATTTGATTAGAAAAGAAGTGGTGCTCTTGGTGCTCTCACTCCTACAACTTGTCTCACTCAGGTGCTCTAACTTAGATTGAATTAGAATGGTTATTTGGATGGATTGGATTAGAATGACACTCTAGATCAAATAACTCATCTTACTCAGGTGCTTTGGCTTGGACTTGATTTTGACCAATATCAATATTTTGTTCAAAACTTTATGCTTTCAACTTATGCTATTTTTCTACTTTGTAGCTCCAATCGTTTCTTTAGGATGTGCTTTCCTACAACTTTGATTTTGGACTAAGTTTTAGAAATATTTAATACTTTCTTCTTCTTTTTTAAATTTTCTTTTCTTCTCAGGATCTTGCTTGATTTATTCTATATTTTTCTTCTTAGGCTATTTCCTAATGTCTTCTTTATTTTCTTTTCCTAGAATATTGCCTAAGCTCCTATTCTTATTCTTCTTATAATTTTCATGCATGATTTATTCTTCTTCTTCTTCTTCTTCTTAGTTTCTTGTCGTAGATCTTATTCTTCTACTTCTATACTTTTCACAACCTTCTTTAGACTACTTCCTTTAATATGCTCTATCTAGTTAAAGTCAAATATACCTAAAAATTAAGGGATAAATTTTTCTTAGGTGGCTTTCACCACTCATTATATGGTTCTCTTTCTTTAGAGAGAATCTAATTACAAATCAAGGTGACTTTTATTTGTCCCCTCTATCAATTCTTCAAGCCTTTGAATGGAGTCCTAGTATTCACTTATTTTAGAGTGGAAAGACTCCGACATATAATGAAACATTTCTAGAATATTTTCAAATCAATGGAACCTTTATCATATATCAATATGTAAATTCAAAATTTGTAGCAATATGAGTCTACATTTTCTTCACATGACTCTTTAATATAAATTCATTCTGAAGACTTCCTTTGATGTTAGGAATAGAGACTACTCAAAGTAGCTTTGATACCACTGTTGTATTTTAGATTATCTTAGGTTCCAATATTTTAGATCTTGGCTAAAATATAAGATCAATCAATATATAAGTTGGCTAAAATAAATAATAATATCATTCAAGAAAATATAAAATATGAATATAAAATGGCCAAAATCATTCATGGAATAACATGAATAAATTTACAGTAGAATTGTTCAAAATATGCATACAAGCTTCAACATTATTAATGCGTGAATGTGATATTCATAGATCCATTTGATATACAATACATTAAGATTTGTATCCATAATATAGCCTTGCAAAGATGACTTTTCATGTACTTAACTATTGCTCTCCTCACATATTCTGGAGATGCATATTTTCTTATTCCATGCATCAGATAAATTCTCTCATGTACTTTGGCTTCTCATATTTCCACTTGTATCCATGACTCTTGACTCTCCAACAAGTTCAAATATGAGATTTCTAAATTTGTGCCAAAAAGAGACATCATTTTTGGGGCTTTCATAAATACTATAATGTTTCACAAAATATCAAAAAAATAGTACAATTAAGATGGGTTCAAAAGGAAAATTTTGATTAGTATAAACACACCTATACTTTCATAAAATTTGATGTCTCAAAATACCCCAAAATTAGAAGGACTATAACCCCATAAAAGCACCAAGTGACACTTTTTCCACCTTATTGTGCTTTTAATAGTCAAAATGTTTGAAATTTTTCCACCTGCTAGTGATTTTAAAGAAGAAGCACCATGTAAAAAAGCATCAAGTGGTGCTTATGATTCGTCATGGAATTTTTTCTCTATGACCACCACAACCAAATTTTTTGTAATTTAACTACCTATAATTTCCTTTTCCACCATGAATCTTATCTTGCCAATTTAATTCCTAATTTTGCCACATGATTGGCTATTAAATTTTCAATCTTACCTCCTTGATTATCACTTACATGTTATCTAACTCCAATCAAGACTCCCAATTATCTCCATAAAAATACACTCAACCTACCTTACTCTCTCTACTATGAATCACTCAAGATTTCTCCAATAGGGACCTCGTTTATTTATAAAATTACCCATTGGGAAGGTTGTTGGCATTTGTTATTCAAGACACAATCACACTATTAGAATTGCCTTAGCACATAGCTTCCAAATACATAGTTAGAATGATTTTGGGATTGAAGATATCCATGATTTTATTCTCTTATAGGTGGTATGCCTAGCAAATCAAGTATTTGATGAGAATCCACTGGCATTGAAACATTTAATATGTTTCCAACCAATATTGAAGTAAATCAATAGGTATCCTCCAATAATATATTCGTTGGAAAAGGGGTAACCTATTGATCTAGGTTATGATTTATATCCCTTTCTTTGAGAATTTAGCATTTATCATTTCATCTCCTCAATCTACATCACATTTTTAATATTTGTATGTTTTTTTATTTGAGGCATAAAATATCCTTTTTTATGATTAGCATATGGATATTTTTTTCAAAAGAACATGGGTTTGATCCTTTCAATCAATGAAAGCACGAGATTTCGAAAACAAAAAGGATAAACTAAAATTGCAATGTAAATGAAACTAAAATAACGCTTAAACCCTATGTTATTAAAAATGCGTAAAAAGGAATAACATGAACACAAGATATTAAAGCAATATAAAAATCAGCCCTTTTATTGATATGCTTTGCGAATTCGTGTTACAATGCGTCTCCTTCCTTTTTATGGGATAGGAGCGTTAAATATTGCTCTTTTACAACTTATTCCAGAATTCCTTCTTCCGCGTGCCCACATATAAGATGGGCGAACCAAAACGTCGTCGCCGCTTGCGTTGATAAAGGTTGATTCCTCGCTGCTCCTCCAATGCTACAAATCTGCGTTCAAAGAAACAAACAAAGAATCAGTAGCACCTGTGTATGAAAAGTAAAAGATAAATCTAACTATGATTGAAATGAATCTAAATGAAATGAAGACTTGACAAAAGCATAAACATGAAACTAGCTAAATACTATAAAAGAAATAAAGCGGGGGGTGCCCGAAGGCAAACCACCCGCGGGTGAAACTTTGCTTCGACACCAATCCGCTTAGGATGGGTCCAAAACCTGATGTGATGTGTTGTCGGAAAATTGGTAGAATATTATGGTCAGAAAATCGGTGTTGGTTCTTGATTCGTGCTTTCAAAAAGTCACCCAATAACCTCTCTTTCGATTAAGAGATTATGGATGTTGAAAACACAAATCGCAAGTAAATGAATTAGCAGCACTTCATCGCTCAAAATGCTCCTGCTCGATATATATTTTGGGTGAGGAAACTCACCATTTTATAGACCCAAGGGGTCTCTTTGAATTAACATGCAAAAGTGTTTCTTTGCATGAATGCTTTTTGCCTGAAAGAAAGACTTCTTCTTGATCAAGGGCTTCTTAACTGCCTCTGTGCATGTCTTTGTGTGTTTTAGAAAAGCTCACTTGCACTCCCATACAATGAAAGGATAGCTAAGTGGCAAATATGAGTTGTCTTAAAAAGCTTACTCTTATTCCCATGCAGTGAAGGGAGAGTCAATTGGAAGATATGAGTTGTCAAAAGAACTCACTCGCACTCCTATGCCATGCAAGGAAAGCTAAGTGGCAGTTCTGAGTTGTTATATGCCGAGATTTGACTTTTTGCCGGTCAAACCTGACATTCGTTCCACCTTGAAGTGAGTGCTTGTAATCGTCCCTGGGTGAGACGAGTATCAGTCAACACTCGTCTCTAGGTACGACGAGTAATACTTGCACTCGTTCCTTGGTGGGACGAATAAGCAATAAAGTGTCTAAAAGGTGCCAAATTGGTTTTTGACTTACAAAACTGCTGTGTGAGTGGTTAGAACCACTGTTTAACCTCTAAGGGCTGCCTTGGGGGCTGTGTTAGTTTGATCAGTGCTCGTTGTCACATAATCGGATTGGTGCTGTTTTGGTGTCTACAAATGCCCCTTTTTGGGAAGCGTTGCACATGGTGCAGTGCTGAGCAAAAATATATAACCAAAGCACTAATGATTAGGGTTTCTCAGTAACCTAACCAACTCTTGATGCCCCAAGTATGGAAAGGGTATGCATTCTTGAATCCTTGCTTTTGACGAGCTAAGGAACTTAAATCAAGCATTAACCTGGTTCGATGAGGTATTACTTGAACTTAGACATTGATCAATCATGAAGAGGCAAAGGGCGCAACCTTTTGTTGTGGGAACCTTGAGCTCATGATTCACAAATGCCAAGTATATGATCAATTTGTGATGATTTCTTGTTTGCTGCCCCAAGCAGGGGTGCGATTGTCATTTGCAATGATCCTTTGAATGCGTGTCATTTCCCAGACTGGATATATTGATGTTGATTGGCAACTAAGTGTGACTACCCCCTCAAGCGATGAATCGATGAGGGAATGACCGACATGAGAAAAGCGACGAGTCGCTTGACCCAAAATTATTTGTGCAAGGGTGCCGTTAGATGGTTTACCGCTAAGCATGCTCGAGCAGTTCCCCGACTGTTTTGACCTTTTTTTTTTTTTTTTTGGTTTTGTTGGCATTTGTCATTTTTATGTTGTGGTTGTTGTTGATTTTTCTCTTTTTTTTTTTTTCAAATCATCCCGGGGGGGGACGAGTGCCAGGATGGTACTCGTCCCGGGGTGAGACGAGGGCGCCACCATTGTACTCGTCCCGGGGTGGGACGAGCACACCGAAAAGCTCTCGTCCCGGTCAGGGACGATCGACAGCAAAAACTATAAATAGGCAAAAATGACAGGTTGGGATCATTTGCACTGTTCAGCGATTACGATTTGGAGATTTGGGAGGAGGAGGTAGATTTCTGACGCGAAGCGCTGCCAGATCATCCAGCCACCATGAGTGCACAGACCGGGTCGTCAAGCGACGGAGTCGAGGCGAGACCAATAAGTGCACTATCTCCTCGATTGTGAATTTGAAAAATGCAAATTTGTTTTTATGGTGTTTTTCTTGTGTTTAAACATGAAACCCTAATTAATTAAATTAAAAGGTAAATGAATGACACCGAATGAAACATGGATGCAAACCGATGGAAACTTAGATGGAAAACCATAGGATAAACCCAAAATGAAACTTAGAGTAACACTTTAGGATAACCATGGTTAAAAAAATGTTTTTCTATGTGAATGGTAACGTAGGTCGAAACCGTAGGTAAACCATGCTCATATTTTTTTTGTAATGTATATGGAATTAAAAATTGAAAATGAATGAATTTTTTTGATTGGAAATGGTAACCTTAGGTCGAAACCGTAGGTAAACCATGTCGATTTTTTTGTGTTATTTTTATGTAATAAAAAAATGAAAACATGAATGATTTTTTTTGTGGTTGAAATGGTAAACTTAGGTAAAACCATAGGTAAACCACGTCAAATTTTTATTGGTGTTCATGAAATGAGAGATGAATTTTTTTGGGTGAAATGGTAAACTTAGGTAAAACCGTAGGTAAACCATGTCAAATTTTTGTCATTTTTTTTTGATGCAAAATTGATTAATTTTTTTGTTTGTTTTGAAATGGTAAACTTAGGTAAAACCGTAGGTAAACCATGTCAATTTTTTGTCATTGTTTTATGTAATTAAAGATGCACAATTGAAAAATGGATGAATTTTTTTTTTTGGATGTATATGTGAATGAAAGATGTTACTATACAGTTATGCATTTTTGTACATGTGATGGTAATTTGATGCATGTTTTTGATGTTTGTTGTTTTATGTGATGTGCAGGTAGTGAAGAGTCGACATCGAGTATCGATCATTTTTTCTAATGCCCGCGAGGCATTGAGTGATGATGACTAGGAGTGGCTTGATGCCTTAGGGCTCAAGCATGTGGCTCGGTTGGATGCAGTTGTGGTGGACCGGGCGTACCTTACAACACTGATTGGCCTATGGGATGTTCGGACGAACACCTTCCATATTTCGATAGGGGAGATGACTATCACCTTGGAGGATGTGTATCGGATTCTTCGGATTCCGATAGACGGGGTTCCCATTCGGATGACACCACGGGGCCAGAGGACGGCAGTACTGACGCGGTACTTTGGATATGGAGAGGATGATGATGGGATGACCTCGTTGGAGAGGGCGAAGCTGGATTGCCATATTGGGGGGATCTTGGTGCGATATTGGTATGCGAGGGGAATGTTGGGAGTGAGGCATGCGGTACTCATGAGCCTCATTTCCAACATGCTCCTACCAGACTCGTCAGGAGTGAGGTTTCCATGGAACCTATTGGAGGTGGTGTGGCAGTTGGTGGATTGCCCTATGACAGAGCTGATAATTATGAGATGGGGTCAGACACTTTTAGCGCAGTTATACGATGAGATATACGAGGTCCACTGTCGGAGGCAAAAGGGGATGGGGTGCAGTTTCTTGTTGCAGTGTTGGGCATGGCAGCACATAGCCATAGAGCGACCACGAGGGTTGCCCTGGACTACCCAAGCTGAGATGGTGCACAGGGAAATTGGGTATGGTGCTCTATGGTATCGATCAAAGGAGCAGGGGCAGAGTCGACGGTTTGCAGAAGACGTAGACCATTACAGAGATGCATTGGCACGACTGACTCTCGGAGATGTGATATGGCGGCCATATCGAGATTGTCCCGCATGGCCAGAGGCTGATGAGTGGCTTCGGCAAGTTTGGAGGGGGAGATGGGTGATTGGTCGGCATGGGATAGAGCAGGAGTACTTCCATTACCTTTGAGTGACGCGACAGTTTGGGGTATGCCAGGGGTTGCCTGGGGAGCTCGTAGCCTATCGGCATCAGAGTGATGAGAGGACCCTAGCTGCATCAATCCTCGAGCCACTGGGGGAGGAGTCAGATGCCGTACTAGACATTCCAGACGTAGATGATGTCAGAGTGACTGCTGAGTACCAGGAGTGGTGGACACTGCGGCAGTGGTGAGGTGAGGGGCCATTGGGAGGCGGTGAGGCAGTGGGCAGAGAGGGTGCAGAGGCACAAGGAGAGGGTTGGGGAGCTCCTACAGATGTGGAAATGGTGGAGGTGGTAGAGGCAAGAGATGATGTTGAGGAGGAGGAGCAAGCGGTCAGGATACAGGATGCTCCAGAGCAGGCTGGGTCGGGGGAGACAGAGGCGGGGTTGTGCACTGAGGTAGAGCATCTAACGGGGTTATTGCAGAGGCAGGATGGAGAGCTTGCAGAGATGACACAGGAGAGAGATCTCCTATAGACATAGTTGGTAGGGCAGGGGAGCGCAGGGGCTACGACTCACCAGCAGGTAGGGGATACGAATGCTGCACGAGAGAGGCATCTCCTACGGGTGCAGCTAGCACAACGTGATGACACCATCACGTACTATCGTAGGTGCGAGGCAGAATGGAGGCGACGGGAGGCTGATTGGGGGCGACAGGAGGCTGATTGGGGGCGACATCGATCGGAGATGGAGGGTGAGATCATCCGCCTGGGTGGGCGAATACCAGAGCCTCCGGCCAGTGGCTCGTCATACAGGACGAGAGACAGCGGGACGGAGTAGTCAGCATCATCCCATCGTCGACGACGAGAGGAGGGAGGAGCGAGCGGTCGGGATGCAGGGGCGAGCAGTCGCCCTGAGAGGTCTTAGAGGACAAATACCATAGGGGGTAGCTCTCGTCGCACCAATCCTGCATGATCATGGTGGCCGACGCCCTAGGCTGGGGGTTTTGGGATTTTGGATGATGGGAGGGAGGTCTGAGGACCAGTTTTGTAGCCTGCGGGCAATTTTTGTTATGATATATATACAGATGATTCTTTTTGGTGTTTATCATTTGTCATGAGTTATTTTTATGTGCATGTTTTTATATTGATGTATGCATAGGCGATTATGAATGTGATGATTCTATGTGGTATGATGTATGCTTATGGAATGAATGGAATGAATTGTTGATGGTTTGTCGATGCACCATAGACTGGATTGGACTTGCTAGAGTAATGAGATTGATTTATGGAATGCTTGTGCATGTGAAAAATTTGTTTTTGGATTTTGTCGAGTTGTTTATGGCGATGTATGGAATGAAATGGATCGGCTATTGGAAAATTTAGCTAAGCTTTTCTGAGATGCAGATATTTTTAACTAAATAGCCAAGACTGTGTGTTTATCTCACAAAAATTTTGAACAAGGTCTAAATCTGACTTGAATTTAACCAAGTTATTTCACATCCGTGTGTGTGCAATTGAGTTCATTTATGTGTTATTCATCAGGATACCGCCAGTGCTAGATGGGCTTTCAACCGAACCTGTACTAAGGATCACCTAATTAGCTCCACTAACTCCCTTATTGTATTTAGTCAGATTAATCTGTGATGTTATCTAGGATACCATAAGCTAGCTCATCCACATGCAAACATTGATCTACACACAAGTTAATGTGATAGATATATCGTCATGTGGGAGGTTTACCACCAGTGACCAATAGGCTATCAACCAAACCGGTACTGAAGCTTGCCTCATGACCTATCGAAATACTGAGAGTTCCAGGGATTCAAGTTCGACTCCCTTCTTTTCTTCAAGGGTATTGGGATACTTGCTCTTTATAGTGATGAAATCACTATTTATTTTTATGATAGTACTCGTCTTTGTTTTTTTTTTTTTTTTTGAGCAAGGGATTTGAATATGGAGTGACGAGAATCACTATTGTTTGTGCCTTTTGATGTGTGCACTGTAGGATGTCAAATTTTAGTGTTTTGACGTTTTGCAAATTTTTGATGTTTTTGCAGCTTTTGAGAACTTGGGATTCATGGGGAATTGGGTAGGGAGGATGCTTGTCCTTTTGCCAACTCTCGGCATTCCTAGGGTCAATTGCACGGGGGGATAAGCAAGATAGCCGTTTCGCTTATGGTAACCGGGATTACGGTGCAGGTTTCATCTTTCGTCCACACAACTTAGGAATTATTTTATGTGTGTTAATTTGTGTTGGGATGCTACGTACCAAGGTGGGATCCAAGTAAAAATTTTTCGTGTAAAATTTGCTTAACTGTGTACAGTTATTGACTAGAAATTTAAAGACATCTGAATGACGAAAACCCTATATACATTAGACTACAACTGACGATGCTAAAATAAAAGGGTGATATGCGGGATGTAGGCGTTTATGGATTGGCTGTGGAAAGGATGGAATTGCCAAGTAATGACATCCTATGGTGCTTTTGACTTGTATGACCTATCGAAATATGCAATGTATGGATGCAATGCTTAATGGAACCTATTTTTTTTTTTTTTTTGAGAATGCATGGAATTGGAATGCAATTGTTTTTGTAATTTTGATTGTTTTTTTTTTTTGAGGATGCATGGAATTGAAATGCAAATGTTTTTGTGATTTTGATTTTTATGAGAATGCATGGAAGTGAAATGCAATTGTTTTTGTAATTTTGATTTTTTTTGTGTTGTTTTTGTTGATTTTTGAATTTTTATGTTGACCAAGCAGTGATGGTAATGCTTGGAGCTTTTGGGTTGACCAAGCAATTGTGGTAATCCTTGGAGCGTTTGGGTTGACCAAGCGATTGTGGTAATCCTTGGAGCTTTTGGGTTGACCAAGCGATTGTGGTAATCCTTGGAGCTTTTGGGTTGACCAAGCGATTGTGGTAATCCTTGGAGCTTTTGGGTTGACCAAAGGGTTTATAGATACCTTTGGGGCATTTAGGGTTGACCAAGCGATTGTGATAATCCTTGGAGCTTTTGGGTTGACCAAGCGATTATGATAATCCTTGGAGCTTTTTGGGTTGACCAAGCGATTGTGATAATCCTTGGAGCTTTTTGTTGGGCTATGGCTCTCTAGGTGTGGAATGGCCTCAAATGAATGATGTTCAAGGGTTCTGTTTCCTTGATTCCTTCAAGAGAGGCAAGCCGGTATGTTCCAGGTCCTATTTTACTGTCAATGATGTAAGGACCTAACCAGTTTGCTGCAAACTTATCCCGTAGATGGGATGGCAAATTAGAATTTTGCTGGTTCTCTTTTAAGACCAAGTCACCAACCTAAAATTCCCTAAGATGGACTTTCATGTTGTATGCTTTCTTAAGTCGCTCTTGATAGATACACAAATGCTCAAGAGCATGAACGCGTCATTCATCGAGCAACGTTAGTTGATCTAACCGGGCTTGCCGCACAGTGTCATCATCGATGAACTCTTGCATTGAAATGCGTAGGGAAGGAATTTCCAACTCAAAAGGCATGACTGCCTCGGAGCCATACACTAGTGAAAATGGAGTTGCCCTAGTGGGCGTCTGAATGCTGGTGCGATAAGCCCATAGGGCAAGTGGGATCTAAATGTGCCAGTCTTTATGATTGTCTGCAATTATCTTTTTAAGAATGGCGACTAGCATTTTGTTGGACGCCTCTGCTTGCCCATTTTCCTATGGATAATAGGGTGTCGAAAAGCTATGCTGAATCTTGTACTTTGTGGTCAAAGCATGCACATATTTATTCTTGAATGGCGTCCCATTATTCGAGACTATTTTGGATGGAATACCAAAATGACATATGATGTTATGCAAAATGAACTCCGTAATGCGGGCTCCAGTCGTAGTGGTCAGTAGAATTGCTTCCACCCATTTGGTAAAGTATTCTGTGGCCGTTAAAATAAACATGTGATGACCAAACGATGCAAGGGAGATCTTGCCAATTAGATCAAAGCCCCACTACAAAAAAGGCCAAACCGATTGAATCGATTGTAAGGCCTGAGAAGGTACGTGTGTCAAATTAGCATGGTGCTGACACTTCATGCACTTCTTCACATATGCGCAACAATCTTGCTCTAAATATGGCCAATAATAACCCATGCGAAGAATGTGCTTTGCGATGGCCATATCGCTGAAGTGGCCACCACATGTACCATCGTGAGCTTGGGTGATCGCCCAAGCGGACTCTTGTTGGTCCAAACAACGAAGGAGGATTCCTTCATAATTTCGACGATACAAAATGTCTCCTAACAAGACATGCTTTGCCGCTTTCTGTTTGAATGATATTTTCATGGCTTGTGTCAATCCAAGTGGGAGATTACCTAGCTTGAGGTAATCCCGAATGGGTGTATACCAGTCTTGCTGATCAGAAACCTCGATAGTATGAATGACCAATCCCTCTTGAAGTTTATCCTGAACAAAAGCTGAGAAGGAAAGAACTTGCAAAAACAATGTGGTGTTGCTAGTAAGAGGGGTCGGGGAGAACAAGGACCCCTAGTTGGCTTTAGTCAAACAATATTGAATTCGAGAGAACTTATCCAAAGATGGTTCAATCTAAATCATGTGGATTCCTGGCATCAGATCAGAGCTTGCATGTCCATCGCAGAGTGAGATAATGTTTTAACCTGAATGGTTGTCATTTCACCAGAAGAGTCTTGCGGGATGAGTGACCCCAAGGAGGCCATAGTATCTGCAAAATGATTTGATGATCGAGGGAGTGCCTCGATGTCATACCATTCAAGTTGTGCCAAGAATTTATCCACAAGGGCTTTATAAGACTTCAAAAGTGGACATTTACATTGGTATATCCCTTTTACTTGATTGACAATTAACAGCGAATCACCAAAGATGTTCAATCATTTAATGTTCATGGTGATGGCTGTCTGAAGACCTATGAGCAAGGTTTCGTATTCTGCATTGTTGTTGGTGCATAGGAAGTCTAATTTAAATGACAAGGGTATTGGAGCACCTTGTGGAGTGAAGAATACAATTCCCGCACCACCCCCTACTCACATTTAGAACCATCGAAGAATAGGGTTATGTCAGCCTGTGACTCAGGCTCATCAGAATCTGGCGACTCTGAAACATGGAAGACCCCATCATCAGGTAGTTCAAAAGTCAGATGCTGATCGTCTTCAAGAGGAGCCTCAGCTAGTTGATCGGAAATGACTTGACATTTTATAGATTTTTGTCCAATGAACTCTATGTCAAACTCCATCAACAACATGATCCATTTCGTCGTGCGGCTACTATGATAAGTACGACTCATCATGTATCGCAATGGATTCTCCTTAGACACAACATACGTCTTATTACTAAGCATGTAGTGGCATAGATTTTTGGTAGCAAACACCACTACCAAGCAAAGTTTTTCAACATATGCATAGTTAAGTTCATAACTGACCAAGGTGCGGCTAAGATAGTATGTAGCCTGTTCTATGTGAAGTTCATTTTTCTGGGACAACATGGTGCCCAGTGCCACCTCAGTGGCTGAGATGTATAAATAGAATGGCACTCCTGGTATGGGTGGTGCCAATACTGGCGATGAAGCCAAGTACTGTTTAATGTCGTCAAAGGCTGACTGGCACTCGTCATCCCAATGAAATGTGACCCCCTTATGCAATAATTTATTCATGGGTTGACATTTGTTAGATAACTGTGCTATGAAGCGCTTGATCGACGCAACCTTTCCCTACAAATTCCTGAGCTGCTTGATGGTAGTTGGGGGACGCATTTCAAGGATTGCCTTGACTTTGTTTGGATCAACCTCAATTCCTCGTTTGGAGACTATGAAACCCAAGAGATTTCTAGAGGTGATGCCAAAGACGCACTTCTTGGGGTTTAGTCTGAATTTATGCTCAATGAGGCGATCAAGGACCTTACTCAAGTCACCGATGTGATCTGGGCACAAAAGAGATTTGGCCAACAAATCATCCATGTAATCTTCCAAAGTTTTGTGCATGTAATCATGAAAGATGTATGTCATGGCACGTTGGTAGGTGGATCCAGCATTTTTAAGGCCAAAAGGCATGACCTTATAGCAAAATGTTCCCCAAGGCATTGTGAATGCCATTTTTAGTTGGTCCTCAGGATTAATACGAATCTAATTGTATCCTGAGAAACCATTCATAAGGGAAAGCATTTCATGGCCCGCTGTAGCGTCTACCAATGCATCAATGCTCGACAAAGGAAAATCATCCTTAGGACTCGCTTTGTTAAGATCTCAAAAATCAGTGCATATGCGAATCCTCCCATCGGGTTTCTTGATAGGAACCATGTTAGACAACCATGGTGGATAATCCACACAGATGACAAACTGGGCATCCAACAACTTTTGTAACTCATATTTTACCATTAAGGCCACTGTTGGATGCATCTTGCGTAGTTTTTGCTTGATTGGCTTGATTGTCGGATCAAGCGTTAAATTATGCGTGACTAGTCGTGGGTCTAGTCCCGGCATATCCTTGTATGACCATGCAAAAACCTCCTTCTTTTCCTTAAGAAGGGCAACATAATTGGCTCGCTCTTCGGGGGAAAGACTTACCCCCAGCTTGAGAATTCGTGGATTCATTGGATCTGTGTCGATGTCTACATCAGTCGTTGCTTCAACTGACATATGGGATCCGTCTTCCAACTGATGTGGAATTGGGATCAGATGGATATCGTTTGCCGAATTAAGATCATCATTAGGAACGTCAAGTTCCTCTTAAGCATGGAAGACATCCTGAGTTTGTCCTGGAGTGAAATTAAACATCCCATCGCAAGGCCAATACTCTAATGGAGATGGTGGTATGTTAGCGCGATCCCAATCAATAGCTTCTATGTCTAGATGCAATAATTATGTTGGATTGGCTGGATCATGGATGGTAGCGGTCAAGTCAATGGAGACCATGTTGATGAAATGATTGTAATCTCCATTACCGCAAATGTGACAACACTAACATTCAGGATGTTCTTGGTGCTTTGGATCTGGCTCTATAGGCACTGGCACAAAGGGATCAACCCTATGTGCGGACATGCAAATAGGGTCGGCCCTTGGCACTGATGGTTTGATAAGGTCTCCAGGCGAAAAATGTTCTATGTATTCCTGGAGGGGCGGGTGCAGTAATTGCTATAACTACACCAAATTGAAATGCCTCCTAGGTCTTGGATCTATGTGTAAGTGTTCAAACATGTCGTCTATGTCCAAAGGATTTTGTTGTTTTTGAGGTAACCTATTCTCACTGGGATCATGCGAATGATCGTACTCTGACTCATATTCAGAAGACCCTTTGTGGTCTTGTCCATCTTCCCCTTGTGGGTGAGTCCATGAGGTTTCTCCTTGTTCGGCCGTAGGGAAAGGGTTGTTGAGGTCAACAAGGTTATTTGTTTGCAATGGGAAATAATTCCCCAATGTATAAGTTGTGTTTGGATTGGCATATGGATCTGATGCCAACCCATCCTTGTTGCCTATCCCTAGGCCTTGCATGTTTTTGACCAAGATGTTGAGGGGCAAAGGGTGATTAAACCCTACTCCTGAATTGTCATAAGGCATTTGGTATCTTGGTTGACACAAAACACACATTCCTTGTTCATACCGGCCTAACCCGTATCCATGCCAATTGCATTGGCTAAGATATTGTAATGCGAAGTCTGGGTTAGCCAGATAGTTGACATCTTCCACAAAGGGATCTTCATCTTCCTCTTCTTTTCGAGAAGGTTCAACGCCATGATCCAGGCCCCCAAAAATAAAGTTTGTCTGATTAGGTGGGTAGCCTAAAGGAACCACGAAGCCTATGGGGAGGCAAGGTCTTCCCATGTCTTGCATAGACTGAAGTGTGGGCGTTGCAACAAAATTGCGCACTATATACTCCCCCATGCCTGTGTTAGACATCTCAATAGTAATTGTTGGCGATTGAGGGAAAGCGAATGGGAGTTCTCCTTGAGCCCACTCCATGTGGGGTGAACTAGGCATCTCAACTTCCATTCTATTAGGCATCTCTTCTGTAGAGATGTTGGAGACTAAAGGTGGTTCTACTTCCAGGGCCTTCTTTCCTTTGTCCTTTGGAGTGGCCACCATAGGTGGCATCATTGTGGGAGGACTAGATGAAGAAGATGATCCCGCCTAAGAATTTGATTGATTTGGTGATGAAGATTCTTGCTTAGTCGGACCCTGTTTAGATGGATTTAACTGGAAATCCACGTGCATTGAAGGAAGGGTCGACTGCGGCATGATTTGCACTGAGTTGCAATATTTAAAAGGTTCCAAATCTACGGGAACCACGTGCACTTGTCCTTCAAATGTATATTTCAAACATTGATGAGCAATTGAAGGGACACACTTCATATCTCGGATCCAAGGCCGCCCAAGCAAGATATTGTAAGCCATCTCACCTTCTAAAATGTGGCACAACGTATGAATGGTCTTTTGTCCCACTTGGATGGGCAGGACAATTGTGCCAACTGTCGAGCATATCGTATCATTAAATGCTCGAAGGGTATAAGTGGAAGGTGCAATATGAGAGGTCGGTAGTTTCAAATGTTTCAGTGCAACGGTTGTAATAAGGTTACTGGACGAACTAGTGTCTATCAACACCCGTTTGTATGGAGTCCCGTTGACCCATGCAATAATGTGTAGGGGTGGATCCGTTACATCTCCAGTCATAGTTTTTAGCTCATATTCCCTGAAGGTAATGACTGGTTTATTACACTGTTTGACATGCCCCACAAAATTGTTGAACGAATCTGCTTCGTGGGGTTGCAATTCAATTGCCTTTAATATCTCCATAAGAGCTTCCCGATGGGGCGTTGATTTTTGAATAAGATCATAAATGGAGAGCCTAGCCAATGTGGTCTGTAGACTTTGAGTAAGTCTAGTTTGAATCATGGCCACTGGTCTAGGTGGGGGCAACTGTGTAGGATTTGGTTGATGTTGTGATGTGGATGAAGCTTCCTTAGGGGCTGTTGCGGGGACAACTCCTGGGTGTCTCTTGTTTCTTGTCACAATGCTAATCATTCCAACATACCCTTCCATGGGGTAACTCTGTTGCACTTCATTGACATGCAGAGGTTTTGTTTGTGCATCATGTGTGGGTAAAGGATCTTTGAAAACACCCATTTGTTGGTTGTTGGGTGCGATGGGGTTATCCACTACCAATGTGTGATTTTCAATGAGATCTTGCATTAAACCTTTAAACGTCCAACAGACATTAAGGTCATGCCCTTTCCTTCTGTGGAATCTACAGAAAAGATCCTCTCTATACCATTTAGGCTTTGGCACATTAGGATCAATTATTGGAATATCTGGCAGATTAATCAAGTTTGCCGCTGACAAACGGTCAAACAAGGAATCCCTAGACTCAGTGTATGGTGTAAATTGTCGCTTGGGGCGACGCTGCTGATTTTGATCCTGCTTTTTGTTATCTTTCTCATAATTATTGTGAGGCACCGCCTGATAGTTAGCCTTTGAAGGCTGTGTTGCTTGGGCAAGCGTAGGGGCATTAATAGCAACTTGATTGACCGTGGCAGGTTTCTGTTGCGTATTCCCTGTTTTGGTGCTCTTGTTCCACTCTTTTTTCTTAGGCTTGGAAATTTTGCCATCCTATATCTTGATCTCTTTGATACGTCTATCTTGTGCTAGAGCTTCTTCCAAAGTGGCATATTACTGTAGCTGCAATAGCATAGAGATCGATCGCAAATAGCTCTTTGCGAACATTTGAGTTAAGTCGGACATAGGAGGGAGGTAGGACAACTTTGAAAGCATCGTCCTCCATCGATTCCCATATGCTACCATAGACTCCTCCTCATACTATTTGAGGCTAGCTAGATCACTGATTTACGCCTTTTTCTTTGTATTGAAAGCAAAACGTTCTAGGAACACGTCCACTAGTTGATCCAAGTTATAGATGCTATGCTTTGGTAGATGGGTAAACCAATCCGAGGCAGACCCTGCGAATGTGGTTATGAATGTTCTCAATAATAATGCATCATTGTCTTGTATACCAAAGCACTAGCTCAAAAATCTCGTCACATGCTCTTGAGCATCCTCATCCCCTTTAAAGAGTGCCAACTAGGGCAACTTGAAATGTTCGGGGTATGGAGGTGCTGGCACTGACGGATGTATCGGATGACTACGGAGTTGGCATAAGGTAGGCTTTTGAGGCCCACCAGTCTTAAGTTCCATATTCTCTAAGCGTTATAACAACACTTTGTAGGCATCAGAGGATATAATCTCCTCCTCCTTAGTTTGTTCCCGCTGTGGGTTGCGGGGAACTTGAGGCCTTTGAATGACTAAATGGGTAGCATCCCTTCTGCCTTGATAGGGCATTTCAACCAGCTCTTCTTCTTGGTAATAATCCTCATAATCTTCTTGAGGAGTGTTTGGCCTAGGCCTGTAAACATGGACGGGTGCCCGCGGAGGATGCCCATCATGGTTGCGGGGAATGGCCTCCCGCTCAGTTCTAGGAGGTCTAAGAGGCAATGTTTGCTGACGTCGCGGAGACCTGTCTTGCGCTAAGGGGTTGTGCCTCATATACATCTCAGATTGTTGTGCACGAGGAACTGGGGCCCTCTCAGGTGCATGGTTGTGAAGCAATTTAGCTTTATGATGCTGAATGCGCTCTTGATCAAGGCGACACAAATGTTCTAATTCCTGTTGTTCTTGCTTAAGCCGTGTGATGTGCGCTTGGCGGGCGGCTAGTTATGCAAATGCCAAGTTACTTTGTTCTGTTGTCTCTTGTTTAATAGGCCTAGATGTCTTTCCTACATATCTATTTCGATCATAATGCTCTGAGACTCCTATATGTTGCTTCCCTCTGTCGAGGTTGGCCGCATTGACTTGAAACTCTGGTCTCAATAAGTGATCTGGATATAATGCGAGTGCGGACGTGCATTGTTTTGGCACTGGATACTGGCCTGGAGGAATGTAGTGATCCTCCTCTCTCTCTCTGTGATATGCATAAAAAGTGCGAGCAGAATTGTCTTGCCCTATCGGAAGAACTTGTTGTTCTGGATATGGTCTAGTGTGTACCACAAAATCATATGGTTCTTCCTTTTGGACCCTTTGTTGTTCCATAGCAGTACACATTGCTTCATCACTAGGCCACCCAAAATGAACTTCTAAAGGAGGCCTCGTGCTTAGACCAGGTGGTATATATACGTTATTTTCTTGAAAATATTCTTGTTGCTCATGAGTTCCCCTTAGAGAGGGGGTTCTAAAGTCTCGTCTATTGAAGGCCTGACTTGGAGAGCCACTCCTTGAGGCACCTCTAGAACCATGTTCTATGATTGTATGGGTTGGAGTGCCCCTCACGAAGGGGCCTCTAGAGCCATGTTCTGCATGGTGTGAACTAACTGGTGTACCTCGTCGGTGAGGCGGGATGACTAAGTCTTCAAGGCTATATCGGAGACGATTTGTCTCTCTTGGTGCATGTTTTGCAGCTTTTGCCCGTGATTGGGCTTGGCTACAAGTATTCACCATGGTAATGCTAACCTAAAAATGCAAAAGTTTTTTTGTGATTTTCTTTTTATGATTTTTTTAGTCTAAACAAAAAATAGCATACACACTCACAAGCAATGATTATCTCTTTTAAAGATTAATAGTGTGCCCTAAATCTGGTTTAGTGTGTTTTTGTTGTTTGTTTTGTTTTTGAAAATTTTTGTGAAACGTTTAAATGCAAGTATGAAGGCTCTTATGACTCCCAATATGGTCACCCCTTCAATATACCATTGTCGGACCGATATACCAACCTATCTATATACCCGCCCTTATGTGAGGGAGACTATAGGTACGTGAGAGCAAATGATACGTGGAACATAGGCGGTACGAAAGGGGAATCACTCTATTTATGACACCTACCATAGAAGGATTATCCTCGCGTGTTGGGAATCACCCCAAGCCACACTCGGTCAGCTTTCGTCAGGATTTACGTCTAGCAACAGTCGCGATCGAGGTAATGGATGCAATATCTCAAGCCAAAGTGATAATGGAATCCACCTTTGGTCTTGCTCAAGGGTTGGGGTTTTACGACCAACGCCTTGGTTTAAAATGTCACGTGATGTGTGGGGTTCATTTTAATTTTGCAAAATTGAAACAGGAAAACGAAAAGAAATCTTTCCCTAAGCCATACAAACTAAAAACCAGAAAATAGAAAAACAAAAATTTGATAGAAGCTGTAAAAACCCCTACCTCTTCTCTGCCTAATCGGAAGTTTCTGATTTGCTCTGAAAATTTGCACAGATCTATAATCATCCCTGGGTGAGGCGAATAACAGAATCATAATCGTCATAGGGTGGAACGAATAGTTTATTTGTCCCGGGGTGAGACGATACCAATTCTGTAATCGTCACTTATAGATACGAATAATAGTCTGATGTTGAAAAATAGGTACCTGTAAAAAAATAAGCAATTTAGATTAGTAAGTTAACCTAAAAAAAAATAGAGGACAAAGGTCCCACCGTGATCGCCATTGAAAGCACGAGATTCCGAAAACAAAAAGGATAAACTAAAATTGCAATGTAAATGAAACTAAAATAACGCTTAAACCCTATGTTATTAAAAATGTGTAAAAAGGAATAACATGAACACAAGATATTAAAGCAATATGAAAATCAGCCCTTTTATTGATATGCTTTGCAAATTCGTGTTACAATGTGTTTCCTTCCTTTTTATGGGATAGGAGCGTTAAATATTGCTCTTTTACAACTTATTCCAGAATTCCTTCTTTCGCGTGCCCACATATAAGAAGGGTGAACCAAAATGTCGTCGTCGCTTGCATTGATAAAGGTCGATTCCTCGCTGCTACTCCAATGCTGCAAATCTACGTTCAAAGAAACAAACAAATAATCAGTAGCACCTGTGTATGAAAAGTAAAAAATAAATCTAACTATGATTGAAATGAATCTAAATGAAATGAAGACTTGACAAAAGCATAAACATGAAACTAGCTAAATACTATAAAAGAAATAAAGCGGGGGGTGCCCGAAGGCAAACCACCCGCGGGTGAAACTTTTCTTCGACACCAATCCGCTTAGGATGGGTCCGAAACCTGATGTGATGTGTTGTCGACAAATTGGTAGAATATTGTGGTCAGAAAATCGGTGTTGGTTCTTGATTCGTGCTTTCAAAAAGTCACCCAATAACCTCTCTTTCGATTAAGAGATTATGGATGTTGAAAACACAAATCGTAAGTAAATGAATTAGCAGCACTTCATCGCTCAAAATTCTCCTGCTCGGTATATCTTTTGGGTGAGGAAACTCACTATTTTATAGACCCAAGGGTCTCTTTGAATTAACATGCAAAAGTGTTTCTTTGCATGAATGCTTTTTGCCTGAAAGAAAGACTTCTTCTTGATCAAGGGCTTCTTAACTGCCTCTGTGCATGTCTTTGTGTGTTTTAGAAAAGCTCACTTGCACTCCCATACAATGAAAGGATAGCTAAGTGGCAAATCTGAGTTGTCTTAAAAAGCTTACTCTTATTCCCATGCAGTGAAGGGAGAGTCAATTGGTAGATATGAGTTGTCAAAAGAACTCACTCGCACTCCTATGCCATGCAAGGAAAGCTAAGTGGCAGTTTTGAGTTGTTATATGTCGAGATTTGACTTTTTTCCGATCAAACCTGACATTCGTTCCACCTCAAAGCGAGCGCTTGTAATCGTCCCTGGGTGAGACGAGTATCAGCCAGCACTCGTCTCTGGGTACGAAGAGTAAAACTTGCACTCATTCCTTGGTGGGACGAATAAGCAATAAAGTGTCTAAAAGGTGCCAAATTAGTTTTTGACTTGCAAAACTGCTGTGTGAGTGGTTAGAACCACTGTTTAACCTTTGAGGGCTGCCCTGGGGGCTGTGTGTTAGTTTGATCAGTGCTCGTTGTCACATAATCGGATTGGTGCTGTTTTGGTGTCTACGATGTATGTTTTTTTATTTTAGGCATAAAATATCCTTTTTTATGATTAGCATATGGATATTTTTTTCAAAAGAACATGGGTTTGATCCTTTCAATCAATGAATCCAACAATCCCTATTGAAATTAGACAAACCCTTCTAAACTAATAATTATTTTTTCGTATTTTCTATTTGTAAGTTTTTTATTTTTACACATACAATCAAAAGTGTTGTAAAGGAGTGAAGACACCATATATTTTATGCCTTTGATTTTACCTAAAACTTCTACCTAGTGATTTTACATGGTGATTTTAACTAGAACTTATGTTATATGCTAATACCTAAAACTTTTGCCATGGCACAAAAGCCAAGCCCTATATTTTTTTAATAAAAAATATTTTCATTTTAGGGTCTTAAAATTATGTGTTATGGTTGATATGTCATATCTATTTTTATTTTGTAATAAAGTTTTATAAAAGGGGTATAAATTTAGTCTTTGGTTACAAAACTATCAATTAAATAAATATAGGTCTTAATTTTTGTATTAAGCATGAAATTGGAAGTTTATTTAATTACATTATAGTATAAATTTGTTAATTTCATTATTTTGTAGCTTCCTATTTCATTTTGTAAAGATTTTTTTGTGAAATAGATAAGAAGTTGGTTTCTTTTACAAATTGTTAAAAAGGAAATAGAACTTGTTTGCATCTTCAACACTAGGTATGAAAAGTGAAGTGCATGTAGCTACATCTTGTGATAACCTTGCTGGTTTGCACATTATCCATGGATTCTTACTCAGATTACAAAAGCATTATCACCTAAACCTTTGTAAAATCAGTTTTTGTATGCCTACATCTATTATATGTCTATTTTGCATGATAAAATTAGGTTTTAACATTCATGATAGGATACGATCTTAGAGGGGAGATTTTTCTTCCCATTAAACCCTAGGTGTTTTCAAATTTAACCATTAAACTAGTTTGTTCAAACATAATAAGACATCCCCTAATCATGATTGTGATCACAAGGAAAAAAAGGGTGTACATCCTAATTATCATCCTAATTTATGTAATCACAAAAATATATAATTCTTTATATTTTTTAATATAGATGTTTTATTTGTTATATTATAGATTGCCAAAGATATCACTTAATGTATAAAAGGAGTATATGTAGGTTTATTTTTTAACATTCAAAGGCTTGAGGAGAAAGATAATACTCAAGTAGACATATTAATATTATAAAGATAACAAACTTTATTTATTTATTTTCAATATTATTTAAAATGAAATATTCTTGTTGCACTTATTACCAAGAACTAATGACACTCATTAAAGGACTTTTTCCATGGTCCTAGATGAAAAATATTAAGTAACCTCAACCATATTAAAACTTAATGGTTAGATCATTGTCTAATGATAATTAAGATGACACTAATTTAGAGTAGATATAATTTTAAATGATGATTATTATATAAAGTGATAATACAATGGGGACCAAGATGATTTTATAATCATTGAATTTTAATTACATTCATTCCATAATATACAATAACAAAATGAACCATATAAAATTGTGAAAAGCTTAAGAGATGCATGAGTTTTAAATATTGATATATTCCTTAGATAGAATACTACTAGTTTTATTTTAAAATTTTAATAATCTTAGATGCAACAACAAGAAAACTTCTTTGCTTCTTCATCAAATATAACAAAAATAAAAATTTAAGTTAAAATTTCACAAGCAATATTCTTCCTAGTTATTTGTTATCATGAAGAAATATATAGAATATATGGAAGACTATAAACATAGCCAACACAAGATACATTATCCATATATATATATATATAATAGTTCACAACAAAGTAAACTAAGATCTATTAGCCCTTCTACATATTAGGAACAACTACATAGATATTGAATATATCACACTTGTTATAAGAGTATACAAAGAAAATAACTTAAAAATAAAATAAAGAGACATGTAAATAAAGATATATCAATAGCAACTAGATTATGGATATGATGATGAATAAGAATTTCTTGCTAGTGAAGTTTAAGAAAATAAAATGAGCTTTATATTGTTAACCTGAGATTTGAATTTAGTGAGAATTTATACATACATACATATACCATATGCTTGATGATTCTAATTTAGTGAATAGGATGCTAGGGAAAAAAAGAGAAGAATAACTTGTCATAAAGAGGTTGTGTACATGTAATTCCATCCTCTTAATCATTAACAAAATCTATATTATAAGTCATTCTATGTTTGCTATGCATGTTATTACTCAATCATAATTACATTCATTGTTCTCTAACGACATCTACACAGATTTCTCATTACTAATAAACTATTTTTGAAGATAGAGAACACATGTTATGAAGAAATTATCAATTTTAAAGGTAAACCTATCTTGAAATACTTATAGTTGGTTATGAGTGAGGACACAACTCTTTCATATTTTTTTAGATTTATTTGATAAGAATGTAATTTTGACTTGTAGGAAGTATATAGTTATAACTCAAAACATTAAAATATCTCCTTACATATATAATACTTTTCCTTCAATTTTATTTATGATTATTCATTAAGTATTTATAAATTTTTAATGTCGTTGAAATGAAAATGATCAAATCCATAAAAAAACACATACTCAAGAACTTTAAATTCTTAACATTTATATCTTAAAAAAAATTAAAATTAATTTTAAATTATTTTTAACAACCAAGCCACATAAAATATGTTTATATAAGAATATATTATTTATATTTTAATCTTATTAAGTATAAAGAAGAAAATAACTATCAAAATATCATTTGAATTACTTTTTAATCGTTTTATTTAATATATCAAATGACCTAATTTAAAAAACATTAAGAAAACTATAAAATCATTTAATATATATTTTTAATAATAAATTTATATACATATGAATATTAACTATTAATATTTATGTTTATACATATACCTCTTCTTATTTCTAAAGGCCCTGACTTTATGTAAAAATTTATAAAGAAAATTTAACACAAATGTAGATATAATTATAATTTTTTTTTTATTACAATTATATTTTTGTTTACGTTTCATCTTGATGTAAAATGGATTATTAGAGGTTTATTGTTGGCATGCACTCAAAAGATTCATATTGGACTATTACCTTTGTAATGGATCGGATTTCTCTAAAGGTTTGAACCTACATCTCTTATCCAACGTACTTACCAATCTATTTAACTTTAAAAATTTGTAGATATAACTTATCATCCACAATCCATGATAAATGTTGAATTTAAAAAGCTAATGCCTTGAACAAAACCATAAAATCATGTGGAGAAACATCGATGTATCAAATGTACGATTGTTTGTCTTTGCTTAAATATAATAAGTCGCAATCTAGAGAACTTGAGACATGGTGTGTACATCTTAGTGATCGGTTGGTGTTAGTTGTGAGTTTGGCGCCAACAATCCGTTAGGATTTGTTATATGCAGAGGAAAGTAAATAAAAAATAAACTAAAATATTCCAAAGAAAAAGAATTACGCAGTCTTTTTGAGCTGAAGATGGGTATTCGGCCTGGTGCTAAGAGTAAGGAGTGAAGTGCTTGCTGGTAATCCGGTAAAACAGAAAGCACGACAGGCACGCACGAGAAATAACTCATTATAAAATCAAGTACAGTTAATTTCTGTTTTTTCAATGCACATCTTAGCGTAATATGGTACATGATGGGATACGTTTCACCTAAAAGGCAAAAGATCACCAAGGAATCTGGAATACTTGAAAATTAGTTTTTATAATGTCAATGCGAATCTATTGATGAAGGTAATTGCTGTCCTCTATGCTACTCAATTGGGAGGCCGGTAACCAATTCAATCCTGTTCCCTTCACTGTGCTCTGCTTCAACATGCCAACCACCTCATTAGTCTATACATGATTGTACCTCAAAGTCTGTGTCGAAGCTCACCAACCCCACCATTTTTTAGCAGGGAGGAAGGCAGATACTACAATCTGGTGGATCCTCCCCAGCGCAACACTGTGAATGTTCGAGTCAATGGATGGTATGCCATCAGATTTGTAGCGGACAATCCCGGTAAGCAGAGCATCAGCTAGCTATCCTACCTTTCTATTATGTGTAGCTATCTACCTTCCAACTCTACCCTACCATAGTTAAATTGGATTTCATAGTTCATGTTTAGATCAATCAATTAACTGACTAGCATTGAGTGTCTGTATCTGAGCATCAGCTAGCTATCCTACCTTTCTATTATGTGTAGCTATCTACCTTCCAACTCTACCTTACCATAGTTAAATTGGATTTCATAGTTCATGTTTAGATCAATCAATTAACTGACTAGCATTGAGTGTCTGTATCTGTGTTGATGTGTTGCAGGAGCATGGATAATGCATTGCCACCTAGACGTGCACATAACGTGGGGCCTGGCCATGGTCGTCTCTACTCTGCAACAACCCCCTCCCGATCTTCCCAAATGCTGATGCTGAGAGAAGACCAAACTCACTCATCCCCTCCGCTTGGCTTATTTTTTTACGGTTCAATGATTATGTACTCTTGACTCTGGAGAACAAAGAAAAAGGATTTTGGTGGTCTAATCACAATTTTATTCCCTTCTATTCATCACTTCCGCTCATGACCAGCCACAACCTCTCTGTATGCTTGTGTGTCCAAAGACATTAAAATCTTGACCTCATAGCCTATTGCTCATCTATTTTCCAAGCTGCCCAAACACATCCCTAAACTTTTTAAAGCTTTGGGTGTTTTCCATACGCCTCTTCCTTTTTATTCTTCTCAATCCAACTTTGGCTGATTCATCTATACCGTTTTCCACATCTATACCGTTTTCCTTTAAATTGTTAGGTTGTGGAGTCTGATCTTGGCTAAAATTAAGTTTTTTCTAATTGTATAAAGAAAAAGAAAAGCAAAAAGCCCAAAAAAAACAAAAAATCCAAGAAAGCAAAAAGGATAAAAAAGATAGATTTAAAGATAAAAAAAACATGGTCTATGGTTAAGAAAAACTATTGTAATTATTGTAATAATTCTATATATTTGAGTATCTTGTTTATGGGAAGTGCATAGGATTGTGCATCTCTTGTAGAGAGAGTAGGAAGCTTGGTATAGAGCTTGATGCAAGGGTGTTTGCATGTTAAATTACTGTTAGAGTAATTGTGTGGAGATGTTGGTGTTTTGAAGAGGAATTTGCAGCTGGTTGTGTTGCAGGATTACTCCCTTCAGATATTGTATTGGTGTTAATACAAAGGACTGGTGTTGGGTGAACCACGTTATATGTTGTGTTTTATCTTGTCTTGCATGTTTATGTTCTTCTTCTGTGATGGTTAATCATTTCTGTTGTTACTGATTAAGTTGCTTGCTTCAAGAATCCCCTTTTTGTTTATATAGTGAATCCTAAAAATTGGTATCAAAGCGAGGTTGGGATTCAGGATTGAGTGGGAGCTTGACTTGAGTGGGAGCTATGGCAGAAGAAGGGAAGTTCAGAGTGGAGAAATTCAATGGCCAGAACTATCAGCTGTGGAAGATGCAGATGGAGGATTATTTGTATCAGAAATATCTCTATCTACCTTTGGAAGGTAAAGCGAAGCAACCGTTAAGCATGTCAGATGAGGAGTGGGCTCTTCTAGACAGGAAGGCATTGGGTACTATCCATTTGTGCCTTGCAGCTTCAGTGGCATTCAACATTTCAGAGGTGAAGACTACAAAGGATCTTATGGACACACTAAAAAGGTTGTATGAAAATCCCTCGGCTTCAAATAAAGTTTTTCTAATGAAGCATCTTTACAATTTGAAAATGTTAGAAGGTGGATCTGTAGCTAGTCATTTAAATGATTTCAATACGGTTGTTAGTCAGTTAGCCTTGGTTAATATTAAAATTGAGGAAGAGATGAAGGCCATTCTATTCCTGTGTTCATTACCTGATAGTTGGGAGAGCTTGGTAATGGCTATTAGCAATGGTACTATTTCTGGTATTCTTTCTTTTGATGATGCAGTGAGTGCAGTCCTTAGTCATGAAATGCGAAGGAAGAGCACGAAAGAATCATCATCTGGTGTAGCATTGATTTCCAGAGGAAAATAGAAGATAAGAGGAGTGAATTCGGGGAACCGTGAAGAGCAAGGTGGATCCAAGTCCAAAGGAAAGATGGTGTGCTGGCATTGCGGCAAGAAGGGGCATCTGAAGAAATATTGTTGGTCTCGAAATGGAGATGGAGGAGAAGCAAACATAGCAGATGAAAAAGAGGATTTGATCCTTTCAGTAGTGGGAACTGGGAGACATGTCTAGGAAGATGGACATGGCTCAGGATTTATTGTATGATTTTTTAGGATGGAACACATAATATGGTTATAGCTTTGGATCATTGCGACCCCAAGTCCCTAAGTTGGAAGGTAATTCCACACTCGAGGAGTGTGCTTTCAAAGCTAGTGGCAAAGCCATATTGTGTGTGTGCATGCTATGGGTCATCCATAGTATGTAGATCTTGCCATGGTGGTGATGTTTGATTCACCATGATACAAAGTAATTCTGAGGATGTTGTTATTATCACTGATTTGTGGTAGAGAGATTGTGTGTTGCTTGTTGATCACAGGATAAAAGTGTGTGGATGACACTAGTCCGGTGTGATGGTTCAGAGCATGGTTACAACAATCTGGAGGAGTTGACATTCCTTGTTTGGCTTAAATATGTTCTTTGGCGGATGCAACAGTGGTAGAGTTGTTGTGGATCAGTCTCCAAGTGGGAGATTGTTAGGTTGTGGAGTCTGATCTTGGCTAAAATTAAGTTTTTTCTAATTGTATAAAGAAAAAGAAAAGCAAAAAGCCCAAAAAAAAGCAAAAAGGATAAAAAAGATAGATTTAAAGATAAAAAAACATGGTCTATGGTTAAAAAAAACTATTGTAATAATTCTATATATTTGAGTATCTTGTTTATGGGAAGTGCATAGGATTGTGCATCTCTTGTAGAGAGAGTAGGAAGCTTGGTATAGAGCTTGATGCAAGGGTGTTTGCATGTTAAATTACTGTTAGAGTAATTGTGTGGAGATGTTGGTGTTTTGAAGAGGAATTTGCAGTTGGTTGTGTTGCAAGATTACTCCCTTCAGAGATTGTATTGGTGTTAATACAAAGGACTGGTGTTGGGTGAACCATGTTATATGTTGTGTTTTATCTTGTCTTGCATGTTTATGTTCTTCTTTTGTGATGGTTAATCATTTCTGTTGTTACTGATTAAGTTGTTTGCTTCAAGAATCCTTTTTTTGTTTATATAGTGAATCCTAACATAAATTGAAAAAACTTGGATACCTTGATGTCTTTCATATCTTTGGCCAACTTTATCTTTATAAGAGCTATAACCACCTAGTCTATGGTAGTAAGATTCCTTTACTTAGAATTCATAAGCTATGCATTTTGATTTCTAGAATAGTGATAGTTTTCATCCTTCTTTTGGATTCCTATAATTTTCATTTTGGTTCCATCCTACCTTGGATTTTAAGAAAATTCTCTTCTACCCCTTCTTGAATTAGGTGTCTATTCTCTTGGTGATATGAGAAGGTAACTAAGTTATAATTTCTCCTAATTGTACTTCCCAAGGTTAGGTGCATATATATATTTATAATTGATGAAGGAATATCCTTGTGTTCATTCAATCTTGCATCAAGAGAAAAAAACATCTAGTGTTTTGATAGGTGTTGTGTAGTTCTATGGTCTTTGCACATGTAGTTTTAGTGGTCGACATGACCATTACATTAGGGTTATTTGATTAAGGTTTCCTAGATTAGGATTTATAAGATTATGGTTCCTTGGATTCATGGTGTGAATAATATATGTAGTGTCTTGGTTCATTAGAGGATACAAGGATTCCATTTGAGAAATACTTTGGTTTAGAATAGTTTTGGATAGTGTTCTAGATTTTCTTGATCGTAATGCAAAGAGTCTCGATTGTAGATCTACATAGTTATTGTAATATTTCCTTTCTTATAGATTAAAAAACCAAAAAATATTTTTGTTTCATTTTTATTGATTCTTCCTACTTCTGTTGGGTACTACTACACTTGTGTACCTATTGTTAATTTGATCTGCATACGGTGTTGCATAAATTGGTTTTAGTTCTTAGGCTCGTGTTAAATGGTGTTGGCTCACATGATTTGTTTGATCAAATCTATTTATGTGGATGTGATTACATTGTAGGTGAACCATAGTGATGGATCATAGGTGCGTTACAAATCTAGTTAATACGATGAGATCCATCTTGGTAATATTGGAGATAATTAATGTCATGCAACATAAAGGTGTTGTAGCGGTGGATGATAACAATGAAGATGAGAGGGATGATTATTATGAGAGGGATAGTGTCAAGGATAGGAGTGAATCCATGCAAAAATTTACGATGGAAGAAATATTTATGATTACCATAGTGAAGGTTAGAAGCAATCCAAGGTTTGATTTTTTGACCTATGAAGGAAGATTGAATCTAGAAGATTTGGTGAATTGGATCACTGAGCTAGAGAGATACTTTGAGTTTGAAGCAATCGAGGATCCTAAAAAAGTCAAGTGTGCCACCATAAAGTTGAAAGGGCATGTTGCCTTATGGTGGGACTTAGTCTAGAAGAGCCATGTGTAGAGGAACAAGCACAAAATATCCATGTGGGATAATATGGTGGTAAAGCTTAGATGAAAGTTCCTACCGTTGAACTACATACATGATTTATTAAAGAAACTCTAAAAATTGTGCCAAAGAGAGACCATTGTGTAAGCATACATAGAGGAGTTCTATATATTGTGCATGCATGTAGAATAAACAAAGGATGAAATATAGAAGGTGTCAAGGTATATGAATGGTTTATGCATCTTGATTCAGTATGAGATGTGTTTGTTGATGATCAATTTTATTGAAGAAGACTACCAACTGGCACTATATACAAATGAGAATTTATGCCATAGATAACAAGGCACGAACAATAGTAATAGTAAGGGAAAGGATAGCAATTGAAGAAAGTAGGGAGTAAGGTAGACTAACCCATGCAAGAAAGGTGCTAGTGTGAGTGGCAACATGCAAGGTGTTGATTGTAAATAAAAATATAGCAAAGGTAAATATAAGTCTCGAAGTTGCACAAAGTATTTTAAAGGGAATTTCTTTAGATGTGGTCAAGAAAAGCATCAAACATTCAAATATTCAAAAGCATGATATGAGGATGACATAAATAAATGGATGCATGTAGCATGTGCAAATAGTAGTGAGCTAGGTAGTGAAGTAGAAAGACCATATCCAGAGGATGGAGAAAATATGATGTTATGTAAGGTACAACTAAAGCCTACATATGAAGAGAATAATTCATGGTTAAGGAGAAGCCTCTTTTAGACCAAGTGTAAGTGAGGAGGAAAGTGTTGCAAGTTGATCATTTATGGAGGTAGCACATTCAACTTGGGCTCCATGGATATTGTGTAAAAGTTGATATTGAAGAAGGTTACACACCCAACATCGTACAAGGTCTCCTGGATACATAAGAGATAAGAACTAACTATGATGGAACATAGTCTAGTTGCCTTCTATATAAGAGGATATGTGGATTTAGTTTATTGTAACGTGTTTCTAATGGATGTATACCATATATTATTGGGAAGGCCTTGGCAATATGATGTTAGCACTATCCATGATGGGCACAAGAACACCTTCACCATCAAGAAGGATGGAAAGAAGTTTGAGTTAACTCCAATGAGAGTGGAGGAAGAATGTGTGCAAAAGGGTGAAGTGATGATGTTGTTAGAAAAGACATTTCTCAAGGACATGGGAGACTTATAATATTGTTATGTTCTAGTAGTCACACATGCACAAATAGAGCAATCAAAGCTATGCAACTTTGAAGAGCCAAATATTGGTGCATTAGTAGAAGAGTTTGTAGATGTAGTTGATGAAGGAATGTCATATGGATTGTTTTTTGTGGACATAATCTCATATTACATTGATCTATTATAGATTCTAGTTTACCTAACAAGGCACCACATAGGATGAGTCCCAACATGAGTGTAAAGTTGAACAAGTAGGTGGAAGAAATATTGAAAGGAGGTTTTATAAGGAAAAGTCTATGTCCTTATGTAGTACCTACAACATTAATACTAAAGAAGTATGGAGCATGGCTGATGTGCATATATTGATGCACTATCAACAATATTACCATTAAGTATAGGTTTCCACTATCATGCATGGATGACTTGATGGATTTTTTGAGTGGAGCGCAATACTTCTCCAAGATAGACCTCAAGAGTGGATATCATTAGATCAAGATTCGATATGGGGATGAATGGAAGGCTTGTATAAATGATGTGTTATGTCATTTGGGTTATCAAATACTCCAAGCACGTTTATGAGGTTAATGAACAAGGTTCTAAAGCTATTTTTGGGTAATTTTGTGGTCATGTACCTTGATGAAATTTTGGTGTTTAGTAAGATAAGGGAGGAGCATATTACACATGTGTAGCATGTGTTTGTACAACTAAGGAAGGTAAATTTGTGCATCAAATTGAAGAAGTGTGGCTTCTTGAAGAAGGAGTTCACATACTTAGAATTTGTGATATCTCAAGATAGATTGCACATGGATCCAAAGAAGGCCACAACAATAGTTGAGTGGCCAAAACTATGCATTGCAACTAAGATCAGAAGTTTACATGGGTTGGAAAGCTTCTACTAGAATTTTATCCTAAAATTTAGTGGTATTTGCATATTGTTGACACATTGTATGTGCAAAGGAGGGTTCAAATTTATGGCTATGATTACCAAGAGTTTTACACTCTTGAAGAAAATGGTGATAAATAAATAAGTGTTAGCACTTCTATATTTTGGAAAGGTACGACAAGTTGATTACGATGCTAGTGGAATGGCTATTAGTGTTGTGTTGAGCTAATATGGTAGACCGATCGTTTACTTTAGTGAAAATTTCAATGAGGCTAGGTAGAAGTCTTATATCTATGATCAAGAATTCTATGTCATAGTGTACACTTTATGCAAGTGGAGGTATTACTTGTTGTTGAATGAGTTTGTATTGTGCATAGATCATCAAGTACTAAAATTCAACAATAGTTAGAAAAAATTGAACCAAAGTCACATGATATGAGTGGGATATTTGTAGGGATGCTCTTTTGTATTCAAGCATCATTCAGGAAGTATGAACAAGGGCATGAATACCTTGAGTAGAAGGTACACATTGTTTTTTAAAATGATAGTTAAACTAGTGGGTATGGAGAGGATAGGGGATTTTATGGCATATATATATAGATTTTATTGATGTATGGCATGCATAGATGGAGATATTGGTTGGAGATAGAGGTAAATTTGTAGATTTTATTGTGTAAGAGGGATACCTATTTAGGAGAAAGAAATTGTGCATCCTGCACAATTTGATGAGAAAAAAATCTCATTAAGGAGTTACATGGAGGTGGACTCAGAGGACAATTCGATGCAGACAAGACATAGTCAATGGTGGAAGAGAGATACTATTGGCCTATTTTGTGCAAGGATGTGTATAGATTGATGGAAAGGTGTAAAATATACCAAATAGCTAAGGAATTGGTGTAAAACATGACATTGTACAAGCCTTTGTGCATACCCAATAGACCATGGGATTAACTATTTATGGACTTTATTTTTAGATTGTCATGCATGTAGAGAGGTCATTATTCTATATTTATAGTGGTGGGCCAATTTTTTGAATTGATGCATTCCACTCCTTATTAGAACTCGAATAATGCATTTAGGATAACAAAATTATTCTTCAAGGATATGGTGAGACTGCATGGGTTGTTATGAAACATTAGATAATATCATGACATAAAGTTCCTTGGCCACTTTTGGTGCACTCTTTGAAAAAATTTGGGTGTGCAAATCAAATATAGTTTAGCATATCATCCTCAGATGAATGGACAAATGGGTATTTTCAATCAAAGTTTTTGTAATCTATTATGATGCCTTGTAGGTGATCACCCTACATAGTGGGACTCTAAGTTGGAACAAGCAGAGTTTGCGTATAATAATTTTATGAATAGGTCAATTGGAAATATTCTATTTTAAGTGGTGTATGGATTATTAACTCATGTAGCCATAAATCTATTGTAGGTGGAATTTGGTACCTACATCAACACTAAGGTGGAAGACTTCACACAACATATGTAGGAGGTGCATGCGCAAGTAAATAAATAACTTGAGAACAATGCTAAGTATAAGGATCATGTAGATGTTCACCGTAGAGAAAACACCTACTCATAGGTGGAGTTAGTCATGGCACTTTTGAGAAAGGATAAGTTCCTACATGAAATATATAACAAGTTAAAGCTTAAGAAGATAAGTCCTTATCATATTTTACATCATTTTTTTTTAAATACCTATGAAATCAAGTTGCTTGAAGGGTTGGATATCTCATCGATATTCAATACATCTAATTTATATTCATTCCACATACACAAATATTCTAAGGATATGCAAATGGAGGAAGAACTATATTGAAGGAGGGAGATATCTAAGAAGCATTGAGATAGCACAAATACTAGATTCATGCATTGACAAGAAAATTTGAAAGAGAAAATACAAAGAATATTTGATTCATTGAAAGGGTAAATACATAAGGAAAAATCATGAATTTTTGAATTTGAAGTAAACTAACTTTGGTGATCAAATAAGTCATTCGCATAGTCATAAAATCAATCATTTGCACAGTCATAATGTGAGACCCAAGATCATACTATTTTTAGCAAGGATGTTTAATACATGAGCATCCTTGTGTTTGTGTAATCTTGCATTAACAAAATAAATATTTGTTATGTTGTGCAATTATATGGCCTTTGTGCATGTAGTTATGTGGTATTTACATATGCAGTGTTGTAGTCTTTATGAAATGCAGTTTTAGCAGCCAACATGACTATTACATTAGGTATTTTTGGATTAGGATTACCTGAATTAGGGTTTCCTAAATTAGGGTTCCCTTGATTCAGGATGTGAATAATATATGTAACATCTTGGTTCATTGGGGGATAAGGATTCATTTTGGGAAGACTTTGGTTCAAGATAATTTTGGGTAGAGTTTTAAATTTGCTTGATTATAATGCAAAGAATATTGGTTGTAGATCTGTCTACAATTATTGTAATATTTCCTTCCTTACACATTTTAAAAACAAGAGCTTTCTATTTTAACTTCTATTATTTCTTCTTGCTTTCATTGTGTACTTCTGCATCCACATGCTTGTTGTTAATTGAACCCATATACAATGTTGCATTAGAAATGAAGCATCTACATTGGTATAATATTAAGCAAATATTTTTAATCTAGTTAAGATATTTATGAAAATCATCACACTCTTATAATGAATATGTTTTATTATAATAAAGTTATAAGGAGTAGAAATGATACTTTTGACATCTAAATTATGAAAAAATAATACTATAGTGTTAAAATTGCTAAACACTTTTAATATGGGTAACTATATTATAGGAAATGAAAACCACATGTGTAGATCTTGACAATAAAGTTTAAAAAACAATAACTAGACATTTGAAAACTAACTAGTCTATATGCTTGATGATTCTAAATTTAGTGAATAGGATGCTAGGACGAAAAAGAGAAGAAAAAAATCATGTAGAGATTGTGTACATATAATTCCATCCTTTTAATAATTAACATAATATATATTATAAGTTGCTCAATGTTTACTACACATGTTATTACTCAATCATAATTACATTCATTGTTCTCTAATGACATCCACATATATTTTTTATTACTAATAAACTATTTTTGAAGATAGAGAACACATGTTATGGAAAAATTATTATTTTTAAATGTGAAACCCCCTTGAAATACCTATGGTTGGTTATGAGTGAGGACACAACTCTTTCACATTTTCTAAATTTATTTTATAATAATATAGTTTTAAATTAAAGGTATGTAATTATAACTCAAAAAATTGAAACATCTTGCATATATTATACTTTTCCTTTAATTTTATTTATGTTTTATTCATAAGTATCTATAAATTTATCATAATCATTGAAATTGAGATGATAAAAAACATAGAAACATGTACATGCTTAAAATATTCAAATTCTTAACATTCATATCTTAAATAAAGAGTTAAAATTAAATTGAAATTCTTTTTAACAACTACAAAACATGAAATACGATTATATAAAAATAAATTATTTATATTTTAATCTTATTAATTATTAAAAACATTATAACTTTCAGAATATCATTATTATTATTTTTAATCTTCATATTTTAATGTGCACATGTGTGAGCAAGGGTTGAGGTTAACCCTAATTAGGTAGATCCTAGGTTAGCTTATGGTTAAGTTAAGCATATTTTAAATATCTTAACTAAGTGATGGGTGCACACATGTGTGAGGATAATATTAGTGTTAATATTAATTAATCCTAACTAATCATGTGTTTAAGTCATAAAGTGTACACATGTGTGAGAATAAGATTAGTGTTAATCTTAATTAACCCTAATTAATCATGTTTAAGTCATAAAGTGTACTTTAATGATAAAGTGACTTTTAAACCAACGTTAGCGTTACCATGGTTAGAGTTTTTGAAGGTGGTTGCATGAGAACAATGTTTAGGCATAGAAAAGAGCTTATATGGCCTAATGTGGCTTATGGATAGCCATTTTATGAGTATAAGGTGTTTTGGGACTAATTAATGCAATTTTGTAAGGTTTATGACTTAATTAATCATGGAGGATGAATTTATGACCATGTGTGACTTTTAGGTGTCTACATTTGGAGGATGAATTTAATGACATCAGAATATGATTTGATTTTCGAAAAGAAAAGAATATTTGATGATGAAATATTATGGATGATGGTGGCTTTCATCATGCCATAGTGATTGTTGAAAGAGTAGACATAATATTACCTTACTGTTGTGATCATTGTGAGGAGCCCCAATTGTGGAGGGAGTGAATGTCTTTTGAAACTTTACCTTGGATGCTTCTTTAAGATTAATTTTATTTGATAAACCATTCAAACCTTGGTAGGTTTTTATAAGGTGCTTCATTCATGAGCGGTCTTATGACTACCATTATTGAAGAAGGAAATCCATGATTAGCCTAGAGACTCAAGTATTTTGGTCCATAAAATGTTCATTTGAACTAGAGTTTTGTAAGATGAAATTTGGTAAAGGTTATTGGATAAACACAATTTATAGTAATGAGTGTTTGGTTATTGATCATGCATAAACCAGATTTTATGAGATGTTTATCCCCTCAAGCAATGAGGTGGTGGTCGGTGGAAATTAGGCAACAATGAAACACTTGATGAATTGGTTGATGAAGTGAGAAAAATGGTGAAATGGCAAAAAATGGAAGAATATTGAGGAGGGGGCATGTTAGACATGTTAAAAATCCCATGGGTGACCCTGGGGTAGATTTTAGTGAAGTTTTGTCTTTGTCGTTGGGTACCTAGTGACTAAATCGGGTCACTAGGCAACTAGCAACTCAAATTATGATGTGACCCATATGCATTCTATCTACATTTTTGGGGACCAAATGTGGTCAGAATATAGGTAAACCATATGTCATTGAAAAGATCTTTTCAAGACCGGTCCAATGGTAAAAATTTTGTGAATTTGGGAGAAGATTTTATGGGGAAAAATTAGGGTCAAAGTTGCCCTAACGTTTCAAAACAATAAATGCAAAAAATTATGATACCCGTTGAGGATATGATTTTGAGGGAGAATAATTGATGATGGATGATTACGGATGGTGATGGTTTTTGTCAAGCTATGATAATTGCTAAGGAAGTAAGTATAAGTTTACCTTACTATCATGATCAATGAAAAATATCCCAATTGTGGAAGGAGCAAATATCTTTTAAAAATTTGTTTTTGATACATCATTAAGCTTGATTTGATTTTTATAAACCATTCGATCTTAGGTAGGTTTTTATCAAGTGATTTATCTAGGAGTGGTCTTACGACTACCAGTATTGGAGAAGGAAATCCATGATCAACCTAAAGACTAAGGTATTTTGGTCCATCAAATGTGCAACCGAGGGTGTAAGATGATATTTGGAAAAGGTTCTTTAACAAACATAATTTTTTGTATTGAGTGTTTGGTTTTTTATCATGCGTAAAGTAACTTTTGTGAGGTGCCTACCTCTATAAGTGATGAGGCGATGAGGGATGAAAATAAATCAATGATGAAATCCTTGACAAATTGATTGATGAAGAGAGAAAATTGATGAAATGGAATGAAAAATGGTAGAATTTTACATCAAGGGTATGTTAGACAAGTGAGAAATCATTTGAGGGACCTTGGGGTAGATTTTGATGTAGTTTGGTTTCGATCATGGGATACCTAGTGATAAAAATGGGTCACTGGGTACCTAACGACCAAAATTTAAAGTATAAAATGTGGAGTCGCTAAGTGGGGCACGTGATTTGTGCACCTATGTATTGTGACAGAGGAGTGAGAGAAGAGAGGGTGGAGTAAAAATTTACATGAAGTTCTATTATAATTACAATGCGAGGGGTGATATGGCAGGTCAAGCTAGACAAGGTGGCAAGCGAGGGGTGCTAGTAAGTGGATTTCGATACTTGTATAGTTTTAATTTTAGAAATATAAAAAGAGAACCCTAGGGACTTTCTTATAGATGCACATAAATAAAATGAAAGTGTAGATATAGAATTAGATGCATGTGAAATTGAAATTGCATCGATGTTTGTGCATGTGTGCACTATTTGTTGTATGTTTTTGTTTTGTTTGAAAGATGCATGTTTTTCAAGAAGCTTATGTGTAAATTCATTTTTATGTTTTTGGTGTGTTTGAGAGTTGTTTTATGAAATGTTTTTGTTATGTATGAGAAAAGTAGCCAAATGGGTACCATAAAAGTCATTTGTTTGTGTTTCCATGGTGTGTCATATTTTTCAAGGTGCATGCATGAGGGTGTTTTGAGTCATTTTGCATAAAAAATTCTTGTGTAGCCAAATAAGCCAAATGGGTATCCAAAAATACCATTTGTTTGTCGATGTGTGATGTGGCATATTTTATGGTGCACTTGCATGAATGTGTGTTTGAGGTATGTGGGGATGTTTTTTGTGAAATATTTGCTATGGGGAGGAAAAATAGGTAAATGGGTATCCTAGAATATCCTTAACTTTCTGGACATTGGGTATCCCATGACCCAGTTTGATCACTGGGTACCTCACAACCAGGGAATTGTGCTGAAATTTTTATGTTTTTGAGATACCACTAGGATGAGATCATAGAGTGGATAATTGTATACATGAATTGATTGTTTATGTTTTTTTATTTTTGTGATTTTGACTAACAGAGAGATGTGTGTGTGAAATAGGTGCTAGTGGATATTGATCTTAGGTACCGATTTTGTCCAGTATTAAAGGGCCTAAGGGATAACATTAGGGATGTAGACCTTCAGTGGGTGCAAAATGTGGGGTTACATAGAGTGTATCAGATGAAGGTGATACACTACGATCATGCCTATGTGTAGGTATTGTATAAGTGTTTGGATCATGATCATAATACCTTCCATATACTAATAGAGGATATGATGATTACATTGGAGGATGTTTACATGATCTATATATTACCTATGGAGGGCTTGACTATGATCATCATGGGGTAGAGGTAGCGGGATATGATGTTGTAGTGATTATTGGGTGATAGGTGGTAGGAGGTGAGAGTATTGAGCGATGGAGTGTACTACGAGCAGTGTTGGTGGGAGAGGAGGATCACTATGAGGCACTTGGTGGATATGACATTGATAGCCAACCATGTGATGCCTAATGTGTTATAATATCGATTCTAGTGGAGGTTTATGGGAGTGCTATGTGATATGGTGGACCATGGTCATTGGTATGCATGGGTGCTAGATTTGTTGGCACAAACCTATAAGGATTTACACAAAGTGAGGTATGCTAGTCGATAGATAATGGGGGTGGGTGTGCTCCTCCATGTATGGGGATGGGAGCACATCATAGTGGAGTGACCATAGGGGTTGTCATATAGAGTGCATGATTTGATGGGGATAGATGTTCCCTATGCATTATTATGATGAACGGATATGGAGGAGTGATTACATAGGCCACATTGAGGGGTAAGGTCTACATTATAGGTATGTATTCAACTAGTTTAGGATTGAGCATATATTTTGGTGACCATGGATGGGGGTGCTCAATTGGGATAAGATAGGGTGGGAGCTAATACGAGTGATATGGGGCCACTAGATGGTTGGATAGGAGGAAAATCAAGTAGAGTGATTCCCATTTAGTCATGGATTACAATAGTTTGGATTATAGGTATCCAAGGCAACTATCATGATTAGGTAGGTGAAGGGAGAGCCTAGGTGGGAAATAGTTTTGGCACCCCCAATATAGCTATGGATGTGGATATGGATATCCTGAATGCAGATGTAGGGACCACCCTAGGGTATGATGCATGGTGGGCTACTTAGAGTTGGGAGCCAAAATTAGATGTGATAGATAGATATGCAGAGGTTGAAGTGGTTAGGCTAGGTGGTAGATTAGGATTTATTGGAGGGAATGCTAAGGATGGAGGACATAGGCCCAAAGGATCTCCTATGGCAAGGGCAAGTAGTCCAAAATAGGTTGCGATGGGATCATATAGTGCAGGAGGTGCTGGGCCTAGTAGTCCTTATAAAATAGCTATGGAGCCTCATGATAGTAGGGATGGTGATAATGAGGATTTTGATTGTGGGTTATTGTGTAAGGTGTGGCAGCGGGTGGAGAGGGGTGATATCCCTATAGGGAGATGTGAGGATCTGATCATTGGCCTAGAAGGGTGTGGTGAATTTTCCTAGGTGGAGTAGACTTATCTATTTGTCTACACAACATTATGAATATCTATGAGGATATTGACATATTGAAGGATAGAGTACGATAGGTGGAGAGTGAGCTGACCCATCGAGAGATGGTTTGGTAATATGAGTGGGACACCTTGGTAGGAGAGATGGATAGTGCAATGATGGGGTGCCTAGAGGTTGAGAGAGAGGTGGATCATTTGAGAGGATAGATAGACTATGGATTCCAGTATGGGGAAATTGTAGGGGGAGATTGCACAAGAGTGAGCTTAGAGGGAGGCCATGGTGACCGATGTAGCCTAAATATGAGAGAAGACCACACAAAGAGAGGCTCTAGTAGCGAAATTAGAGTATGTACAACTAGAGACCTTGAGGGTGGCTATGGATGTGATACACCATGCTAAGGATCATATGGAGGGTTTATTTATTTGAGAGGGAATGAGGATGCATATGTTAGAGGCACATTTGGTAGGCTATGGGATTAGCATCCTAGAGATATCAGAGTCAGGATCATGATATCTTTAGAGTAGGAGTCGGCAATCAAAGAGACAACCATAGGTGAGCGGGGTCGATACTAGCCATAATAGTCAAGGGGATTGAGGAGAGTCAAGGAGCATATTGGCCTATGAGAGGGGAGTGGGGAGACACATAGTGAGGTACAAAGCTAAGGTAGCCTATGATATTGTAGTGTGTTGTATTTTGTTGATGTGGTGAGAGTGCCATTGATTTTGTAGATGATAGCCAAATGTGGCAATGTATAATCGATGTAGCCTATGGACGATGAGATTATGTACCATGTATACATCTCTTTGATATATAGTGATGATTTTGTTATGATTATATATATTGTGTGTGTGATGTGTATGATGTGATGAATGTGAATGATATATATGATGTATGCATTTGATTTGATTGACATGAATGAATGTTAGGTAAGATGAACCCAATAATTTTATAAATATACACAAATAAATATGTGTCAATAGGAGATAACAAAATGTGTGTATATATGAAATATGAGAATATATCAGGTGATCAGTTCTCTATGTGGCATTTGACTTATATCACTTTGTGTTGCAATACCATAAAAAAATGAATGGTATTATGAACCAATGACCTAGATATGCAATGGGTAGGTATGAAGTACATGAATTACTGTACGTGCATAACAAATGCATGGATACAATGTATTTGAGTATGATGTGTAACTATAATGAAGAGACACGTGTTATAAGAAGAAGTAACGATGATGTTGTTTGCTCCTAATTCTGAAGCATGATAGATTTTTAAAAGAGTTTATAGACACTCAAACAATATAGTGTGAACATTCAAACTCATCTAATAGTCACACAATATATTATAGAAATTTGAACTACCCCAACTGAATCTAAGTCTATCATGGACCTGTGTGTGCACATGATGTTCATTTATCCATTTTAAGGGAGGTTAGACTAGCCTATTGTAAATATAGCCAAAGTAGCTAGCTCATCTACAAGTGCACAGTGATATGTACAAGAGAATATCACTAATGTGATAGATGTGTCACCATTTGTAAGACTATTCCACTGCCAGGCAGGCTCTTGGAGCCTACTACTAGTGATGAAAATAACCTCGTGATGTTATTTTATACCTAAGTACCAAAGAAATTCAAGCATTTTGGTAGTACTCTTGGAGGCTTTTCCTTTTGTTTTTTTCCCATATTCCTTTTAATTCTCTTTTTTTGGTGCTCTTTTCCTATAGTGCTATTTTATTGGGCATTATTTTTGTTTTCTATCCATTTTTTGTTTTGCTTATGCTTGTCCCTTTGTTTATCCCTAGGTTTATTTTGATCACGCAAATGATAGGATGAGCAAGAGAAATTATTTTCTAAATGGATAGGCTTACGTAAGGTGTTGTTCTCCCTACACTCAAAATTTTCTTAAGATGTAAAATGTGAGTGGTCCATGAATGACCTAAATTCAACTAGTGGTAGCTTAAAAATCTTGTAGAACTTGCTGATTTTTGATACAAATTTATTAGAATGACTATGGATGGTTGAGCAATAGAAAATATTCTCGTTGTCATGCAACTAAGAACAAGATCAAACACCATAAAGGAAAATATAAGAGAGGATAAAGGATAGAAGAACTAGAAAATAAAATGAGGAAAGAATAAATTAAACTCAAACTAAATCAAAAGTATGTAGCCACTCATAGCGTGATCATACGATGATGACATAGGATGAGAAAATAAGAAAGGAAGAGAATAAGAGAAGATCAAACCAATTCAAAGGTATGTATCCAATCGAAGCATGACCATACAACATTGAGAAGGTTCTAGAGGAAACAATATAAAATAGGGAAAGGAGAAAAAAGAAAATAAAAAAAAAGAGAGAAGAAGAAGAAATAAGGAACTATTGAATCAAACGAAAGGTGTGTAGTCACTTGAAGTGTGACCATACAACATTGATATGGTTCTAGAATAATAGGTGAGGAAGTGAATAAAGAAGAAAGAAAAATAAACAAATGCTAAAAGTGATATGTACAGTGTGCAAGAAAGAGGATGAGAGAATGAATCTACCCACCCAATATTGGGGAATGTGAGAAGAGGGAGATGAAACTCTCCATCTTAATATGATGATTGGGTTAGAAGAGGATGAACCCATCCTCCCCTAGTATGTACAAGAGGATCGAATATGAGAAAATATAGATAAGTAGTGAGATATAGATAAGTAGTGAGAGAATGTATAGATGCAAAGAAAGCAAATAAAGAACAACAAATGTTACAATGCAGGTGAACATGCTAAGCAAGTGGGGGACACTGTCATGTAGATCATGAAATGCTAGCCACAAGATTAGTGCAAATACCATCTTGGTAAGAAATGTGATCATGGAAAACTGACAAGGTCTAGATGAAGATGATGAAGTGCTATTGTGCAATCAGGGTGGCATGGTGTAGGGTGATGAATCTAGAGACATGCCTCGATGATCAATGAAAGAGGAAGAGTGATGCATGTGTTGCAATTTATCCTCCATCATGCTATGAAATAGGCATTCAAAAATATAAGTTTTGATATCATACACCTATTAGTGATGATAAACATATAAGTGTTCATTGAATCCTCTTAGTCTCTAGTATTATGGATCAATTGGTTTGACCTCCAAAAAAACTAGAAGTCCTACATGATGCATTCACTAGAAAGTATGGGATAAGGGCTAAAGGAGATCTAGTGTAGGATGAGTGAAGTGTGTAGTCTGTGATGATCGAGTATAGGGTGTACTAGGTAGGTATGAAATGGTTACCTTCCTAGGTTGTGGAGGATATCATGCTAGAGGAAGTGAGATGGGTGGAAGTTGAGTCATCAAAGAATATGTCATGAATGAATGATAAATGGATCCATGCCATTTATATTGGCTAAGATGTAACTCAAGATTATTGAGATATACCAAGATAGATTACAAGTTGATAAACGAAGGTGATAATGGGAATAGGGGTGTAAAGGTGGAACAAGTGGGAATGCTAATCGTGGTGAATGGTGGCTGATATGAGAGTGAGTGTGAATATGAATGAGAGGAAGAAAGTAAAAATAGATGAGAATGAGGTCCTAAAGGAGTGGACACTGGACGAGTTATGTAGAATGGAAATAAATATGAAGGGATAAGATGAGGTGAAGGTGATGCTTAGGTAGACTGACAATGATGTAAAGGAGATATGCATGGATATGAGAAGATGGAGCTCACAGGTGAGCCTAAAGGTTAAATGATACAAATAGCCTGATTCTTGATGTCACAATCATAGGATGAAACCTAACTGAATGACCTATGAGGTGAGCTTAATGGATGATGAGGGGTGGATGGGATATCATTGCCATCCTATAGCCAAATGCTTATGGAAAATATGAGAAGGTGTAGATGGGTTTACCTTTGCTTGAATGAGAGGAAACTAATAAGAGGTCATCATACGAATGAGAAAATGTTGCTGAATTTTTATTGTGTGGATGAGGAGAGATGATTGGAGGGTTCGTATCCGAATGTGAAGACATAAATGAATGTTGAGAGTGGGTAGAGGTAGTGTCCTTTGGATGTGTTTGTGAAACAATTTGGGAAGGGAGTAGCATAGGAAGAGCCTCCATTTCTATGGATGTATGTGTGAGAGTCAACCTTAGGTAAGGATATTTAAATGAAGAATAACACACTGGAATAACATTAGTTTATGCCAAATCTAAGGTGAAAACCTATCAAAATGATGTTCTAGAAGTAACCAAGCCTTTTTGTGAAAGAAAAATCTGGGTTGTTGGGTAGGGTGTGACTGAACTAGGTCATTGGGTACCTAGTGACTGTACCTAAAATTGATGATAGAGACTGGAAATTGCTAGAACTATATCTAGGGATGTTGGAAACCAGTTTTTGTGGGTTTTGCAACTTGTTTAAGTGAATTTTGTAACTAGTTTTGTGTGTTTTGTGAGAGAATTACAATCAACAACAAGAAATAAACATGTACTAACTAAAATTTTGTAAAGTGTAATTTTATGTTAGAATATCCCTAAAACTGAAATAAAAGAGGATGTGATGGATGTATCCTAAAAAAAATGATAGGTTGTAGCATAGAACCTTTTACAACACCCAAAAGTGCATAAAATAAAACTATGTTTCTTACAAGTGAATGACCTCTAAATGGAGGTAACAACAAAAAACTACTTGAAAGGGGGTGACTCAAAATGATCTAATGAGTCCAAAATCCTATTATATAAAGAGGTCATGATGTCTAATTTATTGCTACTAGTCTAGTTGGATGGTCATTTAACCGTCACGTTTAAGGCATGTATAATAATGACAACTGTGTCCACCAGTTATTTGTAAAGCCATATGGTAAAGGGGCATGCTAACCTAACCACTCTCAGGGTATATGAAGAGTAGGGTATTTTATAGTAATTAAGTCCAAAAAAACACTCATAGGGGGCTACTAAGGTGTGTAGGGGGTGAGCTAGTGGAAGGATATGAAAGCCAACATCACCAGTCTTGAGTGGGGATTGGTGATGAAATCCAATCTTACCACTATTTAAGTTGTTTGTGAATGCTAATATAAGAAAGTAGGAAAATAATTTTTAGAAATGAAATGCTATTTTGAGAAAGAAAAGTAATACAATAAAAGATGATGCAACATTTTCCTTTAAATTTTATTTTGTTTTTGAAAATAAATTACGCTTTGCAAGTAAAAAACAAGTGTAATGAAATATGCAAAATGACCTTTATAACACTAGGTATATTAACAAAGTATAAAAAAAATTATCTACAATCCCTTTGAGTTTATTCTATTTTTGAACCAAACATGTGGGTTTTACAGATCTCCAACTCTTGTAAGTTCTTTTGGGTGGATTTTTATGATTTAATTGCACTTTTTTTGGGTCACTGGGTACCTAGAAACTAAATTGGGTCACACCCTACCTAGCGAATGTGATAAAAATGCACTTTCATACCTAACCTAAGTTGTGGTATAGTGAATCTTGTTGTAGATAGGTACCTACAACCATAGAAATTAGTAAATCACCTTCTATGGATAGAATAAGCATCTAAACAAGATAAATGTGAAGAGAAGACAATATTGTAAAGGTGGCGTGGTGCTGAGTATTGCAAGGATCCAAGATCTAGAAATTTTACAAATGTGGTATGGTATCGAGTATTGCAAACAATTTTACAAGATATAGCAATTTTGCAAAGGTGATGTGGTGTCGAGTATTGTAAACAATCTTACAAGGTGGTGTGATGCCCAGTTTTGTAAGAAGGTTATAAACATCCAAGTTTTAGTAAAATAACATGATATAAAGTTATGCTAAACACAAAATGGTATCCATATTGCAAAGGTGGCACGATGCTGAGTATTACAATCACACTTACAATGTGGCACAATGTTGAGTTTTGCAAGCATCCAAGAGAATCAATATATTAACAAAGATGGTGCGGTACCACATATTGTTAAAAATAAACTCACAAGGTGGCATGGCGCTGAATTTTTCAAGGGTTTTTTATTCACAAAAAAAGGTTGATTATACCTTTTGATGATGCCAATTTTTTTAGGTAGTTTGTAGCTATGAGGGCTATCTTTTGGTAAGGGGGATAACAATCCCATACAAGGGTAAATTAGTCCCCCAGACTTACCTATAACACTATAGTTACTATGGGTTGTATTAGAAGTGGCTTCTGCAACATTTCCATGAGATTTTTATTTGGTATTAGGGTACCTAATGACTAGATTATGTTGCACCCTACCTAGCAACTAAAATTTGTAGACAAAACAAATAACTATCTTAGGTCTAAATTGGGTTTTTAGGGTTTTGTGAGCTTTCAAGTGGTTTTTGGAGCTCTTGTAACATAGAAAATAGTAAAAATTATCTAATAAATAAGATGAGATAACTAATAAGAAATAAATCAAGTGGGGGTCCTACGGAGCATACTAGAATGAACTCAATGAAAAAAACGGATGTAAAGTCTACAAAATTATGTTATATTGAAAAAGAGGTTCCAAGTGTTCCTTTTCACAAATCTACCTTAGAAGGCTATAAAACAAGGGTTTAGCATGGTGAATGTCCCTTTTTTTGAAGTTAACTATCGACTACATCCTAGATTGATCTTTCGATGATCCTCAAGGGGTGTGGACCTAGTGCATGCATGCCACAATTAGTCAAACCATATTTTAAACTTGTTTGACCTATAAAATGGGGTTAGTGTGTTTGGGGACCTGTTATGGATCATATCCCATATTTATGAAAAAAGACTCAATTAAAGCAATAAAATGCATAAATGAAGTTGCTAAAATTGATTTAAAATTATGAAAAACAATAAAGTATACCTGCAAGCAGGGTTTTATAACTTTTTGTTGACTGAAACTACACTCTAGCTAGAGTTGTATCCTACTTAGCAACCATATTGTGTCATTGGTTACCTAGTGATCGGGATTGAAATATGATTTTTTTATATGTTGAAAGAATATGTCGTACTGTGGTTGTAGTAGCTTTTGGCTGGCATCGAATGTGCTCTTATATCTATTGAGACCTATCAAAATGGGATACAAAAGGGTACAAATGATGTAGTTGTTATGGTGATTTGATGGTGAGTTTATGGATGTTTGGATGATGTAATTTTAGTAAAGTTTTGTTATGTTGAATGATATGGTTCTCATTTTTGAGGAAAAATACTCTTATTTATAGAGTTAGGATAGCTTAAGGGGGGTTTGAGGTGTCCCTTGTGAGCTGGCATAAAACCTGGGTTAAATTCCAACCATGGTAAGGTTAAAGGTTATGGTGGAAGACGATTCATACCCTCATATGCCCTGAAGAGGAATCTTCTAAATATCTAGAAATATCCCATGTGCACACATGTGTGAGCAAGGGTTGAGGTTAACCCTAATTAGGTAGATCCTAGGTTAGGTTATGGTTAATTTAAGCATATTTTAAATATCTTAACTAAGTGATGGGTGCACACATGTGTGAGGATAATATTAGTGTTAATATTAATTAATACTAACTAATCATGTGTTTAATTCATAAAGTGCATAAATGTTATGAGAATAAGATTAGTGTTAATCTTAATTAACCATAATTAATCATGTTTAAGTCATAAAGTACACTTTAATGATAAAGTGAATATTAAACCAAGATTAGGGTTACCATGGTTAGAGTTTTTGAAGTTGGTCACATGAGAACCATGATTAGGCATAGGAAAGGACTTAGATGGCCTAAAGGGGCTTATAGATAGTCCTTTTGTGAGTATAAGGTTTTTTGAGACTAATTAATGCAATTTAGCAAGGTTTGTGACTTAATTAATCATGGAGGATGAATTTACGACCATGTGCAACTTTTAGGTGTCTATAAAAAGAAAGTGGAGAATGGAACTACCATATCACCATGCCATTTTGGCAAGGGGTAAGGCTGATATCACTAATGATTGAGTGAAGGTACGAATTGAGATCCACTTGCTCGTTTTATGTTTTGCACCTACACAAAAAAAAAAATTAGTAGTTTTTGCATTTTTTTAGTTTTTAGTTAATTTTTGGAAAAATTTATTGTGGACCATGAATTTGGTCCTGGGGCACAAATTTGGAAGTCTATGCAAGACAAATTCATGCCCTGTATAGAATTGACATGAATTTTGTTGGGAAAATTTTCCAAATTTATGTTGAGTCATTCCAAGGCATGAATTTGGTGAATTTTTCAAAAAATGAATTTTTATTTTTAAATGATGATCTGATGATAAAATTATGCTATTATGCAGCTAGATGTACTTGAGAGTAGAGAGTGATGGTTGGGAAAACTGGAGACTACTCTAGAGCAACTCACATGGAGGAGAGAGAGACACTAGAGAACATGGGAATACTATACTTAGTAGAGATGCCTTGCATTGAGGTAAAATGAGCCCTACTAATGGCTCTAATGGACCAATGGTATCTAGAATCATTCACATTTGCCTATCAATAAGGTAAATGGTGATCACACTAGAGTGTAGACACCTAAAAAGAATTGCCTTGAGGGTACTACCTATATGGACTCCCTAAAGATCATATGCCCCACCTCAGGTAGCCCTAGGGCTTAAATAGTGTTTTTCACCACTCAAACAAGGGATATTTCCATTTATAACCTTGGCTATCCCTCCAAGGGATGGCCTCAATAGGATGTCCTACCAAGATATGACCCCCAGTTAGGATCGTTCCACCTCAATATGATCGCAATAGAAGCAAGATTAAAAAATAGCCTAGTTAAACTTGTGCATGAACTTGCACTACAATTCAACATGTACATGAGCTTGAATTAGAAAAATTGCATGACAAAATTAGTTTGCATTAAAATTCTCAAGATAGACATTCACTTTTATTAATGTGAACTACCTCTTCAATTTTTCATGCATAGGGTTGTGCTATTATTAGATTTCTTTTGGGAAGTCTATATAATAGCACTCACCCCTCATTCAAAATATATCAAGCTCTCAAATATTCAAGCAATGAAGTGCTACTAGAATTCGACCATGAACCTCCAAGTATTTTATTCTCTACATATAAAGCATGATGTTGTTTCACTCTAAAGGTTGAAGATTGCATCCACATTCACTATGAAATTTATGCCTATCTACTTCTAATAATGATCTAGACCCACCAAGTCATTCTCATGAATGCATCAATATACCAAAAATACTAAGGATCAAATCTAAAGTCACCCCTATATTGGCCTCGAGAAAATAACTTCTAGGTTAGTGGTTGTCTCGCTCAGAGATAGTTTGTAGGTACGATCATCCCGCACAAAGATGACCTCTAGGGCATAGATTTATTTTCTTTATTTCTTATTTCAATAATTTTTAGTAGATTTCTTATTTACAGTTTAGCATAGTTAGACTTTATTTTATGCATGCATCTATCATATTTCAATTTATTTACTACTTTCACTATCATTACATCGATCTCTATCTAGAAGGGTTCTACATATGCTACTAATTTATTTGCTTTCCTTGTGTGTAGACTACAAGTTTTATATGAGTAAGTAAGAGCACAAGAATATCATAAACCCTTGCAGTGGTCATGAGAAACCCAATTCAATACATTTCATGGGTGTGAAGAAGATCCTGCACATTACATCTGAAAGATCTTTATTGTAATTCATTGTATCAAGTTTGGTAGCAAATCCCTAAGAGGGATCTTATTATAACCTCATTGAAAGGAATAAATACTATTACTAATAAAAGGATACCATCCTTAACCTAGGTCTTGTAGGTGAGTTGGAGAGGAGAGGGCAATCCTCCAAGGGAGGTCCCAGGTTCGAATCTCCACCCTACCAAAAATCTGAATTGGGTACCCAAAATCCAATTGATAATGTTGGTGTGGGTAGGACTGGGTGCGATTCTTGAGTGACTTTGACGGTGTAGAACCCCCTGTTCATAGTCTCTCAGACCAAGGCGGCCCCACAAGGGGTTTTTCGCTTAAAAAAAAAAAAAAAAAGGATACCATCATTCATTTTATATTTATATTATTCTTGATCTTTGTGGTTTCATTGTTATTACTATCTTTCAATATTTTGTTTGCTTGGATGTATGACCGTTTTTTGAAAATAAATCTTATATGACTATGTTCTTCGATGGTTCCAAGTGTTAGAAATGGGATGGCATGGGAATGTTGTTTTTTATGTCGCAAGGGATCCTATACCCCTTTCATTTAAACTCAATTTCTCATGCACCGACAATAATGTTGAATACGAGGCCCTTATTTTGGGCCTTTAAGAAATTATTGCCATGAAAATCAAGAATCTAAATATCTTCAATGATTCCTTACTCATTGTTAACCAAGTCAAGGAAATCTACCAATGCAGGTATATTATCATATAGTTATACAAAGCACTTGTGGAAAAGCTATTAGCTAAATTAGAATAATATATATTGAGGCGGTACCTCGTTCATCTAATAATTTAGCGAATACTATGGTTTCCTTGGGATACTTAATTTTATAGAACCATTTAGATGATATTACAACCATTCATGTCAAAATGCTTTCATAATCAGTGATTTTGTGTAAGGCTTTAAAATATGAAGAAGTTGTCCACATGATTCAAATTGAATTGTACCAATAATAGTTCTCTCGTATACATGACTTTTTGAAACATGCTTCCCAATGATATTTGATCCCAAATAGTCCTTTTGATAATAACACAAAAATTTATCTTAAGGTTCTCTCCCAATCAACATTCATGTGAGATGAATCTCAAAGGAAATAAGTAGTTCATTTAGTTGAGACTCAGCAATATCAAGACTAGTTCACCCAACTCAATATTTCCTAAAGCTTGGTAATATCCCTTCAGGATTATTGCATGCTATAAAATAGACATTCAAGCAAAAAGTGATAAAATATATCTTGTTAGAAGACATCTTGTATCATCGATACTACAATGGTCTTCTTCTTTGTTATCTAGAGCCCCATTAATTTGCTTGGGTAATTTCAAAATCTCACGATGGTACTTGTGGTGGCCATTTCAATGGTATGGCTATCACTAAGTGCATTATTCAAATGGGCTATTATTTGTCTACTATAGATGAATGTTTTTACACTTATGTTAAGAAGTGTATGAAATATCATCATCATGCTAATATTTCCCACATACCTTCTTAGGTCTTACAACTGATTCATTTGGTATGTCATTTTTTGTAGCGGGGTTTCGATTTAATTGGGAAAATATCACCTTCATTTTTTGGCCATCATATGTTTATCTTAATAGCCACAAATTATTTTACCAAATAGGTGGAAGCAATCCCTCTTACCACTATGACTTGACCAATAATTATGGATTTCATACTCCATAATATCATATGTCATTTTGGTATTCCATACAATATTATCTTGGATAATGGGCCTCTATTTAAGAATAAATATGTGCAAACTTTAATTACCAAGTATAACATTCAACATAGCTTTTATACACCCTATTATCCGTAAGCCAATGGATAATCAGAGGTATCAAACAAACCAATCATTGTCATTCTCAAGAAGACTATCAAAGATAATCATAAATATTGGCATCTTTAATTACCTCTTGCATTATGGGCTTATATAAGTAACATTAGGACTCCTACTAGGGCAACTCCCTTTTTGCTAGTATATAGCATTGAGACCATCATGCCCTTGGAATTGGAAATTCCTTCATTATGCATATCACTCCAAGAGTTCATCGATGATGATACTATGTGATAAGATCACCTTGACCAATTGGTCCTTCTTGATGAATGATATGTTAATGCTCTCGAGCACCTTCATGTTTATCAAGATCACCTTAAACAAGATTATGATATGAAAGTCCATATTAGGGACTTCAAATTTGGAGATATTGTTCTTAAATAAACTCAATATAACTCCAACTTACCATCGCACTTGCGAGACAAATTTGTAGTAAAATGGTTAGGCCCATTCATCATCATGCAAAATATATGTCCTAGGACATATAGGTTAGCTTCTCTTTCAAGAACACAATATTATACTGAGAGGGGGTGAATAGTATAAGACCACTTTTTAATTTTCTTTCCCAAACATTATTATTCAATATAATCAATGGAAATATCAATAGAAATAACCAAAGAAATGCATAAATCATAACACACAATAGAGACACCAATTTAATGTGGTTCACCCAATGTGGGTTACTCCACGGAGAAAATATTTCACTAAAATTTCCTCAATCAATATCTTGGGAATCCTTTCCCTATTACAATGTTTATGGATCTCTGTTCAAAGGAGACACCAATCCCCTAATCAAGTTCATGGATATCTATCTGTAGGAGAACTATTTCTCCTTAGATCTAATTGGTGATCTTCTAGAAGAACTGCTACCCCCTTTGCTTTGGCTAATGGATCTCTATCCACTGAAGACACCTATCTTCATTGCCTTGGCTAATGGATCTCTATCCACTAGATATTATCGTCCTTTATACTTTATCACCTTGAAAGCTCTATCTCAAATCTATACTAAACATAGTCCTTCGATTTAGTACAAATATGTCCTCAATATCTGTCTATGATCTAGAACAAATCTATCCTCAAATCTATAGCAAACTCTATCCTCAAAGTCTGTTCTCTGATCTACACTAAACACAATCCTTCGGTCTAGCATAAATCTTCTCAATCTCTATCTTCAAGCCTTAACACAAATCTTGAATCAATCTCAAATTAACTTTACTAGATTTGTCCCAAACCTTAAGGTTTGAACAAATCAATCAATCAAATCTACTCACAAGTCTACTCAAATACTTGTTTCAAATATACCTTGAAAGCTTCCACAAAAGCTCACACTAATCTTTCCACAAGTCCTCTCTAGAACTTGTCCAATCTCCTCAACAAGTCCTCACTAGAACTTGTCCAAATTTGCTCAATAAGTCCTCACTAGAACTTATCCAATATGCTCTCAATATGTATTGTAAGATTCCACAAAAGCTCACACAAATCTGTTCGTAAGTCTTCTCAAAGACTTGTCTCAAATCTGCTCAACAAGTCCACACTAGAACTTGTCCAATCTCATAGAAACATAAAGATAATTGTTAGAGACTCAATATGCTTCAAATTCATCATAATGCTCAATCACTTTCAATCACTCTATTAGAGACATACAAATAATTATTAGAGACTCAATGTGCTTAACATTCACCTTAATGCTTAATCACTTTCAATCACTTTTTTAGAAGCATATAGAGAATTGTTAAATACTCAATATGCTTCACATTCACATCAATGCTCAATCACTTTCAATCACTCTTTTAGAAACATACAAAGAATTGTTAGAGACTCACTATGCTTCACACTCACATACTCTCAATCACTTTCAATATCTCTTTTATCACAGAAACATATAGATAATTTCTAGAGACTCAATATATTTCACACTCATAAATACTCAACCTCTTTCTCAAATTTAGAATATAAAATAATTTGTTTCATAGAACTTGAACTATCACTTCACACATCCACTTGAATAGGCTCAACCAACTCTAATCAACCAATCACTCAATGAAATAATCCTTGCTCACAAAACCTAGTCCAAGCATATGAACACTCACTCAAATGTTTTCAACAATGCTTATCAACCAATCTCACATAACAATGATACTCATGTTCTTTGCAAACCCTAGTTCAAGTTCTTCACTCAAATATTCACTTCAACAACAATATTTATCAAACTAGATGCATAGCATTCACTTCATAATGGATCAAAAACTCAATAAGGAAACCTAATCAAATCCTTTTCACTCCAAAGTTGTTTTCCAGAAAACCAACCAATCAACTCAATCAAGGAAGAATGTGCCCATACCTTTTAACTTGATGATAAGTAGACCACACAAATCTGCCACATTCATAAACACTTCTTTGCCAAACTCAAGGAGGTTAGATGTCAAAATATTACTCCAACATTCTCTCAAAAATATTCCTTGGACACAAAAGTAATCAATGCTCAAATATACCTTATTTCTCCATTTTAAAATTAACACTCCTAAAACCATACATAAAAATAATTACTTGGATACACCTTATCAACTCCAACTTAAAATATTATTCAACACCACAAAAATCACAAGCAATCTTTCTAAAACACCTTTATTTCTTTTTCAAACACTAAAATAAATAATATCAAAAATTTATTTTGCAATATCCTTATAACTCCCTAAAACCTCATATACCAAATGAAATATGCAAAAATAAATCTTTAATACCTCAACAACATTTTTCGACAAATCCGACGCTCAAACTTTAATGCATACTTTATTATCCTTCAAAAAGGGTTTTTGACGTGAATAAATCCATCATCTCCTCAAGCACAAAGCACCTTAGCATATTGGAGCCCACCGTGTGGGCTAGAAGCACCCACATGAAGGAAGCAAAGCTTCCTCCCCTTTCTACCAATATCCACCACGATTTCCAACAAAAATGAAAAATGAAAGATCCTCCGTGGGGATTCGATCCTATGCTTGTTGCTGCCATAACAACTTACCACTACTACGCTTGCCAACTGTGCTACCAGTAGTTGGTGACCAATGCTCCCTCCTTGGTTTATGATGTAATATCACCTTATCATAGCACTTTAAACAAAACACACAAAGCTTTCTGTTGCACCCATGATTCGTATAAACACATAGCATAAGATTTAATTCAAAATAGTCTATGGGTCTAGGTGGATTGGTAAGTTGGGGCGCTTACCAAGAGGAGACCTAGGTTCCAATCCCACGGGTGTGCTCATGCATAGCTAGTATCCCGATTCGACTCCTCTGTGTATTGCATCTGATTGATGATGGTGATCTGTTTCCTGATTGTCTGACGGTCCCCTTCATACAATGTGTTGAACCAGATTGACGAATACGGTGTAAACCCTATGCATCCGATGGTACCCATCTCACGTCGGGTTACCATTAACAAGATGGTGGATGTGTTGGAAGCCTTCATTGATAGTTTGAACCCTGCCAGCTACGTTGACAGTTACTAAAAAATTGTGATTGTAACCAATTCATCTATGTAACAAAAACAAAATTAATTCAAAACATTCGAGGTATTATGGTAAGGTGGGTAATCCTCCTTTTATACACATGGTAAATGTTCTTCCCACATCGGCACTTAGAAATTCGATTTTGAATTTTGAATTAATTTTAATAACCCTCCTTAGGGTTAGTTAAATATTAATATAAATTAATATTATAATTAATATCAAAATTAATTAATAATTAATAATAACTTTAAGTTAAGTAAATTACATTATAAATTAATTTATAATAAAAATTATATTAATTAATTTAAAACTTCCCTTTATAATATTATAAAAAATATTATAATATTATTCACTCGGGCTTTTTGCACTTTAGACCATATCTGACATCCTGAAATTGGATTTTGAACAACTAAAAGTGGATAACCTTAAACCGATGTTGCCCACTAAAACTACCACTTACTGGTGCTGAAATATTGACATCAATGACCACTCACTCTTGACATCAATGACAACTTATCTACTCAAAATGTCCAACACTCTTGAGGGTTTTTAGGAACCTGAACCTCTCAACATTCTCCCCTTGTGGATATTTTATGCATGACACACAATGCATATAAAACAAATACACAAAAACATCGCATACCTGTTTGCATTGCATTCCATCATGCATTTCATATTGCTACATCCGTTTAATTGCATTAGCATTAGAAATAATTTTATTCTTGCATGCTAGGGTTTGGCACCTTGACTATATTCTTGTTATTTTTCTTAATCAACATTTTTCATCCTCATAATTTTTTGTTTTTCTTATGAGCTTTTACTTAAGGGGTCTTCATAAGATAGGGTAGAATCTAGATGAACATCAACAATTATGTTTAGATGACCACTGACTATTTTACACACTTCTTTTAGTTTACAAAATATCATAGTTAATCCCCTCACATTCTACATTTAACTACCATCCACATTCCCATTTTTGAGTAAATAAGTTTTTCAACACAACCAATAAGTTGCTATAGGGTGTTCACTAGGGTTTTTGATCATTCAGCCATCCCTAGTTCTCTTTTTAGATTTTGTAGAAATCTATATTAATTTTTGAAGGTAGGGTCTTGCTTTGATTCTATATTGTATATCTAAAAACCCCAACATAATTTTACACATTTTAAAATCTAAGTTTGAACAAGGAAGGATGACACTACAACGTAGTCCTCAAACCTTAAGCAAAAGGTTTCCATTGCTCATCCTATTATGTGCATGGTCTAGGATTCTATAAATTGACAAAAGGACAAGCTCCCCCTACCCAAACCAATAAAATACCTTGCTCCACAAAAATGAGAAAGTATATAAAAAAAAGTGGTTTTTACCACTAAGCAAATAAATCCCTTGCTCTTGATCAAACATGAACAAGTATCCCAAGGAAATAAAAAAGAAGAAGAGGACAATGAGCTTGAATCCATGAAATCCTTAGTTATTTAAAATCCATTGGATAATCTCCATTACAACTATGGGTTGAACAAAACTTGCATAGCAATGGGGTAGTCCTATACGTGGTGATATATCTATCACATTAGCGACCTTCTTTTCTATAGACCAATGTTAGCTTATGGATGATCTAGCTTTTCGGTGGTTTGTATTAGTCTAATTGCATCCAAAATCAAGATAATGATGACCATGAGGTGATGCTCATTAAAATAATGGGTTGAATGAAACCCACATGGCAATGGGGTAGTCTTATATGTTGTTAATGAACATCACTATGCACACACAAGGATATTGAATGTTTTGGTCTTTCTAGCAGAATTTTAGCTTTAAGAGTCATGGGTAGTTAGTATGCATCTTTTGACTAGTCAACTAGGATGTTTGAGTTTCTTAAAACATGTTGTTTCCCTATAGCATCTTACTGATCATCCATCCATAATTTACATTTTTATTATATTACATATGGTTGTCTTTCAAATGTATGACTTTTGAGAAAAGGTTAACATTCTGATTTATGAATTTTATACATTTTGTGGTGCTTCCACTTCAATTGTATTGCATCATAGATTCATTCATTATGTTTTAGCATATAAAAATAAAAAAAATCACATTTTACATCATAATTCCATTAGTACATCATCTACATGCATATATCTAGGCATACATCCATCATCCACAATTACATCCATAAAGTGCATCTATTCATAAAATAAAAATATGCAATAAACACATGATAGATCACAATAATAGTTAAAATCATATATATATATATATGTGTGTGTGTGTGTGTGTGTGTGTGTGTGTGTGTGTGTGTGGTAGAATCTGGTACATCATGATATAAAACTACCCACAAGGTATAATAGAATGGATCTTCAAGCCTCACACCCAAAAGAGAATAATCCACGAGTCCAAATCAAGTGGAGACTATACCTCTAGAGTCGTTATCGCCCTCTGCCTCATCTCTATGAGGCTACCCTAAACCACTGGCTGCTAAATTATTTAGCACAATTGTAGACCTAGGAGCTCACAACCTTATAGAAGGCTATCCTAACTCATTGCATCAACTCCTATGAGATCCTCCTATTGAAGAGGTATCAGGTAGATGATTTCCAAGTAGCCCTACCTGATCCTCCAAATCTTGGATATAAGATCCATCATATTTATGTTGATCCTAATAGTAACTCAATAATATTTGTAATCTACCTACCTTAGCCTATAGCCTCGATGCATCCCCTATAGCTTGGCTACCTGTACCTACCTACCCTTGAGTTGTGGTCAAAGCTGCCACATAAGTTTATAAAGAATTATGTTCTATAATTTGAGCCTCCACCTATGTTTGTACAACATATTGCTCTACTATCACCCTATCTACCTTGTCTTGAGAGCTTTACAACCATGTACTCATAAGGTCTTCTCCTTAGAGAAGTTCCTCCCCCTTTATCTCTCCCTGGAAAACTATCTCTATAGTATTACAACTATGATATCCTGCTCTAGCAATTATACTTATAGTGATCAAACCTACTCTCTAAATCAAGCATCCTCATATTTGGGATCCTTATCATCCCCACTCTCACATTGTGGCTCATTCCCTCCATTTAAGTTCTAATCTCACTCTCCCTCCATATGATGATGCACTCATCACTCATCACTCATCATCGACCTCCATAATGTCCTCATTCCTTATAATTCTAACATATCCACCCATAGGTCCACCTCTTTCCATAGCTAAGTCATCCATCATATCTCATACTATATAGTTATGCTTGGATCCTATACCCCTAGATCTATGTTAGGATCCTCAATCCTAACATTATTAGTTAGTATTAGTTAGTATTATTAATCATTTAATTATTATATTATTAACTTATAAAGTGAACCATCACAACCCTTCATAACATGAACCATCACGTTTCTTCATACGTGAACCATCATGTCTCTTCACCAACGTAGCTTTAGGGTAGATATATATATTAGGTTGGCCATCCATATCAAATCATCCAATAAGAAGAATAATAAAAAGCATAGATTCTAAAGGAGGGAGCCCCCTATAGCGGCAAAGCGATTACAAGGGAGCCCCCTTTGAGTGGCCTGCGATTATATTTACATTAATTTGTTAATAATTTTATAGTAAGACCTTGGGGTCTTACCATTTGGTATCAGAGCCATGTGGAACCCAACCATGTGGGATTTTCTCAAGGAACTTCGTCAAATCACTTTCATGTGTGAGTATCAAAATCGGTTTGAGGATATCATCAAACACAACACAGGGTTGGATGAATCAATTCTCATCAATAACTTCATTAGTGGATTGAAAGAAGAAATTAGAATGGAGGTGACAAGGTTCAATCCCTATACCATGATGTAAACCTATGGATTGGCCAAATTAGCCGAAGATAAAATCAACGGACAACATAGATTATGGAAACCACCTCTGGAGAATTCATCAACCACTTACATCACTCCCAAGATGATGCATAATGCTAATCTCGATAAGGCAATAGAAGAAGAAAATGATATAGAGGTAGACATAGTGATGGATACACCTGAAGATAGCACTAAATATGGTAACGATGAGGAAGGTAAGGAAGATGAGGAAGCCACAAAAGATAAAAAAGAAGAGGAATATGTGGAAAACAAGGACAATGAGCAAGAAATATCTCAAGACATTCCCAAAGTGACTCATTATGGCCAAACATGCACTTTACAAGAACTACACTCAAATTCCTCTCCAATAGTGAGTTATCACCATAGGGTCAAACCTATTAAAAAACAAGGCAAAAAAGTGACTACACAATCCTCCGTTGCCTCTCCCAGGGAACAACAAGAGAATGTAGAAGTTTTATCACCTCTTTTTATGCATCATTCTAAGGTGTATGAAGAACCCCAAGGATTGCCCTTCCCTCATCATCACATAGTTACTAATATTTTTGGCAGTCCCCCGCTAATGCTTCATCCTTCTCGATATCCCTGCCTACGAAAGGATGCCATTAAAAGAGTCCAAGAACTTACACAAATCCTTCTTGGAAAACAAAGGACAAAGCTTCTCACTTTGAGCTTTGAGGACAAAGCTCTTTTTAAGGAGGGTGGCATGTTAGGATCCTCAATCCTAACATTATTAGTTAGTATTATTAATCATTTAATTATTATATTATTAACTTATAAAGTGAACCATCACAACCCTTCATAACATGAACCATCACATTTCTTCATACGTGAACCATCATGTCTCTTCACCAACGTAGCTTTAGGGTAGATATATATATTAGGTTGGCCATCCATATCAAATCATCCAAGAAGAAGAATAATAAGAATCATAGATTCTAAAGGAGGGAGCCCCCTATAGCGGCAAAGCGATTACAAGGGAGCCCCCTTTGAGTGGCCTGCGATTATATTTACATTAATTTGTTAATAATTTTATAGTAAGACCTTGGGGTCTTACCATTTGGTATCAGAGCCATTTGGAACCCAACCATGTGGGATTTGCTCAAGGAACTTCGTCAAATCACTTCCATGTGTGGGTATCAAAATCGGTTTGAGGATATCATCAAACACAACACAGGGTTGGATGAATCAATTCTCATCAATAACTTCATTAGTGGATTGAAAGAAGAAATTAGAATGGAGGTGACAAGGTTCAATCCCTATACCATGATGCAAACCTATGGATTGGCCAAATTAGCCGAAGACAAAATCAATGAACAACATCGATTATGGAAACCACCTCTAGATAATTCATCAACCACTTACATCACTCCCAAGATGATGCATAATGCTAACCTTGATAAGGCAATAGAAGAAGAAAATGATATAGAGGTAGACATAGTGATGGATACACCTGAAGATAACACTAAATATGGTAACGATGAGGAAGGTAAGGAAGATGAGGAAGCCACAAAAGATAAAAAAGAAGAGGAATATGTGGAAAACAAGGACAATGAGCAAGAAATATCTCAAGACATTCCCAAAGTGACTCATTATGGCCAAACATGCCCTTTACAATAACTACACTCAAATTCCTCTCCAATAGTGAGTTATCACCATAGGGTCAAACCTATTAAAAAACAAGGCAAAAAAGTGACTACACACTCCTCCGTTGCCTCTCCCAGGGAACAACAAGAGAATGTAGAAGTTTTATCACCTCTTTTTATGCATCATTCTAAGGTGTATGAAGAACCCCAAGGATTGCCCTTCCCTCATCATCACATAGTTACTAATATTTTTGGCAGTCCCCCGCTAATGCTTCATCCTTCTCGATATCCCTGCCTACGAAAGGATGCCATTAAAAGAGTCCAAGAACTTACACAAATTCTTTTTGGAAAACAAAGGACAAAGCTTCTCACTTTGAACTTTGAGGACAAAGCTCTTTTTAAGGAGGGTGGCATGTTAGGATCCTCAATCCTAACATTATTAGTTAGTATTATTAATCATTTAATTATTATATTATTAACTTATAAAGTGAACCATCACAACCCTTCATAACGTGAACCATCATGTCTCTTCACCAACGTAGCTTTAGGGTAGATATATATATATTAGGTTGGCCATCCATATCAAATCATCCATGAATAATAAGAATAAGAATCATATATTCCAAGGAGGGAGCCCCTTATAGTGGCAAAGCGATTACAAGGGAGCTCCCTTTGAGTGGCCTGCGATTATATTTATAGTAAGACCTTGGGGTCTTACCAATCTACTAGTAGCTAATCTACCTCATCCCCTACTAGATCTACTCATGGTCACTCAAGTTCAGTCTCATCCCCTCAATATCGATAATTTATGGGCTCGATAAGTACATCCTATCAAACCTCAAACTACTAAAAAATATGAGTATTGGACGTACTATTTCTCTATGGTACCCAACCACCCATCATCTGTGTCTAATCCACCTCATCTAGTTTGTTGTCTCTATCCATGATAGGTAGTCCTTGTAGGGTCACCATATAACCTACCCTAGCCTTAGTCCCTAAAATAAATCTATGTAATGGATAATATTACTGAGTGGAGATGAATCTAACCTTGCTCATACTCTCAACCCCACTAAGATAAATAACCAATCTCCCTATCTATCATCTGCACCCACCTCAACCAAGAAAGCTCATATGGTCTATTCAACCAGAAGTGCTTCCACCCCTAGATATGAAGAATAAAGGTGTAACCCAATCTATACATATTCTATTGATGAATCTCATATAACTCATATTATAAATGCACCAGTAGGATAATCCCCCAAGCCATGATCAAAGGGTTTTGAGTGGTACACTCTACAAATCCTATGCTAGCTCAAGGAGATTCCATGAGAACCTCACTCCTAAAGAATCAAGTAGTAATATGTTCGACATGAGTGACATCACCACTAAATATCTCCTCATCGAAACATCTACATCATACCACACCTCCACTAGCACCCCATCACTATCCAAGCTGCACCTCGCCACCTCTCAATCCTCACCAAATATTCTCTAGAGCACTTTGCTCTGCTGGATAATGTGTGTAGAGGTGATAGAGCATCAATCAATCAAAATGCATAATGTATTGTAGATATATTCCAATGACACCATCATCTCACCAATCAAAAGATAAAATGTATTGGTTCAACTATCCCAATGATCTATTAGGGTAGTCATATATGTCTGATCCATTGTTACTGCCTCTATTCACAAGCCATTCCCAATCACCATCAGAGAGACATCCTCATGCACTCTTGAATACTGTAGGAAATCTATGATGAGCTCTAATAAGCTATACCATATGAAAATTATATCAGCTAAAAAAAGGAATTACATGGTAAAATCCACCCCTAATGAGGTCGTATTAGGTTTATATGACTTTTGTAAAGATTGAAATCTTGACCATTGTAATTCAAATGTAGCCATCCCACCGAGATACGACCCCCAATCTCATAAGAGGGCTCATATCACAAAGATACAACCCTAAAATTAGGGTATACACAATCCAAAATTACATGCCATAACAAAAAATAATAATAAAATCAAGCACACCAAAGCACAAGAATAACAACCTACACTACATTTTAATTCTAGGGTATGATTCGTTGCCTTAATTTCTTGGTGAGATTCATTTCCTGCTTTAATTAGTGAGGTTAATTTTAATTTGTGAGGTAGCAAAGGAGAGAAAATGGTGTTTACCTTTCTCCTTTTGACTCCTCCAACCATTGAGGTCTTGGGTTGGTCCATGGTGGAATCCGATTGACGTTTGGTAGCACTTCACTTCAAAAATCGTTCTCGTCTTCCTAACCTCCCTTTTTCCTCCAATAAGAACAATGCAAATGATGTTAGAAAAAGTGCTACTTCTGCTTTTATATTTTCAAATATGCATGACTGTCTCAAGACCAAACGGTCATAATTATTAGATTTATTTTATAAGAATGTAGTTTTAACTTGTAGGAAGTATGTAGTTCTAACTCAAGATGTCATCTCTTGCATATATAATACTTTTCCTTCAATTTTATTTATGCTTATTGATCAAATATCTATAAAATTATTATGGTCTTTAAAATAAAGATGATAAAAAAACACAAAAAAATGTACATGCTCAAAACCTTTAAATCCTTAACATTCATATCTTAAAAAGAATTAAATTTAAATTAAAAAATGTTGTTATATGAAAATAAAAATTATTTATATATATTTTTTTGAGTAATACTTCTTATACACATCTACCATGGGGATTGAACCCCGATCACATCATCGATAATACAAGTGACATCCTTACTGGTAAACCACACTCACAAAATTAAATTATTTATATTTTAATCTAACATTATAACTATCAAAATATCATTAAACTCTTTTTCTTAAACATTCTATTTAATATATAAATTATCTAATATAAAAATAATAAAAAACTATAAAATCATTTAATAAATTTTTTAAAATAATATATTTATATATACATATAAATATTATATTAATTATATTTATAACCATACCTCTTTTTATTTCTAAGGGCCCCTCTAGATAACGGCTGGAGGTAAAAAATTATAAAGGAAAGTTCAACACTAATGTGGAAATAACTCACATGCAAAATCCAAGATAAATCTAATCAAGTCTATGCATTCAATGCAGTTGTCTAGATGATGGTTGTTTTTTTATATGGTTTTATGTTTAAACTTATGAAAATGATTGTATGTAATTTGTAAACATTCTTTTAAAAGAAATATAAAGATAAATCTTGAATTTAAAAAGTTAATGTCCTGCTGTTAAAAATCATAAAATCATGTGGAGAAATATCGATGTATAAAATGTAAGATTGTTTGTCATAGGTTAAAAATACTTGGGACATGGTGTGCACATCTTAGTGTTCGGTTGGTGTTAGTTGTCTGTTGGTGGCGCCAACAATCCGTTATGATTTGTTATATGCAGAGGAAAGTAAAAATAAAAAATAAACTAAAATATTCCAACGAAAAAGAATTACACAGTCTCTCTAAGCTGAAGATATGTACTCGCAGGAGTGCTAATTGTAAAGTGTGAAGTGCTTGCTGGCAATCTGTTATAACAGAAAGTACGACAGGCACGCACGAGAAATATATAATTTTTAAAATCAATGTACAGATAGTTTCTGATTTTTTAATCCACACCTTAGCGTAATATGGTGCATGATGGGATACCTTTCACCTAAAAGGCAGAAGATCACGAAGGAATCTGGAATACTTGAAAATTAGTTACCAGCAGATGGTCGTGCTTTTTATATAACACATTTTACTGGCAATTTGTCCCGGGCCATAATGAATATTCGCCTCTATTATTTTCGATTTTTCACCTGGTTGGGTGGCGAAGATAGGTTTCAACGGAATTGACTTGATCCGGGTAAAATATAGCTGAATTGCAATACCCACAACAAAAATGGCAATGCGAATATATTGATGAAGGTCATTGTTGTCCTCTACGCTACTCAAAGTGAGGACGGTAACCAATTCCATCCTGTTCCCTTCACTGTTCTCTGCTTCAACATGCCAACCACCTCATTAGTCTATACATGATTGTACCTCAAAGTCTGTGTCGAAGCTCACCAACCCCACCATTTTCTAACAACCTTCTGAGTTCGTAGACTAAAACACTACTAATATGGGCCAATTACACATATATAAATACTTGAACTCATTTCCTTTGCAATTCATCCCATTCCCACCTAATTGAGGATTCTTCCTTGTTGTTTGCCTGTCCCCAGTTGGGAACTCTTCTCATCGAGGAATGTCAGTCAGTCAATAAGTTAGTCAGTCGTATTCTCATCCAGCAGCTATAGGAATTCTCAAAGCGCAATTCGATTTAGGTGGGAAGTTGCTAGCAAAAAATCTTCGTAGAGAGTATTAGTGTTTCTCTTCCTTAACATCAGACAGTGGGGCAGGTGCCAGAATTTATATCCATGGCAAATTTCCCTCTTAGTCAACGCTTTTCGAGCCTTCAAGCAAAGTTGCTTCTTACGTTTGTATGCATCACATTTTTAGCTGCTAAGGCCTTGGCGAACTCAGTGCAGACTCACACATTTGTTGTACGTGTTTTTTTTCTTGAGAATTTCCTTTTATTTGTTTTTCATGGTTGGCACATGCTTCATCAATTATTTAATGCTAAGAAGAAATGTGCAAGCATGGTATTAAATTTAAATAAAACTGAGTCTTATGTGCCCGATTACAGATCCAATCCAATCCCCTGACGAGGCTCTGTCAAACGCATAATATCATCACGGTGAACGGGATGTTGCCGGGGCCAACGCTATATGTTAGCAATGGAGACACTCTGATAGTCAAAGTCTATAACAAGGCGCAGTATAACGCTACCATTCATTGGTCAGTATAACTTCAAAGTTATACATCTTTTCCTCATTCTTCTTCTTATTAATTTCGTGAATCTGAATGGAATCTTCATCTATGGAATGGGAGTAGGGATTTGATGTGGAATGAATGTATGTGTTGTAAATGTTTGCAGGCATGGAGTGCGTCAGTTGCGTACAGCATGGGCTGATGGACCGGAGTATATAACGCAATGCCCAATTCGTCCCGGAGAAAGTTACACGTATAGATTCACCATCACTGGCCAAGAAGGCACTCTCTGGTGGCATGCGCACAGCTCGTGGCTTAGAGCTACCGTCTACGGAGCCTTAATTATCTCTCCCAAAAACGAAACTACCTATCCATTTCCCAAGCCCACTCAAGAGATTCCCATCCTGCTTGGTATGTTGCGCTATGGCTTATGCTACACCATTTTTAGTTAAATTTCACTATACGCAGCTCCATCTAGTACTTGTTAATGAGTAAACAAATAAATCGTAGAATAGAATAGTATTTTTCATTCTTCCAGTGCGTGTTGGAGCAGGAGAATGGTGGAATGCAAATCCCATCGATGTTGTTAACCAAGCAACACGCACAGGAGCAACCCCCAATACATCGGACGCTTTTACTATAAATGGGCAACCAGGAGACCTTTATCAATGCTCAAGTTCAGGTATTATAAAATAATGCATATATTACCTAATGTAATCCTTGTTTATCCTGCAATGTCAAAGCTTGGCCTCTCTAAACCTACATCTGTTTGGTATATGTCAGTCTGTGACTGCGTGTTGAGTGTTGACGGATGCAGATAAGTTTCGCGTTCCTGTGAAGAAAGGGGAGACTAATCTTGTACGAGTGATAAACGCTGCACTCAATACCGACCTGTTTTTCAGCATAGCAAACCACAATATGACTGTTGTCGGGGTGGACGCTTCGTATACAAAGCCCTACACAACAGAGGTGGTGATGTTAGGTCCCGGACAAACTACTGATGTGCTTGTGAAGTTTAACAGGGAGGAAGGCAGATACTACATGGCTGCTCGAGCATATGCCAGTGGTCAGGGAGCCCCGTTTGACAACACCACCACCACTGCCATATTCGAGTATTCCTCCTCGTCTTCGTCTTCGTCTTCATCTCCGGCGATGCCAAAGCTCCCGTTTTATAACGACACGAAGACCGCAACGAGGTTTGGAAGCAGTCTGAGAAGCCTGGCTTCCCGCGACCATCCTGCTGATGTTCCGCAGACAGTGGATGAGAATCTGTTTTACACAGTGGGATTGGGGTTGATCAACTGCTCTTCACCGACTTCTTGTGGAGGTCCCAACGGAACGAGATTCGCGGCAAGCATGAATAACCATTCGTTCGTATTGCCAATGTCGTCGTCCATACTGGAAGCTCACTACTTCGGCATTAAAGGAGTTTTCGCCAACGGCTTTCCGGATAACCCTCCCGTCCAATTCGATTATACTGGACAAAATATAAGCAGGAGTCTGTGGTCTCCCGTGAAAAGCACCACTGTCAAAGTGCTCAAGTACAATACCGCAGTGCAAGTAATTCTGCAGGGGACCAACATTTTTACGGGCGAGAGCCATCCCATCCATCTCCATGGCTACGACTTTTATATCGTCGGCTCCGGATTCGGAAATTATAATCCGCGAACAGATCCCTCCAAATTCAATCTGGTGGATCCTCCCCAGCGCAACACTGTGAATGTTCCGGTCAATGGATGGTCTGCCATCAGATTTGTAGCGGACAATCCCGGTAAGCAAAGTATCAACTATCCTTAGCTACCTACTTACCAACTCTACGCTACCCTAGTTGACTTGGATTTCTGATTTCAAATTTCAAATTTCAAATTTCCATCGGTCAACTAACTAACTAGCTAGCTGCCTGTCTGTGTCTTTGTCTGTGTTGATGTGTTGCAGGAGCATGGATAATGCACTGCCACCTGGACGTTCACATAACATGGGGCCTGGCCATGGTCTTTGTCGTTCAAAATGGAGCTGATTACGTCTCTACTCTGCAACAACCTCCTCCCGATCTTCCCAAATGCTGATGGTGATGCTGAGACAAGACCAAACTCACTCATTCCCTTCGCTTGGCTTCCTTGTTTTTTCTTCTCTTGACGGTTCAATGATTATATACTCTTGACTCTAGAGAACAAAGAAAAAGGATTTTGATTTTGATCACTTCCGCTCATGACCAACCACAACATCTCTCGTATGCTTGTGTCCAAAGACATTAAACCTTCAGCTAATAGCCTATTGCTCATCTATTTTCCAAACTGCCCAAGCTTTTCAACGAATCTATTCAGCTTGATTGTCCTTTTCAAAAGGAAAAGTCTTAAGAGCGACATGGAGGGTCCTATATTTGAGTTATCAAAATGCCACTTGGACGGAGTTACGTGTTTTCTAATATAAAACTTCTACTTTGAATTGGTGAATATATAACTTTTAAGATTTTACGCTTTTTAAAACTGCTGTGAATATTATTATTATTTAAAAATAAATAAAATAATAATTTTAAATAGTAATAAATGTGTAAAAAATATTAAAATGAAAGGGAATTCCAACATAAAGATTTAGTGATTATATATTTATGGCCATGAAGTTGTAGCTCATTCCTTTTCGCACGTTCTTTAAATCCGATTCCCAAAAACACTTCATACAACTTCGCTTCCGCCAAATTGATGTGTATAAGCGTCTTCAGTTGTAAACTTAAAAATAAGAATTCATCTTAATGTGTACATGTTCTGGCTTATGATGTAAATCCTAAAAATCTTAAAAGTACAATTGGATTTATAATTACAATTAGATTTATGATTTAATATATCATCTTTCAGTTTTAATCTTATAAAATATTTTACTTATTATTATTATAAATTTATACATAAAAATAATATAAATTATTTTATATAATATACATGAATACATAGACATTGTATCGTTATTTTCCTTTCTAACAATACATACATAAATTTATACATGCACAAAGAAAACATATGGGTTGTTATATTTCTATAACATACATATCATTATTTTCCTTTCTAACAATACATACATAAATTTATACATGCACAAAGAAAGCATATAGGTTTAGAATCCTACCTCTCAATTTCTTATAACAACAGTTCCTACTGTAACAAGGTCCTTGTCCTTTTCCTTAATAGCTTAGTTTTAGTTTCTTGAATTGGTAAAACACTCTTCTCCTCCTTGAGTCGATTTTTTTTTTTCCTAATAAAAAAGGGAGTCCTTTTGATAAGGACATGATATGCATCCGCATTATATCTCCCTCAAAGGAGGAAAGTGGAATCATTCACCCTTAAATTTGTAACGTTAAGTCAATATATCACTACTATTTTAAATAGTTCTTTGAATGTTAAATTTATTAATCTCTGAATTATAGTCACAAGCCAACCTATTTAACCAAATTATTAAATATCAAAATTTTATAGTTTAGACGGAGTTAGGGGAAACGTTCATTTCGCTGAGAATAGATTCTCCTGAAACTTCTCTAAAGGAGGCCCATCTCAGTGGGAGGTCTGGCAGGCCCCGGTTACTATCAATGGCGTTAGAAGGGGTTTGATGAGGAAGTTTAAACAGTTTTCTAAGAAAATTTCCACTAAGAATGACCGTTAGTTCTTCACTGTTCATTTTGACTGTGAACTTTTGTCCAAGGGAAAACAAAATGAAAAATGGGTTAAAGAGGTTTATATTCCGGATGATTCTAGTGCTGGAAAGACAAAGGTAGCCCACAAGCTTAAGGTGGTGGAAATCAAACAACGCGTTATTTTGGGTTTACTGAAAATTATCGGTAACTACACCGATGAGGTGATGTGGATTGTGGGAGATATCATTCAAGATTTGGAGTCATTTAAGAAGATTCAGAATTAGTTTCGTTTTGACCTTGTGGTTTGGTATAGGGGTTTCTTTTTTTGTTTTCAGTTGTTTTTCCTCTTCTTTTGTCTTGGTTTTTTTTTTTATTCTTTCTTAGTGTGTTTTGGTGGTTTTGATAGCTTATTGCTATTGTGTTTTTTTTGGTGTTGTTTTCTCCCTTGTTAGAGTTGATGTAAAAGATTAAGACAAATTTTTAAATACTTTTTTTTATAATAGTATAAAAAAATTGTAGTTTACATTTCTCGTTAATAGTGAAAAATAAAGAATGAAGAGCGCTAAACCGATGAGAAAAAACTACTTTTCTAGGGTTTGATGAAGAAAAACTGCTCTGTGTGGATGGTAGCAACTTTCAGAGGAGGTTTGAAAAATTGGAGGAATGTTGTGATGGCATCAGGTCAGACACAGTGAGTGCATGTTCGTGATGTCTTTTCATCTGAAAATGACTGGAAAGAACAGGACTTTCTAGTGCATGTCGGGAACCGCTTGCTAAAGAACAATGGATGTTTGGAACGATGTGAAGCTAGACCAGTTCTAGTGGTTCAACCAGACTTGATGGCGGAAGATGTGGAGTATCTAACCAAACATGCCCTTATTGGCAAATTTTTGGGCATCCGAATTTCTCTCCCCTTTGTGGAGGCTTGGGTTAGGAAGACTTGGAATCCTAAAGGCGATGTGGAGGTGATGCTGAGTGCGAACAACTATTTTATGGTGGTTTTCTCTTGTATTGTAGATCATAACAAAGCATTTGAAGGGGGTCCTTATTTCTATAACCAAGTGGGACTCTTTATTAAACCCTGGCATGTGGATTTCAACCCATCAGAGGAGCGACCGTCGTGGGTTCTAATATGGGTGTAGCTTCCATGGCTCCCGTTGGAATTCTAGAGAACTGATATCTTGCATAAGATTGCCCTTCTGCTTGGGAAGCTGGTTGGACCGTCACAACAGACAATGGATAAAAAGGTAATATCTGTTTCTCGTATTTGTGTTGAAATTGAATTAAATAATCCTATTCCAGATTCTATTGAAATACAATTTGGATCAACTACATGGGTTCAAAAACTTGACTATGAAGCTCTTCCATTTCGTTGCCGGATTTACCATGAATATGGCCACCTGCAAAGAAAATGCCCTAAGTTTTTCCTGCTTGTGGCTTCAAATCTTAGGCCCTCTCGATCTGGATAAAGTTTGGATAAAGGAAAAACCCCGATAAAGGAAGGGGAATGGGATAATGAAGGTTTTGTTTCGATAAAATCCCAAAACAAAGGATGAAGGGCAAACAAAGACCTTAAGGATAGCCAACCAGATGCTCTACTCAATCATTTTGAAATATTAGATGATCTTGATTAGTGCATGGAGATACCTAAAATGTTGCTACCTGATGCAAATATAACAAGACCGAATCAGATGTCTCTTCTTGAGGGGTAACTTAAGGAATCAAATCTAGGGGTTTAAATGAAGAACAAAGGGCTTTGGATCTGAGTATAGGGGACATGGATAGGTTTAGCCCTCTAAGGGAAACTATTTTGTAAAGTGGTACAAATTTAGTTATGCCCTCTCCTACTCATGCACTGATGCAGTCATCCTTGGACTGCAAAACTCCTATGGTGTTGGGATTGTAGCAGAAAATAATTAAAAAAAGTTTTTCGGATAAGAATATGAAGGTGGGTCGAAAGAAGGACCAGGATAAAATTAAGTTAATGGGGGAGACTTTGATGGAGTCAGGATTGGTGAGAAAATTGGACTCCCATTTTTATAACCCCCAAAAATGATTATCCTCTCATGGAATGTAAGGGGGTTGAACAACATCCCCAGACAAAAAGTTGTTCGTGATTTGGTTCGTGTGCATTCTTCGGATGTGGTGTTTATCCAGGGGACTAAATTGGCTATTGATAGTATGTTCAATATTACTCCCAAGTTGTGGAGAAGGGGGTAATGCCAGTGTATTGGTGCATGTGGATATGCTGGTGGTGTCACTTGTTTATGGGATCCGGTTAAGATATCCCCTCTTACTTGGATTTCCAGTAGATGGTCTATTTCGATGGTCAAGCATGATAATGAATCTGGTGAAACCATCCTACTTACAAATGTGTATGATCCTGTTGATTATAATGGTAAAGTGAATTTGTGAGAGCACATTTTCTTTGTGAGAAGTTTTGTTCCCTTGTACCCATGGATTTTGGCTAGAGACTTCAACTCTATCACTTGTCTGGAGGAGAAACGTGGTGGGGTGGACTGTCTCGAGCCTTTTTCTTCTATATTCAGTGCTCATATCCAGGCCCTAAACTTAGTTTACATCAATCTAGATAATGGGATCTTTACTTGGTACAATAGAAGGTGTGGGGAAGCTTCCATCTCAAAGAGACTGGATAGGGTTTTGATATACAATTATTGGATGGGTAATAACAAAAGTGCTAGTTCTATAATTCTGGAGGGTAGGGGATCTAATCATTGGCCTATCAAAATCTCTGTTTTGGAGTTAGGACTAAAAAAAAATCCCTCCTTTAAGTTTCAACTTATGTGGCTTCGTGATCCTAAGCTTCATGATTTCATGCGAGGCTGGTGGACCACTGGCAAACCTCCTCATGGCACCACTATGTATTCCTTTATGAAGTGACTACAATTTGTAAAACATAAATTGAAGAGATGGAATAGAATGAATTTTGGTAACCTTTCCTTGGCTAAGTTGGAAGCTCTCAGGAGGATGGAAGAAGCTTCAAGGAAGATTGGAGAGCAAGGATTCACGAAGGAGCTTCTTGTTGAGGAATCTGAGGCTATGAAAGACCTTGCTGAATGGTAACTAAGGGAAGAAATTTTTTGGAAATAAAAATCTTGAGTAGATTGGCTTCAGGAATGGGATAGGAACACAACCTTCTTTTATAACTCAGTTAAGGCTCGCCGTAATGGTAACCTGATTACCTCTCTTGTGAATTCTTAGGATGCCCTGCTCTCTTCTTTTAGGGATATTTTAGAAGATACTAAGAGGTATTTTTCCTCTCTCTTCAAGGAGGACTCCCTATCAGATGATGAGAATGAAAAGCTTATTCTAAACTATATTCTAGTGATTGTTTCTAGAGAGATGAATGAGCACTTGATAGGTCCAATTTCCCTGGAGGAGTTGGAAAATGTTGTATTCAAGATGAAAAAATGAAAAGCCCCAGGTCCAGATGGATTCCCGATTGAGTTTTATCAAGATTTTTGGGATTTAATCAAATTTGATCTTTTGGAGGTGGTCCATGAGTCCCAAAAGAAAAAATAGATGCTAAGGGCCCTAAATGCTACCTTTGTGGTGATTATACCCAAAAAATAGGGAGAAAATTCCTTGGATATGTTCAGGCCTATTACTCTCTACAATGTTGTGTATAAGATCATCACAAAAATTATTGCTGAGAGGCTAAAGATATGGTTGAGCAAAATCATCTCTGAGGAGCAAGGAGGGTTTGTTGTTGGCCAAAAAATCTTGGATGGGGTTGTTATTGCTACAGAAGCTATTCACTCGATGGAAACTTCTAAGGAAAAAACTATGTTCATTAAGTTGGACATGGCCAAAGCCTATGATCGGGTTGGATGGTCATTTCTTTAGAAAGTTCTTATTGTTTTTGGATTTGAGGAGGAATGGATTAGATGGGTTATGAGTTGTATTTATTCTTCATCATTCTCTGTTCTTGTTAATAATGAGACATCAGAGTTGTTTGAGGCCTCAAGGGAATTGAGGCAAGGAGATCCTTTATCTCCTTATTTGTTTATCATTATGGCGGAAGGGTTGGGAATATTTCTCAAGTCTCAAGTCATGCAGGGTCTCATTTAGGGGTGGAAGTGGGATAGTAGTTTGCCACCTCTTTTCCACCTTCAATTTGTTGATGATACTGCTTTGTTGGGAGTTGTCACTATCAAGGAAGTTGGCAATATTAGATAGTCTCTTGATATATATCTTGGTGCTTCTGGACAGTTGATTAATGAGGACAAGTCTTCTATTTTCTTCTTCAATACCCCTCCTCTTATTCAATCCAGGATTGCTCGCATTCTAAGATTTCAGGTTGGGACTCCCCATTTAATTTATCTTGGTATTCCAATTTCATCTCATACTCTACCTAGATCTTCTTGGCAGTCTATGATTGATAAGTTTAGAAGGAAGGTGAATCACTAGAATTTCAGATGGCTATCCACTACAGGTAGAGTGTTGCTTTTAAAATCTGTTGTTCAAGCTTTACCCATTTATAGAATAGCTCCCTCTCACTTCATCAAGGACATGGATGCTTTGTCAAGACAATTTTTATGGTCTGGAAAACTTGATCAATCTAAATGGAGTTTGGTTAGGTGGGATTCTATATGTAGGCCGGTGTAAGAGGGAGGCCTTGGGTTTTGATAGAAAACTCTTTTTGGGAAGGCTTTGGCTGTAAACCTTTATTGGATATGGTGTACCCATCAAGATTATATTTGGGCTAAAATATTATCTTGTAAATACTTGAGAGGTATTTCTGAGGCTGAGATCCCTAGAGTCAGTTTGGTTGGGAAAGGTTCAGTTATCTGGGACACTCTGAAAATAGGAGCTAAATTAATCAAGCAAGGTTTGTTCTAGATCTGCAATCAGGGATCAAATGTTCTTTTTTGGGAGGATTCTTGGGATGGTCACCCTCCTATCTTGAATCAATATCCTAGGTTACGTTCCTTAAGCATTTTTTTCTTGGAAGCAGGCTGGTCTCGTATAGAGGAGTTTAAAAGAATCTAGTCTTTTGGAAATATGGAGATGTACAGGTGGAAATATCCACAAGAATGGCCCCAAGGGGGACTGGCCAAGTACATAAAGGTGTTTGCTCTTATTCTTATGGGGAGGTCTTGTTCTTCATTGAGGGGTAAAGATATTCTGGCTTGGAACCCTGATCCTAAGGGAACCTACTCGGTAGCCTATGGTTATTAGGTTCTTGATAAGCAAAAGTATGGGAGTCTTCCTATCACTTGGTGGAAAAAGGTGTGGAACAAATTTTCCTGGCCAAAATGTAACTTCTTTCTCTGGTTGGTAGCTCGTAATAAATGCCTCACTTGGGATAATGTGAGGAAGAGGGGATTTTAGGGTCCCTATTTTTATGTCCTTTGCAGTAAGAATGAGGATGACTCTTATCATTTATTTTTCCAATACTCCTTTACCAGAGACATTTGGAACCGTTGGTGGAGCGCTTGGAACCATCTATTTTTTCATGTGTTGTACCTAGTGGAGTTTTGGAGTAGTCTGGGTAGACCTCCGACCAAGGCCCTCTTCCTTAGGGTGGCTTGGAATTTGGGCCCTTCTTGCATCATCTGGAAAATTTGGCTTGAATGGAATCGATGTATATTTTAGGGTAGTTATTTGGTTGTTCAATAGATCTAGCAAAGGATCTTGTATATGGTTTAGGAAACCATCCATAGAAAATATGATGTGGACCCTATTTTGTATTCTATGTAGGAGAAGGTACAACAAGCCCTTGGTTTCTTTGGGGATGGTGTGAACTCTTCCAGCCCTAGTAGGGTTTCTCAGCTCAACAAGAATTTTAGGAGAGATGGTAGGTGGAGGCTAGCCCCTAGAGGAGTTTTAAAAATTAATACTGATGGATCGTCTAGGGGTAATCCTAGACATGCTGGAATTGGCGATGTTGGGAGAGATTCTACTAGTGGTGTCAATTTTTTCTTTTCCATTTATAAAGGTGTTCACTCCAACAATTTTATGGAAGATCTTGCAATTATTGAGGCCTTGCGAAGGGGGTTTTCTCTTGGATGGCATAGGATTATCTATGATTATGACTCTCAAATTATGGTTAATATTTTAAATAGTAAAAGGGTGGAGGAAGTTAATTGGAAGTTGGCCTCTGTAGCCGTTTATATTCTTAGAATGAGTGAAGAGTTAAAATTTATATCCTTTGTGCACATTCCAAGGGAATGGAATGTGGTTGTTGATTACCTGGCCAAAAGGGCTTCTGAGCTACTGGATCCTTGGAGTATCGATAATTGGCAGAGTCTCCCATATGGGGACTTTTAATGCCTATGGGAGTTGATCCACAAGGATGTACAGACTTAATGTGGTTTGTTCTTGTTGTCTTTTCCGGGTGTCATTCTAGTCTAGTGGTTTTAGCCTATTTGGCTATTTATTTGAGTCCTGGTTGGAAGCTCAGTTGTACTCTATAATCCAGACTTGTTATCAATAAGTTTTTACCCTTTATTTAAAAAATAGTGGAAAAGAAAAAAAATCTGCACTAGGTACCTTACTATCAAGTTCTCTCAATCCTTGGAAGGAGGTCCCGGGGTTCAAGCCTAACGGCCTACGCCGCATACAAAAAACCCCCCGGCTAGCTTGGGGAGCAGTTTTACTTAATATAAAGGTTTTTAAAAAACTGTGGCATGGGTGAGTGTGTGAAGGGTGGATGTATGTTTCCATGGTGGAGTTGTTGTAGCAGGTTGGGGGATTCCTAGTCAAAACCCCGTATCTTAAAATTCAAGCATATTAACAAGAAGATTTCTATAATCTAACATCATATAAATATAAGATAAAAATTAAAATTCTCAATCTTCTTTCCATAAGAAGAATATGCAGGAGGTCATTAAGGGTGCTAAAAGTATCCTATGTATAGTCATATCAAATGTCTACTCCTTAATTTAAGAAAAAATTGAAAGCTTTTGTTGGGATAATGAATTGGTTTTGAGTCTTACTAGTTAAGCCTTATGTGTACATGGGTTGCTTGACTCTAAGTATATGAGGAACTATTTTCTAAACAAAAATATACATTACATATTATTAATAGATTTATCATATCTAAAGTTAATCTATATAATATAAATGCACATATAATAACTAAATTTTCATTAATCAATATCATCACCAACCTATCGTCTGAAGATCAATTTGTGCTCCAATAATAATTTAGCACATTATTTATTTTAAAATTTAATCACTCTTGATATTCATATTAGAAATTCCTTAGTAATTTAATAATTTTTCTTAAAATAGGTTATGTTATTGTCTATTAAAATTTGTATATTCATGCTTAAAGGTTTTAATTTCTTGAGATGAATTGCATATAAGGACAATTTTTATAATGGTGTAATTGAACCACAACTTTAAGGAATCCTAGAAGAGTCTTATTAATTCACTTAACAAGTTTTAAACATATTTTAACAAGGTTATTTACATTCTATCTTATTAGACAAATACAAATAATATATAAGTGTAAGATATATGTGGCATTCCCCCAATGTAGGCCAAACAAACTACCACCTAGTATTCAATAGTTATAGCTCCAAATGCAACAATTGGCTTGGGGTGTAGAAGATGTGGGAATATGTGCATTATGCATCCAATAGACGAAGGAGATGGTCAATGCCATGTGGAGACCATAAATATCTTGAATCGTAGTTAACATTATGATGGCAAAGACCATGTTATGAGATAAAGTATACAAGTACCATAATTACATAGGAAAGGTGTACCCTTTACCATAATTAGGTAAATAGATGGTTATGTAACATCCAATTCTTGATGTGCCTCTATGTATTTTTAGGCACACAAGAGAGAGGGAGAGGTATTCAGTCGAGGTAGTGAGAGGGGGATATAAAGAAGAGTACAAAGGCATAACCTCAATTGGGGTCATGTCTTTAGCCATTTTAAGGGCACTAGGTAGAGAGGAGGAGGAGAAGGAAGAAGATCAAAATGTATCCCTTTCTTAGAGTAGGAGAGTGAAGGTAACAAGTTTCTCAAGAGAGGTATTTTTGAGGTAAGAGGAACATCACATAGTCAATATCTATATATATATATATATATATATATATATATGTGTGTGTGTGTGTGTGTGTGTGTGTGTGTAAATTCATACATGCACAAAGAAAGCATATAGGTTAAAATACCCTACCTCTCAATCTCTTATTGCAACAATTTGTACTCTAATAAGGTCTTCAACTTTTTTTTCCTAGATCATTGTTTTCTTTCTAAATTTGTAAAAGTTCTCTTCCCCTTTATTTTTAAATTTTGCATTGGTTTTTTATAACTAAAAGGGAGTCCATTTATAGGGTCATGATACATATCCCCTTATAAATACCCTTAGGAAGGGGAAAAGTGGGATCACTTACCCTTCAATTTGTAATGTTTAATTGAAATGGAATTGCTATTTTAGATAACTCCTCGAATTATATCTTTATCAATCTCTAAATCATGGTCACAAGCTAACCAATTTAATCTACTTATTAAATTTCTGAATCCCAAGGTTCACACTAAAATAAAAAGGATTTTAGCACATCAATAAAGTGGTTTCTATAATTGAATGCCATATATATATAATATTAAAATTTTAATACTTATTCTATTTTCCATAACCAAAATATGCATGAGGAAATTATGGGTGCTAAAATATATCATTTAGAATATACCAAAATATAACTTTATAATATAAGGTAAATTACAAAGCCTTTATTATAACAATAAATTGGTTTGAGCCTACCAATTAGGCTCTATGTGTATGTGTGTGTTCTCTATCTAAAGTAGATTAGGAAGTATTTATCAAGTGAAAATATATATGTATTTTTAGTCTAATTTCAAGGGTGACTTGTAGATACTAAGCAAGGGCTACTCAACATGGATGTTAATATAAGCCTATAAATGGATAAAATACATGGGTCTAGTACATGGAGTATTAGGCTCAATTATAATATAACTACAAATGAGGTGTTATAGCAAACTACATTAACTACAATACAAATATGATAGAATGTATACACTAAAAATCTAGCATAAGCAAATATCCATGAAATTAATATCCTAAATTATAATTGTAGGAAACAAATCCACCTCTTAGAAGAAGAGAAAGTGATAAAAGGGATTTGCTCAATTTTGATAGTTTGTACAAGTTTTACAAATCATACATGTAGGAGGAAACTGTACAACCATGAGGGAAAATCATACAAGGCACACTGAAATGTAGTGAAATTCATGGGAAATGTAATTTCATGTTGAAATTGTGCATAGGTTTGATAATTAAGGTGTCATTATGTTATGTATGGGTGGTTGTAAATAACTAATTGCCTCAAGAAACACTATAGAATGGCTTGAGAAACATTATATAAGGTCCCATTTTTAATTTTGTAGGTCTAGATATTTTTTGGTTGTAATATGACTAAGTTATGTTATTATGCTTCGAGTTCTAGCTATAATTGTTGTAGTTCAACCATATGGTGTTATGATAGAATAATGCTAAAAATGAGTACATTTATATTTTCTCAGGTTGTGTACGATTCTGTAATGGTTGAATGACAATTTATGGCTTAATTGTGTTGCATGTGCTTTCTGGTGAATGTTTTGGTTAGTTTAACTTATTATGGTGGAATGAATTAATCCAGAACTATAAGAGCTTCTTGGAATGATATTTGATAATGGAAGCATCAAAGAGGATGTATTTAACCCTGTTGTACAATTTCTAGGTATTTCTATTGGATTTGCATCTCTCTCAAACCCCGTTGATATGTTTTACATGTTACAAAAAAAGGATTAATTGTTATATTAAAACCTTAAAAATCCTATATGATAGAGATTGGCCCAATAGAGTATTAAATTTAGCACTTTTTTGTACCTTATTTTTGTACAAATCATACACCATAGTTCTTACAAATTTTATAAAGAAAACTTAGCATATTTGGCAATTCAGATGATTGAAGAAAACTTACTTGATTTGGTAAGTTTGGGAAGTCGACTTGTTTGGTTACAAAATTGTGTACGGTAGCATGCAAAACTGAATATAAAGGATTTTTTTAGTGTATAATCATACAATCCATGTCATTGTATTATTTTTTATCGTACAATGTGTCGAATTGAATTCTATACAAACTATTCATTGGGCATAAACTAGTAGTTTTAGGGACTGTATGGTTGTATGATTTGGTACACAAGTTGAGAATAGTATATTTATCATCCTAATAATTAGAAATCACCTTACCATATGGAATACTAAACCACTATTCTAAAATAATAGAATGATAGAATGAATGTTTATGGAAGAGGTAGAGACTAATGTTGTGAGGCATAAGCTAGATTCCTAAGAAGGATTATGAGAGAACATGGGCTAAATATTCATGTATATATGCATGAATGCTAGAAATATTCCTAATAATGAATGTGATATGGTAGGTTAGATACCTATGTAGAATATATGGGATTCAATCACATTTCTCATAAATGGATGGAACAATAGATGTCATACGTAAGATAAAAATTAGTACTAACTACTTAGTATCCTTCTTGATGGCTTTTTAGCTAGATTAAATCACAAGTTCCAATATCTAGGATATTGAGTAAACTCAAATATTAGAACAATAAATATAAATGATAAATATCAATGAATATAACATTCATGAGATAACAATAATATAGATATATTGGCTAATATCAATAACAAAATGCATAAAAAAACTTACAATATAATTGCTCAAAATTGTATTATACAATATTCTATTATCTTTGATGATAATATTGGATACTCCGATACAATACGTGGAGCTTTATATCCATAATATAACCATAGAATGTGGATCTTCAATACTTGAATATTTCTCTCCTCACATATCTGGGAGATGCATCCTTTTATATTCCACAAATAAGACAAACCTCTCATATCTCTTGAATTTACGTTTGGCCACATACATGTGACTCTTCACTGGCATACTTTTTTATTAGATAAATGAAGGAGTTTTTAAATGACCTCTAAACCTTTTTTACAAAAGGTATCTGGTCACCTTTCAAGGAGAAACCAATAAAGTGACAAAACACATCAACCAAGAAACAAAATAAAAAAACCTAAAACAAACAAAATCAAATCTACCCAGAGCAAAGTAGAGAGATAAAAAAACTACAAATATAAGATGATCAAACTCCCACACATGGGAGATGAAAAACTAGATTACTACGAAAACTATTGATCCCTGAAGAATATAAGTCCCAAAAGTGCAAAAAAAATAATATGAGAGACCAAAACATAGATAAACTAGGATGTAGAGCCATCAGTTCTTAGTTCCACTAGGCCCTACTTCAGCCTCATATTTGTGCTAAATCCTCTCCAAATGATCCCAACCCATGAGGGTGAGAATTTCTTTTGCACAAGATATCGAGGATAGTATGTAATCAATCAGATATATTTAGAGTTTAAGTAGCATCTATTTTAGGGGTTTAGTGTAAAACCCCCCATTCTATATTATAGGATTTTACATCTTTTTAGTACTTCCTATTATGAGAGTTAGCTTTAACTTTTTGAGAGAGAAAAAACTCCTCAGAGTCAAAATCATCTACATTTAGAGGATCCTTCCCATGGTTGGCCATCTTGGCCACCAATATATTGGAGTACCTTGTCCTCTCCTTAATCCCTCTATATCCTTTTGGAGAAGATTCCATTACACGAGCCACCAAACCCACCAAAGGAGTAGCATTAATTGCTTCCTAAGTCATTGAGTTAGAGTCTCCATAGTTGGATGAGTTAGGGTAATCCACAATTGGTGTTGGGACCCTGTTAAGATAATTTAGGATACCTTCACCATCTAAACCTCTATATTTCACTACATGATCAAAGAGAATCTTCACCAACCCTTGATGAATAAGATCTAGGGCCATGCATTTCTTCACTCTGTTGATCGATTTGGCCAAAGACTAGTAAAGAAAGGATGGGATATTCATCATCCTCTTATGGCAAAGGTGGTTGAGGAACATGAAGTGATAGCTTCATAGGATTTCTTGGTTTTCATCAAGTGTGAAATACTACATGATTACTAGGGCCACTTGATCCCAAGGAGCCTTCAAATAATTGTGCTTGAAACCATTCTGAATCTTGATAAATTCTTCTTCTTCACCCAAAAATATTTGTGATTTCTTGGCCAGAGAATACTTTTCTCTATTATGCACAAAGCCACCTGCATCCATACCAATCACCTCTACAATTAAAGGGATGTTAATTTTAAACTCAATAGAGCTAACCCTGACTTCCTCATTTCACCATGAGTACACCAAATTTTTATCCATCTCTCTATGGATTCTACAAAATTTTAGTAAGCATTGAAGAATGTTACCTTTCTTCAATATCTTCTTGACATCCTCATCCACCATCAAAGAATTTGGCTCAAGTATCAGGGCTACCATCCTGACACATGTTCTATTATTATTTATACCATCTCTCTTAATTCTAGTACTCACTCTACTAATAAAAAATGCACCTAGAGCTAAAAGGATATTTATATGGTTAAAATAACCCTGATATAAAAGGATATACTACACAAATATGCCTGTCATCTATCTTGGAAAATCTCAATTTGACTCCTGAAGCGAATAGAGGGGATGGATTTCCAAAAATCATGACCAAATACCATGAGTCACATACCGAATGCCTTCTTTGCATAAGCTCATGAAGTGGGAGTTGCACCAAGAGAAAGATTTGTTGTTTTTCTTACAAAGGTATTTTGAGAAGTTGGTAAACTAAGGCGTGTTGAAACTAGAACCCAAGCTCCTCAAACTAAGGCAAAGGGTGGTGATAACCACAATGTGCCAATGCAACATCCAACACATGTTACACTACCTTCGTTTAGGGGTAATTACTGCATTAGTATTAATACTCCATCTCATAATTTCAAAGGCTAGGGATGAAAATTGCCAGTTGATCAAGACAATGCATATGTGCTAGTGTTTTAGAATTCTCAATCTATTAATCCACCTAGAGGGATCCTAGCCTTCAAGCATTCCAAAGTGAAAGAACCCCTAGACATTCTTCCAATGCCTTGTCGAGATATGATTAAAGGCATTACAGTTGTTAAGATTTAGCCTTTCTCCATTCTTTAGGAAGACTTGAAATATTGTTCCTTACCAACCAATAATGGTCTCTTTTCTCATCAATAAAGAAATAGCTTGTTTCATCCATAAATCCAAAACCAAAATGGAGATGAATGTTGATTACAATAGATTATCACCTTGGAAACTTCCACCTTTGAATTGTATTGAAAATGATGATCACCATAAGCAGAACTAAATGTGAACCCCATATAAAAATCCATGATAGTCAATTAGGATGACATTTAAGCATATGACACCTAGGATAAGTTCTTTTATATGGCCAAAAATAATTTTAGTTGGTGCAGATTTTGGGCTTATTTTAATTCAAATAATGGTGGTTCTTAAGATTTTGAAATTTGGGAACAGGTTTTAAACCAAAAAAGTCCCAAGTTACCATCTTGGATGAAGAAAGGGGAATCAATTTATTTTTTTCTAAAGTCATTATCAAAGTAATTTAACCTTATTGGGATATTTCCATGCCAAATGGATAAATCTTCTTAGGATAGGCCAAGGTTAGCCAAAAAGTCTATCGATCTATTTACTTCCCTATAGAGATCTTTAAATTGGACAACTTCCAAATTTTGAACCATTCTCTAGACTTCCAAGAGTAGGTTTGAAATCATAAATGTGGGGGTCTGTATCCCTTTGATCATGTTTATAATGTTAAGGGAATCACCCTCTATGATTACCTTCTTGTAATCCAAATATTCTAAATGTGAAACTCCTTAATAAAGAGTCATTTATTCTACAAAATGACTAGTTTGGTGGCCCATATTTTTAGCAAAGGCTAATAAAATAACCCCATCCAAGTTTCTAATTAAACCCCCAACTCTAGAAGGTCTGAGATTTTCTTTAGAGGTCCCATAAAAATATAGCTTCAACCACCCTGGAAGGGGAGGTTCTAAAATTATAGCAGAGCGAGTCAAATACTCTGACCTAGATGAAGGAGGCTACTGGGTTCTAAAACCAAGGGACAGTTCCAAATATTTCTCCCTATCAACCAAAACCTTGTCCACATTAAGAATATTCATATTCTTAATAGTGCCTATAATAGTATGCAAAGAGACTGACTTAGTAGAGTTGGCAAGGATTTTAAAGGCCCTAGAGTTCATCTCCTTCCACACACACCACCATAGATGTGGTAGACCCAATAACCAAAAATTGTGGAGGTGGGGGGAAAATAAGGAAGGACTCCACTGCTCCACAAAAGCATCCATATTCTCAAGTAAAACCCAAAGAACACCTAAATACCTAAGGAAAAGAGAAAAATTATTAAGTGAAGGGAAAATAGGTGTGTTTGGGATTATTTTTCACATTTATGTGAGCGACAGTAATATGTGAGTAGATTAATATGGCGACAATTATTTAGTCGACTAACAAAACAAAGAAAAAAATTATTCTATTCTATATAACCTTAGCAATAATCACATATATATATAACATGAAAACTAAACGTGCTACTATTAGGGGATGAGGAGATGAGGAGGAGGGGAAGTTGGAGAGATAAGGGGAGAAAAGGAAGGAAGAATAAGGGGAGAAAAGAAAGGGAGGGAATCAAGGAGGAGAAAATCATGCCGACAGATTATAAAAATCATGCCGACAAATTTTGCTGACCTTTTAAAAACACGTTCACACTTGCAAGCTTTTTCTAGGCTGCTTAGACTGTAGACACGTTCACACTTGCAACATTCTCCCCCTTAAAGTTGAGAGGACTGACTAGACAGTCTCTCAGATTTATAAATTGAGCTTTAGCCATGCCTTTGGTGAAGATGTCTGCAATGTTCTCCAAAGTGCGACAAAATTTAAGCTCAACAATCGCTTTCTCCACCATATCTCGGATGAAGTGGTACTTCATATCAAAATGTTTCATTCTACTATGGTGGATTGGATTGTATGCCAACTGAATGGCACTGATGTTGTCACAGTAGACTTTGGTCATCTCTCCAATCTCTTCTAACACTTTTCTTAGCCATAGGGCTTGAGTACTAGCATAGGTGACTACTATATACTCAGCTTCTGTAGAAGACAAGGCTACCACTGTTTGCTTTTTGGAGCTCCATGTTATTAGTCCTGATCCCAGACTAAAACAGTTCCCTGAAGTTGATTTCCTATCATCAATATTACTGCCCCAATCACTATCACTAAAGCCTACAAGCTTAACAATGTTACATTTATGGTATTGGATTCCAAAATCCAATGTACCCTTCACATATCTAAGAATTCTCTTAGCTGCTTGCAAATGCAGCTCAGATGGGCTAGCCATAAATCGAGATACAAGAGAAACAACATACTGAATATCAGGTCTGGTGTTGGTGAGAAACATCAAACTCCCAACTATGCTTCTGAAAGTGGTCACGTCAACTTTTGATGCCCCATCATCTTTTCTCAATTGGATCCCATGTCCAACTAGAGTTGCAACTGGTTTGCAATGCTCCATAGCAAAATTTTTGATCATGTCTCGAGCATACTTATGTTGACAGATGAAGATCCCTGAATCTGATTGATGGACTTCCATTCCAAGGAAGTAGTGCATTAAGCCGAGATCCTTCATCTCAAACTGCTTCATCATGGAGCGCTTGAACTCCATATTCACTTTTTCATTACTACCCATAAAAATGAGATCATCCACATACAAGCAAACTATGAGGATGTCGTTACCTTGCTTCAGGTAGTAAAGAGTGGGTTCATTTTTGCTTCTGGTGAACCCAAAATCTTTGAAGTACCCATCAATGCATGAGTACCAAGCTCGCGGTGCCTGCTTGAGGCCATAGAGTGCCTTTTTCAGTCTATAAACAAGGTGTTCCTTACCTTGTTCTTGAAATCCTTGAGGTTGCTCAACATATACTTCCTCTGTCAAGTACCCATTGAGAAAGGCACTTTTCACATCCATGTGTTGGACTTTCCATCCCTTGTGTGCAGCTAAAGCAAGAACTATTCTGATGGTCTCCTGTCGAGCTACAGGAGCAAATGTCTCTTCATAATCAATACCATACTTTTGTGTAAATCCTTTTGCAACCAATCTTGCTTTGTGCCTTTCAATGCTTCCATCAACATTGAATTTGGTCTTGAAGACCCATTTACATCCAACACACTTTTTTCCTTTAGGAAGCTCTACCAACTCCCAAGTATCATTGTTTTTTATAGAGGTTATCTCCTCTTTCATGGCATCTTGCCATATCTTCTGAGTACAAGCCTTCTCATAACTAGAAGGTTCAAGTTGTGCACTAGTTAACAAGGCATAGTTAACTACATCTCCTCGAGGTTCTTGGGAGTCATCATCTCCATACAAATGCATATTTTCAAGTCTTTGCAAAACTGAACCCATTTCACTTGCTTGACTTCTAGTATATCGTCTTTGAAAATTTGTATCCAACATCTGATAAGATGGATGATGTTGGAGAGTTCTCTTACCTCTAGATGGAGAATCAATATCCATTGGTGAGGAACTAATTGACCTTTGTGGAGAAGGACTTGGTGATGATGATGATGAACTGGAAGTCGAATGTCGGCTTGGGCTTGGAGGAGACTTCTTGCTTTTCTGTGATGCCTGTTGAATTTGTGAAGGACCTGCATCATGAGATTCAACATCACTATAAATTTTGGGATTTCCCCATTCTCCCCCTTCATCAAAAATCACATCCCTAGAAAGTATTATTTTTTGAGTCCTAGGATTGTAGAGTCTGTAAGCTTTTGTGTTCTCACAATACCCTACAAAAATGCATGCTTGACTCTTAGGATCGAGCTTCTTCCTCTGTTCATCAGGAATGTGTGAGTAAGCCAGTGAACCAAACACTCTGAAATGCTTGACATTCGGTTTCTTACCATACCATGCTTGATAAGGAGTTTTCCCTTTCAAACTTGAAGTAGGACTCCTATTCAAAATATACACACTGGTCTTGGCTGCATCTGCCCAATACATATTGCTCAAATGCTTCGTCTGAAGCATAGATCTTTCCATCTCTACAATGGTGTGGTTCTTTATTTCAGCCACACCATTCTACTATGGAGTATAGGCAGTAGTGAACTGCCTCTTTATTCCATGTTTTTTACAAAAATTCAAAAATTCATTAGAGGAGTATTCTCCTCCTTTATCTGATCTGAGACACTTAACAAAATATCCACTCTCATTTTCAACTCTTGCCTTAAAATATATGAAGCAATCAAATGCCTCATCTTTATGCTTCAAAAAATATATCCAGCACATTCTTGAAAAATCATCAATGAAAAGAAGAAAGTAAGAGTTGTTACCAATGCTCTTGGTCTGCATCGGACCACAGATGTCCGAATGCACTAGCTAGAGTGGATAACTGGCCCACCATGCTTGTCCATGAGGAAATTTGGTTCTAGCGTGCTTGCCCAAGGCACACCCTTCACAGACTTCCTTATTGTCCTGAACTTTAGGAAGTCTGGTCACCATCGATTGAGAAGTTAACAACTTCAAACTGGCTGAATTCAAATGACCGTATCTCAAGTGCCACAACACACTTGGGTTTGCAATAGCAACATTTACTAACTGATCTCCTCCTGGTTGGCCAAAATTTAGAGGAAATAACCTGTTTCTTGTCATTGGCACTTGAGTAATGACTCTATCACTATTACTCTTATCAAAAATGGTACATTTACCCTCATCAAATAGCAACTTATAGTTCTTTTCTAACATTTGACCAACACTTAAAATATTGTGTTGGAGATGAGGTGTGTAATAGATATCACTTACTTGTTTCATGCCTTCTTTTGTTGGAACCTCCATGGCTCCAATGCCTTCAACCGCCAATGACTTGTCATCTCCCAATTTGATGTTGGATTTGTAAGAAGAATCTAGAGTAGCAAAGAGTTCTTCTTTGCCACTCATATGATTTGAACACCCAGTGTCCAAGATCCAGGTGTCATTCAGGTTCTGATCTGACTTGCCATATGAGAGAAAGAGATTTGAGGTCCCTTCCTCTTCTCCAAAATTGCCATACTTGACTGCTCTGGCTGCTCCCTTGTGAATATTTTGACCAGCAGTCACGAGAGAAATGGCCAAGTTTACCACAATTGTAGCAAGCTTGTTTTGACTTGTCACTCCCTTTTCCTCATCCTGGATTCTTCCCTCTATTCTGCTGTCCACCTCTATTCTGACCTCCACCTCTGTTTGAAGATCCTCCTCTGTTAGGAGTTCCACCTCGTGGACTATTCTTACCTCTACCTCTATTCTGACCTCTGCCATGACCTCTACCTTGTCCTTTTCCTTCTTGTGAAGCGAAGGCTTTGTCATCGCCTCCATGGCTAGTGGAAGGAGATTCCTACAATCTCTCTTCATGTGAAAGAAGAGAACCAATTAGTGCATCAAAGGAAAGTGCAGTCAAATATTTTGACTCTTCAATAATGATTGCTACATGATTCCACTTAGGAAGAAGTGTTCGCAACACTTTCTTCACCACAACCTCTGGTTTAACTTCTTCACCTAGAGTGACCATTTTATCTACTACGGATTTGACTCGCATGTAGTAGTCTCCTACTTTCTCATTCTCTTGCATTCTGAGATTTTCAAAATCTCTTTTCAGAGTTTGAAGCCTGACTTGCTTCACTTGATCACTCCCTTGAAAATTTTCCTTTAAAGCCTTCCAAGCATCTTGAGTTGTTATACAGGATGCTATTCTAGGAAATATGCTTTTATCTAGGGTTTCTTGTAAATGATATAGGGCAAAGGAATTGTTTTTTTGGGCTTCTTTCTTGGTTTTTCTATCAGCAACACTTAAGGTAGACCAGTCAGTAGGAGAGGGTTTTGTGTAACCCTCTTCAACTATTTCCCATAAACCTTTACCAATCAACATAGTTTTCATCTTTATTGACCAATATTCATAATCACTACCATTAAATTCAGGAATTGGGAGATTTGAATTTGAAGCCATTTCTACTACTTGAAAGCAAACTTTGATTTGACTAAAAATAGGAAGTACAAAGCAATTACGAGTTCAAATCAAATCTAGATTTCTTAACTCTCTCACTGATTTCTTCTTCTTCTTCTTGTGGATTGCCCAGTACTGGAGGCCCAAAATTATCTGCAATGGAATCTTCGTCGTCACTGATGACAACAATTTCAGGAGTTGCCACTGGCTCATCCTATGCTGGCTCAAGTTCCGCTGGCTCAGGCTCTGGAGAGCGTGGGGTATAACTCTCACTGGATTGTTCCTCAGGTTCAAATGCCACTGAATCGGACTCCTCCACTCGTTGTCCGAAAATATTGTCTTCTGAGTCAGCCTCGTAACCAGAATCTGGATTCCTTTGGTGGGCTATAACAACATTCTGTAACTGACTGAACACAATGTGCAATCCATTTCTCCGAACTCGTTCATCAAATGATTCGGTAGTCTCTCTTCTCAGTAGAGAGCACAAAGCATGGTAACACCTGGTAGATCTGATCATCTACTCATCAAGACAACAAAAAACTCCAGTTGAGGTTAAAAGTTTGTAAAAGGTTTAAAATCCCCTTGGGTGTTAGGTTCACAATATGAGGTACACCATTTTGCCTCTAAGGTTCAAAGCCCTCTTTTTTTTAAAAGTTCTCAAAAAATTATTAAAGTATTTTATTAGTAAATTTAATAATTAAAACAAAATTGCTTTTTATTTTAACAAAAAACAAAATAATTAAAATAAAAGCAATTTAATAGTAATTATTAAATAAACTATAAATACTTTAATTAAATTTTAATAAACTTAAAAAAAAAACTTTCAATAAAAAAAATGAACCTTTTATAACCGCCTCGCGAGTTCGAACTCGCGACCTCCGGCGCCTCAACGGAGACTATCTACCAATGCGCCCGTAGCTCCTTTGGATATCAACAAGGCACACCTCGTACCCGTTATCTTCTGACGTTCGATGCAAAAAAAAAAAAAAAAAATATCTCCCTTGCCACCGTCGGGTTTTGAACCCGAGACCTCCTGTCCACTACTCGAGCATCTTCGCCAAGCAAGCTACGCCCACCGACGCGATATGAAAGGCAAACGTGTTAGTATTAAAGGTGTCATGCGACCATTTTTTTAAAAAAAAAATGATTTATCCCACATCTGTTGGGATAAGGATTGTGGGAGGTTATAATAACGCAAATGCGTGCGTTATTATTTGATTGCCCTTGGGCAATCGTTCCCCATCCAAAATTTTGCCTCAGCACTCCAACAACCAACTGCACACGGACACCTCAGCTCATTTGCCAACTCATACGCCACACCAGACACCATGTCAATCTCGTACTACATGCCCACGTCAGCTCACCTGCTCATCACCATTCGCCACATGTCACCCTACTGGCGGCCACATCACCTACAATCGTTGCTCCCTCAATCTGCCATGTATCAGTCTGCTCACACCTCAGCCTCAAACTTCATGCCTAACTGTCATCTCAGCCAACACCTACCTTGAACTGCATGTTGCCTCAATATTCATGCTTAGATGCCACCTCAACCAGTGCCTACCTCGAGATTCGTGCCCCTAGCCTCGACTCTCGTGCCCTCCATGCTTGTGCCTCAAAAAGCATGCCCAACTCTGATACCAAATTGTGAGCGATAGTAATATGTGAGCAGATTAATATGGCGACAATTATTTAGTCGACTAACAAAACAAAGAAAAAATTTATTCTATTCTATTCAACCTTAGCAATAATCACATATATATATATAACGCAAAAACTAAACAAGCTACTATTAGGGGATGAGGAGATGAGGAGGAGGGGAATTTGGAGAGATAAGGGGAGAAAAGGAAGGAAGAATAAGGGGAGAAAATAAAGGGAGGGAATCAAGGAGGAGAAAATCATGCCGAAATATTATAAAAATCATGCCGACAAATTTTTTCGACCTTTTAAAAACATGTTCACACTTGCAATATTTTCCTAGGCTGCTTAGACTGTAGACACGTTCAAAATTACAAAAATTTACACAAATAACATCTATTGGGAAGATACAACCCCCTATTTTGGATATTATTTATAGAAATAAATTCATATTGGACCACAATCCAAAAGAAAACATTGGTCTTTGGAATTAACCCTTTTAACCACATATTGTTAATCAAGAACTAGGGGGCCTGAACACCATCAAAAAAAGAATAAGCAAACCTAATAAAGAAAACACCATTCTTCTTAGGACCCCAAATTAGTCTATCCAAAGTTCCCCTCCCAAGAATAAAAATCTATCTAAGGATATCATATAAATATTTAAAAGCATCATATTCCTCTTGCGATAAACCAGAGAGAGTAAATGATTTCCATGAATAACGATAATTAATAATTTCAAAAAGTTACAAACCTTTGAGCCAAATAATATATCTATAATTGTTTTCACCAAGGAAAAATTTGGAAAGGAAATCAGTGTTGCGGGCCAAACAAGGTTAAATTTTTTGTACTTTTGTCACATGTCCATGCATTTAATTTATCAACCTAGGGAGCTTCGTAAACTTGTGAAGGTTCTGAATAAGATTGCTTACAATACCACTTGAGATGAGTCCGCTAGTTCTACTATTTGGGGGTGTTTCAAATGGTTGTCAATCATTCATGCACTCCTCAATAATTTACGTAAACAAACGATTAAATCTACATAAAGAAAATGTCCACACATTCCTGGAAATGAACCTACTACAAATACTGGAAATATCGATGCGATAAACAATATTATAAAACAATAAACTAATCTAGAAAAGAATACAGGAAAAGTAGGGGAAGAAATACTAGCTTGGAGTGGGCCCAGGCTCCAGTAGCTTCCTCCCAGCTGAACACACACTTAGAACTCTTAGAACTGTATTCCAATTATCAAAGTATTACAAAAATATTCTATCTCCTCTCTTTGTATATCTTATTTCTATCTCTCTATTTCTATATATTTTCTATATATCTTCAGAGAGGTCTGCGTGTGTTTATATAGCACACCCGCATAAATTATGTTACAAAAGAAGTTGTAACAGTCGATTCATATAGACTAAACTAGGACAATCTGGTAAATCTAATCGACGTCTACTAAAGCTGGCATTCAGTTCTATCGGTGGCATGTTCGCTGATTGGGTTGTTCTTAGCCTAACATTGGTAGGACGTTCTCATATGTTGGTGTGATACCCAATTTAGCTCTACTTGACATAGAGTTGGAACTGCACCAGTCGCTTTTCAACGAGTGAAGAACAGGGGCACCTTCCCTATGGGGAAGGTGCCTGAGTATATCGGGGGCCTTCTCCATGCGAAAAGTACTTTATAGTCGTGGGCACCTTCTTGGAAGAGGAATGCACCTATCTTCTATTAGTGCCTTCCTGTCGGCACCTTCCTTATGGGAGGAAGGTGTTTGCCTTCTAGTGGCACCTTCCTTATGGGAGGAAGGCGCTTGCCTTATAGTGGTGCCTTCCTGTCGGTGCCTTCCTTATGGGAGGAAGGTGCTGCTTCTCCTTTGGTGCATTCCTGGAAGAGGAAGGTGATGATCTTCTATTGGTGCATTCCTGGGAGAGGAAGGTGCTTATCTTTCCTTGGTGCCTTACTGGAAGAGGGAGGCACCTACTTTTTCTTGGCGCCTTCCTAGAAGAGGAAGGCACCTACTTTCGCTTGGCACCTTCCTGGAAGAGGAAGGCGCCTACTCCCATTTGGCACCTTCCTGGAAGAGGAAGGCACCTATATTTTCTGCATTGAACCCGAAAGAAACAAAGTGCTAGGTCCATAAAGAGACCTTGACTGATCCAAATCTAACTAAATCAATTGCAATTCCACAAAAACACACTAAAAACACACTAAAACACATAAATTAGATAACACACATAATTTCATCAAATATCTATATAATAATTTATAAAAGTACGCAATCCTTATTATACAGCCGCATAATGATCAAGAAAATGTGTACAAAATATGATCATTTCTGGTGCTCATCATCCCACCACGCCTAACATATGCCATGCCCTCGTGGCATCAAAATTGTAGGTAGCCCTGTTGACTTCTCATCATTGTCATTTCTTGGAGGATTCAGCTGTACCTATAGCTCGAGTCTATCTCTTTTGCATGCTGGAATCTAAAGGTGTGGCTCACCTTTTCCTACACGGAACTGAGGGTGCAGCTGTCAACTGTTATTTTGTCTTTCTAGCTACTACTGGCAGTGATCTAGCCAACATCGTCTCTGTTAATTGGAATGTAGCTTTGATAGCTTACCAGAGGTCAGCGTTCGGAGGTTTGACCGCTACCAGAGGGATATCTAAATTATCCCTCCTAGAATGTACTACTTGGGCCTTGTATAATCTGGTTGCTTTAGGAGTAAGCCCTGCATTCTCATTTACAATGGTAGTGGCCTCCAATTGGGGGCCATATACCCCCATCATTCCAAATACCTCCTCATCATGGAGGGCCATCCCTAGGATGACCCGTAAATATCCTAGAACTGGCTGTCCTCTGTTGGGTTGACATAGATACCAGTGTCCCCCTACATCCTCGAGGTTGCCTTCCGAGTCTCCTTGGCTGCCATCATCTCTTTGAGCAGTCATTCGAATTGTTTTCTCCTCTCTACGAATGGCTGCATATCCCATTTGTCCTCTTCTGGCTCGATGAAGGTCACCTTCACATTCTTTCGAGCCGACCTGGGCCCTTTTCCTCTAGCCTCTGCAAAGAATGTAGCGGCTCGAACAAGGGTTTTCCATTTCTCCTTGGCAAACGTCTCCTCACTTTGAGGGGCCTACTCTAGAGTGTTCTCTTCATTCTATGCTATCATCTCTAGGGGTGCTCCTTCATTCTCCTATCTATCCGATGTCGACCCCTCAGGATCTTCTCCTCCTTCCTCAGGTCTGGGGAGTTCCTCCTTATCCTCTGGTCCTGTCTTCTACTGGAGGCCCTCGTCTTGCTCTGTATCACTTAGGATGATGACAGGGGGTATTATGGGACTTCTCTCACCTTCTCTCCCAAAAATAGAGGAATTATCCCATACCTCTGGGCTGCTTTGTCGGGTGTTTGATCGAATTTCTCTCGAAGAAAATACTCATTCGACAAATGTGGGAGAATTCATCGGGACTTCTTTTACCCAATCAGTTTGGGTCGACGCATTCCTTCTTTCTGTGCCCCTATCCTGAAGTAGCTAGTTTTCCTCTCACAATTGTTGGACTAGCTGCTCGAGCTGGGTGATCCATCCATCTCGTTCCATCAACTCCCCTGAAAGCTTGTTTTGGTAGTCCTCCAAAATTTGCTGGGTCATCCAGCAATTGGTTTTCCATTTGAACGCCTCCTCCAAGGCCGTGTCAACCTAGTCATTATTATCGAAAGTCCCTGCATCTTGTGGGCTTCGGTTTGTCAATTCCTAGAGTGTTTGGGCTGCAACGTCTACTTCTAGGTTTCTTTGTTATTCTTCTATCGAGAGGAGTTTTCACACATGTTTCCTCCTAGGGACTGGTTATGTCAGCCAAAACTCGTCCTCACCGCTAACAAGCAGCACTCCTTCCTCATGCTCGGGCACTAGGGAATGCCCTCTTTCCTCCATGTTTTTGGGCACTGGGGACTGCCCTATTTCCTCTATGAAATAGGGCAATGCCAATTTCTTGACACTCACCATTTCTTCTACAAGGCTTCTCTCTTCTTGCCCTATTTCAGCAACAACATCCTGTCACCTTTCTTGGTCACAATTTTCCTCTGCATCAGGATTCTACCTCTGCACCTCTACATGGTAGACCAGTGCCGATATCAGCCCATGGTGGGCTAAGGTGGATGGTTCCCCCTTCTGGTACCAAGCTGCTTCATCCTTCAAATCATTCACCAGGTAGAATGGTACGTTTAACTTCCTTCCATGCACTAGGTGATTGAGAAACTGCACATGATTAGCATGCAAATGGGTATATTTCTCAGTGCATGTGAAGAATCGAGAAACCTGCTCGAATATCTTTATAGATTCATGGGGAGGCTATTTTTGGGTAGCCCCTCCTTATCTATTTGCACATTCTCCCTTGGCAGTAGCACCTTGACGTACGGATTCAACAGTATGCCCTTGTATACACATTCCCCTGTGAGGGACAATCTAGTCGCCTGTGAGATGAATTCGGGGGTGACTAGAATTTCTACCCCTCGTACCTGAGCCACATCACCCCTCAAGGAGGTGGAAAAATCCTTGGCTGCCTCCATATCCTAGCCTTAACTAACTAGGGTACAATATTCAAGCCATCCCTCGGCCTCAAACTATGTCTTCACCGCCCCTATGATTTTGTTCGTATCACCTGGTTCATTCTTCTTCACTGCATGATTCTTAGACCTTCCTCCCATGGTGCCTTCCCTTACTATGCTATTTTTTTCTATCCTTCCTTCCTCAGGAAGGTGCCTTCTTATAGGGAAGGTGCCTAACCCTAGCAGTTATGGAAGGAACCATATCATTCGCATGCGATTTCGACTATGGGGGGATATGATATTTATGATGGCAGTAGCTTTTTCGGTACTGCATATTTTATAAATAATTATATAACAATTTGAATTAACATGTGCATACCTGATTCAGTGTTTTAGTCATTGTGAAGGCCATTGATTTATTGATTTGTGACATGGGGGAGGGGTATGGTCATCTAGTATCGCTCATTAGTGTGATGCTTCATTCTGCTCGAGGCATTCGAGATGCGTAAGTGTTGGTTGTACGCAAAAGACATTCTTTGGTACCTTCCCCATGTGGAAGGTGTTGATGTGGTGCCTTCCCTATGTTTTCGGTGCTCTCTGAATGGATGTGCCTTTCGGTGGTGGAAGGCGTCTCTGATTGGATGCACCTTTCGATGGTGGAAGGCGTCTCTGATTGGATGCACCTTTTGGTGGTGGAAGGCACCTTCTTGATGATGGCACCTTCCTACTATGGAAGGTGATTCTGAATGGGTACGCCTTCCGGTGGTGGAAGGCATCTTGCTTTGCATGCGCCTTCCCAATGTGGAAGGCACATTGGTCTATATGCGCCTTCTCGATATGGAAGGCTCTTCTGGCTGGATGCACCTTCCCGATGTGGAAGGTGCCTCGGTCTTGTATGCGCCTTCCCGATGTGGAAGGCACCTCCGTCTACATGTGCCTTCCTAATGTAGAAGATGCCTTTGGCTTTTTTTTTTTATGGCACCTTCCATCCACGGAATGTGCCTATTCTTTATAGGGAAGGTGCCTTATTATGGTCAAGCACCTTCTTGATGTGGAAGGCACCTTCTTCTGACTGAGCACCTTCTTTATAAGGAAGACACCTTATTCTTTGCAATCATGTTGTGATTGACTAGGAAAGGGTGATCAAGCCTTCTCAGTCTTGCTTCACGTTGCATCAGCTTCTACCTATGAGTGCTGGTGTTGGAATGCTGAGCCGAATCAGGCCTGGTTTCCCAGATACCTATTCCTCGTGCTGTTAGGTCCTCCATATACAAAAAGAAAATGAAAAGAAAGAAAAATAAAGGTAGTTAGATGCATTTTGTGCCTGTTAGGCCCTGGGTTAGGATGCCTGCAGCTTGCATGCGGGTGTCATCCCTGCAAAACACACTATAAGAAAAACTAAATTAACTAATTTTAGTGAGCATCTCCATGCCCACCATTTTAGCTATTGAGTGTTCGGTTTAACAAGATTGGGTCTTCCCCACGTCTATCTTGGATTCCACTTGCAAGGTTTTGGATGTGCTATAGGGGTGCATTCGGTGGCCATTAACCATTAACATGATGTTACTATCGTCAATTGTTCTAACGCACACTACCCCATTCCTGATGAGCTCTACCACCTCATACGGTCCCATCCATATTTGTATTAATTTACATTTTTTTCCTAGAATCAAGAATCGTACAATAGAAACTTAGGATTTTCATGATCGGTCAACATGGTTTCTCCTACTAAGTCAATGGATTGACCTGGGGGTGAAATGGTCAATCTTTTAATGTTATTCCCATCGAAGATGGTCATCAACCCATCCTGACAGCTGATGTAGGTGTCAACTATTGCCAACCATGGCCTTCCCAGGATGAGCGGGTAACCGCCCAGCCTAGTCTTAGATTGCAAGACTAAAAATTTGATTGGGTATTCCCATGCATCGACTATTACTATTACATCTTCCAACATTCATTTCGGTGCCATGATCGATTGATCGGCCAGTTGCAACACTGTCATAGTGGGTTTTATGTTCATGATATGTAGCCTCTACATGGTCTCTTGAGGCATTACGTTGATGGCTGCTCCAAGATCAACCAATGTATTGGACAAGGAATGTCCCTCAATTTTTACAATCAGCATCGGGCTACCTGGATTTGCATACTTTGGATGGCACATTTTGCCCATCATAAAATATGCCAATTGACCCATGACATTGATAGTATGGGTTTCTATTCATTCGGGATTCCTTAGAAACATCTCTCTTATCACCTTGGTATATATCGGTACATCTCGAATGGATTGAAATAATGGAATTTTCACGGTGAGGTTCTTCAAGCTAGACAAGATATCGAACTCCGATTGCATTACTTTCCTCTATTCTTGTAGCCTATTGGGAAATGGAGCCTTTACTCTCTTAGGTGTTTCTTCTATCACCTCTTCTACAAGAGGTGTTTTTACTTCTTCCTCCTCTTCTATTAGTGGAGGCGTTCCTACTCCTAGTTGTCTACTAGACCTAAGCTGAATATGGTACATCGGATACATCTCACCCTCCACATTGTATGTTGGCTGATTCACCTTGTTATTCAAATTTTCCATCGGTTGTGCGGGTAGCTGTGTAGGTCTTACTGCTAGAAATTTCATTAAGTTCTATTGGGGGTGAGCTGGTGTTACATTCTATGGAGCCTAATTCCATGAAGTGTGGCCTCTCCACTATTTCCCAGGATATGGATATGGCATCCATGGCTGCTAGTTCGGGAATGCTACTGGGGGTGCATTAGACTAGGGTGATGGACCCCACCACCCCATGTTAGGTGGTTGAGGTGGACCTTAGTGCATGTATGGTACTCATCCATATGATGGCATTTTGATTGGCATATTCCCCGTAGGGGGTTGTGGCCAACTCTTTTGATTGCATATAAAATAGGCATCCGCACTTTCAGCTTCCTCCTGATTACTGGGCAGTTGTGGACAAAATCAGGTTTTATGGTTCAACCTGCACACAACACATACTCTAAATTTGTTCTCTAGGAATGCATTCTTTGCATGCTTCCCTCTGCATTTTGGACAGAAATAAGCCAATGCTACTTCATTTTATTGCTTCTTCTTCTCTAACAACAACGTATCCATATGCAATGCTAGAGACGAGAGCATTTCACTCTTTAAATATTCCAGCATGTTACCTATTTCTATCTTCATGACTGAAGTCGTCACTTTCATGGCTCTAGAAGTGGTCTTGACTCTCATCCTTGAGTATTTCTAGCATAATTATCGAATGTCTTCCATCATGTGCTGGTAGACATCATCTCCAGAAATCATGTTAATAGCCTCCAGTGATTCATTGGTAAGTCCTCTCAAACAGATGCTTTTGAGGGACTTATCAGATAGTCTCGTGTGAGGAGATCATTGAAGATTAAAGTTGAATATCTCCCAGTATTCCTCGAGAGACTCATCTTCTTTCTACGTCATGCTCAGGACCTCCTCTCTGGAGTCTCTTGCTCTCCCAAAATCTTGGTATTGTTTTAAAAAGAGCCTTTTCATTTGATCCCAAGTGGCAATGTGTTTGTCTCCTAGACCGATGAACCACCACAGAGCTGCATCATCCAACATGGAAGGAAAGAGTTTTAGCTTATGCGTATCAGATTTTTAGTCCACAAACCTGCATAAGACATCAAACCTGAATAAAAATAGGTTAGGGTCCTCAGCTGGGTATCCTCTAAAGGTTGGAAGGTGACTAGGGGATACGTTCTTCATTTTGGTATCTCCTACTCCTTCCTCAATCAGGAAAGTAAAGCTAGATGAGACTTCTTCATTGTTAGCCATTTTTTCAAGAAATGTGGTATCAAATGCAGTGTTTATGGCCTTATGGTCATTTAAGACTTTTTGAGTCAAGGCTTTGAGGTTGTCCGGTGCTATCGTCCGATCTTCTAAAGCTTTCCACAACAAGGCTTCCTCTAAGGGTGTCCTATTAAACAGGGGATTTATGATGATTCATTCTTCCCCACGTTGATGGGATGAGGAGGCACTTTGCACAAAGTGTGGCTCTTCACTCCAATGGATTGCTAGTGGGTCAAGCGAGTCTAATTCAAATTCAAAATGCTCGGTTGACTCAGGTTCTAATGGATTAGTTCTTATAAACCATCCGTCTAGTCCTATTCTTCTCTAAGAACTCATACAAGGTTAGATGGGAGGTTTCTAGGTATTGTAAATAATCTATTTGAGACGCTTCCCTGACAACAGTGCTAAAATGTTGCGGGCAAAACAAATTTAACTTTTTCCTACTTTTGTCACATGCCCATGCATTTAATTTATCAACCCATGGAGCTTCGTAAACTTGTGAAGGGTCTGAATAAGATTTCTTACAATACCACTTGAGATGAGTCTGCTAGTTCTACTATTGGGGGTGTTTCAAACGGTTGTCAATTATTCACGCACTCCTTAATAATTTATGTAAACAAACGATTAAATATACAAGAATAAAATGTCCACACATTACTAGAAATGAACCTACTGCAAATAATGGAAATATCAATGCGACAAACAATCTTATAAAATAATAAACTAATCTACAAAAGAATACAGGAAAATTAGGGAAAGAAATATTGGCTTGGAGTGGTCCCAGGCTCCAGCAGCTTCCTCCCAGCTGAACACACACTTAGAAATCTTAGAACTATATTCCAATTATCAAAGTATTACAAAAATATTCTATTTCCTCTCTCTGTATATCTTATTTCTATATATTTTCTATATATATTTAGAGAGGTCTGCATGTGTTTATATAGCACACCCATAGAACTTCTATTACAAAATAAGTTGTAATAGTCAATTCATCCCAGACTAAACTAAGATAGTCTAGTAAATGTAATCGACGTCTACTAAAGCTGGCATTCGGTTCTATCGATGGCGTGTTCGTTGATTGGGTTGTGCTTAAATTGGAATTGGTAGGACATTCTCATACGTTGGTGCGATCCCCAATTTAGCTCTACTTGACGTAGAGTTGGAACTGCACCAGTCTCTTTTTTCCACATCAAGATTTTTTGGTCAACAGGCAAAGAACAGGGGTGCCTTCCCTATGTGAAAGGTGCCTGAGTATATCGGGCACCTTCTCCATGCGGAAGGTACCTTATTGTCGTGGGTGCCTTCCTAGAAGAGGAAGGTGCTTATCTTCTATTGGTGCCTTCCTATCGGCACCTTCCTTATGGGAGGAAGGCGCTTGCCTTCTAGTGGTGCCTTCCTTATGGGAGGAAGGCACTTACCTTCTAGTGGTGCCTTCTCATCGGTGCCTTCCTTATGGGAGGAAGGCGCTGCTTCTCCTTTGGTGCCTTCCTGTAAGAGGAAGGTGTTGACCTTCTATTGGTGCCTTATTGGGAGAGGAAGGCGCTTGTATTTCCTTTGCACCTTCCTAGAAGAGGAAGGGACCTACTTTCGCTTGGCACCTTCTTGGAAGAGGAAGTCACCTACTTCCGCTTGGTGCCTTCCTGGAAGAGGAAGGTGCCTACTTATGTTTGGCACCTTCCTAGAAGAGGAAGGCCCCTACTCCCATTTGGTGCCTTCCTGGAAGAGGAAGGCGCCTATCTTTTTTGCATTGAACCAAAAATAAAAAAATCTCCAAGTCCATAAAAAGACCTTGACTAATCCAAATCTAACTAAATCAACTGTAATTCCACAAAAACATATTAAAAACACATAAATTAGATAACACGTATAATTTCATCAAATATCTATATAATCATTTATAAAAGTACGTAATCCTTATTATACAGCCACATAATGATCAAGAAAATGTGTACAAAATATGAGCATTTCTAGTGCTCATCAATCAACAGATCACCATCAGGCTAAGGGTCCCTCCAAAAATCAATTGTCTGGCCATCCCCCAATTTCTCTATTTCTCATTTTTGAATGTCTGAGCGACTCTTAACATCGAGTCTAGGCATGTGTGTGGGGGGATAATCCTCTTGCTTTATAACTGGTTAATGTGATGATGTAATTCTAGTGGCATATTCCATGATTGGAATTCCATTTACGTTAATACCTATCTATCTATCTTAACAATGCTTGACTAGAAGGTGTTGGTAATGGAAAAATATGAGATATAATATTGATACAAGAGATTACAATATATAGGCAGGAGGCCTATACAAGAAAGTGATAAGTTTCAAGGACACATGTCATAACTAATAGATAAAGTACACATTAACTCTAATATTTCCCCCCATTTTTTTAAATGTTGAAGGAGTATGCTCTCCATCCATGAGATGAATAAAAAACTAGAAATTTTAAGAAAAATAATGACTGCCAATTTTTTAAGAGTGATTTGGAGGTTAAGATTTTATTTTCTATTTTTTCCATAGAAGTAGTTTCTCGAAATAAATGAAAAATGGGAAACAAAATTTTTATTCCATTTAATCTTGTTGGTGATTTGGTTCAGTTTGTAGGTTTTATATTTGCAGATCTCTACGGTGGGGACTGCATTGAGAAAATGGAGAAAAAATGAGGGGGGATTTCCATGAAGGAAATCCCCCTCAAGCTCACAAGTTCAAGAAAGCACCCTGAGCTCTGATACCAAATTTTGGTAATGGAAAAATATGAGATATAATATTGATATAAGAGATTACAATATATAGGCAGGAGACCTATATGATAAAATGACAAGTGGCAAGGAAACATCATAACTGAAATAAAAAGTATACATTAAATCTAATAGAAGGAAGATCCCTAAAGAAATTTTTGGGTCATTAAGGACCTGACTGCAATTACTCAGATATTTAGTTTTTAGAATAATTTCAAAAAAGTTACAAACCTTTGAGCCAAACAATGTATCTATAATTATTTTCACCAAGGAGAAATTTAGAAAGGAAATTAGCAGATCACCATTAGGCTAGGGGTCCCTCCAAAAATCAATTATCTGGACATCCCCCAATTTCTATCTTGCTCCTTTCAAAATTTCTGAATGACTCTTAACAATGCTTGACTAGAAGACAAAGCCCTAAAGAAAGGTTGGTTCATTAAGGACCCGACTGCCATTACTTAGGTATTTAGCTCCAAAAGTACCCAACTGGAGAATCATTAAAAATCAAAGAGAACATTATTGAAGAGAAGCAATATTTGATCAATTTCAACCACTTTTTCCTAAATCCAAATTTGGCTATGACTTTGAGAAGGAAGTCCTAATACATCCTATCTAAGCTTTCTTCATATCTAGCTTGAGAGGGATCCCAACTCTACCACTCTTGATAGTGGAATGAATAATCTCACGCACCACTAGGATCCCATCAAGGAATTATCTTCCTACTACAAAACCACTTTGAGGTTGATCAATGGTCACTGAAAGGAGAAATTTAAGCCTATTAGCCATTGATTTTGTCATAATTTTGAAAATAGTATTACAAATAATAATGGGTCAAAAATATTTAAACTCGTAAGCACCTATTGAATTAGAAATTAAAACTAGGAAGGTAGACTTGACATCAGAGGGGATCAAATTTGAAAGTTAAATTTATTTTAAATCTGGATAGATATATGCCCCTACAATGTGCTAGAACTTCTAAAAAAATATTAGAGGGAAACCATGCGAACCCAATGCTTTAAGACCCCCTGTGGAAAAGACTATTTCTTTTATTTCTTCATCTATGAAAGGATCACATAGCACCGTATTCATATATTCTTAGACTACATGGGGAATATTGAGAAAGAGCCTATCTTAACCTACAAGTCCTTGGAAACATTAGAACAAATAAGATTTTTAAATTAATCAATTGCTTATTCTTTGATTTCCTCGATGTCATCAGTTAAGACTCCATAGGGTTTCAAAATTTTCTTGATTCTATTATTGCTCCTATACCTCGAGGTAGAGGCATGGAAAAATTTTGTGTTCCAATCTCATTCACTCAGCCAAAGATCCCTATATTTTTGATGCCACATGACCTCTTATTCAGCAAGAATATTATGCACCTCCGATAACAACCTTATTTTTTTGAGACTCGATTCTCTCACCAAGTCAAATTTTTCAAGGCAGAGTTCCAGCTCCTTAATTTGTTCACATAGATCCTTTTTCTTTAAATTCACATTACCAAAAATATTCCTATTCCAAACCTTCAAATTAGCTTTGATGAATCTTATCTTCCGGTCCAGGGATATGAGAGAACCTAAAAAACTATGCAACCACCACTCCATAGTTCTTGGATTTAAATATGTATGCTAAATCCACATCGCTTAAAACCTAAAAGTTCTAGGAAAAACCTATATTCTAAACTTTCTCTAGAACTAGCAGATTATGATCAGGAAGCCATCTTGGGAAGGGAGAAAAGAGATGCATATCCAAATAAATAAATCTATTCCTTGGAAACCAAGACTATATCATGCATTATCTAGATGTTTTGGCTTCCTAACCATCTGTTGCTCCAGGTAAATCTAAAACTTTTTGGGTCAATATCCATCAGTTCGTGAGAGTTGACAAAAGAGGCAAAATATTCCATACTATTACTGACCCTGATACCTCCTTTTTTGTTAGAGGGATAAAGAGCAGTGTTAAAATATCCTACCAAAATCCAAGCTTCACCTTTAAAAATTTCTCTCATGGAACTCGAAGAATCCCATAATACGGATCTATTTGGGCCTAAATTTGGGACGTAAATATTATAGGTCATCCATTTAAAAATAGAAATTTTAGAACAAAACAACATATCTATTACTTTATATGAAATTAAGAGGGTTGAACATTCTATAAATTTGGGATTCCACATGCATAGAAGACCTCCTGAAGCACCATCAACTGAATTCACCACAAGATCGACCTATTTCCATATTTTTCTTTTGAGTATTTCTGCACAACTACTATCCATTTTAGTTTCCTAAATAAGAATAATATCTGGATTAATATCTTTCCTAATAGAAGCTAAAACTCATTTGTTGGAGAGCCCATTCAGGCCCCTAATATTCCAAGAGAGCAACTTCATTTCCATTGATTGGAGCATTTTCCCCCATTAGGATATTGGAGAGAGTGGTACTATGAGTCTAGCTTGAGATGTTTACCTTTGGACTCATTTTTCTTATCAAACTTTTATTGGGATTGGAGTCCATATCCTATATCTAAATCTACCTCTCGTATATTTAAGGCTTTTTTAGAAGGTTTTCCTACCTTCCAATTTACTCCAACATCAACCTAAACTTTTTGGAGGCTTCTTATTTTTGGTATAGAGTTCCTTACACTAGAGGATCCCTCCCTAAGGATTAGGGACCCTTTCACTTTTTCTTGTTTTTGATGAGAAAATAGCTTAGCCAAGGCCTTAAATGGAGACTCCACCTCGATTGAGATCTTAAAAGGAGAATCTTCCTTGACCAAGGCCTTCAAAGTAGATCTTACATTAGCTAATGCCTTCTAAGGAGAGCCTAAATATTGCAAGGCCTTATGTGGATATCCTAACTCCTCCACCACCATTTTCTGTAGGAATCTAATCTCTTCCAAAATTATGTCTTATGATTTCAAACAAAGAAATAAGTTTTTAAGAAACTCCTGGGGAGTACTAGTCTTAGTAATCAAATCTTCAAGGCACACTGGAGGAAGACCTTTGTTAGAGCTAGCTAGGGCTTGCACTATTTCCACACTAGGGTTACTAACATCCATTGTTAGGACTTGTTCCACCATCCTTTCACCTTCAATGGGAGATGAAGTTTTGGTTGAGTAGCACTAGTTGGAAAATTTTTCTCTTGGACCTAAGTCTTGCTCAATTGCCTTTTAGCCTAATTATTCTTTGGTGGGGCTTCTTTATTGGAAGCATTATATGAACACATACCTAGAGAATGCCCAAATTTCTTGTAGACAAGGTAAAACATAGGCCTATTATCATAAACAATAAGTTGAAACTAGAGCCCATGTTTATAAATGAGCTCAATGTGACCAATCAGATCAGCCTCTGGATCTACCATCACACACATTCAAGTAAAGATCATCCTAGACTTGGCTCTAGTTTTTTATTCAATCATAAAAATATCCCCATTATCTTTGGCAATGCCTCTTAGAATATCTTCATGCCACAAATGGAAATGTAAATGTAGGAGTCTAACACATAGGAAAGCCAAATTCACTTTCTGAGTTTTGGTATTAAAATTTGGGCCCCACTTACATAGAAAATACCCCCTTTTCTAAAAAATATGGTCCTCTATATAGGATGTGCTTCTTATCCTCTTTTCCATTGATCTTGCTAAGGAAGAACATATTTGACACCACAACTATATCAAGATAACCCTAGGGTTTCCATCTGTTCAAATCCCATATTTGAATGGAGTCTAGGTCTGACCTACCTCCCAAAAACATACCAATCAAGTTTCAAGATCCTTCCTCCATAGTGACATCCAATAACTCATCTAAAATCACCAATTTGTTGCATGAGGAAGAAATTTAAAAAATAACTTTAAATTTATAGGAACCGTAATTCTTAGCAATAATCACAACAAAGGAGAACTCACATAGATCAAAAGTATGTCCATGCCTTTGGGACCCACCCATGGGATTATCAAATGGACTTTTGAGATCAAAAAGCATAGAGAATTTAACATATTTTTCCACCCCCTCATGAGTTGGATCCTCGATAATATACCCCCCTTGAACATCACCAACCTGAGATACAACCACATATCTTACCCCCATTGATCCACCATTCTCCTTGCATTCACAATCCTTCTTGCTTTATGACTACACTTTTCCACTCACACTCATTTTTAAATTCTTATACCACTATAGTTTCTTCTTCATTTGCATACTTAACACATACATGAATATTAACTTATTACACTGATACAAAAGTAACACTCGAGAGCAAGATGCAAGGAAATAGCACAATGAAAATTGTCTTTGCATTCAAACCAAAAATATATTTATAGGCATGTCTACCTTTACAAAAGTGGCATTTAATGCACCCAATCCATGTGAGCATTAAATGTTGTACAATATGATCCATGTGAAAGGGATAATATTAGAGAATTAAATATTAATCCCTATCATTCCTCCCCACCATAGAAGCATTGGACTCCAATGCATCCAAAAGGGAGGGAAAATCATACCAATATGAGCAAGCAATGACTCCAGCTCGATCCACCGAGCCTGGTGAGGAAGCTCTCCATGGCGTGCAACTAGATACGAAGTGGATGAACCCTGGCTGGTGTGTCGAGTCCTAGTGTCAAATAGATGATCCTCCTCCAATGGAAGCTAAAAATCTGGAACAACATCGGTAGGATGACTGATGACAGGTGGGCTCTCTAATGTGGACTCATGATATGGTCGGAGTAGATCAACATTGACAACATCATGTATACCCAAGTGTGTTGGTAGGTCCAACCGGAATGCATTCTTGGATAGTTGTTGGATGATAGTGTAAGGCCCATAATGAAGAGGTTTGATCTTGCTATGTGCCTTCTCTAGAAATCTGTGATGATCAAGGTACAACCAGACTCTATCACCTATCTAAAAGGAGTGTGGAACACGATGATGGTCCATTGCCTATTTTTGCTACTATTGTGTCTTCTACAAGATTTGGATAACTTTGGACTGGAGCTGTTGTAGGTGCTGGATGAAGGATTATGCTTTATCTTGTTCTTTCTGCATGTGGATTGTGACTAGAGATGGAAGAGCCAAGGGTAACTCATATGGAGCAACTGGTTGAAAACCTAGATAGACCTCAAAAGGGGAATGACCTATGGAAGAATGGATAGCTCTATTGTATGCATGCTCAATATGAGTTAGACTCAAATCCCACTTGGCTAGTGATGAATGGTGGAAGACATGAAGACTTTGAACAAGTGTACGAATGACAACTTATGTTTGACCATAAGACTGGATGAAAAGTTATGGAAAAATTAAGGGATACACCTAATAATTTCCACAAAGACCTCTAGAAATGATCGATAAAATGGGAGTCATGATCAGACACAATACTTGTGGGAAGACCAAATGATCGCCAGATGACATCAAAGAACAGTTGGGCTAAGTCTATAGTAGAACTTATTTTTTGACATGGAATGAACTTAGCCATCTTACTAAATGATCGACTATGATAAATACACAATCATGGGAAAACCACTGACAAGATCCATAGATATACTTTTCCAAGGATGAGATGCAATGGGCAAGGGCATACTAAGACCAAGCTTACGGTTGGATGACTTAGACCGACTACAAGGGACACACTATTTTAAGTACTTGAGGACATCTCGTTGCATGTGTGGCCAATAGAAGAATCTCTGCAGGTGGTGAAGGGTTTTATGCTTGCCAAAATGACCACCATAGAGGGTGGAATGAGCCTCTCACAAAAGTGAAGGTCTGCTCTCAATGGGAACACAAAGTTTATCTAGACGGTAAAGCAACCCCTCCTTGAGATGGAAATCCTGAAAGGGACTCAAATTAGAGGAGGTTGGATGCTGTAAATATTGATAAACTATGGCAAAGTCTGGGTCCTTAGGATACTCAGAAGGCCAATATTGGAACCCCAAGTGAGAGGTAGTGACTATGGTTAAGGCATGAGTAGATGGAGGATGACTGAGACAATCGGCAATAGAGTTTTGACTCCCTTTCTTGTATTTGATAACTAAGTGAAATTGTTGAAGATAGGAGGCCCATTTCATGTGGCATGCTTCTTGAATCTTGGTTTGGGATTGAAGAAATTGCAATGGCAAATGATCAGTGTGGACAATAGTTTCCTTACCAAGAAGATAGTGATGCCAATATTTGATAGCTTGAACTAAGGCATAGAGTTCCTTATCATAAGTGGAGTAGTTCTATTTTGTTGTGGAAAAGGACTCAGAATGATAAGCTATGGGATGGCCATTTTGTTTGAGAACAACACCAAGGGTAAACTGAGAGGCATCAATTTCTATTTCAAAAGGCTGTTAGAGATCAAGAATGGCTAAAATAGGAGTTGAACAAAGCTTATCTTTGAGAGTAGTAAAAGCTTGGGTATGGGCATCTATCCAATGAAAAATATATTTGGCCTTAGTCAAGGAATGCAATGGAGTAGCAATTGTGGAGTAGCCTAGAATGAATTTGTGGTAGAAGTTAGCAAGGCCAAGGAAACTCCATAGTTCAGTGATGTTGGTGGGAGGAGGCCATTTGAGAAGAACTTCAACTTTGGCAGGATCAACTTGAATACCTTCAGCATTAATGATGAAACCAAGGTATGAAATGGATGTTTGGCCAAAGGAGCACTTTTTCATACTGGCATACAACTGATTCTTTTGAAGGATGGCAAGGACATGCTCAAGATGTTGTAAATGTGTTGGCTAGGTCTTGGAAAAGATCAAGATATCATCAAGATAAATAATTACATATTCATCTAGGCACTCACGGAACACTTCATTCATGAGCCTCATAAATGTAGCTGGAGCATTAGTGAGGCCAAAGGGCATAACCAACCATTCAAACAAACCCATATTAGTCTTGAAAGTTATTTTCCAAGTATCTTCTACCTGTATTCTAACCTGATGGTAGCCACTTTTAAGATCAAGTTTGTTGAAGAATTTAGCACCTTGGAGTTGATCTAACAAGTCATCAATGTGAGGAAGGGGATACCTATTTTTTATAGTGATTTTATTGAGTGCCCTAAAATCAATACAGAATCTCCAAGTACCATATTTTTTTAGAACAAGTAAAATGGGTGAGGCACAAGGAGAAGTGTTGTGTTTGATGAAGCCCTTATCCAACAATTCTTGTAATTGTTTCTTTATTTCATCATACTATAAAATGGATTACCTATACATTGAAACATTTGGAAGAGGTGTTGCTAGAATTATCTCAATTGTATGATTAATTGCCCTTTCAGGTGGTAAAGAAGTGGGCTCCTGAAACACACTTTCATACTTGTGCAATATTTTGTTCACTTGAGAATTAGTGTTGTTTTTAGGCCCTTTTGCTTGTGTTGGCTGTTCTTGTTGATGAATGAAAATTAGTGCAAGTGCTTGAGCATTATTAGTGGCTTTTCTAGCTTGGTGGCAAGTAAGCAGAAGATTAGTGGAGTGCTTTTAATGAGAAAGTGCTTTTGATATTTTTGTAGTGTGTATGTGTTCTTATATGCATCATATGTTGCTCTCCTATCATATTGGTAAGGTTTACCCAGAAGTAACCCACAACAATCCATTGGTGTGACATCACACATGATCGAATCCCAAAACTTGGGGCCAAATGCAAATGTGATGGTGCACATGTGTGTGATTTTTGATGTGTTTGTGATATCCTTCCACCCAAGAGAGTAGGGGTGAGGATGTTTTGATGTAGGGAGCTTGAGCTTATCGACAATGGACTGTGCAATCAGATTCTTTTATGATCCATTGTCGATTATACAATCTACTGCAAAGTTATGGAGCAAGTGAGCCCGAGTGACAAATAGATGGTCACGATCACCGGCTCTAGAATAGTGATTCATGAGTGTTACATTATTGAGTTGCCCTCTCAACTCCTCATAAATTTCTTCTTCACCAGTAGTCTCGATGGGGTTATCACAAGTTCCCTCATCAAACTGTACAAAAATATTCTTCTTCTTTTGTAAGTGTGGACATTGAGTTTTATCATGGCCTTGCCTCTTACAATAGTTACAAAATTTAGCATTTGGAGCATGAGAGAATGAAGAAGAAGAGGAAGAAGAAAATGAATTTTTAGAAGTAGGGGATGAGTAAGAAGTGGGAGTAATAAAAGAAGAAAATGGGAAGATCTCTTTATTTCTGGTTGATGCTTGTGCCCATCTTCTCTCGATCCACCGGAAGAGTAGCGAGGCTCCCTCTATTGTGCCATGAACTTCTCCTCAGCTAGCTGCACATGCTTGAAGGCATCATCCAATGTAGTGCAAGTAGTATATTTGATCTCCCTATAAAAGTGTGCGAGAAGACCACTTTTAAACTTTGCAATCAAGACAACATCATAATATGAAATGCCAAGTAAGACTCGAAGGTGGTTGAAGTGATGAATGAAGTCCTGTATAGATTCCCTCTTGCCTTGACAGAGACATAGCCATTGATTCAGTAAGTCATCCTCATAATTTTATGGATAAAATGAGGCCTTCAAAACTTGTACCATCTCCTCCCATGTACAAATTTGGTGATTGGATATGAGGACTTTGGTGATGTTGGAAATTTTGAGCTTTGCAAATGGAACCTTTTCCTCATCAAGAGTGTGTGTATAATCAAACCAAGTCTCCATGTCAAGGATCCAACTATTGAGTACATCAGGGTCTCGAGAACCTTCATATATTTTTACTTCACACCTTGGATGAGGAGGATGGGAGGAACATTGAAGGTTTTGCAACTTGGTAGCTATTTCCACCAGTTTTTCATCATGGGTTGTAGTGATTTCAGCCAAATTTTCAACAATGGCCATGTTTGTAGCCATAGGTCTACTAGGAGTGGCCAAAGGATTTATGATTCACTAGTTCAGGCAGAAAAATGAGAATGGACAAAATGATAAAAAATTATTTATAATTTTTTATTGGTACCTCCCCTCCAGATTGGCAATTTAATTTGAATTTGACCAAGGGACCCAAACATGAATTCAATGGCAAAAAATGGCCACGATACCAAAGGTTGCGATGTACCAGAACCAATTTACCAACACCAAATTTCAATTATCAACAATGATCATAACACCAATGGTCATCGTGAACCAAAACCAAGATATAAATTCTACATAATACATTATGCACTCATTCAGGCATTGAATACAAGAGATCATGGCGATGGGAATCAAGCGATAGTTGACCAATGGGAATCACGATGGATATAAAAGACAAGACAAGCAATGAAGGCCAAGACATGACTGACAGGTGGGGACATGACTGCAAGTTCATATAGGTATTGTGATAGGCAAAACATGACTGATAGGTTAGATAGGCATGGGTGCATGGTAGGTGATTGTAGGATATATCAGTGTGGATGCTACAGGATGGAGTGAAGATGATATATCAGGTGGCAGTTGTCTTAATGGGGGTCCAATCATAGGTTCGGGTAGCCAGCATAATATGGCTACAAAAAAAGGGAGCATTAGATAAAAAAACACCAAAAAATACTTCCCACTATTGTATGTGGTATATAACTCTCAACTATGATTTTAAAACGAACACCCATCATAAAATACCTTGTCATCGAGAAAATTTTGACCAAAAATTTTAGGAGATCAAACTTTATTTACAGCCATTAATTTTTCTTATCATCGAAAGAGGTTTTGGATGCACCAAAAAATGCATATGACATCAGACTACTATGAAGGACTATGCTTTTAATGTGAATTGACATCAACCAATGCAATGAGGATGATCTCATGATAGGTTGTCACTAGAAAAAGGGCTTTGGATGCATCAAAGGTTATCGAGTGTGTTAGAAAATCTTTGTTACACACTAGAGGTAGCGCTGCATAGCAGATCATTGATTGTGGACCAAAAATGGTGGATATGTGACCTTCAGTGGTAGGTGGATAATTTTGTTGCAGGAATGATATATTTGTGCCCCTCAACCATGGCACTCAATGGATATAATATTTTGAAGATACACATCGATGATGGTGAATGGTAAAATGAAATTGAACAATGTAGAATGGATGATCATTGTCCATTCCTTAATGTTTTATCATTGGGTTGTGTAGGAGAGACGTCGGAGGTATAATTTTGACAAGAGTGGCACCAGATTACGTTGATCAAGATTTGTGAGTTGATATGTTCTACCTATGCTCTGCAACTAACCAAAATAATCACCAAGTGCATACAAAGGATGGAACGATGTTGTTCTCCCTTAGATATCTAAGCCAAAATCAACAAACCAAAAATAATATCCATCGAATGGATCTCCTCCAGAGGCACCAAGTGAAAATATTCAAAGATTGCAAAATTACATCAAGAAAATGATGAATCCAAGGATGGCTACTTGAATCAATAGTTGAAATTGAGAGTCAGAGGGACCCAACTAGCTGAGGATTAATAGTCATAGGGATTCCAGTGAGAGTTTTTGAATGAGGAGTGCTCTAATGTGAATGCATAAAAGTAAAGAGTGTTCCTCCAATACCAATATTTGTTGGTGGTTTTCTTGTTCCTCTTTTGAACCAAAATGTCCTAGAGGAAGAGGATACTCACCTATCCAACACTCATATCTGATACCAATGATACGAAATTAACACTAAATAGAAATATGCAAGTAAATAGCACAATGAAAACTAAGATGCATTTACAGCCAAAAATATATTTATAGGCATGTCTACCTTTACAAAAGTGATATTTAATGCACCCAATCTATGTGAGCATTAAATTTTGTACAATATGATCCATGTGAAAGGGAAAATATTAGATAATTAAATATTAATTCCTATTGAGTACATTAGGGTCTCGGGAACCTTCATATATTTTTACTTCACACATTGCACACACTATTATATGACATTTGCACACTTTCACACTCTACAAAATTGCACACATTGTTACATGACACTTGGACATATCCTACACATAGGCACATACTTTAGGGAAATATGAATCATACACCTAAACTATTGAATCACACACTAATGTAATATTGCAATGGTGCCATGGGGTACATTCACTTCTTAAAAATAATGTAATATTTTTCAACACCCTCATGCATTACATTATTTGGTTATTGAATACTTTAGTCTTCAATATTTTATTATTTTTTTTCCCTTTACTTTAGCTCTAGTATTTATTGATATTTTGGTTTTGATATGCTGACCTATTTCCTATAGTATTCATTTTTATTTTTTTGTGATCCTAAAAACATTTTAACATATGCATGATCCTATATAATTATGATATATTTATTTTGTTTATGGAAAATGCCCCAAATGGGATGCCACTTTTGGGTAAGTCCCAAAGAGGGAGAGGTATCTATTCCACCAAAAATACCTAAGGCTCGTACCTAGCCTACCCCCTTTCACACACTCAATGAGTAGGCCTAAAAAAACAAAAAAATTAACAAACAAACACAAAACACAAACAAACACAACATAAAAAAAAAACAATAAAACAAACAAACAAATAAAAACCACAAAACAAACAAAAACAACATAAAAGCATAAAAACAACAAAAAACTCAAAAAAAAAAACAAACAAACATAAAAATAAAATAAAATAAAATAAAAAATAACAAAAAAACACAAAACACATAAGAAAACCATAAAAACAACACACAAACACTTAAAAAAAAACAAAAACATGAAAAACAACAAAAACACAAAAAAGAAAAAGAAAAAACACAAAAACATAAAAAATAACAAAAACAAAAAAAAAAACACAAAAACAAAATAGTACAAAAACACACACACCCATCGAAAAAAAAAAGGAAAACAGAAAAAACAAAACACAACTACGACCTTTCTAGGCCAAAATACTATTAAGGCAAGGTTCAACAGAGGAAACATAGGAAAGATAAGTATAAGCTAGGGAACTAAAATACCTTGAACGAACTAAAGAGAAGCAAAAACAAAGCAAAAAGGATCTAGGTACCTCTTTTACTAGAGTTATCCAAATAAAGGATAAAAAGTAGAGCTTCCCTTATTTGTGAATCCCACCATCTGGGAGGGTGGCCATAGCAAGTAAGATCATCTTTGTCTAATGCCCAATTAGCTAAAGCATTATCACTCTTATTCTGTTCTCTGACCACATGATTGTAATCCATTTTCAAAAAGCCCATTTAGATTAATTGAATCTTCTCAACAATTCTTTTTATTCTCCAATCAACCTTATGATTCTTAGAAGGAGTTTTCAAAATATTAATCATGAGTTGGTAGTTAGATTTAACCAACACTTTTTCCCATCCAAACTTAGTAACCTCTTGAAGGCCTTTAAGGATACCATACCCATTTGTAAGGTTATTGGAAAGGATACCCAAATTCTAAGCAAAAGTGAAAACCACTGAGCCATATGAAAGTCTACCAATTCCTCCTACACTAGTTTTTTTAGGGTTCCCCATAGAGGCTCCATCAGTATTGACTTTTACATAATCCTTAGGATGAGGCTACCAATTCCTTGTTCTTTCAATCTTGCAATTACTCATATTCCCTTTATGTCGGTTGCCCTTAGAAGAGTTAATCTTCAATATTTGCATCACTTGATCTTATTTTTTATGGGATTTTTAGGGGTGATTAAGGAGCTTTTGAACTGGTTCAACTAATATGGCAATGGTATTTTTCTAGATATAGTGAATATCCTTTATTTCTTAATTGAAAATCTGGTTGTTCCTATTATTCCAGATATTCCAAGATAGAATGGTAGAACCCATCCAAACTAATTGCTTAATGAAATGATCAACACCCTCTTGTTTATGCAAATCCCTCCAAAGTTGTTCAAAAGTAGAAAAATTGGACCACTGTAAGCCAAGTAATATGGCCATTATCCTCCATAGCTCAGATGCTAAGGTACACTCAATAAAAATATGGCTAAGTTTTTCCACATTCTTTCCACACATTTCGCATCTAAAAGGGCCATGAAAAGCACCTTTCATAAGTTGCTCACCAGTTAGCACCCTACGATGCAATAAAAGCCAAATAAAAAACCTCACCTTAGGCCAAATATTTTGAGCCCACAACTAAGAAATTATGTCATAAAACTGGTTGTTATTATATGGTATAATGCAAAAAAACCTTGAGCAACTGAATACTCACCCTTAGTAGTGTTGTTCCATACAAAAAAATATTTATCATGGGACCAAGAGAGAGATATCATATGCAGGATGCATTGGATGTCTTGTTTTTGAATTTTTGGAATTTGAATAGGTCAGTCCTCAATACGGATATATCAATATGATATCTTAATCCATCTATACTGCACTTCAATTTTCTTTTTATGATTTGTTCTTGGTTTAGTCTTCTCACAAATTCTACAATTCTAGAATGGTCTAGATTTCAACTTCAGGCTTTTATCTATTTCTATAATCTTATTTTCATCTGTTTTTGAAACATTAGCACCATTATAAACTTTTGGATGATTTTATTTTTTATCCTTTTTGAAAGTATCTATAATGCTTGTTGTAAGGGCTCAAATTTCATTTCCATCTTCAACTTCTTCTAACTCTTGAACCTCTTGCATTTTCTAAACTAAATGTGTCTTTTGATTTTTATCTTAGTCTTTGTTGTTGATCTTTTCCATATTGATATTGAGGTAAATATTAACTTGGCTATTTTTTTTTAAAAGGTCTATTCATTTGATTTTCTTGATTCAATAAATTATATTTACAAAATTTTGTAGTTTGACCCTTTTTCCTGCATATGTGTTAGTATCTCTATTTTTATTTACGCTGAGACTATGATAATGGTACATTTTTTTTGGTACATTTTCCTTTGATATCAAATTATTATTATTCATTTCATCCTTGACTAAATATTGCACTTTAAACTATTGAAGAACATTGACTAATTCATCAAATTTTGTTGTCTTATTTAGCGCTTGAAGTGATGTGACTAAATGTTTGCAACTTTTTGGAAGTGTTCTTAGTTCAACTTGGACAAGAAACTTATCCTCTACTTTTTCTCCCATATTTAATAGCTTAACCTTTAAATAAACTATCCTAAAAAGAAAGAGTTCTATACTCTCTCCGTTATTGATCTCTAATGAATATAATTGTGAAAAATCAACATAAGGACTTTTGCATCATTTTCTTCAAATTTTTAGCTTTCTCTTTCTTCTTCTAGATTATCCTTTGTTCCATTCACTATATACAAAAGTTTATCAATATTGATAATTGATTTCATTTTATTTTTTCATGATGCACAATTTGGTCCTTTTAGAAATTTAGATTCAAAAAGGAAAATCTTACAATTTGACATAATGGAACTCATTAAATGATATATTTTAATACATTCGAAGTTGAATACCTTATGACTCCCAAATTTAATTTATTTAATCAAATAACAAACTTCTTCAAATAAACAATCAATAATTCAAATTTCAATTTACAAAATTAATTTTACATTCAATAGTCAAAATATTCAATTCAATTTATCAAGAAATTTCAAATTCAATTGCAATCATCAATAATCAAATTTTAAAATCAATTTTCAATTACATATTTTTCCTTATCTTTATAATTAATTAAAAATTCAAATAAATTTCTAAGATTTAATCAACTTCTTATCACTCCAAATTAATATTTTTGCACCTTATATCTCCTAATAACTTTAGCACTCAAAAATAATTTATTATTTCATAAATATTAATTAAAAAATCATTACCTCCCTTTGTTTTTCATGATTATCATCCATCAAACCTGCAAACTATGTGAAAGTGTAATAGATTCATCAGGCCATAGTGTTTTTATAGGACTCGTCAAGCTTTCTTAGGGTAAATAATAGTCTGAGGTGTATAACATTTGTATGCTACACCTTCTATTGAAACTTGAGGAACCCACTCCTCTTATGGCGCTTTACCTTAAGCATTAAGATTGAAATCATGCTTTTATTTTCTCTTATGCTTCACCTTCCTTTATATATATTCTTAGGTGCTTCTATAGACTCTTCTACTTTCTCCTTATCACTCATATATGCAACTTTTACACAGATGCTAACTAATTCAAATGGCCATATTACTTCATCTCACACATAATATTGCCTCTAATGATTTGAGATAGCAAGTACCCAAGCTCTTTGAACAATACACCTTAACACTCAGACTTATTGCTTAATTTTTTTCTCTTAGGTATGGCCTAAATATTGTCTCTCATAGCTACTCTAAACAACAAACTCTCCACATTAGACGTGCACTTTAGCTTTGAACAACTTTAACAATAGCGTATATAGAGATGCTAATATTTTATGGATGCTCAAACTCTTCCTTTTCCTAGGATCTACTGAACAACCTTAACAATAACCTATGTGGAGATGCGAATATTTTTTGGATGCTCATATTTGTCCTCTTCTTAGGATATGGCTTTAATAACTAGTATTCTGCTCTTTTTGTTAGCCCATGTCCCTTGAAATGCTTCAATGGGCACACAATCTTAGGAATTTATCAATTCATGCTCAACATGTATATATCAAATTCATAAAATAAATAATATCAGGGTAAAAATGAACTAAAAATTAATAATCTATTTTGGCCTATGTTTTCTTCATATGGATCTTCCTCCAATTTTCCTCCTTCAAATTCACAATAGAGTTCTTTTTCGATGCTAGATTTTCAATATAAAAATTTTATTTCTATATTCTTCAAATATTCACATCAGATTTTTCCTCCAATGCTAAATTTTCAATCTAAAGCTTATCACTCAAATATTCTTGAAATAAATTTGCACAAAAAAAAAATTAGTGCTAGATTTTAGTGTCTACTCACAATAAGCTTTGATACCACTAATGGATTTTTAGCTAGATTTTATTATAGGTCCCAATATCCAATATATTGAATAAACTCAAATATTAGAGCAATCAATATAAATGGAAAATATAAATGAATATAACATTCATGAAATAACAAAAAATATATTAACAAGCCAATATCAACAACAATATGCATAAAAAAACTTATATAATTGTTCAAAATTTTATACAAGCTTCTATTATCTCTAATGATAATCTTGGATATTTCAATATAATACATGGACCTTTGTATCCATAATATAACCATAGAAGGTGGCACTTCAACACGTGACTATTGCTCTCCTCATATATCTAGGATATGCATCATTTCATATTCCACACAAAAGACAAATATCTCATGTCTCTTGACTTTACATCTTTCCACATACATGCAACTTTTCACTTGCATAATTTACACATACACATGACTCTTGACTTACTACAAAATTTCACACTCTATTATATGACACTTGCACACATTGTTACATGATACTTGGACACAAACTACAGATAAAAACATACTTTAGGGGAAATATAAATCTCACACCTAAAAAATTGACTAACACACTAATATAATATTATAATATTACAACATACCATGGGGTACATTAACTTATACAAAATAATTTAATATTTTGTAACACTTCTATCTTCATATTCCTTTTCTATATTGTGTCTTCAAAATATTTGTATGATATCATGCAACATAATAAGAAGTGGTCATGTTGGTGACCCCTTCCTCTAATGCATATGCTAATAAATACTAGGTTCTTAGTCATTGAGTTGTATCCCAATGTTCCCCATGCTTTCTAAATAAGGTCATAATCCCATGAGTCCAACCTTAATTTCTCTAAATTTACAACACCCAAGAGTCCACTTTTAAAATCAAATGTATAATCAATCCTTAACATGTACAAGCTCATGGACAATGGGGATTATTAGTCAAATATAAATCTGGAAGACCCACACATACATATAAATAAATTATTCTTAGCACATAATACCTTATTAAAAATAAAGCACAATACTATTTTAAATATAATTGGAAGTGACTCATAATTTCATTCCTTTATGATAGATTGGAGTGGCTAGATATGGTCATATTCTACTTAGCTAAAATATCATGCATCCCAACATTAATATTGTACAACATCCTACTAAATATAAAGATAAATTCTTGATTTAAATTTAATGTACAACATGATGCATCTTCAAAATAGACCATTATTTAACTAAATTATTGTTCTCATGCTTTTAATCATATTTTAGAATGATATTAGAATAAAAATGGCATGCATAGTATCATGCTTTCTCTTAGGTACATTATGAAATTTGTCATAATATATGTTTTTCTTCTTTCTTTTTTATATTGGTAAAATAGGATTTTTGAAAGGGTCCAAACCCTTTTACAAGCCTATATTGGTCTATCGAGTCTTACTTTTCATTTTTCCTCTTACTAAAAGCTTCATATACATTATTATAAAAGCATCCCTCAGTTATTATTTATTTTATTTTAGCTACATCAAAACTACCAAAACTTTAATTCATTCATCACATCAAATCTTTAGTTTATTACAGTTCATAAACATACAACATGCTCTAATACAACAACAAAACCTAATCTCATTACATTCATAAGATCCAAAATATGGAACCCTTAGTAGACCAATCCATATATCTTCAAAGAATGGATCCCTTGGAAATTAAATCCATATAAAATAGAATGCTAAGTAGAAATATCCATAGATCTATAGAAAATAGAACCCTTCTCACTCAAAGCCTCACAATGCTTTCAAAAAGTCACAAGATAGGTCCATAAATATTTAGAATATTTATCCTTCAATAGGAAAGTCCATAGGTCTCTATAAGTCCATCCACAAATGCAAATATTCACAAAATAGAACCCTATTTAGAAAATATCTCAAAATATTATAGTACAAGCTAAAAAATCCTAGATATCTCCAAAGGAAATGGTCCCACAGTATGAACTTCCATAAATTTCCTAAAAATTCTACTATGGCATTCTAAACATTGGAACTTTCACCCATTGGCTTAACATTTGATATGTCCTCCCTCCTTTGCCACTAAATGGAGTGCATATGTATACATCACATTTGGTGGTGTCCATATATTATCTTCCTTCCTAAGTGCTCCCTAGTGAGCTAGCTAGTTAGCCACCCATTTCCTTCTCTATAGACATGTACCACTTGAAATTCTTATAATACATTTAGGTGTCTTAGTGTATCTATTAATATGTATTCTAATCTCTAAATATACAATGACCTCTTATTGAGGTAATTAAAAATATTCAATGAGACTCCCTCAATTATTAATCTCTTAGCCTATAGCTAAACCACTATCTTTACTCCTACCAACACTTATCTAGCTTCACCCTAATGACTAATCATAATGCCCAAGTACTCACTCAAATATTTGATCATAATTCTATGGCTATCCCTTAGCACTAATATTCCTCCAACATTCCCTATATTTCCTTTATAATCCCCATAAAACGTTGGGTTTAGCCATCATTATTTTGGTTATTACTAATTTTTCAAGCTCCTCAAGCCTCCTCAGGTATTTTCATTCCCCCTAACTAGAATTAGATTCTAATTTATACTTACTATAACCTCCTCCAATGACTTTATACTTTCATGACCTTTTACTGCTTTAAGATTCTCCACTATGACCACTATGATGTTTTCTTTATTACTAGTTGTAGACGTCTTCTTTCCTTTAAAAATCCTTCTATCTCTCTTCAACCAGACTCCCCATGCATAATGAAAGAGAATCAGATTCCAAATTTAATTTAATCTTAGGATTTTAAATGGCTTCTCCCACTCTTCTATCCTTCCTATCATGTTATTAGGCATCACCCACAACACCCACATATTCTCTATTACATCATACGATATTTTGAGAGAGTAATTTTGTTCTAAGAATATGTGATTCACTGATTCCTCATGAACTTCACAAATGTAACATTTGTTGGGAAATTAAAAACCCATCTTATAAAGGTTATCTATTGTTAAAATTTTATTATGGACTATCATCCAAATAAAAGTGACTAACATTATAATGAATTTTATTCACCATAATTTATCTTATTGAAATTCCTCTTCAAGAACTACATTTGAAAGATCATAGGTTGATTTAACAGTGATTGACCCTTCTTAAGTAGCTTCCCATACTATTATATCCTTGGCCAAATTGGGTATTATATAATATGCTCTTAATTTATTTATTAGCTTTTGGAGTTCCTCCTCAAATTGATTATAATGTTTCGGCGAGGTCGAGATTCAAACAAACAAGTTCTCACAAATTTGCAGTAAATTTCATTAATACAGTTCTTTGTTACAATTTCCTCAGCCTATTTCTTCTCCTACAATCCCGAACTCACCATCCCTTCCCATTACAAATTTTCGGGTTTTTATCGAGGCCCCGTCCCTCTCGGCAATTAATGCCCTGCCTAAAAAAATTCAATTCAAATTTTCCCCCCTCCCTGGGTTTTTTTTCAAAATTTTAGACTTAAATGACAACCTACCCAATCTACCATGGTACTAGCATTGATGGCCTTCCTGCACCGGCCGCATTGTTCAGAACGTCCTCTGCACTGTTGTTTCCCCCATTAAGTCATCACTTGTAATGGTTGCATTGCCAGAATGAATAAAGAATGTGTGGTCGACACCTCCCTCGTCTTGTCTCCCTACACGTAGTCGACCGCCTGAAAAGCTGGCCATGCCTTCACCATGATGCAATAAATTTGATGCACGTACCCTTTATAACCGCTTTGAGACACGTGGCTGTCCACGTGCCAAAACCGTCCTTGACTGGTCTTCGAATCTTTCTTCTTTGGTCAATATTCCACCTGGTCGCGATACCGCGACAGGTCACAAAATCGCGACATGTCACGATTTCGTGACCCAAAAGCCCCTTCACAAGCCGTAGCTCTTTGGGGTCGCAAAATCGTGACATGTCACGATTTCGTGACCCCCCCCTCAGCCTTCACTTCACTGATGTCCCTGGTAATGTTCCCTTCGTTTTTCTTGAGTCTTTGATGCTTCTTGATTAAGCCACATGGCGGCTTCTAACTGGCCGCGATATCGCAACAGGTCTCCATATTCTCCACCTTTCTTTATTAACCGTCGTGATATCGCGACGTCTGAAGCTCCTCCCCTCTACCTTTCATTATTGTCGCGATATCGCGACGTCGCGATATCACGACAAAACTTGTCAAAGTTGCGCCACAGCATTTGGGTTCGCGATTTCGCGACCCCTCCCCACCTTGCCTTACAAAACCTTCTAGGACAAAACTTGCTTTACAAACCTTCCCCAATACTAAAAATAAATCAAAGGCACAGAACTTAGAAAAATTTGAAATTTTTTTGGAAGATGCAAGATTGCTTTACTGTCTCTGGATGCTCCTACATCAGACACCTGGGGTAAATTTGAAAGTGACCCTCACTTCTGCTTTGTTGGAGAAAGACTTAGGTGGTCAACCTCCGCTTTTGACAACCAAGTCGCATCTTCAACAGGCCTGCCCTTCCACTTTACCAAGTATTCAGAATACTGTCTATTTCTGGTGCTTCTGCCCTCACGAGTGTCTAATATCTCCTCAATCTCATTGGTGGTTGGAGTGGATGCTGGAACTTGCCACAAGTCTGCACTTGGGACCTCTGTACTTTCCCCTTCATGATATTCCACTAAATCTAAAATATTAAAAATAGGTGAAATATCCAGCCAACTTGGCAATTCCACTTCATACGCATTTCTTGGCTCCTGCTTTCCTAGTATTCTGCATGGCCCAACCTTTTTCATCTTCAATTTATTATAAGTCTTTGCAGGAAATCTCTCCTTCCTGAGATGCACCATGACCTCATCCCCTACCTTGAACTCCTTGAACCGCCGCTTCTGGTCTACCCTTGTCTTATATTGCGTATTCATTTTTATAATTTGTCTCCTTACTTCCTCATGCAGACTTTTCATATGTTCTGCAAATTCTTCTACCTCGGCACTACACTTTTTCGTCCTGTCCAACTTTCTCAGTTCAGACACATTCCTTGGGTTGTTTCCATATACTATCTAGAATGGAGATTTATTGGTGCTTTTATTAACTGAACTGTTATACGCAAATTCTACCTGCGGTAAAACCAAATCCCATCCCTTGGGTTGGTCCGCTATCAAGCATCTCAGTAAATTACCCAAGCTTCTATTCACCACCTCTGTCTGTCCATCGGTCTGTGGGTGGTATGCTGAACTGAATTTCAGGTCTGTCTTCAGCTTCTTCCACAGAGTCCTCCAGAAATACCCAACAAACTTTGTATCTCTGTCCGAAACAATGCTTTTGGGTAGACCGTGAAGTCGTACCACTTCCTTGAAGAATAACCCCGCAATATGAACTGCATCACTCGTCTTCTGGAAGGGAATAAAATGTGCCATTTTGGAGAACCGGTCAACCACCACAAATACAGAGTCATTTCCCCTCTGTGTTCTCGACAACCCGAGGACAAAATCCATGCTTATATCCTCCCATGGCCTCTCAGGTATAGGTAATGGTTGGTACAGCCTTGTGTTTTGCCTTACACCCTTTGCCATTTGGCATATTCTGTAGCCTTGCACAAACTTCCACACATCTTGCTGAAGTTGTGGCCAGTAGTAATTTTCCTCCACCAGGGCAATGGTCTTATCCCGACCAAAATGCCCAGCTAGTCCTCTGCTGTGCTTTTCTTTGATTAAGTTTTCCCGCATGGAACTTCTGGGAATGCATAATTTACTTCCCTTGAACAACATTCCATCTTGGATTAATAAATCCAACCATTTTGTCCTGTCCACAGTAACAGGTATCAAGCAAGCCATCCAGGCTTCTGCAAAATCCGGATCTTCAGGGTACAAACCCTTCAGTTCTTCAAACCCCACTACTTCCACTGTCGGTGTAGACACCAAAACAACACCAATCCGATTATGTGACTGCAAACACTAATCGCTTTGACAAACACAGCCCCCAGGGCAGCCCTCAGAGGTCAAACAGTGGTCCTAACCACTTTCATAGCAATTTTGTAAGGTCAGGAAGCAATTTGGCACATTTAGACACTTTTCTCAGTATTCGTCTCACCCAGGCACGAATACTAACTGGAATTCGTCTCACCCAGGGACGAATTATGAAATCGTCTCACTTAGGGATGAATTCCAAGTTTAACAGGCAAAAAGAAGAATGGTGCCAAGTGGCAGCCCAGGACAGTCAGTTGATGACTCCTGCCTCGCACGCGTGTGTGGGTGGACAGATAGGCCATTAGAGGACTGTCACAAGGGCAGTTATGAAATCCCAAGTCAATGGAGGACTCCCCTCCCTCATGGGAAGACATGACTGCCACATGGCACCTATGACCAACACATGGCATTTGTGCTTCCCTCTCAAAAGAGACCCCATGGGTCTATAAAAGGTGGGACTTTTCTCACCCAAAAATAAAGGAGGTTGAAGGAGAATTCAAGCAACGAAGTGCTGCCGAGTTGAAGACCCACTTGCATCCATTTTGGTTCACCTTCTTGCATCCACCAATATCTCTTGCAAGGGAGGTTGTTGGGTGGCTTTTGGAAGCTTGAACCTGACCCAAATTCAACACATGGACACCTGAACCAACCAATTCGCCGACCCCCCAATCCTAAGAGGTTTTGGGCCCATCCCTAGTGGATTGGCGTCAAAATCAAGTGCCAATGGTGGGAGGCCCACTTGGGCACCCCCGCACTTTCTAAGTTTTAGAGCATTCTAGATTACTTTTTTAGGTTGCATTTTGTGTTATCATGTTTGGTTAACTCATAGCTGCAAGTTCATAACTTTTGATCAGATTCTAGTATGTTTTGTGTCGCTTTATTGTTTCACTAACTTGCAGGTGGCGAGATCAAATTCCTGAGGGTAGAGGCCAAATTGGGATAATTCGACCATTTGGGTCGTCCCGTTTGTTTGCAGGCATTTTGCAGGTCTCGAGAATCAACATTGGAGCAGCAGCAGGTCGGCTTCTTCAACACAGAAGAATTCATCCCACCCAGGGACGAATTGCAGTCAGAATTCATCCTGCCCAGGGACGAATTCTAGTTGAAGGTAGATTGGCCAGCTGTCTCAGTGGCAATGGCCTTCTGGTAACTTTTTCTGTCTTCTGTCAAGATTTCAAGCCATTTGGACTCACTGTATTTACCGTTTCAGGCAAATGTTTACATGCATATTTTGTTAATTTTAGAGAATGAACACTTTCCATTTGCGGTAGGTGCTACTGACATCTTGGTTGTTTCTTTGTTCGTAGGAGAAGCAGCAGAGGTGAAGAACTCATCGACATCAGCGACGGCATCATCTTGGCCCGTCCATTTCAATCGTGGGCATGCAAAAAGAGGAACATTAAGTGATTGTAATCAAATTCTTTTAGCGCTCCTAGCCCCTAAAAAGGGAGGAGGCATCATTGTAACAGAGATCAAGAAATTTTAATGAAAGGGCTATGTTTTCTCCATTCGCTTGTATCTCGTTTTAATGCGTCTCTTTCGTTTCATGCATTTTACATTTCTAGGACTTAAGCGCATTTGATTTTGGTTGCATCGCAATTAGTGTTTCCTTTGTACGGAATCTCGTGCTTTCAGTTAGTTTAATCAGTAAATTCTACCTTCTACTCAAGGCATCTGCAACTCTGTTTGACTTCCCACTTCTGTGCTTCAGCACAAAGGTATAACTTTGGAAGAACTCCACCCATTTCATGTGCCTTTGATTCAGCTTTTGTCCGATCGTTAATGTATTGTAAAGCCCGATGGTCGATGAAACAGAACAAACTCCTTTGGCAATAAATAGTGTCTCCACTTTTTCAGAGCCTGAACTATGGCATAAAATTCTTGGTCATAAATTGAATACTTTTTCCGAGCATCATTTAACTTCTCACTAAAATAAGCAACTGGCTTGCCTCCTTGACTTAGTACAGCCATTATTGCACTGCCACTGGCATCACAGTCCACCTGAAATACCTTGTCAAAGTCTGGAAGTGCCAAAACAGGCTATTCTGTGACCTTTCTCTTTAATGTATCAAAGCTCCTTTCAGCCCCTAACGTCCACTTAAACTCTTTTTTATCCCCCTTCATTGTTTCTGTGAGAGGTGCACAAATGTTGCTGAAGTTCTTTATGAACTTCCTGTAAAAGCTGGCCAGACCATGAAAGGATCTTACTTCCGTTGTGCTTCTTGGGGTAGGCCATTCGATGATGGATCTCACCTTCTCTGGGTCCATTTTTAGGCCTTCTGCTGAGATTACAAATCCCAGGTATACTAACTCCTTAACAAAATTACACTTTTTTAGATTTATTAATAACTGCTCCTCCCGCAGCTTTTCAAAAACTCTCCTAATATGTATTAGGTGTTCCTCCAGGGTTCTGCTAAAAATTAATATGTCATCTAAATACACAATGACAAACTTTCCCAAAAATTCCTTCAACACTTCATTCATCAGTCGCATGAAGGTACTTGGTGCATTGGACAACCCAAATGGCATGACCAACCACTCATACAAGACCTCTCTTGTCTTGAAGGCTGTCTTCCACTCATCTCCCTCCTGGATACGGATCTGATGATAGCCACTTTTTAAGTCGATCTTTGTGAAGTATTCAGCTCCACTTAAACAGTCCATGATATCATCCATCCTTGGCAATGGGAATCTGTATTTAATAGTGATTTTGTTGATGGCCCGTGAATCTATACACATCCTCCATTCTCCATACTTCTTTGGTGCTAGCACTGCAGGTACTGCGCATGGGCTCAAAATTTCCTAAATCAATCCCTTCTCTAATAATTCTTGGACCTGTCTATTTAACTCCTCAGTTTCTACAAGTGTCATTCTGTGTGCAGCTTTATTTGGCAAGCTTGATCCCGGTACCAAATCTATATGGTGGCTAATTTTCCTTACTAGGGGTAAACCCTCAGGCACATTGTCAGACACAATATCTGGAAATTCCTCCAGCAGATCCAGGAATTCTGCTAGGGTATCCTGGCATTCCGTATCTCTTGCTCTAGGGATTATTGCATAACATAAATGTTCATGCTTCAATCCGTCCAGGAACTTTCTCCCCTAAACTAAACAGATTCTGGAATTGTTACATACCTTTTCATCCGCATCTTTCAAGGGCTTCAGTTTATGGCATACACCATTCTTTGTCAATGAGTAGGTGTTGGCACGACCATCATGCACGGCACTCCGATCAAACTGCCATGGCCTCCCTAGCAACATATGGCAAGCATCCATAGGTAGAATGTCACACAGGACCTCATCACAATAATTTCCAATTTTAAAATTAACGGAGCACTGCTCATTGACCAAAGCTTTATGGTCCTTCTACAACCATGCGACCCGATATGGATGCGGGTGCTTCTTCCTCTCTAACTGCAATTTTGCAACCATCTCTTCTGAAACCAGGTTGTCCATGCTACCATTATCAATAATTATATTGCACACCTTGCCTGCACATTTACATCTTGTGTGGAACAAACTTCTTCTCTAATCTGTGTCCCTCTCCTCATTCAATAAGACTCTTCTTACGATCATTGCTCCCCCTCTCTCTGCTTCTTCTGAATGTTTAGACTCAGCATCTTCCTCTACCACAGAAGCTCTGGTCGGACCCTCAGGCCTCTTGTTCATCCTTTCTCGGTGTTGTGGACACTCGAATGCACGATGTCCTTCTTCACCATAGTGGAAACATGTTCCACGGAATAATCCTCTTCCAAATCCTCGTCCAGATCCACCCCGTCCTCTTGGGTAGCTGTTCTGGTCTCGGGGCTGATAAACATCCTCCTCCATTTGATCCTGGTTACCACTAGCTTCACCAGTATTCTTTGGGTCTTTATACTTTTCTCCACTGGTTCTCCCATAAGTTCTTCCACCATGGCCCCTTCCTCTTTGCTTGCCTTCAAACCTCCTATTCAGTTTTTCTTCTACCTTTAAGGCAAACTGGTAAGCATCCTCAATGGTGCTTACCTGAACTAGGCTCAGCTCTTCCTGGATTCCGAGTCTCAACCCATTGATATAACGGGCTACCTTTTCTTTGTTTGCCTCTAAATGCCCAGTTCTAATGGAAATCTTGTAAAACTCTTCGGTGTACTCTTGGATAGTTCTGTTCGTCTGTCTCAAACTCTACATCTTTCTTAACAGATCCAACTCGTAATCTGTCGGGATGAACTGTCTTTTCAACTTCTCCACCATTCTATCCCATCTTGTTATTCTCTCCTTTCCTCTTCTGTTCCTCTCCAACTATATTCCCCTCCACCAAATGCTGGCATGACCCTTCAACTTGGTCTTAGCAAATCTGACCCGATTAGGGTCTTCAACCTCCTCATACTCGAAATACTCCTCTAAATCATTTATCTAGTCAATTACTTCTTCTGGATTTAAGTTACCCGAGTATGTGGAAACCTCCATTTTTGGTTGCTTTCCAATCTGAGAGATGGCCTTGTATAACCGAGCTTGTGCAGGATCCATAGCCTCTTCCTCCTCCTCAGATTGGTCTTCTTCTTCAACTTCATCCTCACTTTCCTCATCCCTTTCGGGCTCGTGCCTTCTGTGTAACTCTGCTTGCAGGGCTTGAACTTGTCTCTGCAAGGCTCAAAAATCTTCGACCGACACCACATTTCCTACTCCGCCACGGTTTCTTCGTGGAGGCATTTATATATATATATATATATATATATATATATATATATATATATATATATATATATTTTATAGAATTCTTCCACAGATCCTGGTGTAACTGCCTCTCTCCGACGATCTGTTACACGCTCAGGAGCTCCCGCTCTGATACCACTTGACGGTGAGGTCGAGATTCAAACAAACAAGTTCTCACAAATTTGCAGTAAATTTCATTAATACAGTTCTCTGTTACAATTTCCTCAGCCTATTTCTTCTCCCACAATCCCGAACTCACCATCCCTTCCCATTACAATTTTTCAGGTTTTTATCGAGGCCCCGTCCCTCTAGGCAATTAATGCCCCGCCTAAAAAAATTCAATTCGAATTTTCCCCCTCCCTGGGTTTTTTGAAATTTTAGACTTAAATGACAACCTGCCCGATCTACCATGGTACTAGCATTGATGGCCTTCCTACATCGGCCGCATTGTTCAAAACGTCCTCTGCACTGTTGTTTCCCCCATTAAGTAGTCACCTGTAATGGTTGCATTACCAGAATGAATAAAGAATGTGTGGTCGACACCTCCATTGTCTTTTCTCCCTACACGTAGTCGACCACCTGCAAAGCTAGCCACACCTTCGCCATGATGCAATAAATTTGATGCACGTACCCTTTATAACCGCTTTGAGACACATGGCTGTCCACGTGCCAAAACCTTCCTTGACTGGTCTTCGGCTCTTTCTTCTTTGGTCAATATTCCACATGGTCGTGATACCGTGATAGGTCATGAAATCGTGACATGTCACGATATCGCAACCCAAAAGCGCCTTCACAAGTCGTAGCTCTTTGGGGTCACAAAATCGTGACATGTCATGATTTCGTGACCCCCCCTCCTCAGCCTTCACTTCATTGATGTCCCTGGTAAAGTTCCCTTCATTTTTCTTGAGTCTTTGATGCTTCTTGATTAAGCCACGTGGCGGCTTCTAACTGGCTGCGATATCACGACAGGTCGCGATATCGTGACCTGTCACGATATCGCGATAGGACTCCATCTTCTTCGCCTTTCTTTATTGACCGTTGCGATATCGCGACGTCTGAAGCTCCTCCCCTCTGCCTTTCATTATTGTCGCGATATCACGACAAAAATTGTCAAAGTTGCTCCGCAGCGTTTGGGGTCGCGATTTCGTGACCCCTCCCCACCTTGCCTTACAAAACCTTCCAAGCCAAAACTTGCTTTACAAACCTTCCCCAATACTGAAAATAAATCAAAGGCACAGAACTTAGAAAAATTTGAAATTTTTTTGGAAGATGCAAGATTGCTTTACTGTCTCCGGATGCTCCTGCATCACTCCTTCCATATTACCTCTCCTCTTTCTATTTCCAAATAATCACTTACCATATTCCCATAATTGTGTTCTAGCTATATTCTGATACTTGATAACTTCTCATCCTTCACTAATGGGTACTTCTCTAGCCATGCATCTTTCCAAAGTAAATAGACCTACTATTCTCTACCATTTGATATCTTTCCATAGTAGCTCTCTACCCTCTACTAAATGGTTCCATATTAAATATCCTCAATAGGGCTCTAGTTTTGTCAAAAACCTACTATCATCTTAGTTTTCAAGGTATTTATCTCTTAGTATTCTCGCCCATAAGGAATGATCCTCCTTCACTACACTCCATCCCAATTTTACTACCAAGGCCTTGTTCATATCCCTTATTCTTCTAATTCTAAGTCCTCCACTTGATTTATTATTGCATACTTTATCCCAAACTACAAGTAGATTTTTTCTCTTCTCATTTGTTCCTAACCAAAGGAAATTTCTTTGAATACTTTCTACTATATTGTTTTATTTGAATGGTATCTGAAACACTGATAAAAAATACATAAGGAGTGCTTGGAGAGTACTCTTAAGAAGTTGTAGCTTACCTACCTAAATCATCAAATTCCCCTTATAACAAGATAATTTACTCTACACATTAAATCCACACCTTCCACATCTAATCCTTTCATGCACCAATGAATATTGGCATACCCAAGTAAATATAAAGAATATTTCAAACACTATGCCCAAGATACATTGATATTCATCTATGTAGTGTTTATAAAAAACATATTCTTCTTGTCCATGTTTATCATTTGTTGGAATTATTTTTAATAGAGATTTAGTATCCTCCTGAGTTTATTTGCCTCAACTATAGAGGGTCTCCCAAATAAAATTATGTCATCCATTAATTGTTGGTGAGTCATACCTTCTATGGATATATATGATTTCAATCCACTTAAGTCTCTTGCCTACATTTCTACTCAAATGCACCTTCACAAGACTTCTATCATAATTATGAAGAGATATGGGGATAGAGGATCCCCTTTACTTAAGACCTTGCTACTATCAAAGAATATAACTAAGGAGTTATTCATTATAATTGAGAAATTAGGTCCTCCATAACAGTAATTGATCCATCTTATCCAACATCTATCAAAGCCAAAATTTTATAGGGTTCTATCTAGGAAATTCCATGAGACCCAATCAAAGGCTTTTTTAATGTTAAGCTTTAACACCATACCTCACTTTTACTAATGTTAATTGAATGCATGATCTCATGGAGTGTGATTACTCCATAAAAAATCTATCTATATTTCACAAAACCCCTCGCTTCTCAACAATGATCTCTAGAGGAACTAAATTTAGTCCAAATGCAATCACTTGTGATATTATCTTATAGGTGGAATTACATAGACTAATTGGCTTAAAGCCTTTAAATATCTTCAACCTAGGATTATTTGGAATGAGAACTAGGAAAGTATTATTGTATTATTTTAATGATTCACCTAAATGATGTGACTCTCTTACTATTGCTACTAATGTTAGAAATATTAAGTTGTCATTGATGTCAAAAGGGAAAACTATCCAAGGCAAATATATCTCAAGAAAAGCAAGGCAAATATATGATAAGTAAAGTATTATAATATTTAAATATTGAATTTAAATATTATAAAGTGAAGGATGAAATTTATAATATTTAATTTAAATATTATAAAGGTTGAAATATTGTAAGGTGGACCAACCTTTTTGAAAGTAATAATATTTCCATATATATACAATGATGAAATTCATTCCAAAGTGAGAAATTCTTCAAATATCTTCGTGATCGATGGTGAAGGAGAAGACAAAGTGGAGGTGTTGAATATCACAGATGATAAATTGAACAAAGAGGAAGCATTGAGGATCGGTGGTGATAGGATAATTGTGGTGTGCTTATAGGTAGTGATAAAGAGAGGTCCTTGAACATCCAATTGCCAATGCCGGTGATAGGCAACAGTGGAAATAGGTACCAAAGTGATATTTGAAGAAGCCAATATGGTTTGGAAAGCAAATAATGAAGGTCAAATCATTCATTTAAGAAGAGCAAAGTTTTGCTGAGACAATTGGGCATCATTGCAATAGAAAAATTTGTAACTTCGAATGCTTTCAACATGTGGATATTTTCCTAGAAAGTGAATATGATAGTTTCAACAACCATAACATAGTTGAAAAATTGGAGGAATGATAAACATTCAAGCAAAGTGCTTGGGCACAATTCTAGAGCTTTGTTGGTAAAGTCTTGGGATGACTTATAATAGTTTCAAATAATGAGTTCATGCACATTAGCTATTATAAACACTGCCATTTGGTATAATATTCAAGTGAATCAAGAGAGATGTCACTAACCATAATGGATATTTGAAGCCTTGTCAATTTTGAAAGGTGCATTGATCTAGCATTGAAAAAAAAGCAAGGAAGGAAAAAAACTGGTCAATAAAATATGTGGAGTGAGGAAGCATAACATTCAAATACACCATCTTGTCTTTTAACTCCCAACCATTGGGCTAGCCCAATCGGTTTCCAACTAGAGTTGAGGATACTACGTTGCTACAAGTCATAGGTTCTAATCTCCTTGGTAGTGCATTGAGTTTTTGTTCAATGATTTTTGAAGATTAAAATGATTGGAGCTAGAAACAGAATGTGTGCAATATTAAGAGGTATGTGAGTAAATTTTAGTGATGGTAAAGTTCTTTAATTAAAATTGATTAAATAACTAAGGGAGTTATAAGGTGTAATATTTATAAAGTTTTATTTTGTAATTATTAGGAGTAATAAGGGATATTAATTTTTTTATCTGATTTGAATTTTATGAGCAAAAAGAATAATTATATAACTGATTTATGAATTTTTTTTATGACTAGTTTGAGAGTAGATGAGCAGATTAGATTTATGAATTGTTTATGATTGGTTTGAGAGTAGATGAATAGAGAATATTTGTAAATTTTTTATGATTGGTTTGAGACTAGATGAGCAAAGTAGATTTGAGTAGTGTTTTGAACAGGTTTTAGAATAGGTTTGAGCAGTGTTGTGAGTAGGTTTTGGAGCAGATTTGAGCAGTGTTGTGAGTAGGTTTTGGGAGCAAATATAAGTAGTATTTGGAGAATGAAATTGAGCAAGGATATTGGTGTCTCTTGTGGATTGGTTTCCATGAAATTAGGTAGAGGATATTGGTGTCTCCTGTGGATTGGTTTCCATGAACTTGAGTAGAGGGGATTGATGTCTTATGTGGATTTGTGTCTAAAAAAATTAGTAGAGGGGATTGTGTATCCTATGGGTTGGTGCCCATGAACATTGTAATAAGGGATTGGTATCTCTTGTGGGTTGGTTCCCATGAAATTTATTGAAGAAATATATAAGAAATATTTTGTTGTGGTTTTCTCCCAAGAGGGGGTTTCCCCATAAAATATTTATCTCTTATGTGTGTGGTGATTTGTGTATTATTTCATTATTGCATTGATATTATTTGAAGTTATTTATTTTGAAAGAAAAGTGAAATTTTTTATCTTATATTGTTCATCCCCCCCTCTTAGTATAATTTTGTGTTCTTCAATTGTTATCAGAGTAGGTTTCTTTGTGAAAGCCTAATATCTTGAAGGAATATCTTACAAGAACACATATGGACACTTGGGTGAAATAATATGCCCTTATTATTAAAATCAAAGAGAGATATCCAAAAAATGAAGAGGAAGCCACAATTGAAATAGAAGAGGAACTAGTTTTTGCTCTTGAATAATTGAAGAAGGTTAGAAAGAAGAACTCAAGATTGAAGGCTCAAGTACAAGAGGATGAGTAAAAAAAGCAAAACTTCTACAAGATCTCACTGAATTAAAAGTAAAATTTGAAGAGGCAAGGAGAATTGAAGAAGGTATGGTTGAGTAGTTAAAGGCAAAAGAGCTAGAATGTGAAAGACTAGAACATGAGGTTGTTACTCTAAGGAAGGAAGTGGAAAAATCTAAGGATAAGTTACAGCAAAATATGAGGTTTGAGAAAAACATAGAAATATTGGATGATATTATCAAAGCATAGAAATATTCCTCTATAAATATTGGACTTGGTTTTGAAGAAGGTCAAAAGAAATAGAAAGGGGATTCAAGCTCAAAAGAAAACAAAGAATCATCATGGACCAAAGTCAATCATAGAAAAAAAATGAGCGAACCATGCAACCATATCATCCAAGGCAATCAAACATGTTTCAACATTTCTTCCATGGTTATTGTTTTTCATGTAACAAATTTGGTCATAAAGCTATACATTGCATGGTCCGTACAAAAAATGATGTTGGTTTCATCAATAGAAATTTCAATTTATTTGCACCTCTCATGGATTACAATATCATTTGTTACAAATGTGATAATTTTGGACACAAATCGAAGTGGTGTAGAACAGTATTCCTTGAAATTTTGAAATCAAGCAAAAGGAAGGAAGGTCAAACAGTTCAAAAGAAAGTGTCCTCAAAAGTTTAGAAAAATAAAAGGAACAATAAAAGAAGTCCATGTTGGTGCAAATGGCTCTTCATGTGCAAAATCCAGGAAATAAGTGGTACATTTATAGTGGTTTTTCAATCCATATGACAGGCGATAAAAGTAAATTTCTTTCTCTCAAGTAAATTAATGGAGAAACAGTGAAATTTGGTGATAATGCTTCTACCAAAATTGTTGGAAAAGGTACCTTGAGATTGGACAATGAAGATCAAGGACAAAAAATGTGTTATATGTTGAAGGATTGAAGCACAATCTACAAAGTGTAAGTCAACTATGTGATCAGGGTCACACACTGACATTTCACCCAAATGGATGTGAGATCAGGAAATCCAAGATAGGGAAGCTTATTACATGTGCCAATAGAACTGCAAACAATCTCTACATGTTGAGAAAAATTAAGGGAGAAAAATATTTTTTTATCACAAGAGGATGAGATTTGGTTATGGCATAGGAGAATGGGTCACCTAAAATTTGACAACATAGTGAAAATAAGCAACAAATAGACAGTCAAATATTTTTGCAAGATAGCAAAACCTCCAAACACAATTTGTGCACAATGCCAACATGGTAAGCAAACAAGATCAAGTTTTAAAACTAAGTATTCTTAATCTAAGCCTTTGGAGCTAGTTCACATCGATCTATGTGGCCCTACAAGAACAAAGAGTTTACAAAGTGAAAATAATTTAATGTTATTTATTGATGATTTTTTTAGAATGATGTGGGTAACATTCTTAAAATAAAAATTATAAGCATTTGAAAAATTCAAGGCATTCAAGGCACTTGTAGAAAATGAAATAGGTAAAAATATCAAGTGTCTAAGATTAGACAGAGGATGTGAATTCACCTCAAATAAATTTATAGAATTTTATGAATAGCATGGAATCAAGAGATAATGTTCAATAATAAGAACTCCATAACAAAATGGTGTAGTTGAAAGGAGGAATATAATTGTTCAAGGTATGGCCAGGGCTATGCTAAATGAGTCTAAGATTTCTTATGATTTTTGGAGAGAGGTAATTTATACAGTTGTTTATATCATAAATAGAGCTCAAGTAAGAGTAAATCACCACAAAAACCTATATGAGCTTTGGAAGGGAAGACCAGCTACTGTGAAGTACTTCAAAATTTTTGGAAGCAAATTCTACATTAGATGAGAAGAGAAAAATATGGATAAGTTTGATTCCAGGTGTGATGAGGGTATCTTCCTTGTGTTAGTGTATGTTAGCATATTTTGTTTATATTACATTATTTAGGTTTGCTGTTACAACTCCTGTAACAGTTCTATTTACGTCGGTGCTATTCCCGGCATTGTAACCTCTATTTAAATGCATAATACAATACCTCTGTAGTTCACTGTTCATTTTAACATGGCATCAGATCAAGATTGCAGCAGAGAAGCATAGGGGATTGCTAGGCGGAGATTTTTTTTTTTTGGGATTGCTATCAAAGCTAGACGTAGAGCAGCCATCTGCTGGACGAAGCGCTGCACACAGTCGAGTCTTGTTATTGCAGTCTTGTTATAAGAATTTAAAAAAAAAAAAAATATTTGCGGGCTAGAACGCAGCGCGCAGGCAGGAAAAAAAAAAAAATTTGTCACACGCAGACGCGTGACAATCGTCATGCATCCACATGCGACTGAGGGAGGGGAGGCCCCCCCCGCTACAGCTGGAATGCAGCACGCAGGTAGCGGACTAGAATGCAGCCGCGCGACGTGAAAGCGTCCAACCCCCCCCGTTGGACGCCAAGAGGACGTCCGTCCGCCACCCCCCCCCATTGCTATGAAACGCAGCCATCCACGATGCGAACATGGTTGCCCCCCCCACTGCACGCTCCACAACGGGTGCCCCCCCCCCGTGCCGCACGTGCCGCGACGCGTGTCGCCTGTGAGCGCAACGAGCCACGACGCACAGCAAGAGCAGCCGCGGCCACAACAGGACGCTGCGGCCGTGACTTGCAAATGAGGCCACTGCGGAGGTAGCCACAGTGGGCTCGGGAAGCACGAGAGGAGGACGGGAGAGCACGAGAGGAGGTTGCTGCGGCCAACTTGCAGAGGTCGGGCAGCAGACTGAGGACCCTCCTCAAATACGAGGGGGCCTCTTGATCCTTTCGGATCAGCCCGCTGGCTCACGTGGTCGTGAGCCGTGCGGTAAGGCTCTGGGAGCCTGCAGGTCGGGGGTTCAAATCCCGCCGACTTCCCCCCTTTCAAAGGTATAATTTTTTTTTCAAAGTTTTTTTTAATTATTATTTTTTAGTTAAAATTTTTAATTTTAATTTATTTTTTTATAGTTTTAAAACTTTATAAATTAAAATTTATTTTTAATTTATTTTTTCATAAGTTTTTAAAACTATATAAATTAAAATTATTTATTTTAACTTTAAATACATAATAATTATTAAAATGCTTTGTTAAAGAGAATTTTTTTTAGGGGGGATATTTTTTTTCAAAAAATCAAAGGGGGAATGTGAGTAATTTTCTGAAAAAGCAATTTGGCGAATTGTAAAAGGTGCATTTTCGGCTGCGCCCGACACCTTGTGGGTTATTCCTGTGGGCATTTTTTTTGTTGTATGTTGCATATTTGTCTTTTGCACTATAACATTAAAAATTAAAATCAAATTCACTCCCTAAGTCCCCGGAATAATTAAAACCCATCCGTGCAATTTATTGCACTGCAACGTTCGGTATTTGTGATACCTCCGGCCAGCACTTACAGGTAAAGCTGTCGTGATTGGGCTACTGTATCCGCCGCCTAATATAGCTGCTACAACGACGTCTGAGCTTGTTCTCTATAAATCGTCGGGGAGAGATAAGTTTGCCATTTTTTGCATTTTTTTACTCCATCCACTACCCTTAATCGCTCTTGTGTTTAGGCGTAAATCCCGACGAAGTATTCTTCATAGTGTTTAGGGGAAGTTACGCCCCACGCATGAGAAGAATCTTCTATGGTAGGTGCCATCAACAAGGCGATTCCCTTTCAGTATCGCTTATGTTCCACGTATCGTATGATCTCTAAAACTCACCTATAGTCTCCCTCACGTAAGGGCGGGTGATTTTTGTTGATCTTTCTAAATACCTATAGTTTCCCTCACGTAAGGGCGGGTATTTTGTACGGTATAACGGCCTAGCAAAAGGTATATCGAAAGGGGGACCAATTGGTGTTATAAGGAACCTTCACTATGGCCGCTGTTGCAAAGTTGATGACTGATCCTCATCGGTTATTGAAAGGTCCAAATTATACACCATGGAAACATAAGATGAAGGCAATTCTCCAAATGGAAGATTTATGGGATATTGTTACTGGAGTAACACCTAGGCCTTCACCAGCATCAGGATCCACAACTCCTACTGCTGATCAGATAGCTTTTGACAAGAAAGACAGTTGAGCAAAGGTGCTCATTTTGTTTGCTGTTTCAGATGAAGTGCAACCTCATATAGCTGACAAAGCAAGTGGTAAAGAGGCATGGGATGCCCTTAAAACCATCTATGAGGGAAAGAATGATTCCACCATTCTTCATCTTCAACAACAACTTCATAACCTGAGTTTGAGACAGGGTGAAACAGTTGAACTCTTTCTGTGCAGAGTGTCTGAATTGAAAGAGAAATTGAATTCTTTGGGAGATTCTGTGGACGAAAAGCTTCTCGTTTCAATTGTGATGAGAGCTTTACCTTCTTCATTTGATATGTTGATCACCTCCATCCAGGTGTCTCAACGACAAATTACCTACATCGAGTTGGTCAATCTGCTTCAACAACAGGAGGCACGCCAACTTCACAAGGATGATTCTTCCAATACAGCCCTATACACCAACAGGAGGGTTCTAGGAAGAAAGGTAATGGGCAAAAAGGAGGCAACTTTCAGAAAGGAGGAAATTCTCAACAGGACATGAAAGGAAAAGGAAAACAACCTCAACAGAAGAAGAGGTGGTGCAAGATCTGTGAGAAAGACAACCATGACACCAACAGAGTTGGCATAAGAACAAGCAGAAAGGCCAAAACAAACCACAAAATAAAAACAAGCAACCCCAGGTGAATGTTGTTGTTGAAGAATCTGACTCGTATTCTAAATGGGCACACAAGGTGCTCATGACTACCACAGATTCCACACAGAGGGATCCTGTTTGGTATGTCGATTCTGGAGCTAGCAAACATATGACTGGTGACAGATCGTGGTTTGAATCATTCGTGGCCAAAGAGGGCAAACCTGTCACCATTGCTGATGATAAAACCTACAGGGTTCAGGGAGAGGGTACAGCTTCAGCCACTCTTCCCGATGGCAAGTGTCGATTGACAAAGTCCTCTATGTTCCGGGATTGGCTAACAATTTGTTGTCACTCACACAAATCCCGGATAGAAATATGGTTGTCAACTTTCGTGTTGAGAATGGCAAGAAGTGTTGTACTATTACCAGGAAGGGTAAGCAGATTGCAACAGCCTTCATATAAGCACGGCTTATTTGCCCTAGATGCTATCTCTACTCCACATGTTGCCATGACTGTCTCTACCAAGGAGGCAACTTCCCTATGGCACAAGAGATATGGGCATCTTAGTTCGGCTACTTACTTGAGCTCGTGAAGTATGAGATGGTAAAGGGTCTTCCTTCCCTTCTCGCCACATTGCCAGCTGTGCTCCGACCGCTTGGCAGGAAAGCAAGATAGAGTACCATTTGAGAAGAGCTCAACAAGAGCACGAAAACCTCTCGGAGTTAATTCACACCGATCTCGTGCGGTCCTTTCACACCCAACAGCTGTGGAGGGAAGAGGTACTTTCAGCTATTCGTAGATGACTACTCACGAAAGATGTGGGTTTTCTTTCTCCAACCGAAATCCGAAGCTTTCGCATTCTTCCAAGCAGCTCAAGAAATCCGTTGAGAAGGAGTCAGGAGCTTCTATTAAAACCCTCCGCCTCGGATCGAGGGGGGAGTTTACCTCTAATGAATTTTCTGCATTCTTAGATAAGCATGGAATCAAGAGACAGCTAACAACCGCCTATACTCCTCAAGAAAATGGAGTTGCCGAGAGAAGGAACCGTTCTATCATGGAAATGGTTCGTTGTATGCTCACAGAGCTACTCTTGGGCAACAATATTGGGCAGTAAGCCGTCACCACCGCAAGTATATCTCGTTGAATAGGGCACCCACAAAGGCCCTAAAAGGAATGACTCCACAGGAAGCATGGAGTGGTCGAAAACCCTCCATATCTCATCTACGTATTTTTGGATGTCACGCTTTCATGCACATACCGAAAGAGAAAAGGAAGAAGCTAGATGAGAAAACACTGAGATGTATTTTTCTTGGTTATGATGAGCACTCTAAAGGATATCGTTTGATAGATCCTTTGACCAAGAAAATTCATGTCAACAGAGATGTTGTCTTTGATGAAGCTTTCACATCACAGAGCACATCTAAAGTACACCTAGATCTTGTGGAATCTAAGGAAGAGAAGATTCCTTCGTCAACACAGACAGGAGGTCCTTCTACATCTTCTTCAACACCACCGAAGAAGAATCCAAAATGGTGTACAAATACAATCGGAGACACAAATTTATCCACTCCTCCCAATTTGAACTTGGATAGACCTCGTACACGCAAGTATGGCTCAAAAGGAAAAAGAAGCCAAAGAAACCGGTGAGGTTGATGATCTTTGTCAATCTTTTGAGGAACTTTCTCGTAACTCCACGTACGTAAGTAGAGGATATGGATATTGATGATGACAGGGCATTCATGTCTACCATAGATGATCTTGAATCTGCATCAGTGCAAGATTCTCTTAGTGAGCCTCATGGAAGGCCGCTATGGATACAGAGTATGAGTCTTTGATGAAAAATAAAACTTGGAAGCTTGTTGATCTCCCGCATGGAAAGAAACCCATTGGCAGCAAATGGGTATATAAAGTCAAGTACAAGGCAGATGGAACAATTGATAAGCATAAGGCCCGTCTTGTTGCAAAGGGCTATGCTCAAAAGGAAGGCATTGACTACGAGGAAACTTTTGCACCTACCGCTCGGATGACCACAATTCGAGTTATGTGTGCTATGGCAGCACAATATGGGTGGAAAGTTCACCGGATGGATGTCAAAAGTGCCTTTCTAAATGGTGATCTCCAAGAAGAAGTCTACATGACTCACCGTAAGGATTTGAAGTGGAAGGCCAAGAGCAGAAGGTTTGCAAATTGGTCAAATCCTTATATGGTCCGAAACAAGCTCCTCGAGCTTGGTATATAAAAATGGACAATCACCTTATGCAAGCATGGATTTAAGAGATGTCCGTCGGATGCAAACCTCTATTTCAAGAAACAGTGGTTCTCGAGATAGTGTTGCTTGTACTCTATGTTGATGATCTCGCTCATTACAGGGAGTTCGGAAACTATGATCTCTACTCGTCAAAAGAAACTTGTGTAAATATTTTGAGATGACAGATCTCGGACTTCTCCATTACTGTCTTGGTCCGGGAATTCAGCCGTAAGGAGCACTCCATCAAAGTGTCTCAGAAAAAATATGCCAAGACATTGCTGGAAAAATATCGCATGACTGATTGCAAGCCAATGGCAACTCCGATGGAGAATGGACTTCAGCTATCGCGATATGATGATTCACCTCAGGTAGATGGTACTCTCTATCGACAGCTGATTGGGAGTCTCATATATCTGACCAATACTAGGCCAGATCTCGTATTTGCTGTCAACTATCTTTCGAGGTTCATGCAGGAGCCTAAGACCACTCAATGGAAAGCAACAAAATGTGTTCTTCACTATGTCCGTGGTACTATGGAATATGGCCTAGAATACAAGAGGAACAACAAATTCTTCTTGCAAGGATACACGGACTTCGACTATGCCGGATCATTTGATGATCGCAAGTCAACTTCTCGGATACATTTTTCATCCTGGGATCCGGTCCTCGTCTCTTGGCACAGCAAGAAGCAACAGGTGGTTGCTATTTCATCAACAGAGGCAGAGTATCGCGCCGCACGTGAAGCCGTGTGCGAAGTGATATGGTTGCGTCGCATTCTGACAAGTATGGGCCATCCATCAAAATCTCCAATACACTTGTTTTGCGACAATCAGTGGTGTTCTCAACCTCGTCAAGAATCCACCCATCATGAAAGAACAAAGCACATTGACACACAATGTCATTTCATTCGATATGAAGTTCCAAAGCACCAAATTCAGCTTCAAAACATTCCCATCGATGCTCAAGTTGCATACATTTTCACTAAGGCACTTGCACGTGTCAAATTTGAATTGTTTCGCAGCTCTCTTTGTATTGCAAAATGATGTAATCAGGGGGATGTTAGTATAGCTAGTAGTTATCCCATTACCCAAATAATGTAATAAGGGGGGATGTTAGCGTATGTTAGCATATTTTGTTTATATTACATTATTTAGGTTTGTTGTTACAACTCCTGTAACAGTTCTGTTTACGCCGGTGCTATTCCCGGCATTGTAACCTCTATTTAATATGCGTAATACAATACCTCCGTAGTTCGTTGTTCATTTTAACACCTTGGATACTCCACTAAGAGAAAAGCCTATAGATTCTACAATAAAATATCATATAAAATTGTGGAAAGTGTAAATGTAAGAGTTTATGAAGAAATAGATCTAAGAGAACCAACTTAAGTGATTGTGTATCAAGGAGAAAGTTGCAACGAATAAGAAGGTGAATAAACTAAAGAATATGAGATAATATCAAGAAATGCACCACCTAAGACACCATCCATTTATGTGGAAAATAACCATACAAAATATCTAATTATTGGGAATCTATATGAGAGACAAACAAGGAGGAAGATAACAAGAACAAGTGAACATGCAAATTTTTCTTTACTATCTAAAATTAAGCCCAAGAATTTCAAAGAAGCAAGTGAATATAAATATTGGATTAAGGCAATGGAAGAATATTTAGATCAAATAGAGAAGAGTGAGACTTGGGAACTTGTCCCAAATCCAAAAGACAAGAATGTAATTGACACCAAATGGATCTACAAAAATAAGTTGAATGAAGATGATCAAGTTGTCAGAAACAAAGCAAGATGTGTGTGTAAAGGCTATGCACAAGTTGAGTAAATTGATTTTGAAGAGAAATTTGCTCCTATTTCTCATCTTGAGGCCATAATAATGTTCTTGTTCTTCTCAAGTTTCAAAAACTTCAAAGTGTACCAAATGGATGTAAAATAAGCATTTCTTAATGGTTACTTAGAGGAAGAGGTCTACATTGAGCAACCAGATGGTTTCAACCTGATAGATAAGCTAGACTATGTATGCAAATTTAAGAAAGCTCTCTATGGACTAAAGTAAGCCCCTAGGGCTTAGTACTCAATGTTGGATAAATATCTCCAAGAACAAGGTTTTAGAAAAGACATAGTTGATAGCAACCTGTACATCAAGAATGAAGGAAATGACCTGTTAATTGTAGTGGTTTATGTGGATGACATAATTTTTGGAGGTAGTAATGACAAGATGTGTCAAAAATTTACAAAATGCATGCAAATTGAATTTGAGATGTCAATGCTTGGTGAGCTATCCTTCTTTCTTGGTTTGCAAATTTCACAATAAGATAAAGGTATATTTCTCTCTCAAACCAAGTATGTAAAAGAAATGTTGAAAAAAATCAAGATGGAGGATTGTGATCCCGTGAGTACCCCCATGATTACAATATGTAAGTTAAGTAAATATGATGAGTCTCCTTTGGCAAATCAAATATTATATAGATTCATGATTGGAATTTTACTATATGGTACAACTACAAGGTCAAATATAATGTAGGCAATCAAATTGGTGGTAAGATTTCAAGCTGCACCAAAGGAAACACATGTACATGTAGTAAAGAGAATATTCAATTATTTAAAAGGAATAATGGATTTTAGATAGTGGTATCGCAGATGCAATAAATTCACTCTCTCTGCATATACAAATGCATATTGGGAAGGCAGTGTTGATGACATGAAAAGTACAAGTGGAGGAGCATTTTTTCAAGGAGATTATTTGGTCTCTTGGCTAAGTAAGAAACAAGCATAATTATTCTTGTCTACTATAGATATGGAGTACATTGTAGGATTTGCTTGTTGCACATAGGTTTTATGGATGAAAAAAACTTTAAGTGATTTCAAAACAGAACATGATCATCCTATCTCCATACTTTGTGATAATATAAGTGCCATCTATATTTCAAATAATCTGGTGATGCATTCAAGAACCAAGCACATTTCGATCAAATATAATTTTTTGAGAGAGCAAGTAGCTGATAAACAAGTTAAGTTGGAATACATTGTGACAAAGGAATAGATTGTCGACATCTTTACCAAGCCACTTCCAAATGAGACTTTTGAGTATCCTAGAGGAAAATTTGGAGTAATTTCACTCCCATATCATCATTTAAGTCTCAAGAAGAGTAGGTAGGAAGATGGTATTATTAAGTGTCTTATATTTCAATCCCCAAGGAGTCTTTGTCATTGATGTCAAAGGAGAAGAATTTTAGTAAGAAGAAGCAGTTTGGAATTTTAGTAAGGGGGAGTAGCTTGTCAGGGGTAGTAGATTGTGAATCCATTTGTAGTAAAGGAAAGCTTCTTTGCAGGGTTGACATCAATGACAAAGGGGGATTTTGTTAGAAATATTGAGTTGCGATTGATTTCAAAAGGGAAAACTATCCAAGGAAAATATATTTCAAGAAAAGAAAGGCAAATATATTTCAAGTGAGTCAAGGAAAATATGTGATAAGTAAAGTATTAAAATATTTATATATTGAATTTAAATATTATAAAGTAAAGGATGAAATTTATAATATTTAATTTAAATATTATAAAGGTTGAAATATTGTAAGGTGGGCTGACCTTTTTGAAAGTAATAATATTTGCATATATACAATGATGAAATTCATTTCAAAGCGAGTATTCATCGAATATCTTCATGATCGATGATGAAGGAGAAGACAAAGTGGAGGTGTTGAAGATTGCAGATGAGAAATCAGACGAAGAGGAAGCGTTAAGGATTTGCAGTGATAGGATAACTATGGTGCGCTTGGAGGTAATGATGAAAGGAGGTCCGCAAACATCTGGTAGTAGTGGTAGAAGGTACAAAAGTAAGATTTAAATAATACAAGCTAGTTCAAAAAGTAGAGAACAAAGGTCAAATTTTTTGCTAAAGAAGAGAAAAGTTTTACTAAGAAAATTGAGCATCATTACAGTAGAAAAATTTGTGAAGCCAAATGCTTTCTGCATGTGGATATGATGTGGTTTACTAGAAAGTGAATATGGTAGTTTCAGTAGCCATAGCATAGTTGAAGATCGAGGAAGGATAAACATTCAAGCAAAGTGCTTGGGCACAATTTTGGAGCTTTACTAGTAAATTCTTGGGATGGATCATAACAGTTAAAAATAAGGAGGTCACACACGTTAGCCATTAAAAACTCTACCATTTTGTATAAGATTAAAGCAAATTAGGAGAGATGTCACTGTCCATGATGGATATTTTAAGCCTTATCAAGTCTAAAAGATGCATTGGTCCATCATTGAAAAAGAAGCAAGGAAGGCAACAAATTGGTCAACAAAAGACATACAATGAGAAAGCGTAACATTCAAATACACCATATTGCCTTTTAAATCCCAACCATTGGGCTAGCCTAATCAATTGCCATCCAATGTTTATGACACTACGTTGCTACAAGTCAGAGGTTCGAATCTCCTTGGCAGTGTGTTGATTTTTTGTTCAATATTTTTTGAAGATTAAAATGATTGGATCTAGAGATAGAATACGTACACTATTAAGAGGTATGTGAGTAAATTTTAGTGATGGTAAAGTTCTTTAATTGAAATTGATTAAAGAACTAAGGGAGTTATAAGGTGTAATTTTTATAAAGTTTTATTTTGCAATTATTAGGAGTAATAAGGGATATTAAGTGTTTTGATTTGATTTGAAGTTTGTGATATAGAAGCAAAAAGAAAAATTATATAGCATATTTGTGAATTATTTATGATTGGTTTGAGAGTAGATGAGCAGAGAAAATTTATGAATTTTTTATGATTGGTTTGAGAGTAGATGAGCAGAGTAGATTTGTGAATTGTTTATGATTGGTTTGAGAGTATATGAGCAGAGCATATTTGAGTAGTATTGTGAGAAGGTTTTGGAATAAGTTTGAGCAGTGTTGTGAGTAGGTTTTGGAGCAGATTTGAGCAGTGTTGTGAGCAGGTTTTGGGAGTAGATATGAGCAGTGTTTGGAGCATGAATTTGAGCAAGGATATTAATGTCTCCTATGGATTGGTGTCCATAAACTTGAGTAGAGGTGATTGGTGTCTCCTATGGATTGGTGTCCATGAACTTGAGCAAAGGGGATTAGTGTCTCCTATGGATTGATGTCCATGAATTTGAGTAGAGAGGATTGTGTATCCTATGGGTTGGTGATCACAAAAATTGTAATAAGGGATTGGTGTCTCCTATGGATTGGTGCCCACAAAATTTATTGAATAAATATATAAGAAATATTTTTCCATGGTTTTCTCCCAATAGGGGGTTTCCACATAAAATATTTGTCTCTTATGTGTGTGGTGATTTGTGCATTGTTTCATTATTGCATTGATATTATTTTAATTTATTGCTTTAGAAATAAAAGTGAAAATATTTATCTTATACTATAAGAAATTTTTATCTTATAATATAAGCTTGTGTTCTTCAACTACATCCTTCTCACTATGTTCTAGAAGGATTATAAGAAACCATCCTAAAATCCATCATGTCCTATAGACTTATATTTTTCTAATAATAATACTACTTTCTTTATGTCCTCCTCACTCACATCTTTGACAAGTTCTTCATTCATATCTATAGACAGAATCCTAGGGATATGTTGAATTAATTCCTCCATAGCTTATTGATCATCCTCCTTATTCTCTTTTAGTAGCAGTCTGAAGACGTCCACTACCCCTAACCTAATTTTATCTTCATCTCTTATTATTTATACATCATTTTTTGGATTTTAGATATCCTTATTGTACTTTTATCTTATGGCAGATACATGAAAGAATATTGTGCTACTATATCCTTCTATTAACCATTGGGTCCTTGACTTTTATCTCCAGTACATTTTTGTACTTGCAATTATTGTATGCAATTCTACCTAGATAACTTTCTCTCTATTAAAAAGGAACAAGTCCATCCTATTTTTGCTAATTCCCTCTTCAATATGACTCAACTATTGCCTTCACCACTCATTTTGCAAGAAGATATTTCCAAAGATCTTCCTATTTGAATTTTTTAGTTACCTCTTCACATGTTTGAATTTCCTAGAAACCACATACATCTTGGATCCTTGGTTCAAATGCATACACTATCTTTCCATTTCCTCATAAATGCTTGGGTTCTATAACAACATGAATTAAAATTTAAATAGGTCATTTTCCTTTCTTTCCTTTAGACTACACCATAATACAAGAGGGTTATGGTCTACCCTTGTTCTTCCTAATGGTGCCAAAGTATGTTGATAATCAAACCACTCTAAGGATAGCAAAATCCTATCCAATATCACTTGGATAAAATATTCCCCTAACCTACAATTAGTCCATGCAAATGTGTTACCACTAAAATCAACATCATATAAAATTAATTCTGATATAAACTAACTAAAGTCCTTCATACTCTCAATGAACCCTTGGGACCCACCTTTCTTTGCACCTAGTCTTAATGGAGTATTGAATTCTCTTTCCACTATCCATTTGAATACCACTCCATGTTGTCCTCTCTATTCAATCTCTTTCCAAAACTTATGTCTAAATTTGCTTATATTTAGAGAATGGATATTTGTAAGAAGGAAATATATCTATGATAACTTGGTTGATAATAGAATTGACATTTAAATTATACTTTGAGATATGAATTATTCCTCATAGAGGTCATAATACCACATAGTTAATAATACTCTCGAAGGTCCTTTGACTCCATCCTAACAGATCTTACCATTTTTCCATATACAACATTGAATACTCTCCCACCTTGCATAAGATATTTTAGTTTCTTGCAATAGTATTATTTCTAATTAGTTGTCCTTCAACATGGATCTCATCAATTTGTGTTTGTTAGGTTTTATTCCCCTAACATTCCAATATATAAATTTTATTTTTTACTTCTTGTCATAGGATTCTTCCCACTCAAGACTATGGTAACTTGCTTCCCATATTTCAAATCCTCCTTAGTTTTATTTAAGTATTTTTTCAAATATGGTCTTCCAACCTTTTTTCCTTCCTCCACTCCTACATCCAATCACTTCTTAGCACTCCTTTACATTCTTATATTTGGTACTTTCCCTAAAAATCCTACATCCTCTTCTTCATGATTAACTATACACAACATAAATTTTGTATTTGAATCTCCATGGGCCTCGATATCTTAGGATTTATTTCTTTATTTATTTCCTTAGATCCATACCCTCATATTGTTTTATTATATAACATGATATTTGTGGAGCATCCTATATTTCTATGGTATTAGGTTCCTGTTGGTCTAAAAATTTGCCTTGGGATAAGTTTTGAACCCTAATATTTTTACCAATATTGGAAGACCACAAATAAGTGAAGCTGCATGCATCAACCTCAAGAGTAGACCAGTCCCTTTGGATCCTAACTAGCTATCTTAAAAAATGGAGGGTTTAAAAGAGAGCAAAAATAAATAGAAGATAAAAAACTAGAACTGTAATGACATAGATCAAAAATGTTAATAAACATAGTGCATAAATTATTGTGCCACTTAGTCATAAATAGACCACCTAACAGACTAATTTTTCACTACTACTTAAAAAATGATTCACTATTTAAAAAAATTAACCAAATGTTACTAATTATAGAACTAGAGAATAAAATTCCAATAAGAAATCCAAAAGCAAAATTACTATTGCATTCATTCAACTAGCTTTAAACAAAAATGATCAATAATTCATACATACACTTTCAACAAGAGCTTTAGACAAGAAGGTTAAACAAAAATCCAGTCTTTATTCCTCAATTGCATAGGGTATTCTCATACATTGATGAAAATTGTAAAAGCTAAAGAGCTAACCCCCAAAATCTATTACATTCTAGTATATATAGTTTTACAACTCATTTTGTTAATTCCACATCATTACCTTGAGAATAGATTGTTGTTATGTTAGAGCATTTGCCATCCTGCATACATGATTGCTAACCTACTCTATTACAACTAATTGGACATGAATATGTTGATGTGGCTTGATCAGGATTTATTTCAAAAAGTGGGGGGTGTTGTTTGCATTTTATTAATAGGATATTTTGATATATTTGCTATTTTTTAGCTACTCCATGACTACTTACCACCATGAGTTCTCATGAGTGGTTTGATCATTTATATTTTTTGATAGAAGATGAAAAACACCTGACGTGTTATTAAAAATAATATCTAACACTCTAGACTATGTGAGTATATAAGTTCATCTTGATATCTTCTTATCAAGATCCATGTCTTGATTCTGCTATGTTATTATTAGATACACAAAAGGTTAGACAACTTCTATACATGTTCAAATTTTAGCTTCTTCATAATTATTGGATGACAAGATTTTGGTTTCCCTCTATTTATGTTATTAGTACCAAATCCTTTATGGCTTCCACACTTATCAAAATTATAAAGCACCTAATAGCTATCGAGTGATGAAATTTTAGTACCCACATATAGTCATCATCAGTATAAGATGCTCAATGGGCTCTATACTCAGCTAAATTTACACTTCTTTCTAGGTTTTAAGTGATGGGTTCTTGGTAATATAGTATTAACATCATCAATAAAAAATTTTGACAACTTCAACACTTAGCCAAAATTGCATTGCTACTTTACTATCAAGTGATGAAATTTTGGTACTCACTTCCTGATATCAATAGTAGAAAATTCCTGGTGGCTCCCATACTTAGCCAAATTTGCTCTTCCTTCTAGCTATCAATAATTGTTTTTTTATATCTTGCTACTGATATCATCAGTACAAAAAAATATTAGACGACTTCATCACTTAGCCAAAATTACAATGTTCCTTTGCTACCAAGTTATAGAATTTCAATACCCACTTGTTGACATCAATGGTATAAAATTTTTGGTGGCTCACATACATAGACAAATTCACTCTTCCTTCTAGCTACTAATAATGGGTATTTGGTACCCTAGTACTGACATCATTGGTACAGAATCCTTAATAACTTCAACACTTACCTAAAATTACAATGCTACTTTATTATCGGGTGATAGACTTTTAATACCCACATGTTGATATTAGTGGTACAAAATGTCTTATGGTATCAATGTTAGGATCCCATCCTAACCCTTAATGTAATAACTTCTATGATGTAATAATTCCTAAATAACGTGGGTAGTACCCATGATTAATATTTTGTAATGTTATAAGTTTTAGCTTATATAGTGCCTATGACAAATGGCACCCTTTTTATGTAACATATGGTAGATAGGTTATGTAAGGTGGACTTGTGCATGTAATTCGAGTGGCACTATGCATGTAATTCGGGTGGCATTATGCATGTAATCCAGGTGGCATTTTTCATGTAAGCCAACCATGGAAGGGAACTCTTTAAATACCCGAGAAGGCACCAATATATTCATATTTTGCAAATTAATGAAGTGTTGAAGTAGGTTGCCCCCTCGAAGAGGCCTGTGATTCTATCTTATTATGAGATTGTTCCTTTATGCAATTTTTTTTATAGTGTGTAATTTTTTCTGAATATTAATATGATGTTTATGTCAGTTTATTCCCAAGAAATTGTGTGAGAGTGTGTTATTTGAGTTTATTTTATACCAGGATCATAACAAGTGGTATCAGAGCGCTTTCCAAGGCCAAGTTCTGCTACAACAATAATGATTCTTACCTGTTAGGTATAATCCTTTGTTATTTTTATGTAATTTTTTTATTATTATAAAAAAAAGACAAATACCAGTCAAGAAAAAAAAATAGTCTTTTTTAGTTGAGTAGGTAGAAACCCTGTGCCAGGGGTTTAAAAATATCATGAAGGATTTGTCATTATTGGCTAATATAGATAGCCCATACAACGTCTAGTGAAGTAAGGGGCGATCAGGCTCCAATACCCAGACCTCAGATAGAACTCGTGCACGGACTTGAGCTCCCATGCATCTTCATGTGTATCGGGAGACCATTCTAGGGTTAACAAATTTTTATCTAGTAGGGAGCTTCTCGGCCTTGTATCATCCATAGTCCATGGGAAACATCTCGAATGATTACCCTCCTGCACTGTCAGATAGGCATATAGTGTGCTCAAGGGTATGTGTGGAATCCTCCTTGGATAGTGGCCTGAAATATTGGTCCAAGCACTATTGTTCGTCACTGTGGTATAAAAGAGGGGCTATGGGTGTTACATACTCCTTTATTTAGCATACCCTGGTTCTGTTAAAACTTCAACCTGCAAAAAAATGATAAATCAAAACTCCTTGTTTGTAAACCTGCATTCCAAATTTCCAAAAGTGAGCATATAAGAAAGGAATCCTCTACCAAAAAAATAACATACATTGCATGGATTCAGGATAAAATATGAGGGTGATAGTTAAGTTGACAGTCTGGAGAATAACAGTCAAATTTACAGTGGTAGTAATAGTGAGGTCAGTCAGGTCAGCACAGTCAGGTCAGAGACTACAGTTTTTAGAATAGAACTGTCATAACAGTAACCTACATAATATAGAGAATCTTTAGACTAGTGAGGTAAGCAGTGTCAGAGAGATTGTCGAGACTGAGCAAAACAGTGAGTGAGTGACCAGAGACAAATTATAGATAGTGCTCCAGTACCCAAATTTTGCACTATAGCTCAAAATTAAAAACTATAAACACTGTTAGACTCGACAAAACAGGAGATAAAAAAAAATTTGGGGTGCCCAAAAGTAGTGTTGTGGGATATAGCTCATTCTGACCACCTCTTTGAACTGAACATTTTGATATATAGCACCCAAGAAATTTTTTTTAGACACTTACTAAAAATAGTAAGTCCTGAAACCCAATTCTAATTTTAGTAACTGGTCACAAAAGGTTCCAAAATGGCCTAGGGTACCCATGGACATCAAAAAGAGATAGAATAGATGGACTCCTTAACCAAAGCCATTGAGAATTTGAACTTGGAAATTTTCTCCATAAGGGAAGAGGTCCAAGGTCTTCATCTAGATCATGAGGCCACTAGCGCTCGCTTAGAAGAAACACTGATAAATATGGGTAGCAAGTTACATAAGGGACCACTCAAAACATAACACCAGGCTAAAAAATCTGCAAGGAATGACCATGACCCATCCTTTAAAATGCAAAAATTAAACTTCCCTTGATTTAATGGGAAGGATGTTGATGGGTGGTTATGTTGGGTTGATCAATTCTTTATACTTCATAATGTTCCCATATATCATTGAGTTCAGATGGCTTCCTTCAATTTGGAATCTGAGGCTCTACACTGGTTCCAGTGGTTACGTAATTCTAACCCAAATATCTCTTGGGAGGAATTTGAGTCCCAACTACTGACCCGCTTTGGGCCTAGTGAGTATGAGGACTTCATAGGGGCCTTGACCAAACTACAACAAACATCCTCAATCCGTGATTACCAAACTCAATTTGAAAAATTGGCCAATAAGACAAGAGGATTGATGGAGGGGTTCTTCACGAGTTGTTTTATTAGTGGGTTAAAAGGGGATCTCCAAGCTGAAGTAAAGATGTTGAAACCATATTCTATGATGGAAGCTATCAGTTTGGCTCATCTGGCCGAATCTAAACTCTCAAACCAAAGGTGTCCCACATGATTTTCTCCAAACCAACCTTCATTTCCTTTTTATGCCCAAAATTCAATGGATAGTAAACCTAATACACCCAAGCGACTAACTATAGAGGAGATGGATGCACATCGTGCCCACAACTTATGTTATAATTGTGATGAAAAGTTTTTTAAAGGACATAAGTGTGCAAACAAAATACTGTTCTTGATATATGTTAAGGAACCTGCTAACACTGACCAGAGTGATGAGGATGAGGACCCCCCTGAAACACCTTCTCCATAGGAAGAAGATACACAGGGGTCTAAGGCAGATATTTTAGTCCATGCTCTTGCAGGCATTACCACTCCACAAACCATGAAAGTTGTGGGATTTTTCAAGGGCCAATGTCTTACCATCCTTATTGATTCAGGTAGCACACACAACTTCATTGATCCTAGAGTTGCTAAGTAGGAAAATTGTTATATCCATGCTTGTAATTCATTCAAAGTTATGGTAGCCAATGGGGGAACATTACCTTGTAAAGTAAAATACCACAATGTCAAGATCAGGATAGGGGACTATGAACTATAGTAGGACATGTTTACCCTCCAGTTGGGAGGATGTGATATGGTTTTGGGATATCAATGGTTGAGTACATTGGTCACTATCAGTTGGAACTTTACAGAACTCTGGATGCAATTCTCCCAAAATGGACAAACACACTTACTCAAGGGCTCCCCTGTAGGAACACCTCACCTCATTAGTTCCAATCATATGGAGAAAGTTCTAAAGAAATCAAAACATGGGGTCATTGCACAACTCTTCTCCATCCAACCAACCACTTCACTAATGGCCAAAATTCCATCAGACCTGCAACTAGTTCTACACAAACATGATGTTGTCTTTGCAAAACCAACTACACTACCATCGCATCACTCTCATGACCATGCTATCCCATTGCTCTCGGGTAGTGCACCACCAAATATTAGGCCATACAGGTATCCTCATGCCATGAAATCAGGCTGGTGTCATCTGGCCTAGTACTAGCCCCTACTCCTTGCCTGTCCTACTTGTTCCCAAGAAATATGGATCATGGCACCTATGTATTGACTATCGGGAACTCAACAAGACTACAATCAAGGATAAATTTCCTATTCTAGTGGTTGATGAACTACTCGATGAACTACACGGGACCATGTATTTCACCAAGCTTGATCTCCATGCTGGCTACCATCAGATATGGCTCAATGATGAGGACATCCCCAAAACTATCTTTCACACTCATGAAGGTCATTATGAATTCTTGGTAATGCCATTTGGTCTCACAACCAAACTTTACATCTGTTGGTCACCCATAATTTTTTTTCCAAAAGGTCTAAGTGTTCCTTTGGCCTTATTAAAGTAGATTATCTGGGACACATTGTCTCACAGGATGGCATCAAGGTTGACCCTAATAAGATCCAAGTAGTTCAAGAGTGGCCAAAACCTTGTACCCTCAAGGGACTTCGAGGATTTTTAGGGCTTATAGGCTATTATCACAAATTTATCTAAAATTATGGGAAGATAGCTGCCCCCCTCACCTCCATGTTGAAAAAATATTCCTTCACTTGGACAGGGCCTGCTGAACAAGCCTTCATTGAACTCAAGCATGCTATGACCACAACTCCCATATTAGCCATGCCAGATTTCTCTAAACAATTTTTCATTGAAAGTGATGCTTCTGGTCATGGTATTGGGGCAGTATTGATGCAAGAAGGATGACCTGTGGCTTTTACTAGCAAGGCACTCTCTGATCATAATCTAGGGAAATCCACATATGCTAAGGAAAGGTTAGCCATATTGCATGCCGTCACACATTGGTGACCTTACCTCATTGGGCGTCACTTCTCCATAAAAACCGACCATCAAAGTCTCAAATATTTTTTGGAACAAAGAGTTTTCATGCCTGACCAACAAAATTGGGTGTCTAAACTCATGGGCTATGATTATGATATCACCTACCAAAAGGGAAAGGAGAATATTGTGGCTAATGATCTTTCTCACCAAATGGATACCGTAAGTATGTTGTGTGCCATCTCAAAACCACTTCCCCAATGGATTGATTCCTTTCATAAAAAGCACATCAGGATGTATATTTGCAAGCTTTGATAGCCTCACTAATGGATGATCCAGATTCTGCACCAGGATATAATTGGAATGGCCATGATCTATGCTACCATCAATGCATGGTTCTACCTCATAAGTCCCCACTTTGAGAGCTCCTCATGAAGGAATTACATGCCACTTCATATGCAGGCCATTCAGGGTTCCTTATAACATATGAGCGACTCAAGTGCACCTTCTTTTGGAAAGGTATAAAATAGGACATCCGCTCTTTTGTTGATGCCTGTAACACATGTCAAAGGATGAAAGGTGAAATAGTGCACTCTTCAGGCACTCTTCAACCATAAACTATACCAGATCATGTTTGGACCGACATTTCCATAGAATTTATAGAAGGGCTCCCTAAATATGGAGGCAAGTCAGTTATTTTCATGGTAGTGGACTGCCTTTCAAACTATGCTCACTTTTGTGTCCTTGCCCATCCTTATACAACATCCATTGTTGCATAATTTTTTCTTGACTCCATATTTCACCTTCATGGCATGCCCACCTCCATTGTATCTAATCGTGATCCCACATTCACTAGTTATTTTTGGCAAGATTTGTTTAAGTTGTAGGGGACTCAGCTCAAAATGAGTTTATCCTACCATCTGCAAACGGATGGTCAAAAATAAGTTGTTAATAAATGCTTGGAAACCTACCTTCACTACCTTGTCTTAGATCATCCGACTCAATGGGCCAAATGGCTATCCTTGGTCGAATGGTGGTACAACACTTCCTATCATACCACAACAAAACTCACACCATTTGAAGTATTCTATGGGTGCCTTCCACCTATGCATTCCTCTTACATTCCTGGCAGCTCCAAGGTCTAGGCCGTCGAAAACACTCTGAGTCAACACACCGAGGTCCTTTGCCAACTTAAGCAGAATTTAAACATGGCCCAGAATCAGATGTGCCAATAGGTTGATCAGCATCGTTCTAACTATAGTTTTGATGTAGGTGATATGGTCTTCCTTCACTTACAGTCGTACAAACAATCATCCCTACAACTTCGCAGGTGCTAGAAGCTTGCTACAAAATTCTATGGCCTGTACTAGGTTCTACAGAGGATTGGCCCCACAGCTTACAAATTGGTGTTCCCACCTACTTCCAAGATTCATCTGGTTTTTCATGTTTTTGCTCTCAATAAAGTTATGGGCACACAGGTATAGGTTCAATCCACACTTCCTGAATTGGATGAAGAAGGCTCCATATTACTTGAACCTGAGCAATTGTTGGATCATCGGACTCGCACTCTTCGCAATCGTACAATTACAAAGATCCTAGTTTAGTGGCATGGGCTTCAACCTCTCTCCACCAAGTCCAGCAATAGTTTCCTCATTTTAGCTTTGAGGACAAAGCTTCTTCAAGGGGAAGGACATGTTAGGATCCCATCATAACCCTTAATGTAATAACTTCTATGATGTAATAATTCCTAAATAACGTGGGTAGTACCCATGATTATTATTTTTTAATGTTATAAGTTTTAGCTTATATAGTGGCTATGAAAAATGGCACCCTTTTTATGTAACACATGGTAGATAGGTTATGTAAGGTGGCCTTGTGCATGTAATTCGGGTGGCATTGTGCATGTAATTTTAGTGGCACTATGCATGTAATTCGGGTGGCATTATGCATGTAATCCAGGTGGATTTTTTCATGTAAGCCAACCATGGAAGGGAACTCTTTAAATACCCGAGAAGGCACAAATGTATTCATCTTTTAAAAATTAATCAAGTGTTGAAGGAGGTTGCCCCCTCGAAGAGGCCTACGATTCTATCTTATTGTGAGATTGTTCCTTTATGTAAATTTATGTTATAGTGTGTAATTTTTTTTGAATATTAATATGATGTTTATGTGAGTTTATTTCCAATCAATTGTGTGAGATTGTGTTATTTGAGTTTACTTTATAGCAGGATCCTAACACTCCATACCTACCCAAATTTTCTACTCTTCATAGTTGTTGAAACACCCATGTTGTTTCTTAACATCTTATAAGGATATGGATGTGGGTTATTAAAAAAATCACCCACATTCTTGGTGGCTCACAAGGTATTTTCACTCATGGAAATTAAGGACCCAAATAGCCTTTCTAGGTTTTGAAACTTGTGACCAAGAAAAGGAGCCCACTATGGCTAGAATATTAGCTAATTAAGGAGAAGGACAAAGAAGAAATTATATATTTGGTATTTACCACATGAAAAGGAAAAATATATGGACTTATGAGATAATATAGAAGATGAAGAGATATATGCATAGAGAAGGGGTAAACTTGCACAAAAAGGAAGAAAAATAGTGAGATGGAGATGATGACCAAGGATAACGATAAGGATAAATCATTATATGAAATATTCTTACAAAGATATAGTGAAGTAAGGGGAAGCTACAAATAATTTATAGGTGAATAGAAAACAATGATGGAAAGAAAAGCAGGAGATATGATGCATGGGGATACCTAGAGAATGGGACACCCCCACAAAATTATACCTTCATGAGAAAAAATTACCATAGCTAGAAGTTATTTCAGATATAGGCAAGGCACCTTAGGAAATCATCATTTTTTTCTTTCTCTTATTTTTTATGTAATTGAGTATGAACTTCCTATATCTATCACCTACAATCATGCAAACCTTTATTTCTCCCTTTAGACTCATTCTCAGAAATTAGGAGCACTTATTTTGATTTTAAGAATAAGCAAGGCCTTATATAGAATAAGGCACCAAGCCTCAACTATGTCAGTTGGCATATCTATCATAATTGTACAATCCTACACTTTATTAGTCACCTTTTTCAATCAATCTAAAATTATACAAAATAAATGCTCATATGCTGTATTTTATGGATCTTGTCAAATTGACTCCCTTTTAGCTTTGCCATTCTACATTTTGCTCATGTCACACTTAAGACAAACTATCTTATGAATTATCTCCAATATTATTTTTTAGTTTCCCCTGTCTTGTCCATTGGGTAGTGGAATCATAAAAAGTAAAAGAAAATGCAAGAAAAACTATACACTATACAAATAAAAGTATATTATACATCTCCTATTCTCAAAGAGTGGATTGGCTCACTTGAATGTTCATGTACTTACCCTAATAATATGCCTTATAACTCACCCTATTATATCATTGAATGTATTGGTAGGTGTGACACAATTTGGAATAGTTGATACATCTTATTCCATGTATCTAGGGAAGGCACAAGAATCCTGTTGAGCTTGAAAAGGATGTGCAATTTATAGTAGTGCTCATAAGAAGGATTGTTGTACCTTTTGGCCATTTCTTCATATTTGACCAAAATAAGTGAAAGTTTATGAAATAAAGTGAAGACCTACTCCATTATCATTGGTTTGGTAAATAGCTCAATTTTACTCTTATCTTCATGCCACTGATTAAATAATTGGCTAATTTTCTCTTTTATGCAAAATTACCCCTTTTTATCCCAAATCCCTAGCAAGTCAAGTGATTTGATAGCTTGAGTAGCTTTTCTCATTTTCTAAAATTTTTTTTTAGGATTCTAAGTACTTCTTCTCCTTCATAAATTAATTAGTTTCCTATATTGACCTGGTGAATTCTAAATTTACATTCTCCTATATATCTCTATGTTTGCCCTTCTAGATGAGGGTGCTTCTTTTTATGTCTTATCATTCATTTGGAAACCTATGTATCTATAATATTGCTCAATAGGTAACTTCTCCCTTTGGAAAATTATTTCTTTCCTCAATTATCACCTTGGTAGTATCTTTTATTTTCTTGATGAAGGGACAAAAATACTGTAGCATAGACCCTTTGATTTTCAACTAATATTGTCCTTTGATCTATTTGAGTAGGTCCTTAGATATTTTATAGCTATGGGGATTAATATTTTATTTCTTTAGATATTCTTGAGCATTAAAAAGGGCTTCCTCTTATTATTTTATTTTATCTTTTAACTCTTGCAATGTTGAATCTTGTTATTTTTCACTACTAGCAGTTTGTAGCTCTTTCTCCAAGCTTTGGATACTGTCCTCCTTTTGTTGAAATTGCTCCTCCATAGGATACTTATCAATGATGTGCTTTATATCCTATATTTCTTATCTAAGGGTATCTTTCTCAAGTTATTTCTACTCAACCTTAGTTTTAGGTCTTTGATATTTTTCTCAGTACCTTGAATCTTTCTATCTAATTTATTACCTTGGAAAAATATTGTATCTTCTTTGGTGTGGAGGGCTCGAAGTATATCTACTTTTAAAATATTAAATATATTTTGTCTATGTAATTCAATCTGATATTCCTCTAGCCTCATTTTTGTAGCTTCTCTCATCACCTTTGGGTGGGAATTCATCTTCACCCTTTCTTCTAGAATCAAGTTTACTGCATTGTATGTTAGGGTGCTGATCTATTTTTCTCTATATTACTATTGTTTCTCTTTTGCCCATATTTTATTATTGTCTTCCAGGTTCTAAATGATGGATAATACCTCTAGTAATGTATTTTAAAAAGCAAAGGGTGGAGTAGGAGTAGCCAAAAATAAGAAAAGAAAAATATCTAGGGGATTGGATGATAAGATGTTAGTTTTTATAGGGGTGATGTTTTCTTGGATTATTTGCCTCTTGTGTACAGTGGATGGAGAGGGATTTTATAATGGGGAGTTATGTATGGGAGATGTTTTTGCTTCATGGAGTATAGTGGGGATTATATTTTCAATGGTGATTGTGCTATTACTATAATAATTTTCATTGAAGGAGAGGATTGAGGAGACAAGGGAGGAGATTGAGAGGGCATACTTGGTGCTTGCACTTCCTACTATGGCTCCACCATTTTGGGCACTTAAGATTTGGTTTATTTAATTGTCATTTTTTCCTTTTTATTGTAGCTACTGCCTTTTAGTTTCTACCCTCTCTATATCTTAATCTCCAAGGTCTGGATGATTCTTTCATTTTTCTCCTTGTGCAATCCTTTTTTGAGAAGATCTATTCTAAGGTGCTAAATAAGGCCTAAAGGGTTTAGCAAAACTCATTCCTCTTATACCATGGGTTGGATTGGATACTTCAACACCTATAGCATATCCCATGGTCTCTTACTCATCTCATTCTATGGCTCTTGGACTTGTCAAAAGGTCTTCTATGAATTACCTTCTTTATGGTTGGGACTTTCCTATACTTGTTTTTTCTTTAGAATCATCATAGGATACTAAAGAAACTGCTTACAGAGGGGGCTAAGCAGCTTCCTCTTCTTCTTATTCTTATTCCACTTCTTATTCTTTTTATTCTTCTATTATCTTTAGCTCTAAAAATATCTCCTTTTCATGTAGTTTCATCCAGCTAATATAATTTTCATCAAACTCTAAAATGAATTTTATATCAACATCATTAGGAAAATCCTCTTTGTGCTTGTCTTATTCATAGTGTGAAATCCACCATTCACCTATATTGCGCTCCTTCCATCCTAGATTATATTTTATCTTTTGGATAAGATAAACATAAATCCATTGATATTCATTTTGTTTTAGTTTAAATATGTGTGTGTATTCGTTCCACGTCCTCCATGATGAATTTTCTTGCATCTTCTTGATTTCCAAGTTTGCTTCCTTATTATCATCAATATTTTTAAAAATTTTGACATTAACTATTGACACATGCTTGAATGGAGGAGGTTTGTTATTTAAAGTTATCAATTTAGCCTTAAATATGCCTTCTAGGTCATAATGTCATCTATGAGGGATGATTGGAAGCTAAAGAGCACCCAAAATTTTGGATTACTTATTTTTTAATATTATTATATCTTCAAACTTAACAGGGAGGTAGAAGATAACTATTTTTAAACTCTAGATCCATAATGCTTTTCTATTTTTTCAACTTATCTATAGAATTCCAAACCAAATATCCAATTCATAATAAAATAAGGAAGAAAATATGTTGTGCCCAAGAAACCATTTAATCTTATTATTATGCCTTCTTTCAAAAAATACCAATAACCTAACTATCACTTCCTAACTCTCAACCTATCTATAGCTTCTAATTTGAGGCACAAATAATACCCAAAAATATCGTGTAGGACCCAAAAATATCCTATTTAACAATAGGTATGATTCACTTTATCTAAGAGCATGTATCCACCCATAATTTCATATTTGTAGCTCAAGGCCATGTAAGTTTGAGGGTATGCTAAATAAAACCAGATAAACCAAATAATATGAATAAGTGAACTCCTCATTTTGGCTACTTTTGAGACCTACTAACTGGTTACATATTCTAGAACTTAGAAATTCTATCCAGTCAAAAATAGGGGCATGTGTGTTGGGTCTAATGTAGTTGTACATATTGATAACTACGTATGCTAGTGATAGCTAATATGGATATCCAATGACATCTATATTTAGTCATAAAATGAAAACCAACATTGAAAATACAATCTATATCATGTCCTCAAAATTTTCTAGTTCCATTGTTCTTACTACATAGTCATTTGGGAGCATTCCTAACAAATTTGTTTGCCAATTTTTAAAAGTAGGCTTGGTGAGAAAGCCTCTTTGTTATTTTATAGCTATCATTTTTTGCTTACAATCTAGCTTAACCCAGCCATGATAGATTTATTGATTTCCTCCCTTGTTATGTCGAGCAACTTCTTTTGCTTTCACTTATGAATTATTATTATTTTTGGGTCATAAAACTACACAATTGCTTTCACCATTTCTAGACATGGGTGAACTATCTTGGGCATATAACACGATAGTAGAGAATTATATGGTGTGCAATCTAGATAACTTGGACCTAATATCTTTCCTTTCTCCTATAAAATTTCTCTAATTTTTTAAATTTTGACTTAATTATCAAAATGGGGTCATGAATACCTACCAATTTATCTTGGAGCTAGTTGGTGGACTTATACACCTTTTTGCTCTTCTTTGGTCGATCTATTTTGTAGATTGAATTGGCTATACTCTGAAATCACTTTCTTCAAAGACTACTTGGGATCTTATTGCTCTCTAAAATTTAAAATGCATCGATTACACATGGTTTTCTTTCTGCTTCTTTTATAGAGTAATGGAGAAGCACTTTATGTCTGACCATTATTAGTTGCATGCCATTGCACACATGTAGAAATCTTGGCTCATAACTGCTAGATTTTGTAGAGGATTAAACACATGCTCTTGAATATCATACCACTAGATAATAAGGTTGTAACCAATTCAAATTTTGTAGATAGTGGGAATGTCATGGGCCAATCATTTTTTTTTACCTGTAAGCTTATTCTGACAATTTTGATTCTATGTACATATACTTACATGTGTAGCTATATACATATGTACAAATATATGGTGTGCTTCCTTATGCATCATGCTCTAGATATTGGTCATTTACCGATATAGGTAAGATATTATCTTGCAAATATTAAAGCTCAAATTAATTTAAAGCTTTCTTTTGTGCTATTAAATAAGTCCCATACCATATGGAGTCTAATTTATCATGTCTATCTAGCTTGGCTAGATCCACATGCCACTTGAGTATGAGATATTCTTTCTTAAATGATTTTGGCATTGCTTTTCTATCAAACTAGCATTTAACAACTATTTAATGATGCCAAAAATTTTTATCAGTCTTTTCCTATTTTCCTTCTAGCAATATTAATTTTCCCATTTTTTTCCATTGGTTGAGTATATTCTTAGCCAATTTGATTGATTAACTTCAAAGTCAAAAATTCTAATTTAATAGGAAAAATTGCCTCTTTCCCATACACAAAAGCATATGGTGATATTTTTAATTCCTTCTTAGTCATTATCCTATCAGCCCATAATGCTTGATTAAGCAAAAAATGCCATCTTCAAGTATTTTCATCAATGCTTCACTTAATTATCTTAAATAAATATTTATTTATGGATTTTTTATTTGAGAAATTATGAGACTGGGTAGTATGGGATGAGAAAAATAATGGACCCTATAATTAACATGGTGTCCATGAGGGAACATAGCCAATGAAAACCACACATGAGGAAAATTCCATACTGACCACCATTGAGTGATTCTCCCACAGGAGAGGATGGAGCATACGACATGACCATGATTCACTCATTTGAGGGGTTGGATCATGGTTGATCTGCTTCTACTAGGGAATTTCACCCAATATCCTACTTCATAATTTACAAAGCTCTATGTGGGCATTGTGGTTTATATACCACCATGAGGGCCATCGTGGGATACATGTGGGATAATGGATCAAGAATCTCAAAACGTTGCTTAAGGTATTTGTTAGAATTTTTAAGAACACAAGCTTATACTGAGAGGGGGGTGAATAGTATAAGACCACTTTTAAAAATTTTCCTTTTACTTCAAAAAGCAATGCAATGAACCAATAGAAAAATAAATGCAGTAATAAAACTAGTGTACAAGTCATCACACAATTGAGACACCAATATAACGTGGTTCACCCAATGTGGGCTACTCCATAGAGAAAATATTTCACTAAATTTTCTCAATCAAATCCTTTGGGAATCCTTCCCAATTACAATTTTTATGGACTTCCTATCCAAAGGAGAATCCTTACCCTAATCAAATATTTATGAGCCTCCCACCCAAAGGATATGTCCTATCCACCAAGAAGTATTTATGAGCCTTCTGCCCAAAGGAGATGTCCTATCCCCCAAAGCTCTAGAAATGATACTTTAGAAGATCACTGCCTCTTCTACCGCTAGCAAGTGGAACTGATTTCCATAGAAGACGTCTTGTCCTCCTTTCTCTAGCTCTAGAGACTTCTGTCCTCACTGATCACCTCCAAAGCTACTCATCAACACCTATACTAAACATAGTTAGTCGGTCCAGCACAAGTCATCTCAAAATCTATCACAAATCTGCACCAAACTTAGTCCTTTGGTCCAACACAAATTTGCTCTCAAATATTTGACAAATATGTCCCAATATTAAGCCAAAAGCTTGAACAAATCAATAACAACTACTCACAAGTCTTCACCAAGACTTCATCAAATATATCCACAAGTTCTTCAACAAGAACCTGTCCAAATCAGTACACAAGTTCTCCACAAGAACCTGTCCAAATCAGTCCACAAGTTCTCCACAAGAACCTGTCCAAATCAGTCCACAAGTTCTCCACAAGAACCTATCCAAATCAGTCTACAAGTTATATACAAGAACCTATCCAAATATGTCCTAGCAAGCTCACCAAGAACTTGCCCAAATCAGGTCAAGCAATTTTACCAAGAAACTTGCCCAATGTGAACACACAAAGAGAATTATTAGAGACCCAATGTGTTTCATCCAATCATAAAAAATCAATATCATAGAAGCATAAAGAAAATTGTTAGAGACTCAATATGTTCTATCCTTCAACTTTCAATCTCAACTCAAATCAATATCATAAAAGCATAAAGAGAATTGTTAGAGACTCAATATGTTCTATCCTTCAACTCTCAATCTCAACTCAAATCATAATAAATATAGAAGAAGAATACTTTCACAAGATCTTGAACCATGACCCAACAATTGTCAATAATGCAATATCAAGGAATCAACTCCTCCAACATTGAACCTTAACTTGCTATCAAACCCTATCCAAGTTAGTTTTCAAGAACTCAAAGCAATCTCTCTCTAAGCATCAAAAAGGGGTTCAAGATATTTACAACTTCTCTCAAATGGGAATTCTCAACTTAACCACACAACCAAGTTTATCAAGCAAAGTACAACTTGATAAAATAAAATCTCAAAGGAGAAATCCCAACTCATGTATCAAGTAAAGCATAACTTGATCAACTCAATCTCAATGGAAGCAATATCAAAACCAAACTCTCAACAACCAAACAAATCAATTAGGGTTTCAACAACTTATAGCAATGGCATAAGCTTCTCACTCAAAAACCCTAAAGCAGGATTCAAATGCTTCCAATCTCATAAACTCATCACAATCTCATAATGCATAATCAATAATTCCACTTTCATAAAATAAGATCCACTCCAAATAAGGAAACTTAATTTAATCCTTTTCACTCAAAACTTATTTTTAGAAAACCATCAATCAATAAAAACCATGGAATAATGTGCCCATACATTTACTTTGATGAAGAAGGAGAACTCAAACTCTGTCACAATGCTAACTCTCAATTTACCACAAATTAGAGTTAGCAACAATGGAATTATGCACAATGATAAGAGTACTAATAACACCTTATCACTCCAACTCATCAATAATAAAAACTCACAAATATACATATCAACAATATTCCTTTACACCTTATAACTCCTACTTAATATATCACAAAATAACTTCAACCTAAAAAAATAATTACAAGAGAATATCCACTCAATAACTCCAAAGGCTCTCTAACCCCAATATGATATTAAGCACAATTATTCCTTAAACCCTTATAACTCCTAAAATACATTTACTTCTAAATGCATTTACCACATAAACATTAAGCATCAATAATAACAATTTCAAAGCAATATTTCTATTTAACCTTATACCTCCATCCAATTACCAACAATAATTGCCAAGTCAAATCAAATATTCCACATTATCAACAAAAGATATACCTTGGCCAAAAATCAATTCTCCAACCTTAGAAGAAGTGTGGAGACACCAACATAAGTGTCAAAGCGCTTCCTCTTCCAAACTCATGGCCCAAAGCAACTGTTGTACCATGTGCACAATAGTCCATGACCAAAAATGAAACATGCTCGACGTGAATAGATCTCAACACCTCTGCCTAGCGAGCGCCTTCACTCCACTGCCTCTACCATTGGAGCACAAGTTCCCAACGAAACTCTCAAGCACCTCTCATTGTTTTACCTTCTCTTTGCTCGTAGAAATTAAAGACAAACAGATTTATCTTCCTCAAAGTTGTACAAAATGAAAACTTAAACACAAAGCAATACGAAACTCAAAAATCATAGAGCAATCCAAAATTGAAGGTCACAGAGCAATATGAATTCGAAGGTAATCACGCAAATCGGAGGTGCTTAAAACCTTAGGAAATAATGCCCTTTAATAGTCTTTCATCCCATGCAAATTGACATCGGTGCTCCTTTCAAACATTGCATTTTTCATCCCATGCAAGTTGACGTCGGCGAGGTAAGTCTTTTACATGAGCGCCACTAAGGGTTTAGAAAATCTTTCAATAATAATTATTAAATTAATAATTATTATTTTATTAATAATAAACTTAACTTAAAACCTTTTCAAATATTTGAGTTAATTTATTTCTTAATAATCAAAATGGACTTTTAAGGTTTTTCCAAGGAGCAAAAACCTTTTCATTAAACCAAGATTTTAATAAAAACCCTTAATGAGTCTATATGGTTTTAATAAAAACCTTTAACCTTGTCACCATGGTTTTAATTAAAAACCCATAAATAAACATCATGGAACTTTCAAGATATTTTTGTCACCAAACTCTTTTTGACATCAGCACAAATTCCTTTTGACATCAACACAAACTCCTTTTGACATCAATGACAACTCACAAACATGAAGCTAGGAAACATACCCAAAATTGCCAACAATCTTCCCCTTTGTCATTGATGGTAAACCACTATTGAAACCACTGCTGAAAAAAACTTTCAAGCAACTGCCAACTGTCAAAACTGAAACCAACTAAAAACCATCCTATGAAGCTTTGCTCCCCCTGACTCAAGGCTCTCCCATTTACTCAAATATCTCCCCCTTTGTCATCAATGGCAAAGGGTCACCTTTGGGGCTTAGGGCTACGAATGAGCCTCTTAGCTTAGGAACTCCTCCATATCTTGTTGAGGTGATTAATTTTGGGGTGGGAGTAAAACTCCCATTAGGCACTGATCATCATCAGTGTCCATAGCTACCTTTCCATGATTTTTCTTGATATCCTTGTCCATGTTCTTGTTCCTGTTCTTGTTCATATCCTTTTTCTTGTTCCTGTTCAAAACCCTGTTCCTGTTCATGTTCTCATCCCTATTTTTGTCCAAGCCATTATTCCTATTCCTATCATTATTCTTGTTCCTGCCATTATTCTTGTTCCTATTCATAGCCCTAAACCTATACCTTGGAACTTCTGCTCTACACCATCTGGTTGTATGTCCTTCATTATTGTACTTATAATATTTGACAATGTTATTCCTTTGAGATGTACCAATATTTTGAATCCTCTCTGTTGAACCAAACATGTTCCTATTGTTAACCCTACAATTAACTACATAGTACCTAAACTGATTACAAGAGTAGCAATACCCTTGAAAGAAATTACCATTTCTAAAATTTCCATTAATATATCTTGCCTGAGCCCGGCACTGTGAAGCCATGTGTCCAAACTTGTGATATGCAAAACATCTTCCATTGAAATTTCCTTGCCTTGACCTCATAGGTCCTTTAGTATTTCTCCCCTTATGGTGATTCCTGTTTTTTGATTATGTGCTATCTGAATTACCATATGAAAACTTACTCTTTGAAGTACTCTCTTCATCTGAACCATCTTCTTCTTGGGAGCTCATACTAGATTCCTCAACCTATTCCTTTTGTTTCTTTCCAAAACCAAGACCTATTTTATCTGTTGTCCTTATTTGATCCTTGATGATTGATTTTACCTTCTTGGAACTTTCTTCAAACCTGTAAAGCTTCTCCTTGTACTCTTTAGTTTCATTTTTCAAGGAAGCTACTTCATGTTTTAACTATTTACACTCAAGAGGCCTAGATGCCAACTCTTCTTTGAGTTCCTGTGTCTTTGCTATAACGATATCAAGATTTCCTATAAGATCATATCTTTCATAATGGAATTCATCAAACCTATCAATGATTCTAGCATATTTCTTTCTTTCTTTCTTTGACACATCAAGAGAATTAACAAGTTCAGACTCAAGATCAACTTCTCCCTTTTCTGAATAATCCTCTATTTGTTTTCCTTTTGAAACATCAATATCATTTTCTTATTTCTTACCACTAGAGGTGCTACCTTCATATAAAGCCATAATAAGATCTTCCTCATAATATTTTGAAGCATCCTCATACATAGTATTACCAGAATTCAAACCATAATTTGTACAATCATCCTCAAGATGACCAAAATTTCCACATCTAAAGCACTTAAGCACAACAAATCTATTCCTCTTTTCTTTTCCTTCCTTTTTTGTTAGAAACTACATCTCATTTCTATCATCACTTGAAGAACTTCCATCATCACTACTAGAACACTTACTTGCTTTGTCTGTGTAGAAAATTTTCTTATGTTTTTGGAAGTACCTCTTCCCTTGAATATTTTTCTCATTTATGTTCTTCCTTTGATACCTATGCTTCTTAGATTCCCTGTGCTTATAATATTGTTTTTCTTCATCACAATCATCCTTGGGTTTCGAAAAGTTAGTAGCATAGTGACCAAACTTTCCACAATTGAAACATTTAACAAATTTCATACCTTTGTGCTTTCTTGAGAACTTGCTTTTCTTGTTGTAGTTTGTTTCTTCATCACTAGAAGACTCATCACTGTCTTCTTGTTATTTACCCTTGGACTTCTTAGTAGCTTTGAAATTTGCCTCCTTCTTAGGATCAGGTACCACTTTAGTTCTTAACTCAAAAGCTGCAAGTATACTATGAAGCTCATCCTTTTTCAATTTATCCAAATCCTTGGTTTTCTCAATATCTAAAATATTTTCACTAAATCTATTTGGAAGAGACATCAAAATTTTATCACAAACATCATTTTCAGCAAGCTCAAGACCTAGTTCCTTCATGGAATTAACAATATTATCCATACAAAGCATATAGTCACTAATATTTTCTTCATAATTCATCTTGCGTGGTTCAAACATACCTTTGTAATATCTCAATTTTGCATTTCTGATATTTTAATCACCTGTATGAACCACTTGCAATTGATCCCATATTTCCTTTGTTGTATTACAATTAATCACCTTTGTAAGATCTACCTTTTGTAGACCTTTCAGAATTGCATTAATTGCCCTTGAATAGCTGTGATGTAGAAGTTTCTCATCTTTAGTAGTAGGAGGGAGATTTGGAATAATGTACCAAAACTCAACTGCTTCCCAAAGTTCATTTCCAAGATCCATTAGTTGAAACTTCATATTTATGCTCCATAGAACAAAATCTCTCCCATAAAGAATAGGTGCTTAATTACCACTTGTAAAATCCATTGTGTTCTTTTCAAGCTTTTCCTTCAAGCTATGAAACTCTTTCGAAGGAACCTACTCTGATACCAATTGAAGAACACAAGCTTATACTGAGAGGGGGTGAACAGTATAAGACCACTTTTTAACTTTTTCCTTTTACTTCAAAAAGCAATGCAATGAACCAATAGCAAAATCAAAGTAGTAATCAAACCAATGTACAAGTCATCACACAATTGAGACACCAATATAACATGGTTCACCCAAGGTGAGCTACTCCACAGAGAAAATCTTTCACTAAATTTTCTCAATCAAATCCTTTGGGAATCCTTCCAAATTACAATTTTTATGGACTTCCTATCCAAAGGATAATCCTTCCCCTAATCAAATATTTATGAGCCTCTTGCCCAAAGAAGATGTCCTATCCCCAAAATATGTATGTATGAGCCTCCTTCCCAAAGGAGATGTTCTATCCCCAAAAGCTCTAGAAATGATACTTCAAAAGATCAGTGCCTCTTCTACTACTAGTAGGTGGAACTCATTTCCATAGAAGATGTCCTGTCCTCCTTACTCTAGCTCTAGAGACTTCTGTCGTCACTGATCACCTCCACAACTACTCATCAACACTTGTACTAAACAAAGTCAGTCAGTCCAACACAATTCCTCTCAAATTTTTCATAAATCTGCACCAAACTCAGTCCTCTGGTCTAGCACAAATCTGATCTCAAATATCTATCAAATATGTCCCAAGCTTAAGCAAAAAGCTTGAATAAATCAATCACAACTTCTCACAAGTCTTCACAAAGACTTCATCAAATCTATCCACAAGTTATTCAACAAGAACTTTTCCAAATAAGTCCACAAGTTATCCACAAGAACCTATCCAAATCAGTCCACAAGTTCTCCACAAGAACCTATCTAAATCAGTCCATAAGTTCTCCATAAGAACCTGTCCAAATCTGTCCTAGCAAGCTCACCAAGAACTTGCCCAAATCAGCTCAAGCAAGTTTACCAAGAAACTTGCCCAATATGAACACACAAAGATAATTTTTAGAGACCCAATGTGTTTCATCCAATCATATAAAATAAATCTCATAGAAGAATAAAGATATTTTTTAGAGACTCAATATGTTCTATCCTTCAACTTTCAATCTCAACTCAAATCAATATCATAGAAACATAAAGAGAATTGTTATAGACTCAATATGTTCTATCCTTCAACTCTCAATCTCAACTCAAATCATAATAAAGATAGAATTAGTATACTTTCATGAGATCTTGAACCACGACCCAATAATTGTCAATAATGCAATATCAAGGAATCAACTCCTCCAACATAGAACCATAACTTGCTATCAAACCCTATCCAAGTTAGTTTTAAAGAACTCAAAGAAATATCTCTCTAAGTATCAAAAAGGGGTTCAAGATATTTCTAACTTATCTCAAATGGGAATGCTCAACTTAACCACACAACCAAGTTTATCAAGCAAAGTACAACTTGATAAAATCAAATCTCAAAGGATCAAGCCCAACTCATGTATCAACTAAAGCATCACTTGATCAACTCAATCTCAATGGAAGCAATATCAAAACCAAACTCTCAACAACCAAACAACTCAATTAGGGTTTCAACAACTTATAGCAATGGCATAAGCTTCTCAATAAAAAACCCTAAAGAAAAATTCAAATGCTTCCACTCTCATAAACCAGAATTATGCAATAACTCATAAACTCATCATGATCTCATAATGCATAATCAATACTTCCACTTTCAAAAAATAAGATCCACTCCAAATAAGGAAACTTAATTTAATCATTTTCACTCCAAACTTATTTTTAAAAAACCATAAATCAATAATAACCATGGAAGAATGTGCCCATACCTTCACTTTGATGAAGAAGGAGAACTCAAAATCTGTCACAACACTAACTCTCAATTTGCCACAAATTAGAGTTAGCAACAATGGAATAATGCACAATGATAAGAGTCCTAATAACACCTTATCACTCCAACTCATCAATAATCAAAACTCACAAATATACATATCAACAATATTCCTTTACACCTTATAACTCCTACTTAATATATCACAAAATAACTTCAACCTCAAAAAATAATTACAAGAGAATATCCACTCAATAACTCCAAAGGCTCTCTAACCCCAATATGACATTAAGCACAATTATTCCTTAAACCCTTATAACTCCTAAAATACATTTACTTCTAAATGCATTTACCACATAAACATTAAGCATCAATAATAACAATTTTAAAGCAATATTTCTATTTAACCTTATACCTCCATTTAATTACCAACAATAATTTCCAAGTCAAATCAAATATTCCACATTATCAACAAAATATCTACTTTGACCAAAAATCAATTCTCCAACCTTAGGAGAAGTGTGGAGACACCAACATAAGCACCAAAGTGCTTCCTCCTTCAAACTCATGGCCCAAAGCAACTGTTGTACCACGTGCACAATAATCCACGACCAAAAATGAAACACACCCGATGTGAATCGATCTCGACACCTCTGCCTAGCGAGCGTCTTCGCTCCACTTCCTCCACTGTTGGAGCACAAGTGCCCAACAAAACTCTTAAGAGCCACTCATTGTTTTACCTTCCCTTTGCTCGTAAAAATTAAAGACAAGTATATTTGTCTTCGTCATAGACGTACGAAATCAAAACTTAAACACAGAGCAATACAAAAATTGAAAATCACAGAGCAATCTAAAATCAAAGGTCATAGAGCAATAATAATTCAAGGGTAATCGTGCAAATCAGAGGTGTGCCCTTTAATAGTCTTTCATCCCATGCAAATTGACGTCGGCACTCCTTTCAAACATTGTGTTTTTCATCCCATGCAAGTTGACGTCAACGAGGTAAGTCTTTTACATGAGCACCGCTAAGGGTTTATAAACCCTTTCAATAATAATTATTAAATTAATTATTATTATTTTATTAATAATAAACTTAACTTAAAACCTTTTCAAAGGTTTGAGTTAATTTATTTATTAATAATCAAAATGGACTTTTAAGGTTTTTTCAAGGAGCAAAAACTTTTTCATTAAGCCAAGATGGTTTTAATAAAAACCCTTAATGAGTCCAGATGGTTTTAAGAAAAACCTTTAACCTTGTCACCATGGTTTTAATTAAAAAACCATAAAAAAATATCATGGAACTTTCAAGATCTTTTTTTCACCAAACTCTTTTTGACATCAGCACAAATTCCTTTTGACATCAATACAAACTCCTTTTAACATCAATGACAACTCACAAACATGAAGCTAGGCAACATACCCAAAATTGCCAACAAATTTTTTACTTGAGAAATTATGTGACTAGATAGTACAAGAGGAGAAAAATAATGGACCCTAGAATTAACATGGTTTCCACGAGGGAATATAGCAAATGAAAATCACACATGGGAAAATTCCACACTCACCACCATTGAGCGATGCTCCCACAAGAGAGGATGGAGTAAACGACATGACCATGATTCACCCATTTGAGGGGTTGGGTCATGGTTGTCCTACTTCCACTACAACATTTCACCAAAAATCCTACTTCCTAATTTTAAAGTTGTATGTGGGTATTATGGTTTATATACCACCATGAGGGCCATCATGGTATACATGTGGTATAATGGCTCAAGACTCTCAGTGTTTCTCAAGGTATTTTTTAGAAATGTTTATTTTATAAATTATGAGACATGGGTAGTACGAGATGAGAAAAATAATGGTCCCTAGAATTAACATGGTGTCCATGAGGAAAAGTAGCCAACTAAAACCACACATGGGGAAAATTCCACACTCACCAGCATTGAGCAATGCTCCCACAAGAGAGGATGGAGCATACAACATGGTCATGATTCGGTCATTTGAGGGGCTGGGTGATGGTTGGCCTACTTCCACTATGACATTTCACCCAAAATATTACTTCCTAATTTGTAAATATTTATGTGGGTATTGTGGTTTATATACCACCATGAGGGCCATCATGGGATACTTGTGGGATAATGGCTCAAGACTCTCACAACATTTCTCAAGGTATTTTTTAGAATATTTTATTTGAAAAATTATGACATTGGGTAGTATGGGAGGAGAAAAATAATAGACCGTAGAATTAACATGGTGTCCAGGACAGAAAATAGCCAATGAAAACCATAAATGGGGAAAATTCCATGGTCACCACCATTGAGCGATGTTCCCATAGGAGACGATGGAGCATACAACATGGCCATGATTCACTCGTTTGAGGGGTTGGATCATGGTTGGAATGCTTCCACGAGGTAATTTCACCCAATAGCCTACTTCTTGATTTGTAAAGCTCTATGTGTATATTGTGGTTTTATATACCACCATGAGGGAAATCATGGGATACATGTGGGATAATGGCTCCAGACTCTCACAACTTTGCTCAAGGTATTTTTTAGAATTTTTTACTTGAGAAATTATGATAGTGAGTAGTACATGAGGACCAAAATAATGGACCCTAGAATTAACATGGTGTCCATGAGGGAAAACAACCAACGACAACCACACATGATGAAAATTCCACACTCACCACCATTGAGTGATTCTCCCACAGGAGAGGATGGAGCATACAACATGGCTATGATTCACTTGCTTGAGGGTTTGGGTCATGTTTGGCAAAATTCCACTAGGGAATTTTACCCAAAATCCTACTTCTTCATTTACAAATTTCTATGTGGATATTGTGGTTTATATACCACTATGAGGGCCATCGTGGGATACATGTGGGATAATGGCTCAAGACTCTCACAATGTTGCTCAAGGTATTTTTTAGAATTTTTTTATTTGAGAAATTATGAGACTAGGCAGTATAGGAGGAGTGAAATAATGGATCCTAGAATTAACATGGTGTCCATGAGGAAAAACAACCAACGAAAACCATACATGGGAAAAATTCCACACTCACCACCATTGAGTGATGCTCCTGCAGGAGAGGATGGAGCATAGGACATGGTCATGATTTTCTCATTTGAGGGGTTGGGTCATGGTTGGCCTACTTCCACTATGAAATTTCACCCAAAATTCTACTTCCTAATTTGTAAATCTCTATGTAGATATTGTGCTTTATATACCACCATGAGGGCCATCATGGGATACATGTGGGATAATGGCTCAAGACTCTCGCAGTGTTGCTCAAGGTATTTTTTAGAAATTTTTATTTGATAAATTATGAGATTAGGTAGTATGGGAGGAGAAAAATAATAAATCCTAGAATTAACATAGTTTCCAAGAGGGCAAACAACTAACGAAAACCACACATGGGGAAAATTCCACACTCACCAACATTAAGCGATGCCCCCATAGGATAGGATGGAGCATACGACATGGCCATGATTCACTCTTTTGATGGGTTGGGTCATGGTTGGTCTACTTCCACTAGCAAATTTCACCCAAAATTCATCTTCCTCATTTGCAAATTTCTATGTGGCTATTGTGGTTTATATAGCACCATGAGGGCCATTGCAGGAGACATGTGGGATAATGGCTCAAGACTCTTGCAGCGTTGCTCAAGGTATTTTTTAGAATTTTTTATTTGATAAATTATGAGATAGGGCAGTACATGAGGAGAAAAATAATGGATGCTAGAATTAACATGGTTTCCACAAATAAAAACAACCAATGAAAATCACACATGGATAAAATTGCACGCTCACCATCATTGAGAGATGCTCCCATAGGAGAGGATTGGAGCATACAACATGGCCATGATTCACTCATTTGAGAGGATGGGTCATGGTTGGCATAATTTCACTTAGGAATTTCACCCAAAATTTTGCTTCCTAAATTACAAAGCTCTATGTGGGTATTGTGGTTTATATCCCACCATGAGGTCCATCGTGGGATACATGTGGGATGATGGCTCAAGACAACGTTGCTAAAGGTATTTTTTAGAATTTTTATTTGAGAAATTATGAGACTCGGGAGTAAAGAAGGAGTAAAATAATGGACCCTACAATTAACATGGTGTCCATGATGGAAAATAGAAAATAAAAACCACACTTGGGAAAAATTCCACACTCACCACCATTGAGCAATGCTCCCATAATGAGAGGATGGAACATACGACATGGCCATGATTCACTCATTTGAGAGGGTGGGTCATGGTTGGCTTGCTTCCACTAAAGAATTTCACCCAAAAGCCTAGTTCCTTATTTGCAGATATCTATGTGGGTATTGTGGTTTATATACCACCATGAAAGCCATAGTGGGATACATATGGGATAATGGCTCAAGACTCTCACAGTGTTGCTCAAAGAATTTTTTAGAAATTTTTATTTGATAAATGATTAGACTATGCAGTATGGGAGGAGAAAAATAATGAACCCTAGAATTAACATGGTGTCCACAAGGGAAAAAGTCCAATCAAAACCACACTTGGAAAAAATTCCATACTCACCACCATTGAGAGATGCTCCCACAGGAGAGGATGGAGCATATGACATAGGCATGATTCACTCGTTTGAGGGGTTGGGTCATGGTTGACCTACTTTCACTAGGGAATTTCAACCAAAATCCTACTTCCTAAATTGCAAAGCTCTATGTGAGTATTGTGGTTTATATACCACTATGAGGGCCATCGTGGGATACATATGGAATAATGGCTCAAGACTCTTGCAACATTGTTTAAGGTATGATTTAGAATTTTTTATTCATCCTAAAAGTAGTAGACCACATTTTATAGACCCCAAATGCAACAAACAACATTTGATAGACCCTAATCAATTAGAAGTAGATTTTAAGGCTTACAAGTGAGTATTTTAGGTTTTTCCCTATTGCAAATTGCTATAAAGAAAAATACTTGTTTATCTCTATTTTCATGTGGTTGGAAGATCTTCTCTTCAAAGTGTAGTTTAAGAAATTGCTTTTTGTAGGCAATAAAGCTAAATTGCATGCTAAGATAGGTTGCATTTGATATATTTTCATACCCTAGCATAGGTTACATTTTATTTGTTTTTGTGTGTTGTGTTGTATGTTTGTATCCTTAATTACACAAATAGATATTTTAGGTAAAAGTGCATCCTAGTCGCATTTTGATAGAATTAGTTTGCATTCATTTTTTAAATTTAAAAAAACATAAAAAACTAAAATCCACATACACATGCACTACAAAAATTCTGCACTTCAACATATGTATATTATATAAGTATGAGGAGAACCAATTAGTGAGTTGGATTTCATCACCAAACACTGATTGCCCTAGTAAAAACATTAGTGAGTTCGATAGTCTCTTGGAATTCATCACCAAGAGGTTTATTTCTATTGAGATTAGCTTAGGTTGATAATTAAGGTAGACAACCTTTAACCACCAAGCTAAATAATCAGTGGAGCCCAACTATCGCTATTGTTTGAGCCTTCCTAAGGGTGAAGTGAAAGTCTAGGTAGACTAGTAGTAGGACTTAGATATTATGGCCTCTTTCAAAAGGTAATTTTAGTCCCCTTAGGATACACCCATTATCAATCCTCCATATAGGAAGCTTCATTAGTTGTTCATGACTCATACTTTGATAGAGGTATGGGTACAAACACACCTTTATAGATTCCACTTCATAATCTATCAATCATATGTCTTAGGTATAGGGAACATCAAACACACAAAAAAAACCAAAACTCCAAAAAAAACTTCAAAAACTTAAAAAAAATAGAACAAAACAAAAAAATAGGATTACAAAAAAGAACAACCTTTCTTGTTTGTGTGATTGTGTGTTTGTTTATAGATTAGGTTTCACATTTACCACACTCACCACACACATAACCAACACACACATAACCAACTCATCACAAGCCCTTGGCTTATGGTATTGACCCGATGTCAAGCCAAAGCTCTAGCCAAACACCTTCATCCATGGAGTATTACACTATGATTTCCCATGCTTCGACCACTATTGCAACTACACAAGGGGGTACATCACAAGCCATTTACATGGACATATCCACTGGGTATTCCCATCATGTGCCCCCGCATTTCAAGAACAATAGGCCAAACATGATCTAGACATGATGTGGAGGACCACCTATACTGCAATTCTAGAGATCCCTCATATCAAACCATCAATGCCCTCTAACTCGCACATCATGCACTTGGATACTAATACCATCAAAGATTATTTGAACCTAGATTTTCCATCTATACGCCCTCTTAACATCCCACCCTTATCCATTCCAACAATCCATTAGGAGCCTACATATTCACATCCTCAACACACCAAAAACCTCATCATTAAACTCTTATTTGAATCCACATCAATGACCATGGATCAGTACCATCCATATTCCAAAAACCAACATCTATCCATACCATCTACCCATACCATCATAAACTCCAACCCACTTTATGAGGCACATGTCAATGTTGCTTCATAATTTCTATCATTGATTTCCACTACCTTATTACATCCTATCAAGCATATTTAGCATATCATCCATTTATCAGTCATTATTCCTTTTGCTACATATCTTCCATCAACATCCATTAATATTGCTACCACACAAAATGCTCAATATTTGGCACATCACTCAACTATACCACCTGCATCAGTAATTACCATCTAGTAAGCTTTACAACATTTGCAACAAATTCTTACTGGTAGCATTAAACAAGATGTCTATCCCATGTCACAAACCCAATCACAAGTAGCATATTTTAACCACCCCCCAACATCAACAAAAAATACCTTCTTTAGGTAAGACCAATCATGGGTATCACACTGAACCACCATCACCATACCTACACCACCACTTAAAAATGTATGTGCTACTACATCGACACAACATACCATAATTCCTTCATCCCCTCACCAACAAACTCCACCTTACCATCAATACCAATAAAACATCACACATTATAAAATTCCAAACAACATCAACCCACTTTCCAATAAAAACCTAATCTCATCCACTCATTTAAACATGAAGCAAGCACATCTGACATACATGCAAAGCACAAATCTAAGTTTTCAACCATTTATGGATGACCCAAAATATCAATTTTTACAAAATCATATTGACAGTTTGGCCATGCAAACACTAGGAATGACATATCAAAAGCCCACTTTGTGCCAGCTAGTCAACCATCCCATTCATCCTTTGGTACCCTCACCACCATATCCTACAAATTTTGATGTACCAAATCTTGATAAATTCAAAGGGGAAGAGAATCCTCGAGAGCATGTAAGTGCATTCATTAATGCCTAATTCATAATTCAAAAGAATTATCCATTGATGCTTTGAATATTTCCTCAAAATTTTAGAGGTGACGCTCTAGAATAGTAAAACCATTTACCGCATCACAACATATATACCTTTGAACAATTTCTAGAACAATTTCTAGATCATTTCTCTCTTAATGTTAGGAAAAAGACCACCTTGATCGACTTGTTTAACATATGATAATTTGAGGATGAATTGGTCTATGATTATGGAAATTTCTAGAGGGTAGTTATCACAAAATTGCCATTCACCCTCCCCATGGTGGAACTTACTTGAATGTTCACAAGGAGTTGTTCTAAACAAATCTCCTTTTTATTATAGCTTCAACAATATCAAACATTTGAATAAGCCCTTGCTTAAGCTAGAGTCATTAAAGAAATAAAAATCCAAGAGAGTGAAATTAAACTTAAAAAGAAATAATGGTAAGGAAAAAAATCTAGGGGCAACAACCATGACAAATCCAAACCTGGTCAGGTAAATCAAGTGGTTTTGAGTGCACCTCAACCTCCAAATCAGCAAACTCAATTCCAATATCAATAACCCCTGACTCAACAACCACCTCAACAACAAGGGTACCAACTAGTACCACCCTTGGTGCAACTATAAAATCCCATTACCACATCAAATAATTTACCACATATATAGCACAATCGACTACATCATAATTACAATTCACTTTTTGAACCTCTTTCCACCATATTTTAAAGTTTTTACAAAGCACAACTAATTATCCTACCACAAATAAAACCTAAATATCCTAATAAACCTTATGGTAGGAATTACAAGGAGTACCTATATTGCACCTTACATCATTAAAAGGTCCATGATATCAATGATTGATATAAATTCAAGGACATCATACAATATTTCATTGATAAGGGAACTATTAAGATTGATAATCCTTTAGCACCACCAAATCAAAACATTAGGATTTACCAAATACCTCTTCCTCAACATGGGGTAACACAACCAACAACTGGATCATCAACTTCTATAGTTCCCCACAACCAAGTCAATCATATCAACAATGTTCTAATATACCAAGGTTTTATAGGTGCTATTCACATAGTCACCCAAGATCATAGAGGTGTGAATCGATCGCAACAATCAAATTATGCAAATATACCAATGCATAATGAACACACTCCAACCACAACAACTCCTACTGTGCCACCTCAACCTGTTCAAGCCAACCCAATTCCTCAAATCCATCTTCCAAATCCTCCATCAAGGCCAACAATCACATTTAAGAGTCATTTAACACAGCTTAAAATTGACCTCCATCAAATTATCAATCTATGAGCTAATACAAAAATCCCCTCTACATCATGAGGTATTTATGGAGATTCTTAAATCCATTTATGTTCAGAGTCAAGATCCTAATGTCTTTGTGAACTTTGTGGGGAAAATTCAAACATGCATGGAACCATTTTTCACATTCTATAATTTTGAAATAAAACCATGCAAGCAGAGTTACCCAATCATATGTTACACATGATAGTTCATATTGATCAAAATCCTTTTAAATTAGTGCTAGTTGACACTAGCTCATCAATCAACATCATCACATCCATTGCATTACATCTCAAACTACCACCTTTTCATATCACTTCCTCTACATTTAAGTTATGGGCATTTAATGATGCCTTATGCTCTAATCCATACATTGTTTCATATCCTAGAGGGTGCAATGCAATATAACATACTCCTTGGATGCCCTTGGATTAAAAACATGAGACGTGTCCCCTCAATATTACATCACTTCCTTAAATATGTAAATGAGGTACAAGTTCATTATATACCGGTAGACAAATAACCATTCAAATATTGAAACCTAGTTTCAAACATGTATGAACCACCTCTAACATCAACCCATCTATCCATCACTCTAGACATTGCACCATCAACTTCACACCAAAATACCTCTTCCAAAGCACCCATCTAGGAGGCCCTACCCAAATTTGATCATGCTTCCACATCGTAAACCATAAATACAAACCATACCTCTTCCTTGACATCCTATCACATCCCTTTCCACCACATAATTCTTCATCTTCATTAGATTATGTCTCATCATAGCATCCAAATCATTCACTTTCCACTAATAAAACATGCATGTAGGGGAGACAAGCCTCCATGTCTCAAAGCAAAATGCATAATCCCTCATTGATATTTGTAATCTTTAATAACTCATCATACACTACTCCAATTTCACCTACATTCATTATAATCCAATCTCATCCTAATCCCTAAGTTGTTATCCACCCCACTCAAGTGGATCCACCTCCACCATCAACTATCTCATATATAGATTTGGCTATTCATGATGGACCCTTGGAAGATATAAAATTTCATCCATTTAATCTAGAGGCTACACTTAAGGCCTCCACCACTACATCCACCGCATCCACAACTGCACCTACGCAAGTCATGGTTCATCTTACCAATCCAAGCATTGGTGAGTACATTGTTCAAAATGTCACAATTAACCGACCAGTTATTGAGACTATCAAGGATTAGAATCAACCATGTGACCCACCTTTAGCAATTGGTATGGTGTACACTATGGGTTCTTTGTCAAACTAGATTAATTGTGTCTATGGGGAATTAATTCTTTATTTGACCTAGTACCTCATGCTAAACCCCAATCACAATTTTTTGGCAACATCAATTATCTATTTAGTCCATCCTCCTCATGCACTACTTTTTATGTGTTAACTGGTAAATATATGGTCTAGGGAAACACAAGAAAGGCATTCACAATATTTTTGAAACTCACTATCAAGATGCACATGATCACACTAGCTTGGGATACAAACCATAATCCTCCACAATCCCATTCGAGGAGGAATTTTAACAACTCACCATGGATATCAAAGAGCATAGTGAGGATGAATATATAAATCCTAAATTCATCACCATCAAGTTAACATGATCTCTATTGACCTGTTTGCAACCCTCCATAATCCATACAATTCAGCAAAACCAATTCCAATCAACATTATCCTTATAAAAAAGAATAGGATTTCATTCCCTCCATCCATTTATAAATTTCTTCTTTTTAATGAATTGTTAAGATATTATAGCACTTACATACCTATGCCTTTATCACCTTCTGCTTCCTTAATTTACCAGATCAAACTATAAGAAGCCATACATGATACACCATTTTATTGTAAAATGCTCAAAAACTAGTGCACAATAACTTAAAATGTATGATTGCAATAAATGAACACAAGAGCATGCAATGTAACAAACTATGATAAAATAAGTAAATGATAAATTGGGTCCATTTTATATTAAAAATAACTTGTTTTGATCAAAATGGGTTACAAATACATCCCCTTTAGGGAGTTCAATAATGTGATACAATAAGTACACAATCTGAGGGTTTAACCCTCTCTAAAATAGTTTGGTGCACTATGCGGCCTTCTTGCATCCACAAACCATCCTGCAAAGGGTTTCTTCGTGACCTCAGCAAGCGGTGATGATGTTAAAATCTTGCGCTCCTCTTCCCCTATAGAAAATCTGTGATCTACACACAAGGAACACAAAATCATTAATAGCATGTGCGAATGAAAATATAAGTAAATACGATGAATGACTGAAATATGATGAGCAAATACATAAAAAAAAAATAACTATTCTAAAATTATGAAGGATTCAAACAAACTCAAGGGTCCATGGTTCAATTCTAGTAGCACTTCATTGCTTGAAAACTCTAAAACTTGGGATATTTCAACTAAGGATGAATGCCAACATATAGATCCCTCGAAAGAAACCTATTATTACCAAATAATATTTGCATGAGAGAGGTGGCCTACATGCTCTTTCTAAAATCCCATGCAATACCACTTGGATCTACTAACCTACGTAGCGCTATTATGGGATATGCGTGCATGCTAAACTAGGAACAAGTGTGTGTGAAATTGGTGCCACTAGCCAACAGGTGGATTCTATTTTTTTTGTTCCACTTAGGGCATGGACACTTTATGATAGAGTAGCCTTGGTTGAGGATAACTTTGGGGTAGAGTGGCGATGGTTGGAGGTCACTCTAGGGTAGGAAAACCATGATTGGGGCCACTTTGAGGTAGAGCAACTATGGTTGGAGGCTACTCTAGGGTAGGATGACCATGGTTGGGGGTCACTCTAGGGTAGGATGGCCATGGTTAAGGGCCACTCTAGGGTAGATCCACCATGGTTGGAGGCCACTCCAAACTAGGATGACCATGGTTGGGGTCCACTCCAGGGTAGGGTGGCCATGGTTGCAAAGGAAAATATCCTTATTTGAGTGGTGAAGATCACTTTTTTAGCCCTAAGGTTTCCTAAGGTTGATCACATGGTCTTCAAGGAGTCCATATAGGTAGTATTTTCAATATGACATGATTTAGGTGTCTACACATTTACCATATCAATATAGAAGAAGCCATACATTATATGCTTGATAATTTTGTTGATGGCATTCATCTTGTTCCTACTCCCCACCAGCTATAGGAAGTTTCCCACATGCTTATTGAGGAAACTACTGATATGAATCTTAGTGTAGACCTAAATAATCCATAAATAATTATGCTTGGGAAATGGTTATCTATAGACAACCGCGATTAAGGGCCACTTTGTTAGGATCTCATCCTAACCCTTAATGTAATAACTTCCTTGATGTAATAATTCCTAGTGAACGTGGGTAGTACCCATGATTAATATTTTGTAATGTTCTAAGTTTTAGCTTAGGTAGTGCCTATGACAAATGGCACCATTTTTTATGTAACACATGGTAGATAGGTGGCATTGTGCATGTAATTCGTGTGGCATTGTGCATGTAATTCGAGTGGCATTGTGCATGTAATTCGGGTGGCATTGTGCATGTAATTCAAAGAGGCACTATGCATGTAATTCGGGTGGCATTATGCATGTAATCCAGGTGGCATTTTGCATGTAAGCCAACCTTGGAAGGAAACTCCTTAAATACCCGAAAGGGCACCAATGTAACCATATTTTGCAAAATTAATGAAGTATTGAAGGAGGTTGCCCCCTCGAAGAGGCCTCGCGATTCAGTTCTATTGTGAGATTGTTCTTTATGCAAATTTTTGTTATATTAATGTGATGTTTATGTGAGTTATTTCCAAGCAATTGTGTGAGAGTGTGTTATTTGAGTTTATTTTATAGCAGGATCTTAACAAGTGGTATCAGAGCGCTTTCCAGGGCCAAGTTCTGCTGCAACTGCAACGATTCTTGCCATCCAATCTGCCTGTTAGGTATAAATTCCGTGTGTTTTTTCCATTTTGTTTTTCCTTATTAAAAAAATCCAAAAAAAAATATACAGTGTTTTTTTTTTTTCCAGACCAAAAACAAAAAAATATATTATTAGTTGAGTAGGTAGAAACCCTGTACCGGGGGTTTTAAAATATTGCGAAGGATCTGTCGTTATTGGCTAAGCTAGATAGCCCATAAAGCGTCTAGTGAAGTGAGGGGCGATCAGGCTCCAATACCCAGGCCTCAGACAGAACTCGCGCACGGAATTGAGCTCCCACGTATCTTCGGGTATATCGGGAGACCATCTAGGATTAAACAAACTTTTAGCCATTAGGAAGCTCTTCGGCCTTGTATTACTCATAGTCTACGGGACACAACATCCCTGGACGATTACCCTCCCGTATTGTCAGAGAGGCAGGTAGTGTGCTCAAGGGTATGTGTGGAATCCTCCTTGAGTAGTGGCCTGAAATATTGGTCCGAGCACTATTGTTTGTCACTGTCGGTATATTAGAGGGCCTATGGGTGGTACATACTCCTATACTTAGCATTCCCTGGTTTTGTTAAAACTGCAACCTGTAAAAAATGCAAAAATAAAAATCAAAATAAGAATCCAAACACCCCCGTTCGTAAACCTGCATTTCAAAAGTGAGCATATGAGAAAGGAGTCCTCTACCAAAAAAATAATAGAAGGGACATGCATTCGGGATAAGCCATGAGGGTGACACTTAAGTTGAAATTCGAGAGTAACAGTCAAATTTACAGATGGCGATCCACAATCGAGTCGGAGAGGTCGAGCACAATCGAGGCAGAATTCACGATCTTGAGTCGAACGAAACTGTCATATCAGTCACCTGCAAAATACAGAGAATCTTGAGTGTGAAACACGACCAGTTTTAGATAGTGCTCCAGTACCCAAATTTTGCTCAGTAGCTCAGAATCAGAATCTGTAAACACCGTTAGACTCAGCAAAACAGGAGATAAAAAAAAAAAAAAAGTCTGGGGTGCCAAAAAGTAGTGTTAAGAGATATAGCTCATTGTGACCACCTCATCCTGCTGATCATTTTTATATATAGCACCCAAGCACTTTTTTGGGCACTTACTAAAAATAGTAAGTAAAAAAAAATTCAATTCTATTTTTAGTAACTGGTCACAAAAGGTCAAAAAATGGCCCAGGGTACTCGTGGACACCAAAAAGAACTAGAAAACTTGGATTCCCTAACAAAAGCCATTGAGAACTTGAACTCGGCTTTTCACTCCATAAGGGAAGAAGTCCAAGGTCTTCGCCTAGAGCATGAGGCCACTAGCAATCGCTTAGAAGAAGCATTGATCGAAGTGGACAACAAACTGAGAAGAGAACCACCCAAATCAGAATACCAAGTCGAGAGTTCTACAAGGAATCGTGACCATGATACACCCTTCAGAATGCCCAAGTTGGACTTTCCCAAATTCAGTGGGAAGGATGTTGATGGGTGGCTATGTCGGGTTGACCAATTCTTTTGACTTCATAATGTACCAGTATTTCATCGAGTCCAGATGGCTTCCTTTAAATTGGAATCTGAGGCTCTACACTGGTTTCAATGGTTGCATATTACCTACCCAAATATCTCTTGGGAGGATTTTGAATCCCAAATACTCACTCGATTTGGTCCTAGTGAGTTTGAGGACTTCACAGGAGCCTTATCCAAACTACAACAAACAGGGTCAGTTCGAGAGTACCAAGCTCAATTTGAAAAATTGGCCAATCGAACAAGAGGATTGAGTGAAGGGTTCTTCCAGATTTGTTATATCAGTGGGTTGAAGATGGAACTCCAAGCATAATTCAAAATGTTGAAACCACGAACTATGATGGAAGCTATCAGTTTGGCCCGTCTGGCCGAATCTAAACTCTCTGCCCAAAGATGCCCATCAAAGTTTTCTCAAGATAGACCTTCATTTCCCCCGAGAGCCCAACACCCAGATGATAATAAACCTACGGCACCCAAGTGCCTCACCATCGAAGAGATGGATGCACATCGTGCCCAAGGATTATGCTACAATTGTGATGAAAAGTTTTTCAAGGGGCATAAGTGTGCACACAAAAAATTGTTCTTGATAGATGTTGGAGAACCTGATACCGTTGACGAGAGTGATTAGGATGAGGACCCTCCAGAAACACCTCCTCCACAAGAAGAAGGGAAACAAGAACCTGAGACATCAATTACAATCCATGCCCTTGCAGGCATTACTACTCAAACCATGAAGGTTACAGGATGTTTCAAGGGCCAACGTCTTTCCATCCTTTTGGATTCGGGAAGCACGCACAACTTCATTGACCCTAGAGTTGCTCAATGGGAAAATTGCTATATCCACAATTGTAATTCCTTTGAGGTCATGGTAGCCAATGGGGGAACCTTATCTTGTAAAGGAAAGTGTCACAATGTTAAAATCAAGATAGGGGACTATGAACTCAAGCAAGACATGTTTGCCCTCCATTTGGGTGGGTGTGATATTGTTTTGGGATGCCAATGGTTGAGTATGTTGGGCACTATCAGTTGGAACTTTGCTAAACTTTGGATGCAGTTATTCCAGAACGGACAAACACACATCATCAAGGGCTCCTCGACAGGAACACCTCAAATTATCAGTTCAAACGGCATGGAGAAATTGCTAAAGAAATCATCACATGGGGTCATTGCACAACTATTCTCCATCCAGCCATCCACATCTCCAATGGGTGAAAACCCACAAGACATGCAACAGATTCTCCACAAACATGAGGCCATATTTTCATAACCCATCACACGACCACTGCATCGCTCTCACGACCATGCCATTCCATTATTGCCGGATAGTACACCTCCCAATATCAGAACACCTTATGAGCGACTCAAGCGCACCTTATTTTGGAAAGGTAGGAAACAGGACATTCACTCTTTTGTGGCAGACTGCGACACAGGTCAAAGGATGAAAAGAGAAATAGTGCACTCTTCGGGCACTCTTCCACCCTTGCCGATATCGGATCAAGTGTGGACTGACATCTCTATGGATTTCATAGAAGGGCTACCTAAATCTGGAGACAAGTCTGTTATTTTTGTGGTAGTGGACCGCCTTTCGAAGTATGCTCACTTTTGTGCCCTAACCCATCCTTACACAGCATTCACTATTGCCCAAATTTTCCTTGACTCCATATCTTGCCTTCATTCCATTGTATCTGATCGTGATCCCAGCCTTACTAGCAATTTTTGGCAAGAGTTGTTTAAGTTGCAGGGGACTCAGCTCACAATGAATTTAGCCTACCATCTGCAAACGGATGGTCAAACAGAGGTTGTTAATAACTACTTAGAAACCTACCTTCGCTGCTTGCCTCCGATCATCCTACTCATTGGGCAAAATGGCTTTCTTTGGCTGAATAGTGGTACAATACTTCCTATCATACCGCCACCACTGGCAGAGTACGGGCACCCTCCACTCATGCCTCCCTCCTACATTTCGGGTAGCTCCAAGGTACAGGTTCCATCAACACTTCCCGAATTGGATGAAGAAGGCTCCATCTTACTTGCACCAAAGCAGTCTTTGTATCGTCGAACTCACAACCGTACCATCACAGAGGTCCTGGTTCAGTGGCGTGGACTTCAACCTGAGGATGCTACATGGGAGTCCCTCCATCAACTCCAGCAACAGTTTTCTCATTTTTAGCTTTGAGGACAAAGCTTCTTCAAGGAGAAGGGCATGTTAGGATCTCATCCTAACCCTTAATGTAATAACTTCCTTGATGTAATAATTCCTAGTGAACGTGGGTAGTACCCATGATTAATATTTTGTAATGTTCTAAGTTTTAGCTTAGGTAGTGCCTATGAAAAATGGCACCCTTTTTTATGTAACACATGGTAGATAGGTGGCATTGTGCATGTAATTCGTGTGGCATTGTGCATGTAATTCGAGTGGCATTGTGCATGTAATTCGGGTGGCATTGTGCATGTAATTCAAAGAGGCACTATGCATGTAATTCGGGTGGCATTATGCATGTAATCCAGGTGGCATTTTGCATGTAAGCCAACCTTGGAAGGAAACTCCTTAAATACCCGAAAGGGCACCAATGTAACCATATTTTGCAAAATTAATGAAGTATTGAAGGAGGTTGCCCCCTCGAAGAGGCCTGCGATTCAGTTCTATTGTGAGATTGTTCTTTATGCAAATTTCTGTTATATTAATGTGATGTTTATGTGAGTTATTTCCAAGCAATTGTGTGAGAGTGTGTTATTTGAGTTTATTTTATAGCAGGATCTTAACACGCTTTGGGGTAAAGCAACCATAATTGAAGACCGCTCTAGGGTAGGATGACTATGGTTGAGGGCCACTCCAAGGTAGGATGACTGTGGTTAGAAGCCACTCCAGGGTAGGGCAACCACAATTGCAAAGTAAAATATCCTTATTTGAGTGGTGAAGATCACTTTTTTTAGCCCTAAGGTTGCCCAAGGTTGGTCACATGGTCTTCAGGGAGTTCATATAGGTAGTCTTATCAATATGACATAATTTAAGTGTCTAAAAATTTACCAAATCAAGATGGAAGAAGCCATACATGATATACCTGATAATGTTATTGATGAAATTCACCTCATTCCTAATTTCCACCAGCTAGAGGAGGGTTTCCACATGCTTATTTAGGAAACTATTGATATGAATCTCAGTGCAGACCTAAATAATCCAAAAATTGTTATGCTTGGAAACATTTTATCTATATAAGAGTAAAAGTGGCTTTCATTGCTTATAATAGAGAATAAGGGCATCTTTGCATGGTCATATAAGGACATGCCTAGCCTTGATCCCAAATTGGTGGTCCACAATCTCACCTTGAGTCCCAACGCAAAATCAGTCAAGCAAAAGTTAAGAAAAATTCACCCTATCATTTCCTTCATGGTTAAAGAATAACTCCAAAAAATATTAAATGTGATTTTCATTCAACCCATAGATTACCCTAAGTGGCTTTAAAATATGGTACCTATTCATAAACATAATGAGGGGATTCACATTTGCATAAAATTTTAAGATTTAAACAAGGCATATCCTAGGGATAATTTTCCATTACCAAACATTGATACTCTCGTAGACTCTACTACTACCCACAAAATTATCTCCTTAATGGACAATTTTTTAGGATATAATCAACTTCAAGTCAATCCTGATGATCAAAACAAAAGAAAATTTACAACACCTTAAGGGACCTTTTGTTACAAATAAATGCCATTCGACCTTAAAATGTAGGAGCTACGTACCAACATGCCATGATGTATGTTTTCCATGATTACATGCATAGGATTATTGAATATTATGTGGATGATTTAATAGAAAAATCTAAAACATGTCATGACCATATCGAGGTATTACGTAAAGTTTTCGATCGACTCTTCAAACATATGGTGAGATTGAATCCTAAGAAATATGTCTTTGGATTTACGTCAGGTAAATTTATAGGGTTTATTATTTCCAAGCATGACATTGAAGTGGACCCTAATAAGGTCAATGCCATTGTTGAAATTTCACCGACAAGAAACCTTAAAGAGTTGTGTAGCTTACAAGGGAAGATTCAAGTGATTCGGCACTTCATCATGTCACTTTTTGAAAAATGTAGACCATTTAATCATCTACTATAAAAGGGGATAACTTTCTCATGGACCAAGTAGTGTCAAGAGGATTTTGATGACATCAAGTAATATTTTACCTCTTTGTCGGTTCTGACTCCATCTCACTTTGGCATCCCATTTTATCTGTATATTTTAGCCACATATTTTACATTAGGGACAATGCTTACACAAAATAATAAAAACAATCGAGAGAAAGCAATTTACTATATTAGTTGAATGCTTGTGAGCTATGAAACAAGATATGGATAAGTGAAAATTTTGTATCTAGTAGTGGTTTTTACCATTAAGAAACTCAGACATTACATGCTAAGTCACACCACTTACATCATAGCTTGTGAAAACCCTCTCCATTACATGATAAATTGCACATATAATAACACCCATACTATGAAATGGATAATACTTTTAGAAGAATTCAACCTTATTTTATTAGTAAAAAATCCATTAAAGGTTAGGTGATAGCCAATCAGCTTGTAGAAGCTCCACTTCATAATGATCAACCTTTATTCATTGAGCTATTGGATGATTCAATCTTTAATATCACTAAACAAGAAGAATATATTTCCCTCGAGATGATGTTGATATCACCATATTATTTGATGGTTCTAAGTGTAAGAAAGGACAAGGTGTAGGAGTCATGTTTTACACACCACAAGGGATGCCTATTCCTTCATCATTAAAACTCATCTTTCCATGCAGAATATGAAGCCTTGATTTTAGGACTTAAGGTAGCACTGACCATGGGCATCAAGTGCATTTAAATATTTGGTGATTCTTAACTCATCATTTACCAAGTAAAGGAAACTTAACAATGTAAATGTCCAATTTTAAAATATTATAGAGAAGTAGCAATGAAGCTGCTCACAAATTTTGACTGGTATAAGATTGATAGCATGCCTCGTTTAACTAATTGATTTGTAGATACAATGGTCTCTCTTGGTTCATTAATTCCAAAGAACCCCGTTGGAGAGGTTACACCATTCATCATCACAACATTTTCCTAATATGCAATTTCATGAGTATATTCTAAATATTAAAATTTCTTTTCATTCAAGCACATCCATACGAACCATGACTTATTCAAGTCAAGAATTTTCTCAAGTTTAGTACTCTCCCTATAGATTTTTTCATGGGATGCCAAATGTACTTTTATATATAAGGTAGCTCATTACACTATTTTTGGAGATATGCTATATTGACATGGCTATGATGGGATTCTACTTTTTTATCTAGAGCTTGTGGAGGCACAATGGGCTATATTTGAGGCTCATGATGGTACTTGTGATGGTAATTTTAGTGTAATGGTCATTGCAAAGTGTATTCTATGCATGGGTTATTATTGGCCCACCATGTAAAGTTATTTTTGTAAATATGTCAAGAAGTATCAAAAATACCAACAACATGTCAATTTAACCCATGTGCCATCACAGGCCTTGCAACCATTTCAATCCCTATGACCCTTTCTGCAATGGGACCTCTATTTTATTGATAAAATCTCACCTTCCTCATAGAGAAAACATACATTCATCATCACTACCATTGAGTACTTTATAAAAGGCATTGAAGCAATTCCATGACCAATATGATAGGACATTGAATTGCAGATTTCATACTCTAGCACATTATCTATTATTTTGGTATTCCCTCAAAAATCATTTTTGAAAATGAAAATTCTTTTAAGAATAAGTATGTTCAAGTTCTTTGCAAAAATATCACATTCAACATAGTTTCTAGACTCCTTACTACCAACAAAAAAATGGACAAGTTGAGATTACCAATAAGACATTGATAGCCATTCTAAATAAACTCATCAAATAAAACCACAAATACTGATATCTTCAAATATCCTTGGCATTATGAGCTTATTGAATGAGCATTCGTATACGTATAGGGGGAAATCCTTTTTCTCTTATCTATAGGATCAATGTGATTATACCTATTGAGCTTGAGATCACCTCACTACGCATATCTTTACAAATTCATGGATGACAATGCTACCTGAAAAGCATATCTTGACCAGATTACGCTCCTTGATGAAAGATGAATCAATGCCTTAGAACATCTACGAATATACCATGACTATATCAAGCATGCTTATAATGCAATAATGCATCCGTATAAATTCCATATAGGAGACATCATCCTTAAGTAGAATCAACAAAATACCAATATCTTGCCACACCTTCATTACAAATTTATGCTTAATTAGCTTGTTCCATTCATTATTAAACAAAATTTGGGGCCTAGAACATATAATATTTTCAATATCGAGGGAATAGAAGAGTCTAAACCATTAAATATAATTCAATTGAGAGCTTTATACACCTGATGTAAAATATGTATATATAAATATGAAAAAAAAAGAAAAGAAAGGAAAACATAATAATGTGCTTCCATTCATATAAAATAGTCGCATTCATAATTCATATATATTCTACTTTCATCTTTGTGTACATTGTATTTATGCATTCATGTCATCTGCATTCATACACTCCATTGGCCATATTGGTTGTCATTCTATTAGTTTGGATGATTATTAGTCCACTAAGTCTTGTTGCCTTAATCAAGGGTACCTTCATTTTAATATTGGTCTCATTCCACAATTCATAACCATGCTAAAAATAATAAAAAAACAAATAAATAAATCCCATACTTATTATTTTTATATTTTCCCTTTGCATGGCACCATATTTATTTTGTATTCTCTAGTTTTAGGAGTATTTAGGTGTATTTAGTCACTTAGCCACTCGTAGTACTTCAAACAACCTCCATTGAACATCAAACATTATTTAAGTGCTACAGACTGTTATTGATTAAATCAAGTTTTCTTTTGGATCATACACATTTATCACACATTAATCACATTGTTATGCCTTGTAATGATGAACTCATGCATTGCTATTGCCATAAAGTGAACGGTTTCCTTTCTCATAAAATTATGCACATGATTAACCCTAAGAATTGACAAAAGGAAAAGTGCAAAGCAAAAGACAAAAGTCTCTTAAAAATAAAAATAAAATAAAATATTGAATCCCTAGAATTCTTAGGTCTTTAGATCATGGGTCTAACCTCCATCGGGGCTATAGATGCCTGACTAGTAGTGGAGTACACCCTGCGTGGTGATACATCGATCACATTAGCGATCTTATTTTGTACATACCTATGTCTGCTTACAAATGAGGTAGCTTATTGGTAATAGTTATAATTTATTAGTCTACCCATGCTCACGATTGGAAATGAACATTCACTATACACATAGTTTATTCTTGAGAGACTTGAATCCACCAATATACCCTTAGTATCTTATAGTTTTAGGAGATTACTATATGGGTTTGTTTATGATCGCTATGATGTTTGAGTCTTTGGAAAACAACTCTAGATTATTTATCCCTAGGAAAAAAAATGAGAAGGGAGCTCAAATATTATACCATAATTGCATTGCCTCACACATGTCTTTTATTTCATTTTTTGTCACATAGCCAAACTAGTATTATTGTGTTGGTGTCCCTTATTAAGCAATAAAGACAATTTTTTTATAAGTAATGGTCCATGATTTTTTTGAATGACAATTAATGTGGTAACATCATTAATTCATTTGAATACATTGCTACCATATAACATGTATCCATTCATAATACATTCATTTTATTACATACCATTATTCCATCCAATCATAACATCAAATTAACGCATATAGGATGTAGTAAATCCATAAAATAAAGCTATGTATATACATAAATATTGCAATATACATCATTTACCCTTACGTTGTGTACAAAAAATCTCTCAAGATGATACAAAGAAAAGAAAAAACATCAAAATGACTACAATTAGTAGTGTAACCCAATTTCTCTCATGTCAAGGCCACTAACCGAGGCCATCAAAACCTCTAGGTAATCAAATAGAATATCCAAAGATAGATTTCTATGATGTTGATGGTTCTCTAAACTATGGGACCCTCGATCATGAACCGTTGGACCTCAACTCACTTCATTGAGTAGATATGGATCTCATAGACATATCATGTTCGTAGTATGATGCCTCACTCTATCAATGGACCCTCTAGAAACCACACATACACAACATACTATTTCTATCATCGTTCATTCAAAACCACCTATGCTTAAAGGGCAACTATTGCAGCTGCATCCCCACCTCTAATCGGTATACTTTGTAACATCTCCATCTACCCTTGTAACTCTACAATATCAATCTTTAGTGACTCTCGATCGAACTCCATGCTAGCCAACCACTACCTCGTAGACTCTATGATCTCCCTGACTCATAGAATTTGATCCCACTCCACTACTAGGATATCATGCTCTAACTAAAGCATCACCCACTCCTCCTCACCCTATATCAAATCTCTCTCTATATCCTCATACATACCCCCCAAGTATCTACGAACATGCCTAAACTCTATAGCTCTCTCCTCATCAGCCCTCAAGATCTTAGCCTAATTTCTCAATCGATGATGTGTCCATCATTGTACAAGATCCTCCACCACCACATATGCATCCCCATCATCCCCATTTATATACTCAACCATATGACTAGATACTCAAGGCTCCTGCATAGCCCATAAATCAACATACTCAATGGTTATCCTAACATCATCCATATTAAGGATGTCTATCATCTCATAAAAATCCTCCATAGGCCAATCATCAGGATGCACCAATTTATACTTATCACCATAGTCCTTGTATATGATAGGATCATCTAGAACCCTCTATTGTAACCCAAACTACCATATAATGTGATAGAACTGGATCAACTTCCTCTTTGTAACATGGTTTCAACTACTTATCAAGCCCATATAACTCACTATAGTTGTTCTCTATGCTCATTCCAACCATCACCATCCCTCCATGTTCACCATATCACATCATCTATTATCAGTCCCACCCACATATCTTGATAAAGCTACCCACCATGGTGAGGGTGGTTGTGTCACCTCTCCTTGTCCACCTACCACTTACGTGCATAAGGATATGAGGTATCCTTCTCATAGGGCATGATGAGGCCAAGAAATAACTCATTTTTGCTACATTAAAAATACTATTTAAGAATATTTAATATCATTTTATACCAATTAGTTGATTAAAATATTTTAGTTGATGTTTTCATTATTGGATGTTTAGGAATATTTTACCCCTATTTGGACTGTTTTTCAGCATTTTATGACTATTTTTGCATGATTTTTGTTGGTAAAATAGCATGATAAAATTAAGAGAAAATACAAATATTATTATTTTTGATTAAATAAATAAATTTGAATGTTTTACCACCTTAAAACCAAAATACGGAGGTGGCATGGTGCCAAAATAGTCATTTTGCTATAAAATAGGGCATTTATAGGTTGTACATAGCATACAAAAACCAACCATCTATCACATTAAATAAGAACATTGAAGTAGTCAAAAGAAGAAATAAAAATCAGTTGGAACATGTTCACAAAGACTAAATAAGACCTATGATACCCTTGGATGCATTCCCACACAATCTAGACTTACGTCAACAAGATATTCCACAAATTTTGCCTTATATTTTAGAGCTCTTTGGAATGAAGGGTAGAAATAGTCCCTTTAAAAATAAAAAGATATATTTTACATCCATTTAATGAGGAATAAAATTATATAGCATGATTACAGGTGCAAAAACTATTTCTAACCTATTTTTGACTTATTCCCACTAGTTGGAAGATGCACAGATAACTACTGCAACATATTTTATCTTAAAATAGACCATGTCTGCTACAACAGAATAAAAAAACCACACATAATTGAATTGATAGTTGTAAATATATACATAGAAAATAATATAAATAAGACTACTCCCTCATTGGTTGAGTTAGAATATGAGTCAAAAGTTTAAAAGTACAAATTGTAACAGTCACCTTTTGTAATAACAGTTTTCAATAAAGTGCGGTTTTTATTCAAACATGTGAATTTATGAGTGTGAGAGTATTTATAATTTAGGCTTTGATTTGAAATTACCTTCTTCTAGACCAGGGAGAAAGGGCCCACTCTCAAGGCTGGAGGAAGGAGCATTTTTACAGGTTTTTGACAGTTTATCTATTTTAGTAGTTTTTGTCATCTTTCTTATTCAAATTTATCAATAGTTGCTTTCTTTGTTTTTAGCATGATTTTTATTATTTTTCAAGTGTGAAGTGTGTGAATTTATTTGTAGCTAGTCTATCCCTATTTTTGTGTGCTTTTATTTCTCCTATTTTCTACATTTCAATTTTAGCAACTTTTTTATGAAAATTTCATGTAGCAGCATTTTCTGACAAGTTTTTGATAATTGTTTTGACAACTTTATGCATTTTCAATTTAGAATGGTTAAATTAAGTTGTTTTCAATATAGAATTTTCAATTGATGTCATTTCAATTAGAAAACATAAAATAGTTCTTTTTTAGCAATTTCAATTCAACAATTTAGTTCAAATTATGCAAATTAGAAGTAGTTTCAATTCCTTAAAATTAAGGTAGTTTCAAATCTACAAATTAGGAGTTAGTGTGAAATTGAAAGACCAAATGAACCTTTATTTCACCAAATAAATCTTGTGAAATATTGAATTAACTGTAACTTGTCAAAACCTTCTATCGTAGACAACCTTGGACACTGCCTTGGATTTGATAAATACTAAAAATTAAATGTGAAAATAATGAAACATCATACCATTTCTAGGGAATATATGTGTTTTTAGGAGATAAAACAATAATTTTTTTTTTATTATTCTAAGTTGTGAACTTTAGAGTAAAATCCTAAAATAGAGTAAACTTTTTAACTTGCATGAGACATAGTTGTAAAATTGATAGTTGCACTTCATAAAATTAGAAACACAAGAAGAATGCATTAGTAGGTTAAGGGATGAAAAAGGAATATTTATTAAAACCTCTTTACCTACCACATGTAGGCGATACTCACGCCAAGGTGGTGAATTACCTACATTTGAGCTTCTTGGAAAACTTAAAATAAAACCAATATCTTCATCATCAAGAAGTATTGAATCTCTTGAGAGAGAAATTGTAGAGGATAAACGTATTAGTACCTCCTCACCTACTCTTGAAAAATCATCATCATCCTCAAGTAGACAATCCTACTTCTTCCATGAAATTCAAATATCCTATTCAATCAAATCCTACACAAAAATCTCCCATAAAAAAACTTTCACCTTCGATGTTGCCAACATTTAGGGGTGTTGCATCCGAAGATATTGATCAATTCTTGTTTAAATTTAAGTTTGTGTGTCAAAATTATGATTACATAAATGAAAACCAAAAGCTAAACTTTTTTCCTTCCACACTAAAATACTAAGCTTTGCACTGGTTTATGAGCTTAGAGCTCAAACCAATCTGAACCTAGGAAGAAATGTGATGCAGGAGCATCCGGTGACAGTAAAGCAATCTTGCATCTACCAAAAATTTTCCTAAAAGTTTCTAAGTACTTTGCATTTGATTTATTTTCAGTTTTTTCTAAGGAGAAGTTTTGTAGAGTAAAGGGGGGAAGTTTTGCAAAGCATGGGGAGGGGTTGCGAAATCATGACATGTCACGAAATCGCGACCTCAAAAGGTGTTGGCAAGACTTGGGCCAGTTTTGTCGCGATATCGCGACGTCACGATATCGTGACAATATTCGAAGTAAAGGCGAGAGGAGAAGTCCCATCGCGATATCGCAATGGGTCGCGATATCGCGACCAGTGGGAAGCTACCACGTGGCAGAGCAAATAAGGCAAAGCGGGGAGCAAAGAAAAGACAAAGGGGGAGGGGGTCACGAAATTGTGACATGTCGCGAAATCGTGACCCCAAGGGACTTCGGCAAGGGAAGGGCAGCGGGGGTCGCGAAATCGTGACATGTCGTGATTTCGCAACATGTCACAAAATTGTGACCCCAAAGTGCTGCGACATTAGGAAGGCGCTTTTGGTCACGATATCGCGACATGTCACGATTTCATGACCTGTCGCGATATCGCGGCCAGGTGAAGGCGCAGCCGAAAGAGAACCAGCGGACGGCCAGGCAAGGCCAAATTTGACACGTGGACAACCACGTGTATCAAGGCAGTTGTGAGGGGCACGTGTATGAAAGATATTGCAACAAGAAGAAGGTGAAGCTGAATTAAACACGTGGTCAGCTACGTGTATCAAAACAAAGATGAAGGCTACGTATCTTAAATTGAAGATGACAGCCACGTGTATTAAATAGGAATAACCATCACAAGGACGTATTCTGACAAAGTGACAGTTGCAGACCATAGACAGTATGGGATGAGACAGTAGTGCAGATCGGGCAGTTGCCCATTTATGGCAGACAAATTTGAAATCTCGATCGAGGGGGAAAATCAAATTTGAATTTTTTTTTGTTAGGCGGGGCATTAATTGCCTAGAGGATCGAGGCCTCGATAAAAACTTGGATTTTTTTGTATTAGTGGGGGAGGTGGACTGGAGAATGGGCACAGAAGAGTGAGAGTGGAAGAACCGAGTTGAGCATCGGTTAATGTAAGCCTGCGGGCTGTAATGTATAAGAATTTCCGAATTAATAGAAGAAAAGTTCAAAATTTTGCAGGAGTGTGTATGCGCATATTTTTCCTGTCACCTTCAGTGGTATCAGAGACGAAAGTTCCTGAGTGTGTGACAGATCACCGGACGTGAGGCAGTCACACCAGGATTTATGGGAAGGCTCGTGAGAAAGTGAGAAGATGCCTCCGAGAAGAAACCCCATTGGTGGGAGAGGCATGGCAGCAGCGAGATTTCCAAGCTTTGCAGCGACAAGTTCAGGCCCTGTAAGAAGAACTGCGTAGAGGATACGAACCAAGAAGAGATGCAGACAGTGAAGATGAGGTAGATGAGGAAGAAAATCAGTTTGAAGAAGAAGAAGAAGCTGTAGATCCGACACAAGCCAGACTGTACAAAGCCATATCCCAGATCGGGAAGAGGTCGAAGATAGAAGTTTCCATGTATTCCAAGAACTTGAATCTGGAGGAATTGATTGATTGAATAAATGATTTGGAAGAATACTTCAAGTATGAAGAAGTTGAAGATCCCGAGCGGGTCAGATTTGCCAAAACCAAATTAAAAGGTCATGCCAGCATATGGTGGAAGGGGGTACAGCTGGAACGGAATAGAAGAGGAAAAGAACGGATAACAAGATGGGAACAGATGGTAGAAAAATTAAAGAGAGTTTATTTTGGCAGATTATGAGTTGGATCTGCTAAGAAAAATGCAGGGTTTAAGATAGATGAATAAAAATATTCAAGAATATACAGAGGAGTTTTATAAAATCTCCATCAGAACCAACCATTTAGAAGCAATTAAAGAAAAGGTGGCCCGTTATATTAATGGGTTGAGACCCAATGTCCAGGAAGAGTTGAGCTTAGTGCAGATGAGCACCATTGAAGATGCTTACTAGTTTGCTCTGAATATTGAAGAAAAACTGAACAAAAGGTTTGAAAGCAAGCAAAGAGTAAAAGGACCTAGAGGAAAGACCGATGGAAGGAAGGATGAAGGAAGGGAAGAGAAGAAAGAAGAGGTTAGTAGCAACCAAAATCAGAAAGAAGATGAAGAATCCAAACCGCAAGTTCAGAACAATGGCTATCCAAGAGGAAGAGGTAGATCTGGACGTAGGTATGGAAGAGGAGTGTTTCGGGGAACATGTTTCCACTACAAAGAAGAGGGGCATCAGGCATATGAGTGTCCCCAGCACCCCGAGAGAGTGAACAAGAAACAAGTGGGTCCTACCAGAGTTGTTGTGGCAGTGAAAGATGCTAAATCAGAACATTCTGAAGAAGCTGAGAAGGGAGAAGCCATGATCATGAGGAGAACCATGCTGATTGATGAAGACAAACCTGAGCAGAGGAGAATATTGTTCCGCACATGGTGTAAAAGTGTAGGCAAAGTCTGTAATGTTATTATAGACAATGGGAGTACAGATAACTTAGTCTCCGAGGAGATGGTTGCTAAGTTACAGTTGGAGAGAAGGAGACACCCGCATCCATACCGAATTGTGTGGTTGCGAAAGGACCACAGAACATGGGTCCATGAACAGTGTTTAGTCATGTTCCAAATTGGGAGATACCAGGATGAGGTCCTATGTGATGTTTTCCCCATGGATGCTTGCCATTTGCTATTGGGAAGGCCATGGCAGTTTGATCGAAGTGCAGTGCATGATGGTCGTGCAAATACGTACTCCTTGATGAAATATGGAGTGCGGCACAAGTTGAAGCCATTACAGATAGTAGATGAGAAGGTGTGCAGCAATGCCAAAATTTGTCTGGTAGAGGGCAAAAAATTTTCTTGCCAAGAAATGGGATTGGAACAGGTTGTAAAGGTTGATGAGTGTTCGGAGATATTACAAAGGACGCGGACCGAACAACATAGAAGTGAAGATCACTTCTCCTTTTTACCCGGGGTGTCTGATGCAGGAGCATCCGGTGACAGTAAAGCAATCTTGCATCTACCAAAAATTTTCCTAAAAGTTTCTAAGTACTTTGCATTTGATTTATTTTCAGTTTTTTCCAAGGAGAAGTTTTGTAGAGCAAAGGGGGGAAGTTTCGCAAAGCATGGGGAGGGGTCACGAAATCGCGACATGTCACGATTTCGTGACATGTCACGAAATCGCGACCTCAAAAGGCGTTGGCAAGACTTGGGCCAGTTTTGTCGTGATATCACGACATCGCGATATCGTGACAATATTCGAAGCAAAGGCGAGAGGAGAAGTCTCGTCATGATATCGTGACCAGTGGGAAGCTGCCATGTGGCAGAGCAAATAAGGCAAAGTGGGGATCAAAGAAAAGACAAAGGGGGAGGGGGTCATGAAATCGCGACATGTCACGATTTCACGACATGTCATGATTTTGTGACATGTCACGAAATCGCGACCCCAAGGGACTTCGATAAGGGAAGGGCAGCGGGGGTCATGAAATCGTGACATGTCACGATTTCGTGACATGTCACAAAATTGCAACCCCAAAGTGCTATGACATTAGGAAGACGCTTTTGGTTGCGATATTGCGACATGTCACGATTTCGCGACCTATCGCGATATCGCGGCAAGGTGAAGGCGTAGCAGAAAGAGAACCAGCGGACGGCCAGGCAAGGCCAAATTTGACACGTGGACAGCCACATGTATCAAGGCAGTTGTGAGGGGCACGTGTATGAAATATATTGCAACAAGAAGAAGGTGAATCCAAATTAAACATGCGGTCAGCTACGTGTATCAAAACAAATATGAAGGCTACGTATCTTAAATTGAAGATGTCAGCCACGTGTATTAAACAGGAATAACCATCGCAAGGACGTATTCTGACAAAGTGACAGTTGCAGACCATAGACAGTATGGGATGAGACAGCAGTGCAGATCGGGCAGTTGCCCATTTATGGCAGACGAATTTGAAATCTCGACCGAGGGGGAAAATCGAATTTGAATTTTTTTTTGGTTAGGCGGGGCATTAATTGCCTAGAGGATCGATGCCTCGATAAAAACTCGAATATTTTTGTATTAGGGGGGGAGGTGGACTGGAGAATGGGTGCAGAAGAGTGAGAGTGGAAGAACCGAGTTGAGCATCGGTTAATGTAAGCCTGCGGGCTGTAATGTATAAGAATTTCTGAATTAATAGAAGAAAAGTTCAAAATTTTGCAGGAGTGTGTATGCGCATATTTTTCCCATCCCCGTCAAAATGGAAAGGGTATCTTTGGATAAATACTAGGAATACTATAGAGTGAAAAATATAAAGAATAAACTATTTAGAACAAAAAAAGAACAAGATGAAACTCTAGAGGATTACCTAGATAGGTTTTCCTTTGTACAAAAGAGATATGGGCCTATTGAACCAAAAATGTGTAAGACCATATTTTTACGAGGATTACAAGATGATTCTAGAGAGGTGCTAGATTTAATGGGCAAGGGAGATGTAAGAACCCTTGAAATTGATGAAATTCTAGAGTTATACAAAAATTACTCATCCACAAGACAAAGAATAAGGAAGTAGAGTAATAATGGTTGTGATTTTACAGATCTTATAGAAGAATTTTCCAATATAAAAATTGACATCTTGGTACATATTAATACCACATTAGGGCAAATGAATGCAAAATAAAACTCTACAACACCCCTAGCTATTTATTATCTAAGAGGCCGGACTAATATTGCTCTTCAATATTGTACTTTAAATAAAATCTCTATCTCTGCTATTTGTAGAATTTTTCAAAAGGACATGTCACTGACCAATACCATCTACTTTTAGGACTCAAAAATATTTTCGAAACACAAATTGAAGAACTCAACTTTGTTGGGAAAATATATAGGGGAAACTTTTCACATCATAAAAATACCCCATATTTTCTCATAAATTTGGGATATAATCATTGGACTATGCCATGGAATTATTTAGAACCACCACAATAGTCTTGGAGTCAACCTCCATGGAAAAATTCTCAAGATTGGTCATAATCCTAGTGGATAAATCCACAACAGATTCAACCTAATCCACCTTGAGTACAAGACCAATCTCATGGATATAATTGGGGATAGTAGTATCCATCATACCATAGACATCAAAGATATCAAGGACAAAACCAAAATTTGTTGCTTAGTCCTGTTCAAAATTTTTGTCAAGGAAAACAACAACAATAATAATAGGTAAAGCAACCACCACTTCTGACCCAACCTATGGCCAATCCTAATAATACAAGATAGTAAACCCCTATCTATGTAGTTGAATCTAATGAAAATACCATAGTCAATGTAATTGATTGTAGTAATATCCAACTATGTTTAGGAAAGATACTTCTTGAGCCTATTATTGAAGAACTAAAAATCAGTGAAGATAAATCATAATCCCTTAGTACAGAACCACATAAATCAAATTTGAATAAGGAGAAATAAAAAGAGGAAAAAATTCTAAAAGATAGTTTACCTTCTACACAAAAATGCCATATCTTGAAAGGTTTGAAAAGTCTAAATTTTTTGCTGAATCAGAATTAGGAAAGAAACTAAAATGTTTGACCATTTCACTTTCTTTGATGTAAGCAATCAAGGATGTACCTTTAATAAATAGAACTATTCAGGAACTTTGTATGAAAATATCAGGTATATGTTGGGCAAGACATTGGTTATACTACCATTGATTTTATTTCCTTCATTTTAATTGTCAAACCTGGAAAAGCTCATAAAATTTGTGAAGTACCGTGCATAGTGTATGCCTGAAATCCAACAAGATGAGTCCACTATATCCTAAGGTTTGAGGGGGTTGTTTGGGGTATTTTTTTGTTCTTTTCCAAACCATTAGTTTATCCTACATTATCAAACACATGACTAGAAATAACTACAGAAAATAAAACACACACTTGCTAGAAAAAAATACAAAAAATATGGGAAGTTACAGTAATCAAGTAAATTATAGAAAAGATATAAAATAGAGAACAAATAATGCATAAATAAATTATAGAAACAAATTAAAAGAGAGGAATACCATTGAGAGTGGACCCAAGCTTCTAGCAAATTTTTCCCAGTTTAACTCATGCACACCAAATGCTTAGAAATATAGAGATGAACACTCGAATGAATTGTATTGTAGTTTCATAAGTTATTTTATAGAAAATTGTTCAGGGATCCATTTTTAGGGGTGGTATATGCATTTATATAGTGTAAAACCATCCTAGTCAAGTCTATTTCAGACTTGTCATTACAAAAAGTATGTAAAAAATGATCCTAAACAATGAACACGCACCAATTTTATCCTTCATAGGATAAATTATGTGTGTTTTATTTATTGAACATAATATATATCAATCGAAATCCATAGTTTCATACAATCAATTTTTGTATTTTCTTAATCATTAATGGAAAAAGAATAATTTTTCCAGTTCTTTTTGTTGTCCTCCATCCACATATATCGCTGAAAACTGCCATTTTGTTTCTTTTAAAAATAAGGTTCTTATTGCACTCTATTTCAACAAGAGTTAGACACCATCTAGCCTATCATTGGAATAGGAACTGTTGAATCCAAAGTAGGTATTTAGGCACCATCGACCCAAAATTCAGGAGTCAGTTACCTTTGATTCTGAAGTCGAAAGTCAGGTGCCTTTAACTCTTACGTCGGGAGTCAGGCACTATCAACTCTTAAGTTAAGAGTCAAGCACCATCGACCCCAAAGTTCAGATTTAGGTGCCTTTATCCCTAAAGTAAAAAATTAGTTGCCTTTCAAATTACAAAACTTCTTTGTTACAGTTTCTTTTGTCTTTAGTCTTCCACCATGAAACATGAAGTGCCAGGTTTAAATGGGACCTTGACATAGATATGCAAAAATATAGCATAAAACATTGAATCTACACACAAATTACATTAAAAATATATATTAGAGCATATACACATTTTTCTATTGTATAAATATATAAATCTTATAAAAATTACATTCTATTAAAATAATGTCACACAATATATTATTAATCAATAAAAAACTATGAGTATTTTTTATGGTTATCATTCCCCAATGTCTAATTATTGTCATGCTCTCGTGGCAATTTCTGCTGGTAGTCCCCTGTTTGGTCAACAACCCATTAGTATGCTTTATTTCTATGTTTTCTTTCATTAATCATTTTCGATCCCTTTCCTTATTACGTTTTCATTTGCACCCTATTTTAGCTATTTGGGACCTATTTTGGGTACCTTCTTTCATAGACTACACTGTAGGGATTGACTTGGGACTACTTCTATATGTGGCCTTGTTATACTCTACTTATTTTTACCTACTACTTCTACAACGTAGAATATTGTATATGTAGTGGTATCCTTTTGGAATATAGGCTCAACTTGCTTCCAGTATTGATGGTCTGGGGAGAGCTGGAATACCACTGGAAAATCAAGCTTGTCACATAGTGGATAATGTGATGTATCATGCACTTGTACCTTTAGTAATTTTATCACCTTAGAGTCAAGCATGGCATCCTCTACAACATTCTTTCCTCCATAATTTTCCTCTGCATATTTAGGGGGTAGATATTCAGACATTCAAACTAGTTGAGGCATCATCGTCTCCCTGCTAAAGAATCTCATTTTGTTCAAATATTCCCACATCCTTTTAGGATTACCATATTTTGAACCATATAGGTTCCATAACTATTTTTGGCTATGCAGGTGTAATAGAAATCCTTAGCTATCAATCCATTCTTATGTAATACTTTCACTCCTTTTTAGCCTCCTTCAGGATCTTTTGGAGCTCTTGGAATTGCTCCTTCTGGATGGTAAAGGATTTCATTGATGTAAGCAACTCTTCATCCAAGTTGGGGTATGGATGCACCTTTAATTTTTATTGAATTACCTTCTACTTTTACTACCTTACTATTCTGGTCCTTATCTGCAACCTTTTCTATGGTTCCCTCTCAGATTTTCTTTAAAGCCATAATTTCCTTAATGCTCTAGGTGTTGTTGCCTCAGGTGTGGAAGTTGAAGAGTCAACCTACTCTTCCTTCTACAGGGGTGGTATATCCTAGACCTTGGAGGACTCTCCATATTGCTTTTTGTGTGTCCCTAGTGTGTTCCTAGTTGGATAGGCTATGGTATGTTCATCCAACTATTCAACCTTGATTTGGTCAACCAATGGCTGACTAGTTGACTGTGCAGCCTCTGTGGGATTGGTTGACTCCTATGGGTGATCATTTTCGTAGCTTTGCTCTTGCTATACTTATACCTAAATATTAAGGTCAAATATTTGTGTCATTAGTCAGTTGAGTGGCACCCAGTTGTAATTTAGATTCCCTAGCTAATTGTGCCACTTTTGCCTAGTTATATGGTGACTGGCCATCATACTAGGTAGCATCGGGTACCTCAAATGACTCCTCATCCTCATTGTATTCAATTTCTACTACATGGGGCTATGTTTGTGGAATTGGGCCCTCTTGCTATTAATAATTTGTTTTAGTAGAAACATTAGAAAGGTCTCCTACCTTAGCTTCTATGTTAGCATTTTTTCTATCATCTAATTTAATCTAGCTAGAAGAGGTAATCTTCTGCTCAGATTCTAGAGAAGTCATAGATACCTCCATTACCCAATCCATATATCCTACAGTGTCAACCTTAACTGGTTAACCAACCTCTATTTCATGCACCTATGATTTTAATCACTACACTATGACCTATAGTTGGAATATGGTATTATACATATCTAGCTATGTTTTTGCTATAACATTTCTAGAAACTCAAAGAGAGTCTGCTCTATTTTGTACTTACCTTCCCAAATGAAGGCCTACTCCTTCAATGTCTACAATTGTGTCTTCAAATATCCTTCTTAGAATTTTGGGTGAGAAATTTCATCACCAACCATATTCTATATCACCTTTATAGTGAATTCATCCTCAGTCATGCCAATGACTTCTTCACTATCAAATAAATAGAAGAAAACCAAGGATGCTTTTTTTGTTTAGCTTCTAGTCCTTGGGTAGGTTGTCATATGATAAGGGCTTGGAATGTATGGTCCTACTTTTGTATTAAAATATTGAGAAACAAGGTATGGAGTTTGCCCTACCTACCCTACTACTTGATCATGATGGGAGGCAAGCGTCAACTTAGTTGGCCCTAATGCCCCTATAGCCGAGTGACCACAGAAGTCAGGTGCCTCTGTCATCTCTAGCTACTTTATAATAGAAATGCCTTCTTTAATTGGTGCCTCTACATGCATTATTAGGGCTGAAATCAATCCATGGTGTGTCAGGGTAGTGTTTTCCCTACCTGATACTGCCTAGGCTCATCCTTTAGGGCACATGCTAAGTAATATGAGAAATTTATCTTATCCCCATGTAATATATGATTTAGAAAATGAAAATAATTTGCATTGAGCCATGATTACCTACCTGTGCAGGTGAAGAATCCAGTTATTTTCTCAAATACTTGGCTCCAAAGATCTAGGAGATACTATCTTGGTAGTCTAGAATACATGAGATACGTTTTTGGTTGCCCAAAAAACCTCTATGTACAATCCACAAGGTTATAATATTTGTATACACAATACCTTATTTTAGGGAGACTAGTAATTGCAACAATTTGGGCCTTTGTGATTGGAATTTCCAGTCCACTTATTTGGACGATCTCATCCCTCAAATATTCTACAAATTCCTTGGATGCCTCAGCATCCTAGTTTTGACTAACCAGGTGGCAGTAATCCATCCATACGATAGCTTGAAATTACCTCTAAACATATTCATTGATTCCTGAAAGGTCTTTGGGATCATTATTTTTAAGAAGATGATTTGTTTATTTTCCTCCCATAGCAAATTACTCTTTGTTTTTCATTTGCAATTTTTTTTTATTCTCTGGATTTTTCTACAACTTACCCTGGCTCACAAGTTCTTTTAACATATTGTATTTAGAAATAATTATAGTGATGTGTGCAAAAGATCATTAAAATCATGTGCTATATTTTTATTGGACGATTGTTATAATTCTTTACCCAAAAAATTACTAACACATAGATAAGTACAAAAATAGGGATGATGACTGGATGGATGTCTATGGGTAATGTGATGATATTATTTATAGAAATGTATTTTTCATGAAAATGATATACATATAAAACATAAAATTGAGTACATACCTCAATATTATTTCATGCGTGCATGATGTGTAGACACTTGTGGCATATACAAATTGGTTTATCTCATGATGACTATGATTACCAAAACAAATAATGGCATGCGTATTTTCCATATGAATAAATTATCCTTGTGTGCTACAATTTTCTTTTCATTTGAGGTTTCCTACAAAAAAATAAAAGAAAAATATTAAACTAATACTTTTCCAAGGGACGACACACATCCCTCCTCAGAATTCGTTTGCTGATTATCTTGGAACATGCAAAAATTCTCTAATAGAAAAATATTTTTATCCATGATAAGTTTAAATTTTATCACGTGGATAAAAATACAAATAATTTTATCACGTGGATAGTGATGTGTGCAAAAGATCATTAAAATCATGTGCTAGATTTTTATTGGAAGATTGTTATAATTCTTTACCCAACTGATTACAAACACGTAGATAAGTGCAAAATTGGGGATGATGATTGGATGGATGTCTACGGATAACGTGATGACACTATTTACAGAAATGTATTTTTCATGAAAATTATATACATATAAAATGGAAAATTGAGTACATACCTCAATATTTTTTCATGCATGCATGATGTGTAGACACTTATGGCACATACAGATTGGTTTATCTCATGATGACTATGATTACCAAAAAAAATAATGCCATGCATATTTTCCATGTGAATAAATTATCCTTGTGTGCTAAAATTTTCTTTTCGTTTAAGGTTTCCTACAAAAAAAATAAAAGAAAAATATTAAACTAATACTTTTCCATGGGACGACACACATCCCTCCTCGAAATTCGTTTGATGGTTATATTGGAACGTGCAAAAATTCTCCAATAGAAAAATATTTTTATCCATGATAAGTTTAAATTTTATCATGTGGATAAAAATGCTGATGTGGCTTCGATCGCTTCTCAATGTATACTGGAACTAGGCACTTATTAGAATGGAATTCAAGTGCCTTCTCGCTAGAATTCAAACACCTTACTTCAATATACGGGATAAATGCACTTGTTAGAATGGAAGTCAAGCACATTTTTACTAGAAATTAGGTGCCTTACTTTGATACTCAGGAAATAGGTGCTTGTTAGAATTGAATTCAAGCACCTTTTTCCTGGAAATCAGGCGCCTTACTTCAATACTTGGGAAACAGGCACCCATTAGAATGGAAGCTAGGCACATTTTTCACTAGAAATCAGGTGCCTTACTTCAATACACGGGAAATAGGCACCCAATTATTAAATATCAAGAATATTATATATATACATATTTTATATGAACTTTACAATAATGGAAGTCAGACACCTTTGAAAGTCAGGTGCCTCCCCATTCTTGAAAAGTCAACATCTACTGATGTGTTTGTAGTTGAGAACTTTCGATTGATAAAATTTTTGGTGTTATCCTTTGAAGGACATAATAAACATTCACTATCTAAAATAACATGTGGATATTTCTTTTCGTGAATATGTAAACACTTGCACATGCGTCCAAACATGGTTATCCCCCTTCAGATGGGGATGAGCATACTCTATTGAAAATAAATATCATAGAAATTTGGAAATGTACAAGTTCATGGATCCTATACCTGATAGACCTAAGTTTCCCAAGATGCCTTCAAAGTGCATTTAGGGCATCATTCCTATAAAATAAAAACACAACCAAAGAAAGAAAAATGCAAGAATTATAAAAGAATAAATTATTTTTGGATCATGTGGACAAACATGTGTCCACATATTACTAAAATATATTTTTAAAATTTCAATCAAATGGGGTCTCCCCCATGCCTATTCTGGACTCAATCACATAATTTTTAGGTGCATGATATGGCCACAATCGATGACCATTGATTGTCAACATAGTGTTGCTATCATCAATAGTTTTGACATGCACAACACCATTGTTGATTAGTTCAATCACCTCATATGGCCCCATCCAGCGCTGCATTAGTTTCCCCTTTCTTTACTAGAATAGAGAATCATACAACAATGCCCATTCTCCCACCTTGAACTACTTTGGCTGAATTCAATGATCATGCCATTGGATTCTCTATTTTTGAATGACTTCTATTCAATGTAAAGCATCACACCGGTATTCATCCAACTAATTAAGTTGTTGAATCTATTCCTTCTATGCTTCATCCAGATTCAAATTAAGTTCTGCTTCAATTTTGAGAGTTTTAATTTCAAAATCTGTAGGCATTATATCATTCTTCCCATATACCAACTAGAATGGTGTAAAACCAGTGGTAGTTTTCCAGGTGGTTCTGTAAGCCCAGACCACTTCTGGTAATCTCATAGCCTAGTCTTTCCTATGTTGTTACACCATTTTTGTGAGAATGTTCTCCAATTCATGGTTAGTGACTTCTACTTGCCCATTTTCTTGGGGATGGTAAGGAGTGGTCTTATTGTACCTGATTTTATACTGTTGCATTATTTCTTGGATCAACTTTGAAGTGAATTGGGGTCCCTGATCAGTAGTGATCTCTATTGGAACCCCAAATTGTGTGAATATGAATGCAAACAAGAATTCTACAATAGTTTTTTCCTTGGAATCATGCAATAACTACACCTCAATCCATTTAGTCACATAGTCAGTGTAAACTAAGATATATCTCTTACTTGATAACTCTAGATTAATGGTCCCTACAAAATCCATTCTCCATTTGTCATATGTCTCAATGCACATGTGTTTGGAGTGGAATTTTATCTCAGAGAGTTGGTCTACCCATCCTCTAACATTGGTCACATTTACTCATATATTTAAAAGCATACTTAAATAGTACAAGCCAAAAATATCCATCTTGCAATACTTTAAATGTAGTCCTTTTACCTACAAAATGGCCATCACAAGGTTCATCATGGTAAGCTTTAAGAATTTCTACAATATATTTTTCAGAAACACACCTTCTCATGATTTGATCAGACCTAGTTTTAAACATGCGACCATCAATCCATGAAAAGGCCCCACTCTTCTCTATTAATGTCTATTTTTCACACGGTGAGAGTGTAGGGGATACTTTACCCATGGCTAAATAATTAGCCATATCTGCATACCATGGTATTTTTTCATCAAGAGCAAAGATATGCTCATCTGGAAATTGATCTTTCATGGTTGTATGATCTGGAGGTGTCAATATGGAAATAAAATATTCAACCACATTGTCTTTACCTGGTTTTTCAACAATTGTAATATCAAATTCTTGCAAAATTAGAAGCCATCTAATAATTCTACCACTAATTGTAGGTTTGTTCATTAGGTATCTGATGGTTGAGTGATCAGTATGCACAAAAGCCTTGTAAACAATAATATAATGGCAAAATTTGTTAATAACATGAAATACTACAAGAAACTCTTTTTCTGTGATAGTGTAGTTAAATTCAACACCTATAAAATATTTATTGACATAAAAAATGATATAAAATTCTTCACCATATTTCTATCCTAGTACTACCCCTATCACATTATTGGATGCATCCACATATATGTGAAAGGGAATGGTCCAATTTGGACCTCTCAATACTAGAGCAGTGGTCAGTTTCTCCTTCAAATTTTGAAATGCCTATTCACATTCATATGTCCAAACAAACTCTACATATTTTGATAATAATGTGGTTAGAGGTTTAGAAATTCTACTGAAATATGATATAAACCTTCTATAGTATCCAATAGAGCCAAGGAAACTTCGGACATCTTTCTGAGTTTTAGGAGTGGGCATATTTTTTATTACCTCAATTTTCTTCTTATCTACCTTTATCCCATCTCCAGAAATATGATGTCCTAATACTATCCCCTCCTGCATTAACATAAAATATTTTTCATGACTTAGGGACAGATTAGTTTCCTTACACCTTTGAAGCACTCTTTCCAAATTTTCTATGGCTTCCTCAAAATTCTCACCATAAACTGTGAAGTCATCCATATATACTTCCATAGTTTCTCTAATCATATCAAAGAAGATACTCAATACTACCCTTTGAAAAGTGGTAGGTGCATTACATAAACCAAAAGGTAAGACTCGATAAGAGAAGGTTCCCCATGGACAAGTGAATGTTGTTTTATCTTGGTCCCCTTACCCTATCTATATCTGGTTGTATCCACTAAACCCATCCAAGAAAGAAAAGTACTTTCTTCCTTCTAAGGTGTCAAGGACCTGATATATAAAGGGCAAGGGGAAGTGGTCTTTCTTTGTTGCCTTATTGAGCATTCTATAATCAACACAAATATGCCACTTTCCATTTTTCTTTGGCACCACCACCAAAGGTGATACCCACTCACTATCAGATATAGGGTAGATAAATCCAACTATTAGGAGTTTCTACAATTTAGTTTTAACAATCTCTTTCATAGCTGGATTCATCCTACATTGTGGTTGTCTTATCGGTCTTACTTGTTCTTCCAAATATATACGATGAGTACAAAATTTAAGAGCAATTTCCCTCATGTCTAAATAGTCCCAAGCAAAAGCATTTTTATGTTTGACTAATATCTCCTTCAAGGTGTCCTATTGAGCAAGTGTCAATTCATTGTTTACATTCAATATCCTCCTAGGTTCAACCTCAATTTGTTTGATGTGGTGATATTTAATTCCAACAAGTGGTGATTATGGAGGAGGGTAGGAGGATTCTCCTTGGAAAAAGTTTGACATAACTCTTTCTTCATCATTTTCATCCTCAAGCTCATCCAATGCCATTATTGGTTGAATCATTGATAAATCACCAATATTCTAATTTTCACAGTTAGGTTCTCCCAACAAGTCAAAGGATTGTGTAGGTGGATGAATAATCATATTTTTAACATTCTAACCATTAGAAATGGTCATTTTTCCATTCTTGTAGCTTATGTAGGCATCAGTTGTTTCCATCCAGGGTCTACCTAAGATGAGTGGATAACCACCCAACCCAGACTTGGATTACAACACCAAGAAATCCGTTGGATATTCCCATGCATCTACTATAACTATAATATCCTCCAACATTTCTTCAAGGAGCACTGTAGATCTATCAACCAATTGCAACATAGTTTTAGTTGGATTCAGATTTGTGAGTTTTAGTTTCAGCATAGTATCCTTGGGCATGACATTAATGGCTGCCCCTAGATCTACTAGTGTATTGGATAATGGATAGCCTTCAATTTTGATAGTTAAAACAGGGCTTCCTGGGTCAGAATATTTTTGGTGGTAGGTGTTTTCCAGCATGAGATCAGCTAGTTGTCCTACCACATTAATTGCTTTGTTGGCCTTCAACCTGGTTTTCTCAGACATAATTCCCTTATGGCTTTTGTGTAAATTGGAACATCTCTTATAGCCTAGAAAAGTGGAATTGTGACTATTAAATTTTTTAGATTGGATAAAATGTCAAACTCTAGTTGTACTAGCTTTCTTGGTTCTTGTAACCTTTTGGGAAAAGGTGGAACCTCTTCTCTATCATTTTTAGTAATTGGTTCTTCTTCTACTTCATCTACAAGAGGTGATTCCTCATTTTCTACTTCTACATTTTCCTCCTCTTCTACCAAAGGAGCTACTTCTACTCCTACTTGTCTACCTAACCTTAAATGTATAGGATTGCAACCTACTCTAATATTGTACATTAGAAGCATCTCATTTTCCACTTGGTATGTTGGATGGTTTGGTTTGTTGTTGGGATTTGATGTGGGCTATGTAGGAAGTTGAGCAAGTCTCAAAATAGGGGGAGCTAGCAAACTCTATTGTAGTGGGACTTGTGGTGCATTCTGTGGATTTGAATTCCACACATTATAGTTTCTCCACTGAGGTCTAGGTTGTTGATATGGCATCCATGGGTATGGATTATAAGGAGTGGTTCCTTAGGGGGTGTTTGTCCAAGGTGGTTGTCCCCACCAACCCATATTGGGTAGTTGAACTTGATCTTGATTCATGTAATTACCTCCTCCATAGGATGGCATTCCAACTGGCATGTTGTTTCCCATAGGAGACTGTTGCTAGTTTCTCCTATTTCCCATGAAATATACTTCCTCTACTCCAGGATCTTCTCTAGATTTTGGCAATTATGGGCACAACTTTTTCTTATGATCTTTCTGACAAATAACACATACTCTAATATTGTTTTCTAGACATGCATTTTTGGGGTGTTTCCCTCTACATTTGGGATAAAAATAGGCTAATGTTGCCTCATTCTCCTGCTTATTCCTCTGAATCAGAAGAGTATCCATATGTAGTGCAAGAGATGACAACATCTCACTCTTGAGGTCTTCTAGCATGTTATCTATTTTTGTTTTGGTGATTGTGGCTATTGATTTGATATTTTGGGAGGTTGGTTTACCTTTCCTTCTTGAATAATTCTAACATAAACATTGGATATCTACCATTTGATGTTGGTAAACATCTCCTCCTGATATCATGTTTAGTGCTTCAAGAGACTCATTGGTGAGTCCTTTTAAGAAGACACTTCTTAAGGACCTATCACTCAATTTTGCATGGGGAGATCTTTGTAGGTTAAAGCTAAATCTATCCCAGTATTCTTCCAATGACTCATATTCCTTTTGTGTCATATCAAATATTTCCTCTCTAGAATCCCTTGCCCTACCAAATTTTTGGTATTGGTCTAGGAAGAGTCTTTTCATATCTTCCTAGGTAGTAATATATTTGTTTCCTAAACTAATGAACCAACATAGGGCTACATCATCTAAGGTTGAGGGAAACAGTTTTAGTTTTTGGGCATCAGTCTTGTAATCTACTGACCTGCATAAAACATCATACTTAAAAAGGAATAGGTTAGGATCTTCAGTTTGAAATCCTCTAAAATAGGAAGGTGGGTAGGAGAGATGTGTTTCATTTTTGTGTCTCTTGTTGCCTCTTCTATTGGAAAGTTAAAACTAGTGGATGTCTCTTCAGTTTCAACCATATTTTCAAAAAATAGGGTATCTACACTTGCTTCTCTCAAAGCAGTCTCTAAGGCTCTTCTATCATTTAGAGTATTCTATACAAGAATCTCTAAGTCAGCTGTTGATATAGTTCCATCCTCTACAACTTTCCAATATTGGTTGTACAAAAAATCCTCCTCATATTGGGTTCTTCTAAAGTTACTGTTATCTACCATAAATTCTTCATCAGGATTTGGCTATTTTGGTAAGGAAGAACTCTGTGCAAAAATTGGATGTTGACTCCAATGCACTGGTGGAGGTGATGGAGGTGAAGAAATTTCAATTTCAAAATCTGGTATAACTGATTCAGGGGCTTCCTATGAAACTATGTTTTTACTCTTAAGAAAATGATCATCCGGTCCTCTGGTTCGTGGTGGACTCATACAAGATTAGGTGGAAAGATTTTGTAGATAAGTTAACCTGAAATTTTCAGATTGACTTGCTACAAAACTGGTTTTTACAGTTGGTACTTCCCTAAAAATGGTGCCAAAATTTTGGGTAAAACATTGGTTATACTACAATTGATTTTATTACCTCCATTTAAATTGTCAAACCTGGGAAAGCTCATAAACTTTGTGAAGTACCGTGCATAGTGTATGCCTATAAATCCAACAAGATGAATCCACTATGTCCTAAGGTTTGGGGGGGTGGTTTGTGGTGTCATTTTTTTCTTGTCCAAACCATTAATTTATCCTACATTATCAAACACATGACTGGAAATAACTACAAAAATAAAACACACACTTGCTAGAAAAATACAAAAAATAGGGGAAGTTACAATAATCAAGTAAATTATAGAAAAGATAGAAAATAGAGAATAAATAATGCATAAATAAATTATAGAAACAAAGGAAAGGGGAGGAATATTATTGAGAGTGGGCCCAATATTCCAGTAGATTTTTCTTAGATTAACTCATGCACACCGAACGCTTAGAAATATAGAGATGAACACTCGAATGAATTGTATTGCAACTTCAAAAGTTATTTTACAAAAAATTGTTTGGGGATCCTTTTTTAGGGGTGGTCTGTGCATTTATATAGTGTACAACCATCCTAGGAAAGTCTATTTCAGACTTGTCATTACAACAAACACATGAAAAATGATCCTAAATAACGAACACACGCTAATTTTATCCTTCGCAGGATAAATTAGGCGTGTTCTATTTATCAAACAAAATATATCTCAATCGATATCCATAGTTTCATATAATCAATTTGCATGTTTTCTTAATCATTAATGGAAAATGAATAATTTTTTTGGTTCATTTTGTTGTCCTCCATCCGCATATATTGTTGAAAACCACCATTCTATTTCTTCTAAAAATAGGGTTCTTGTTGTACTCTATTTCAATAGGAGTCAGGCGTCATTTAGCCTATCACTAGAAATAAGGTTTTTTTGAATCCAAAATCAGGAGTTAGGCATTGTCAATCTAGAATCTAGGAGTTAGGCACATTTTATTCTGAAGTTGAAAGTCAAGCACCTTTGACTCTTACATTAGGAGTCAGGCATCATCGACTCTTAAGTCAGGAGTCAAGCACCATCGATACCAAAGTTGGGAGTTAGGCACCTTTGTCCTCAAAGTAAAAAATTAGGTGTATTTCAACTTACAAAACTTCTTTGTTGCGGTCACTTTTTTCCTTAGTCTTCCACCATAAAACATGAAGTGCTAGGTCCGAATGGGACCTTGACATAGATATGCATAAAGATAGCAAAAACCATTGAATCTACACACAAATTACACTCAAAATACATATTAGAGCATATACACAATTTTCTATTAAATATATAAAACTTTCATAAAAAAATACATTCTATTAAAATAATGCCACACAATATATTATTAATCCATACAAAAATATGAGCATTTTTGGTGCTCATCAAGAGGAAAGAGAAATATTTTCCTAAAACTGTACAGGTAGATGATAAGTTGGATGATTTACTTTCTGGTAAGCTTGTCCCACCAATTTATAGTGACCTAATAAGTCTAGCTGTCACCATAACCATTGGGTCAATGCATATTTCTAATGTTTTGGTTTATCCTAGAGTAGCCATTAATGTCATGACCAAAGAAACAATGTAGAAATTATAGTTAACAAATATGAATCCTACATCTACTATTTTGGAAATGGCTGATAGATTTGTTGTAAAACTAGAAGGAATCATAGAAGATATCCCTGTGATGGTCTCCTCATGGGAATATCCCATTGAATTTCTAGTATTGCAGCCTCACAAATCTGTGAATGGTTATCCAATTATCTTGGGAAGGCCTTGGATTGCTACTGTAACCACTTTCATTGATTGTAGGTTAGGGAACATGACTATCTCTAATGGCATTGATCTAATAAATATTTGTTTATAACCCCTTGCAAAAACTTCAACCAAATTTGTAGGTCAATTATGGTTTTCTGATTCTCATGAAGATAATGAATAAATTCTTTCCACACTTGCTACTGTAGTAGTCAAAGAACACATAGAAGAGATAGATTCACATGAGAGAGAATGTTTTGAAGATGAAACCATCCTAGTTAATACAATGCATGAAGAAGGACTAGAAGATGAACCAACCATTATTCATCATCTATTATGGAATGATGCAGGTCAAAAATTTGAACACATATCACCCATTCCATTACAAGATAGTCCCTTCACCTTACCACATGGATGACATCATCATCTTCTTTCATCCTTTCATTGTCCCATATCAGATACGATTCTAGTAGGAATTATAGCTGATAAAGAGACACGAATCTTCCATTCTCTTCTACCACATCACTATCCATTTAAATCCTTAGTAAGAAATTTCAAAGGAGTTAATTTTGTGCATCCAAGAACTAAACAAATTGAGGTACAACTAGAAAATTCTTGAACATCAATAGTTGGTTGACCAATGAAGAAGAAGCAAAATTATTTGTAGTTTTGAAATGACATGTCAAAGCCTTTGCTTGGGAATACAAATATATGAAAAGAATTCACCCTAAAGTATGTGCCCACAGGATATATACTGATATGTTAAACCCGTTTGATAACCACAAAGGTATCTAAATACTATTCTAAGAGATATTATCAAAGAAGAAATTGAAAAGCTCTTAGAGGTTGGATTCATATATCCAATTTCAGATAGCCAATGGGTCTCTCCATTGGTTATTGTCCCAAATAAAAATGGAAAATTGAGAGTGTGTATAGATTATTGAGAACTAAACAAAGCCACACATAAGGACCACTTTCCATTACCATTTATTGATCAAGTGTTAGACACACTCGCAAGAAAGAGGTATTTTTCTTTCTTGATGGTTTTAGTCGTTATAATCAATACAAGTTGCATCTGTAGAATAGGATAAAATAATATTTACTAGACCATGGGGAACTTTTGCTTATAGGGTGTTACCCTTTGGCATTTGTAATGCCCCAACCACATTTTAGTGAGTTTTTTTGGCTATTTTTTCTGATTTGACCACTAAGAGTGTTGAGATTTATATGGATGACTTCACAATTTGTGGGGAAACCTTTGACAATACCTTGGAACATCTTGATAAGGTCTTAACCCACTATGAAACTTATCATTTATCCTTAAAACCTGACAAGTACTTCATGATGATGGAAGAAGGAATTGTTCTTGGTCATCACCATTTCTTTTGATGGAATCAAGGTTGATCCTAAGAAAGTGCAAATTATCAAGAACCTTCCTCCTCCACAAACCCAAACTAATGTCAATTTCTTCTTAGGACACATTGGCTTTTATAGATGATTTATTCAAAATTTTAGCACCATTGCAAATCCCATGTTTGCATTTTTAACCAAGGATTTTGAATTTAATTGGACTAAAAAATACCAAGAATATTTTGATGCTTTAAAAGAAAAACTAACCACTCCACCTGTGTTATGAGGTCCTAATTGGGAATTACCATTTCATATCCAATTTGATGCATCCAATACTACAATTGGAGCAACATTAGGGAAGATAAAAAATGGGGAGCATTATGCTATCTACTACATAAGCAAAAAAATTATTGGAGTAGAAAAGAATTATACTACTATTGAAAAGGAATTTTTAGCAATAGTATATGCCATTAACAAATTTTATCACTACATCATTGGTTATCAAGTATTTGTCCATACTGATCATTTAGCTATTAAATACTTGATGAACAAACCCATGGTTGGTGTGAGAATAATTCTTTGGTTGTTACTATTGCAAGAATTTGACATCACAATAGTAAACAAACCAGGAAAAGCTAATGTAGTAGCAGATTTTCTATCAAGACTAACTAACACAAGAGAAGAAGAGTTAGTTGAGGATACTTTTCCAGATGAAAACTTGTTTGCCATATCAGTACAGTCACCATGGTTTGTTGATACCACTAACTATTTGGCTACAGGAAAAATTCCTCCTCATTTCACCTCAAAATAAAAGAAACAATTGGTAAGGCAAAGCTCATCCTTCAAGTGGATCAAAGGTTTATTATTCAATTGTGGACCTGACCATGTGTTACATAGGTGCATTCTAAAATATGAAGTGTATGATATCCTCCATGCTTGTCATGATGAACCCTCAAGAGGACACTATTCAATGAAAAGTACAATTCAAATTTTTTTGGGAACTGGTTATTATTGGCCATCCCTTCACAAATATGTAAAAAAGTACATACGACATTGTGATGCATGTCAAAGAATGGGAAATCCCACACACAAAATGAAATACCTTTACAACCTCAGGTGGTTTTAGAACCATTTGAGAAATTGGGGTTAGATTTTGTGGGATCCATTGACCCACCATCTCAAGGAAAGGTACATATCTTGGTATGTATTGATTATGTGACTAAATGGGCTGAGGTACATGCTTTTAAACATGCTCATGAAGAGAAGGTTGCTGATTTCCTTTACACCTAAATTTTTCAAATATTTGGAGCTCCACGATCTATCACCACAAATCATGGACCCTAATTTGCCTCATGAGTCATTGAAGCTTTCACTAAACTCTATGAAATCAAGCATAGAAAATCATCACCTTATCATCCTTAGGAAAATGGTCAGGTTGAAGTCACCAATAGGGAATTGGAAATAATTTTAACCAAAATAGTAGCTTCACATAGGAGAGATTGGTTAAACAAACTACCAGAAGCAGTTTGGGCATACAATACAACATGGAAATCCCCCATGGGTTTCACACCTTACAAACTAGTTTATGGTAAGAAACCTCTTTTTCCTATTGAATTTGAGTTACTAACACTTTGCACATCTTTGGAGGTTGGTATTGAATTGTCATAGGTATAGATGGATAAGATTATGCAACTCAATGCATTGGATGAACTTTATTTGGAAGCACTACATCACATGAAAGTTATCCAAGAACAACGAAAGATGTGGCATGATAGTCACATTCAACAAAGGAAATTTGAGCAAGGATATTGGGATTTATTTTTTGATTCTTGTTATGAATATTTTCCTAGCAAATTGTAGACTAGGTGGCTTGGACCATACTTGATTGAAGAAGTGTTTGGAAATGGAGTAGTTCGACTCTCTCCCATTGATGATTCAAGGAGAAAGTTAGTGGTAAATGGACATCACCTTTAGGTATACCATGAACCATTAACTAAGGAAGATTTTTTGAAGCAGATTGCATAGTTGGAGTTACACATGACAGGGGAGGATTCCTCTCCCATAACAGATTCAGATTGATGTGAAAGAGTTTTGAAAAGAAAAAAAAGATAAAACCACAAAAAAAGAGAGGAATAATATTGATTGTGAAATTCCTTCATGGGCATCATCAAGACAAAATAAAAAAATGAAAAATAAATAAAAAAATTAAAAAATAGAATAATTCAATGGTGAAAACCTTTTCGGAGGTGCTATTGAATTAGGGCTTACATGAAAACTTATTTTCAGCATGTTTGCTTTCTTGGTACTATCCATCATTGTATAAAACTCACTTACTACACATGTTATGTTTTTAATTTTAGGTAGCCTACTAACAATCATCGAAAGCAACAATTTGTAAGATGTATGATAAATTTTCGGGATAGTAAGGTATGTGTTTCTTACATTTAGTCATAGTTAGCATTTAACAAGTAATGTATGATAATTGAGTATTTGGCATAAAATATTTAAAATTGGGAAATAAAAATGGAAAACCCTGTTCATAACATTAAGAAGCACCCTTTCATACCCTTGGTTGCATAAAAAATTCAGATCTAGCTGTAAAATAAAAGAAAATTGCAGAGCTCCGGAATGACCAAGAGCTCTAGAATGAGGTCTAAAAATTCAAAACTACACAACGTGTAAGTGTGCATGTGTGGAATTAAAAAAAAAATATTCCCACATAATGGACCTCATAAAGCTCCTATGAAAGCATTCACAAATCTCCAGGTCCACATGGTAGTCATCAACTCGTATCCTCCAACATGTCCAAACATGATTAGCGTACCTAGTTTTGATGACTGGTTTTAGTTCCACGTGGCCATGGTACTTTGACATGTAATATTACATGGATCAAGGAAGTGGGCATCCATATTTATTACATGGAAGGATTGAATCAACCAAATCAGACCATCTAGCTCAGTGAACAGTTTAAACAATGTGTATGATAATCAACAAGTAGATCGACCCACCACCCACACTATGTGCCAAAAATTAAAATTTTAAAACTAAATCCAATCACTAATTTTCCATGTATTCAGTTAATGTATGCAAAAGCAATGTATTTTGCTCCATATTTTAGAGCTTATTTAATATGATGAAGCAAAAAACTCTTGAGGTCTATAATAATCATAAAATCATATAGGTTATTGAATCAAAACACAAACTATAAATATGCAAACACAGGCATTGCATTGATGAAGAATTTTTTAGAAAACCATCGAACATACAAATAACCTACTAGAAAAACTAGGGATTTGTAAAAATTGCAGCATATGCAACACCAATGCACTAGTTTTTGCCACCATGGGGAATAAAAGGAAGGTTGAACCATATACCATGAACAATTTTTTCTAGTACCTTGAGATGGTGCAATTTTTTTAGCAGGCAAGGCTAATACCATTTTTGGAAAATTTTGATGGACATTCTAAGGGTTTAGCATCTGAATTCACCCACACCCTCTGGAATAATAGAGAAACCATCAATGGCATATGGATTGAGGTAACACCTTTAATTTTATGTTAAATCATTTAATTACCTTTACAGGGAATATTCATTACCAGAATTACTAAAAATGCACTCCTGAGGTAGTTAATGCATTTTTAGAAGAGGGGGATGTGCAACCTATCATGCAAATTAACAATAATGTCTACAAAGGAGTAAAAAGGAGTAGTCTTCAACCACCATGGGATCAAGTTGCAATCTAGGTTATTGAGTATCTAACTTGTGAAGGGAAATATGCAATCCTATTTGGCCACCACATAAAATTACTCACCCATTTGAGGTATGGTAGACAACACCCTGAAATGAGGGTAAATATTCCCTTATATTTGCATCAAGAACTTCTTAACATGGCAAAATGATACCAACAAGACCAAGGATCTCCTAAACACCATGGCCTCATTAAATTAATCTGCAAACATTATTTTAGGGGTAATGTTCAAATTTTTAACTGATTCTTTGCACGTTAGAATGAGTAGGTTATTAATACAATGGATGAAGTTGAAGCTATAGATGAAGCAAGGATATCTAAAGAAGATGCTACTAAAATATGTAATCTTGAAGCTAATGAAACTTCTTCATCTCCCCATGGTCCACCAGCTACCAGGACTAGGGCATAGTGGAAGAGGAAATCTAAAAATACCCCTACAAAATAGCCATAGATTAATAAAGTTACTTTTAGTGATAGGGTTACTAAAATTGCTGCTAAAATAGAGGTACCTACATAATCAGAACCAACAGATTCATAAAATTAGGAAATAATATATTTTGTAGATTATTTATATTGGTCTATAGAAGGACAAATGGTAGATACAAGACAAACTAGTGAAGAAATAGGTACACAACAGTTAAAGAGATCCACTAGACTAAAAATAAAGTCTATTATAGAGAAGTTGGTTAAGGTAGAAGAAACAGAGTCTAAAACACAGAACCAACCACCTTCACCCCTCCTTTGCAAAGGAGTTCAAGGAGAAAATAACATAATACAACTGTAGCCACTGAAACAACATCTTCTGCACCATATGCATAAAGAAAAAGGAGAAGGTTAATACTATAGGAAGATGAAGATGAAGATGAATATATAGTTGTGGAGGATACACCTAAACAAGAGGAAGAATATTTGGTAGAAGACACACCTGATCAGGGGGAGGAATAATTTATAAAGGGTTAAGAGTTTGAAGAGTCACATTCCCCATCTGCAATGAGTTTCGCTACATATTATTCTTTAGAGATTTAATAATATGAGTAATATGAGCCAGATGATCATGTGCAAGCTACCAAAGTAATCATAAAAACCCAACAGAACTAGAATGAGAATGGTAAAGCAATAATCAAAGAAAAAGATGAATATATCGATCTTTTATTGCAAGAAATACATGAATTAAAAAGAAGACTGGCCCCATTAGAGGCACTACCCATAATTCTTGATTCTGGTAGGGAGATAACAAAAATTCTACTTGAATTATCAAAGTAGGTTCTAGAAGGATATCATACAACTAGCTCATAGATTTGAGGAAGATAACTTAGAACATGCATCTAAAATTTCTTTCCCTATTTTGATTGTTGTAGCAACAACACAATATGTAGAAAAAGAAATAATACCTAAAAAGAGGGATGGTAAAGAGATTATAAATGTCATATAGAGATCACATGCTTTGGATATGGACCAAAAATAGAATTTGTAGCAATATTTTTAAAATAATCCATTTTAGCACTTTTAGGATAGCTCTAAAACATTCTACAACTGAATAGGTACATTCTAGAGTAGCTCAAAAATGTGTAGAAACTATGCCAAAATGCCCAGATATAGATCCAAAATAATAAAAAGTAAAAACACATCATAAAGTGAACTTCCTAAAGCTCAAGAAACCCCACTACAAGTAACTACATCACTTCAAGCATATTCAAATCCAATTTTTGTCATATCTATTCAAAAAGTGCAAAACAAAATAGGAATTTAAGTGATTTTTATTATCTTAGAATAAAACTCCACCAATAGTAGAGCATTTGCCTGATATGATCCCACTAGCAAAGCACAATGAGGATATTGCAAGGTGGATGGCACGCTACCAAACCCTGGAGTTGTGCCTTGCAACACTGAAACCCATGGAAAAGAAAAATGAGACACATGCTACAAAAATTATAGATTTACAGGTTAAGGTGTAGAGTTTATGTCAGATTGTAGAATGCTTAGTACAATGCAGATGGCCTGCCAGGTTGTACAACCTACTCTTGAGAGAATTATTCCTTAGATGGTAGGTAATGTGTATATCTCTGGTTTAAAATATGTTTTCTTTGGAAGATACAGTCCAGGAGTAGAAAAATATATTGTGTGAATTTTTTTTGCACAAATATGTCATGGCAGAAGATGTAGAATTTCTACCACAGATATATACAGGTGATGTACAACTTTGATCCTTTACCTCTACTTTGAACAATCAGTTATATTGGGATCAAGAGAAAAGATAGAATAAGGAGACTGAATTAGGACTTGGACTATTGTTAAGGCATATCCAACCCAATCCCTCAGTATTGATAAGCCAAAATTTCAATTTGATGAATAGGCCAGATATAAAGATTACATATCTTCAAAATATTCAAGATAGTTTGGCTTACTTTCAGTAGTACTGTGGGGATAAATTTTCCAGCTCCTTGGCAACATGTAAGAGTAGGTGGGCAAAATATCTATATAGAAAAGAGAGCCCATGTCACCAACTAACCTATTGTGGTCACATAGGAGGGTATAGGTAGTTATGCAAATGATTCTATCATTAAAACATCAGTGGATAGGCTTAATATTTAGGCCACCCACCATTATCACCCCAATTCCTTTTTATTTTGATTCTAATCCTCAACTTGATCAAAAATTTTAGAATTGGTTGAAGGAGTTAAAACAGAATAGGGGATACTATCCTAGAAACTATAAATTTTTGGGGAATTGGTATAAGGAGCTGGATCTCAGTGCCTCTGTAGCCTAGAAAAATGCATGAGGACATGCATTAGGTCAAGTTGGGGGGAATGATAAGGCCAAGAAATACCCTATTTTTGCCACACTTTTGACATATTAAAACTACTATTTACCAATATTTAATATCATTTTATGCCAAATAGTTGATTAAAGTATATTATTTGTTGATTTTTGCATGATTGGATGTTTAGGAATATTGTACCCTTGTTTTGACTATTTTTTAGCATTTTATGATTGTTTTTGCATGATTTTTGTTGGTAAAATAGCATAGCAAAATTAATGGCAAATAAAAATGTGATTTATTATTAAATAAAAAATTTGAAAATTTTCCTACCTTAAAACCAAGATATGGAGGTGTCATGGTGCCAAAATAGTCACTTTGCTATAAAATAGACATTTACAGGCTATACACAACATATAAAAACCAACCACATGTCACATTAAAGGAAAACATTGAAGCGATAAAAAGTAGCAGGAAAAATTAGTTGGAACATGGTCATGAATATTAAATAAGACCTATGATACACTTGAACACATCCCCACGTGGTCTAGACTAACATCAAAAAGATATTCCACAAATTCTCCCTTATATTTTGGAGCTCTCCGAAATGAAGGACAAAAATAGTTCGTTTCAATAAAAAGGGCATAGTTTGCATCCATTTCATGGGGAACAAAAGGATATAGCATGAGTACAAGTGTAACATCCATTTTAACCTATTGTTTACTTTTTCCCATTAGATGGAAGATGCATGGATAGCAATTGTAGCAGATTTTATCCTAAAATAGACCAAGTCTACTGCAATAGAATAAGCAAACCACACATGAAAAACACACAAAATTGAATTGGTAGTTGTAAATATGTATGCAATAAATAATATAAATAATACTACTCCCTCATTGGTTGAGTTAGTTAGAATATGAGTCAAAAGTCAGAAAGTGCGAATTGTAACAATCACCTTTTGTAATAACAAGTTTTCAATAAAGTGTAGTTTTTATTCAAATGTGTGGATTTATGAGTGTGAGAGTATTTAGAGTTTAGTATTTGGTGTGAAATTACCTTCTTCTAGACCAGGGAGCAAGGGCCCACTCTCAGGGTTGGAGGAAGGAGCATTTTTACAGGTTTTTAATAGTTTTTTTGTTTCAACAGTTTTTGTCAACTTTCTTGTTCAAATATTGCAACAATAGTTTCCTTTGTTTTTAGCATGGTTTTTATATTTTTAAATTGTGAAGTGTGTGAATTTTTTTGCAGCTAGATGAACCCTATTTTTATGTGTTTTTATTTCCCTTATTTTTTGCATTTCAATTTCAACAATATTTTTTTGACAGTTTCCTGCAACAACATTTTATGACAAGTTTTTGATAATTTTGTCTGACAAATTTATACATTTTAAATTTAGCATGGTTGAATTAAGTTGATTTCAATTTAGCATTTTTAATTTATGTTATTTCAATTTAGCAAGCGTAAATTAGTTTTTTTTTAACAATTTCAATTCTGCAATTTAGTTCAAATTCTACAAATTAGAAGTAATTTCAATTCTTGCAAATTAAGTTAGTTTCAATTTTGCAAATTAGGAGTTAGTGTGACCTTGAAAGACCAAATGAACCTTTGTTTCACCGAATAAATCTTGTGAACTAATGACTAAATTGTAACTTGCCAAAACCTTCTATAGTATACAACCTTGGACATTGCCCTAGATTTGAAAAATATTGAAAATTAAATGATGACAATAATGACACTCATCAGGGCAACCCCAAAGGATGACCCACCTAAAAGTGCTCTCAACCTTAGATCTATAGTATAATATTGCATCCCAAACACTTTGACCCTCACATCTTAACCTTGTATAGCTCGATATATGTATGAGCTAGTAGTGCAGGAACCCAAGCATAGACCCGAGGCTCATTAATCAAATCAAACACTAGCCTAATATGGTTCCAAGGGAAATATGCTCTCGTGCTATTAGGCAACAACATGTTTGATAACATGAACATAAGATAAGTTGATAGTATCTCCAACTCACCATTTTGATACATATCCAAGGATTGTATGCCTCCCTTGTTGACATACACATCATCCCATCTATCTCCATAAATGTACCTCATCTCATAATCCCTATTCCATACCACTTGAATATGCAACTCCTCCATAGGAACCTAAAATATATGGTAGATATCCTCTAAGGTGAAATTCATCTCCCTTATTAGGAGCTATAAAGTCTCCCTATCAAGATCCCATCTCTATACCAACACTAATTGGTATACCTCATATGCCCTCACCACCTCCACTCATGCAGCCCTCACAAATCCAACCTTATCCAATAGCTCCCAATCATCATCTATAAACACCCTCGTATTATAGTACAAGATTAGAGAAAAGTAATGTTATGCTTCCACCATATTCAACTACAAAAAAATAAAAATAAAACATATACATCGATTATACATTCCATTTCTCAAGTTCCAAGATAAAAAAAATAATTCGCCCATCCTTTTATTGCATTTAAAAAATAAAATTCCCACCCCCTCCTTGTTGAATTTCAAAAAAAGAGAGGAATAAAAGAAAAAAACATAAAAAAAAAACAAATTGTAAAAAAAAAAAGAGGAATAAAAGTGAAAAAATATAAAACTAAAACTAAATACACAAAAAAAAATAGCCTAAAAGAAAAAATGCCTAAACTACGAGAAGGGTACATGGGCACTTACCTATCCTACATGCCCTCCTAATATATTCACAATAATAACTCCTACTATCACAATGAAATTCTGCACTATTTTTCACTTCCAAATGCAAGCAAGCAATCAATGCAACAATAAGGGAAAATAAGCCCACTTGCCCATTTATAGGTGCAAAATACACCTAGCTAGCGCTTCCAAATGTGGGCCAAATTTGGTGGGTGATTCAAAATGTGGGTTGTGTTTTGTAAGCACTACCAAAAGTGGATCTCATTTGGAAGGCACTCCCAATGTAGGTCGTGTTTGCAAATAGGGAAAACATGAGTTGCAATTGATCTTTAAGTCACAAAAACCATCAAATCAACCTCAAATTCCATTAAATCAGTAAAATTATCTCATCACTTTGAACCTATCTCACCACATTTCACCTTGTCATAAATCAAACCTATTTGATAACCCATTTTTGAGGTCAAATATACCTAATAAGGTTTTCCCAAGATCATCATTAAAACCCTTTGTGCAGGGTTACAAAAATGGAACATTTTCACAAACTTTGAAATTGGTATGCACCATGCCACTTATAATATGGGTTTACATATGATGACTACAATCAAGGTGGTAAAACCAAACCTCCATCTTCAAACAATTCTAGTATCACATGCATACCCTAATGGGTTGGTCCATCTACCACAATCACAAGTGCTCATCATTTTTCCAAAGGTAAATTTTTTGATGATACATACTCACTCAAAACATGGGATAATTAACATTGATCTTGATTTATAATATTTGCATCCATCAAATCATGCTTCTCCACCATCCACATTAGTCAATCAACTTATGGGTTTCATCTATTTCATCTTCCACCTATTCGTTGCTTGAGGGGGTAAGCAAAAAACCAAAATTTTCATTGATTATCCAATCCTTGCACTAGGACAACAAAATTAATTTCTCCACCCAATAAAGCAAGTGTCTTATTTTTTGCATTGCATTGTGTCTTATGCAACATGATGCAAAAAGAGGCATTTGTAGAAACCAAATCCTACTATTTAAGGGGATAATAATAATCCTAAGGTTTGCACTTAGGGTTATTTAGTGAGCACATTATTCCATTTTCTAGATTTAATTAAATTTGTATAAATTATCCTAGGATGCTCTCCTCTTTGCCATGTGTCCTAAATACCACTACCCCTACCCTTGATACATATTCTAACCCTCATCAATGCACTCACTACCACCTCTCCCCTTAAGTGAGACACCTCAAGTGTCCTACTCTAACTACCCCTACCATTTGGCCACCATAGCCTAAAAATTGGATACCCTAGCCTACCACATATCCTCACATCCCTCACCTTCCATAATCCTACAAATACCCCACCATTCCATCCACAAAATTATAGAAAAAAAGATATTTTCATGCTACCATATTTGTGTCAAAAAATTCACATCTTGATTGAGGTCTGAGTTGCACAACTCGAGGAATGATCCCGCAAAGCCTAGTTGCCATTTTTTGCTAGTCAACCCCAAAGATAGCTCCCTATATTTACCCAATATAAAATATAGTCCCATGTGTATTACCAATCCCAAATGTAGATCCTTGCATTTGCCTAGTCTCCTAAAAATAGAACTTTGTGTTTGTAGACCCCAAATACAACACTTTATGTTTTCTCATCTCCAAACATAGAACTCTATGTTTTCCCAGTATTGGGTGACCAAATTCAGATCCAGATCAACACAGGTAAAGTTTTAGTAAGGTATATTTAGTTTTTATTGTTCTTGGATGTTGCACATATTTCAAGGTTCTACAATTCTATGTTTTAGGATTTTATTGTTTTTCTTTATATTGAAATGTGCCTTACATAGTGAAGTCCATGGATTTGCTATTGATCCTTTTGTTTGTAAAATTTATGTGTAGGTAAAAGGTTTTGAAGCTTTTTGAAGCAAGGGTGGCCTGTAAGGATACACAAGCCCACCCATATTTTTATTGTAGCACAAAGACATTGGCACCCATATCCTTTGGATCACATCTTCCCCCCTTTCATTGTATTAAAAGAAAATGAGCTTTATTGTAATCATACCCCTACACATTGGGGCATATTTTTGTAAAAGGAGAACACAAATCCCATATATCAATACATATACAAATTCTTATATTGCATATTTCTTGCTTTATACTTTCATTACTAGGATGTCATTTGTGTATCAAAAGATACATATCATTTATAAGATTGAAAATACTTCATGTTATTATTCTTTGTATTTATTATCAATAATTCCTAATCCTCAAGTCAATTTGTTATGAAATAAATTTTTTATTATGTAATTACTATGCTTGTTAGAATCCATTAGATTATTCAAAGTTTTTTTGAGTATAGAAAAACTAAAAATTTTAAGGATAAGAATTATTAGCTTCACGTACTCTTTTGGTGGATTTTATGTCCTATTTTGTAAGCTATCATCCTATCGTGATTGAAATAACATCTACATGAGTAAATAAATCCATAAATATGTTAAATTAAAACATGTATTAGACTTATTTATCAACTTAAAAAATACCTATAAACATGGGTTATAGATGGATTCATCAAAATATTTTAATAAGTATAAGATTAATAATGAATTTATCTTAAATATCAAATTGTAATGATCAAATAAATCTAAAATATTGATATAAAAATTAATAAAAATATATGCACAATAGTAAATATTGTTCATTGATTCAATCTACATAAAATACTTAATAATGATAGCCACAAACTTTATTCAAACATATTTAAAAAGCTTACTTAATAGTTTACTGTTCTTAATTGTTATATAATTATGATTTCAAAAAATATTATTTTCTTAGAAAATATTCATTTATTTTAAAGTTATAGATATGGAGACATGATTTATATAATAATTACAATTTTCTAACAAATAAAAAAATATTAAAATAATTTAATGTAAGATACTAAATGGTTAGTAGTATGGACATGATAGAATTAATAGATAAATAGTTATTCCATAAAAATTTAGATTCTTATAAATAGAATTGTTTACATGAAAAAATCAATATATAATTTTTTTAATATAATAATGTGGGTTATATAGAAGCCCATTCTTAGAGAAAATGAAAAAGATGAACTAAACTAGACAAAATTGTATGAATATTATGCATTCTCCCCTTTTGAATAGAAATAAATGATTTTACCTAATAAAATAAATGGTTCAATCTCTTGGGTTTGGATTTTTGAACATTAAATCTTATCATTAGATGATCAATGAAAGGGCATGGTAGTAGTTAGTTTCTTCTATAAGTTGTCATTGATTTGTGGTACTAGGGATAGTAGATTTCTTTAGGTCAATGAATTCTTTTGAGTCCTTGATAATGGATGTGATCTATACCTTATTGTAGTCTCTATTCATGTAATCTCAAGTTCTTGAGAAAATTTAATTCTCTACTCCTTCATGAGAACTATGCTTCTAGGATATAGACTCAAGGAACTACATTTTCTAAAGGTCTTCTATAAGAATGTGGAGTAAACCCTAATCTTTACATACACGTTTAGAAATTTCCCCAACCAAAATCATAGAATACTCTTGCACCACTAGATTGGGAATGCTTTGTCAAACTATGAGCTTGAGACCTTTCATAACTATGATTTTTCTATCTTAATATTTATGAAGTTGTTGAGGGGGAGAAAGAGAGCTCTAATAAGGTTTCTCTTATTGGAGAGATAGCACATACTCCTACATGGACAAATATAGTTTCATTACATAGGGAGGAGGTGGTTGCCATTATGTATGATATTTATAGTGGTTTATCGCTACCTACTCATGACTAAGGAAAAACCCTAATAGTCAATTATCAAAAAAAATTCTAGCTCGTGGATAATAGGCTCAAATAAATTCTAACAATTAGGACTTATTTAAAAGTTAATTTAGAAAAATACTTAATAGAAAATAAAAGGAGCACTATAGGAGCTCACCCTTCAAGATAAGTCTTAATATCAAAGATTTTATGATCAACAATAAAGAGAAAAAAAGAAACTCCCAACCAGTCAAATATCCAATCACACATAGATACTTGAATTAAATAAAAAGCAAAGAAGGTAGATGAGATAAATTAATGACTTACTCAATTGAAGATATGAAGACCACCTACTAGAAGATGACCTCAGTAATTATCCTAAATATTAATTCAAGATAAAGTATGGCCCTCATAGTCCCACTCTAATAAGTCATTATGATTAGGAAAGTATGCTATTCAATGTTGATAATCCCTAGGAAAAGTAGATGGGATTGTTGAATTTAATTGAAGATAATTTTGGAGGGAAATTCTCCTAATGTAATATATAAATAGTAGCAATATTAACTTTGTAAAGTATTGACAAGTTTACAATTGTATGCATTTGTATGTTTTTATTTCATTTATCCTTACAAAAATAATTGTGGTTCCTAAATGGCTTCTAGAAAATATCAAACCCTCACATTTGGCACAATATTTGTAAGAATTTGCTTGCATTTATATATACATGGGAGCATGTGTCTATTTTTTGGCATTTGCCTACAAACCCATTGTTGTGTATGTGTATGTGTTTGTGATCTTTTGTTAAGTGTATGTGTGTGAGGGACCTACATCTATTTTCAGACTATCACTTACTAGCTTGGCTCTCCTATGGGACCCATCTTCTTATGCATGCATATAACTAGTACATATCGATCAAACTTCAATGTGCCAAGGAGAGGAAGTGGTCACCACTAGAACATAAAATTTAGACCTATTTTTGTAGGAAGATATTGGTAGATCTCTTGGTACATTGCCCCATTTTATTTTATTTATTGTTTTGCTTTACTTTCTTGCACCCTTTCTCTTTGTAGAGAAACTAGCACCTTGAAGATCACATCTTAACAAAGAGTTGACCTTGGAAAAAACTCCTAAAAACCCCTAATTGTGTCAAACCCCATGGTCTCAATTGTGACCCACTATGTCATTCCAATGTGAGGCATGATTGTCCTAGATTGGGATAATCAAATATGAAAATAATTTAATGGTATGCTTGATGGGACCCTACTGATAGATCATTGGTGCTAAAATTGCAACATTGAATATGATTGAGACTTAGTGAGGGTCTTGGTCTATTCCTGCTTGTTTAAGCACCTCTTTTATCACTTGGTGAATCTATTCCATAATGAGTTCCAGAAGAATCCATTGTTGAAGATATTATACCAAGGTTTAGATGAAGATCATAGTCTATCTACTTTTTGAAAGTGATAAGCCATATTCACCTATCGACTCTATGTCAACCAAATAAACCAAAAGGGATGTATAAAAAATATGTTATCAAGTTTTATTATAATATATTAAATAGCCATCCCCTAAACATGTATTCCTTTAGATGAGGTAGGATCAATCTATATAATCCCCCAAGAGACACCTAATAGATGGAAGAAGTTACCCGAATTCATACTAGTAATACTACTAGAGTACACTCACAAAGGCCAAACCACCCCATTAGAATACCTCAGAGAATTGGTATTCATATACCAAATACACACTATTATGGAACAAGATGTGACCTTAAGGTTATTAATGACATATCTTAAGGGAGAGACACTCAGGAAGTATGAATCACTTCCTCCTCATTTGATCATAGAATGGGACTAGTTGGATTTATTACTCATGAGTGACTTCATTATAAAAAAGTGAAGAAAACATAGTCAAAGGTAGCAATGAGATGGCTCAAGAAGAAAATGTTTCTTTTGACCATCAATAAAATAGCCAACTAAATTCTCCTCAATAATAATAATAAAAAATCATGGGTCCTCTAAAGGGAAATTATTATCTAAACAATGTAATAAATAAGAAATCACCATAATACCTTAGTTTATTTTCAAAACAATAAAAATAAGGCCTTATTTAGTATGGGGAGCAACCCCAAGATAAACATGTCTAGAAAAATAATTTCTCCCACCTTTATGGATATATAATATGTTATTAAAATAAAAAGGGATCCTTGGAGTAGAAATGTTGTATGGACCCTACCTAACTTAGTTGTAAGCAATAAGAATTTCATCATATGATGCCAATAATAATGAAAAGACATTAAAATTAGGGGGTTTAGCTTTCAATGATATTAGCACCTACAATAGACAAAAGCATAAATGACTAATCATAGTGTGGGATCTAGGTCTATATCAATGTAAATTTAGAAGCATGAGTTCATAATGAGCCATGTCTAAAAAAAACCTTTATTTTACGTGCAAAAGAAAGCCTATTAATTGGTGATAAAAGGTGATAACAATTATATCAAAAAATAAAAACCACTAGCAAATGCTTAATAATTACAAATATATGGGAACAAGTGGACAACTATGAGTCATGATTGGAGAAAATAATGGCCAATAAAAGGTCAAGGTAAGCCAACCAAGGATTTCTACCAATTGAGAAGGGGTTAGGACTTCAGTCCTTATAGGAACTATACTTTCAAGAAAGGCTATTTTATTTACCACAAGAGAGAAATGCTATAGCTAGATTTCACTCAAGATTCTATATGGAAAACTGAAAATAACTGATGAGTATAAGAAGAAAAAGAACACAACAACCCTATACAAACCTATATAAAAGAATATAGGATAAATGTAGGCAGTCAACAGTGAGTAGCCCTAGATGATTGAAGATGAGGCTGATGAGATCAATGATCCTACTAGTGAAATATGGGAGGATACTAAAGGAGCAATATCAAAGAAGACAATCAAAATATAAGGAATATTCTTTTGAGGTAAGGGTATGGAGCAACAACCTTATTTAATGTCTTCTTCCATCGGTTCATCCCTATTATGAATTGGTAAGGACATGTGTAGGACAATATGACCTACAATCTAAAATGATTTTATACCCATAGGATAGTCCATTCCATGTGATTATGTATGGGGATATATTACGAAAATGATATAGGTACCAAAGGGTCCAAATATGAACCCAAAAACTGTAAGGACATATTATGTGAGAATTAAAGATAAATTGGATTATTTCAAATAGGTGCTCATAAAGACTAGGAGCACCATGCTAGAGTTTCCTCTGAGAAATGAAATGGTTGTGTAAGAGGCCAAAGATATCCTAAGCATGGCAAGTTTCATTTTTGTATTCCATAGAGATACTGAGATAATAGAGAAAATGCTTGTCATTCTTCACCTGCTAAGAAAAAATGTAAAGAAAAACTTATTAATGCTCAAATATAATGATTTCATAGCATGAAAAATCCATGTAGGTCTAACAAACTTCAAAGGAAATCAAGAATTTAGGTATTTCTCATTCTCAGTTCAACCTATTCTATATTAGAATAGTTAGAATTTTAAATAGTTATTTTTAAGAAAAGAAAATGGACAGAATGAACAAAGATCCTATACCTCCACCACCCTTATAATGTATTTTTAAATAAATTCCTTATTCCTACTATAGTTGAATTTAAAGAAAAAAACCTAAATTAATATCATAAGAAATGATTGATATTCTAAAAACATAATAAAATGGGACTAGTACTTCTTGGAATAAAGAACTACCATCCATATTTTTGGTTTCAAAGGAGGAGTCCTCATCCTTATAACATATGTGACCAATAGGATATCATGCATGAAGATATTAAGGTAAGCAAACCTAATAGATTTCACATATACAAGTGGAAAAAATAAACTAAGATTCTAGAAAATCCCATTCTAGCTGGGAATAATAACCTAGGAAAAGAGAAGAGCCACCAAATAATTGGAAATGAGGCTAAAATATCTAGGATTAGAAATATTGTATGATACATGGAACTATGACCAAAACTGTAAATTTGTAGCATGGTAAAAAAATGCCAACTTCTCCAAAAAAAGAGCATGAATCAATACCCGATCTAGAAATATACAGGAGTAAGGAGGAAGGATTCCTCCCCTGACTAAAAAGAGAAGATTTATTAGAACAAGAAAACCAAAGGAAGATATATGAAATATTCTATAAGAAAGTAAAATACTTTGACCCTGTAATACTAATTAGGGAATTTATATAGAAAAAGCAAAGAAAACTAGGATGGAGTCAAAATAAAATCAAGGCATTGTGGAAATTTTTTAAGAAATAGACCAAATAAAAGCACCTTATGGAAGTCTTGAACTAGGTGTATACTAGGTATTCAATATGGCTTATGATAAACAAAACCTAGAGGAATTAAAGGAAGGGCTTCAATAGAACAATTAAATAAAGCAAAAACTCAAAATAAATTAGAGGGGCCTCCACTAAAAAAATAAAAATTATAATTCAATAAGAATAATCATTATTTGAAGAAAGTAATAATACCTAGGATTAAAAAGAGATAAAAAAATATCAATAACTAGAGGTTGAGCCCCATTATTAAGATATTAATTGTTATAATAATAGCAAGGCAGCCGCAGAGCTAGGGTTTCGACTAGCAGAGTAACAGAAGGGTGAAACCAGCAGTCGCCAATATCCAGAGAGTGGAGCAACAGTCTCCAAGTGTAGGGAGGGAGGAGATGTCGATGGGCGGGAAGTCATCTATAGGGGAGCTTATGAGTGGCTACGGTTCGTGTCTTGGGCACAACGGAGCAATCAAAGGGCACCAGGGATCCGAAGGTGCGGAAGAATCCGGACCCATTGAAGAAGACCAGGCTTTTGATGGTGTCAGTCGGGGTAAGGACCCACCAGACAAAGGGGGTGGTGGGGATCAAAAGTCTTATGCCCAAGAAACATCCTAAGAAATCCTAAATGGGTTTTTTACCAAAGAGTTGTTTCTAGTTGGGGATGAGCTAGACATCCCGACGGAAGTTCTTTCAAGCTTCATGGAGTTTGAGAAATTTACCCTCATAGGAAAATTCATTGGCGGCAGTCTCGACATGGAAACTATCCGAAAGTGGGCAGCAAGAAAATGGAGGACTTCTGGTCATATGGAGCTAGCAGCCCTATCCCAAGGTTTTTTTGCCATTAGACTGAACAATAAGGAGGATTACTGTAAAATTCTAGCTGGCGGGCCATGGTTTCTGGGCCACAGAAGTTTATTCCTTAGGAAGTGGGACATGGATTTCAGTCTTGATACCCAAAACATCAACATTGCCCCAATATGGGTTAGGCTCCTGAATCTTCCCCTCTTTGGCTGGCATGAAAATGTCATAAGGGGTATTGCATGCTCCATTGGGGAGTTGGTCACCATTGACCCACCCACCCAAGCTTGAACAAGGTTTGTCCAAGCCCATTTTTGCGTTTTGGCAGATTTGGAAGTGGAACTCCCAAATTTCATCACTCTTCAGTTTGGAGGTACATTTCTTCATAAACAAGCTATTGTCTATGAAAATAGACCAGCTTTTTGCCCCCAGTGTCGGTCCCAAGGGCACCTCCAATCCTAGTGTCCTCTTCAAAAATTGGGTAAGCAAAAGCATGAAAATGGCAACCCCCTGGAGCATGGGGAAGGTCAGGCGAAGTAGTCAAATCTTCCAGATGTGAAGGGTCATGAATCTCCAAGCCCCTCTAGAGTCTGCATCGGACTCTCTCAGCCTGAAGAGAATCCCACTCTCCAATCGGACCCCGAGCAACTTGAGGCTGACAATCAGCAAGGAGCAGAATCCCACTTGGAAAGTGAATCATAGGAAGAGAAGGAATGGACCCCATCCCAAATTGTGACTCAGACTGTTTCTCTGCCCCAAGATATGGGTCATCCCGATTTTAGCCAGTCGTAGACGATGCTAGAAGATTACCTCTTAGGAAGGAGGGGTGAACAATCCGGTCACATTAGCCCCTGAAACACGAGGAGCCAAAAGCAAAGTGTGGATTTTGGTAGTGAGAGGAAGTAGGGCCATCCTCCTAACAAAGATGGGTGAGACAAAGAGACAGCAAATGACATTAAAAATGGAACCCATCGTTTGCTAGTTCTAGATGACTATGGCACTCAGACAAACAAAGCACATGCATCAAAACCTCCCCCTCAACAAGGAAGGGGAGGCAAGAAAAACCTCAAAATGTCCAGATGAAAGTCCTCTCATGGAATGTGAGAGGACTGAATGGTGCAGCCAAACGAAGGTTAGTGGCTGATCTCTGTAGGAGGACTAATCCTTCCATCCTTATTTTGCAAGAGACCAAGGTCGATGCTATCTCCTCTGATAAAGTTGTGAAGGCCATTTGGGCCAAGGCAAATTGTCTGTCTAGCCCTGCAGTGGGAACAACGAGAGGACTCATGGTTCTGTGGGACCCTTCGAGGTTTGAGGGCAGCCTGCTATCAACTTCCAACATAATCATCAATGTACTATTCCAGTCCAAAACCACCAATTTTTCCTAGATTCTGTCCAACGTTTATGCTTCAAATTCTGCCACAGAGAGAGCAAAAATGTGGAAAGCTATCTCTTAGATGAGGGAGAATTTTAGTAATTTTCCTTGGGTTTTAGGGGGTGACTTCAATTGTCCCCTTCATCCTTCAAAAAAAAAGGAGGATTCGACCACTTCAGTCGCAACTTGGAGGACTTCAGGGATTTTGTCTCTACTAGTGGCTTGCTCGACATCAAACTCAAAGGGGCTTCCTTCACTTGGAGTAACAGAAGGATTGGGAGTGGTTTGATTCAGGTCAAGCTCGATAGATTTTTTATGTCCCAAGAAGCCATTCCTATTCTTGGTGGGGCTATCCTTTCGGCTCATCCAAGGATTGGGTCTGACCATAACCCTATTTTCTTGGAGGTGGATGATGGGCCTATTTTTAAAATCCCCTTCAAATTTGAATTCATGTGGATCTCTCACAAGGACTTCAAAGGTTTGGTTTCAGTGTGGTGGCAATTGAAGGTGGAAGGAAATTCTCCTAAGAGGGTGGCTCTAAAGCTCAAAATGGTCAAAGAAAAGCTAAAATTTTGGAATAAAGAGGTTTTCAACAACATTTTTGAGTCCAAAAAATCCATCTCTGAGAACCTGAAGGTTTTGGAGGAAAGTATGGAACTCGAAGGTTACACTGAGGGTCTCAGGGAGGAAGAGAGGAGTCTTTTGGTGGACTTTCATTCTATTCTCGCTAGGGAGGAAACGTTCTAGCACCAGAAATCTCATGAACTTTGGTTGAAGAATGGAGACACCAACACAAGGTTTTTCCACGCATCTACTTTGAGGCACAGAGGGGCCAACAAGATCAGAAAAGTGGCTTGTAAGGATGGGAACATTACCAGGGAGATAGAGGAAATAAGGAGCGAAGTGGTTAACTTTTTGTAGGATTTTCTTGGCACTCCTATGGACAACAACCTTCAGATCTAGAAATCTTTGTTCACCAATTTTCTGACTAAATTCCCCCATGAGGTAAGCATTAAGCTTCTGGAACATTTTTCCTCATCTGAGATTAAGGAATCATTGTTCTCCATGCAACCAGGTAAGGCCCCTGGCATCGATGGTTTCCCCCCTCGATTCTTCCAAGTCATGTGGGAGGTCATGGGTCTAGATGTGTGCGATGCTATTCGGGTTATTCAAGCTTCCAGATCCATCCACCCGAAACTCAATTCCACCTTTCTTGCCCTCATTCCTAAGTCTCCTACTTGTAAAAGTTTCTCTGACTATCGGCCCATTAGCCTGTGCAATGTTTTTTACAAGATTCTTACCAAGTCTATAGCCAATAGACTCAAAACAATCCTCCCCATCTTGATTGATCCTTGTCAGGGAAGCATTGTTAAAGGCAAAAACATTCTTGATGGTGTCATCACTATCCATGAGACCCTTCATTCCACTTACTGCTCCAAGAATGCTGCTCTTTTTCTTAAGCTTGACATGAACAAAGCCTTTGACCATGTTGATCAAAATTTTTTGTGTGCAGTCCTCCTCAAGTTCGGCTTTCATCCCCACTGGATTGACCTTGTCTATAGTTGTATATCCACTCCCTTTTTTTTTGTCCTAGTCAATGGTTCCTCAACTGGGTATTTCCAAAGTGCCAGAGGCCTCACACAGGGTGATCCTTTATCCCCCATCCTTTTTATTCTTCTGGTGGAGGTTTTGAGTTGGTCCATGAAAGAGGCTCTTTGTTAGAACAAGATTTTTGGCATTTTTTTGACTTCTAGAGTTGATCCTATCACTCATCAGCAATTTGTGGATGACACCCTCATCTCCACTGGGGCGTCCGTTGCCCAAGACAAATCGCTCAAGCGGATCCTATCTCATTATGAGCAAGCTGTAGGGCAAAAGGTCAATTACATCAAGATCAAAATCTACTTTATTAACACTCCCCTATGCAGGCAACTTCGGATTGCTAGAATTCTTGAATGCACTATTGATTCCCTGCCTACGTCCTATCTAGGGTTGCCTCTATCTTATAGCAGGTGGGCGAGTGGGGATATGTGGAACATGATTCTTGAGTGCCTTCACAAGAAACTCGAAACTTGGAAGGGAAAACTCCTGTCGCAAGCCGAAAAATCCACCCTTACCAAAGCTTGTCTTCAGGGGATACCGACCTACTTCATGTCGGTGTTCATGCTTTCGATTATAGTTCACTCTAAAATTGAGAAGATTTAGAGGGCCTTTCTATGGTCTGGCAGTGAAGATAAATCTAGAGTCCCCCTTGTTACCTGGGACAAGGTGTGTTCGAGGATATACCAAGGCGATTTGGGGTTGAGAAGATCAAGACTTATGAATTTGTCTCTGATAGTGAAGCACGCTTGGAGGATTCTATCTAGCGACCCAGTGGAGTGGGTAAAGCTAGTTAAAAAGAAGTATATTGGCCTCATTTCCTTCTTGGATGCTGAAACCTCCTCTTTGGCGTTGAAATTTTGGAAATCTGTGCTCCAAACCTGGCATTTGATCAGCTTGGAAGCCCACTGGATTTTGGGTGATGGCAACATCATTTTCTTTTGGAAGGATAGGTGGGTGACTGAAGAAGCCCTTGGGTCGAGGGCATATCTCGTTGGGATGAGAGGTTTGACTGACCCTAACTCCCAACTCAGGGTGGAAGAGTTCATAGATCGGAGCACCCATTTTCCTTGGTGGAAGATTCCAGTTATGGAGGGGTTTAATAATGAGGTTACCTTTCTTGCAAATATCCTCCAATCGGTTTTAATTCCTTCTACCAGGAGGAATGACAAAATCATCTGGAGTGGTACGAAGGGTGGGATTTTTTTTGTTAAATCAGATTATGAGTTTCTTACCACCAAGACTGCTCTGGACTATAGGTGGAATACTATGTGGAGGAAAGGAGTCATCCCTAAAATCAACTTCTTTGCATGGATTACTTTCCACAACAAAGCCTTAACAATTTAAAACCTTCACAAGAGAGGTTTTGCCTTCCCCAACAAGTGTTACTTGTGTCTTGCAGATTGCAAGACGAGGGATCATTTATTCTTGCATTGCCTATTTTACCACTTTGTTCTTAGTATTGTCCTATCCTCTTTCCAAATCCTATGGTGCTCTCCCCGTTCCCTCAGAGATGCTTTCCACCAATGGCCTAATCCTTTCAAGAATCCCAAACTCTGCTTCCTCCTCGAGGCCTCCTTCCATCATTCAATTTGGCAAATTTGGTTAGAGAGGAATGCCAAAATATTTTGCAAAGCTCCTAGAGGGCCCCCTTTTATTGCTCAAAGGGCATTTTCCTATGCCGTCAAGAATTCTATTGCTATTCCCAGGCCCCATCCCTACCTTTTGAGCGAAGAAGCAATTCTCAAAATGATGAATCTCTAGATTTTTTTGGAGGTTGTTAAAGGGCCCTATCGAAGGAATATTTTTTGGACCAAACCCCCCGTGGGGTGGATTAAATTAAACTTTGATGGAGCGGCTAAGGGGAATCCTGGACCCGTTGGTGTTGGGGGTGTTGTCAAAGATCATGATGGGAATCTTGTGATGGCCTATTGTGAAGATTTGGGCTCCCAGACAAATCACTATGCCAAAGCCCAAGATGCTCTGAAAGGTATTTGAATACTCTCTGAGGATCTTCGGCCTCTTATTATTGAGGGTGACTCACTCAACATCATGAATTACCTTCTTGGCACCAAAAATCCATCTTGGAAAGTCTACAACATCATCCTTGAGGCAAGAACGCTTCTCTCCTATCATGGTAGGTGGAAAGCAAATCATACTTTGAGAGAAGGTAATCGCGTGGTTGACCACATGGCCAACAAAGGGCTCACAACCACAAGTCTGGTAGTGTGGTGGTCTTGCTTCCCATCTGAGGTGGAAAGGTTGGCTAGAGCAGACATCCATTCATGAAGCTGTCCTTGCGTAGTTTTTGGAAAGCCCCCTCCGATAAGTTTTGGTGTGGCGTGGCAATTTTGTCTACTTAGTTGTCCATGGTGTCTTGTCTATTTTGCTTTCCTCATTTCATTTCTTCGGGCTCTACTTGGTGTTCCTTCGGTTTTGTCCTGTTTCTTTTTCATTGGGTTTCCAGGCCTAAAAGCCCTTTTTACAGTTTCCAAGTCTTTAGCATTAGGATGGCTTTACTTGCAATTAGGCTTATTGTTACAACCAAGAGGTATGATGCATCATCAGAAATATGGCTAATTTTGTACATAAGGTTTTGGGATCCTCTATAAAAACCCACTGTTAATATATTAAAATAATTACCAAAAAAAAACTAGAGGTTGAGCCCACCACTTAAGAAAAAAAGGAACAAGCATTAATGGAGGAAAATGTTGTAGGTACATTAATATAATATTAGATAAAACAAATAACTCAAAATAAAAAATATGAAGAAAAGGGGGAAAGACCTCTTATAAATCTCATAATATCTTTTGGAAGAGCAACCAATATCCCTAGAAATAATTATTATAAAGGATAATAGCCCAAGAGAACCCTCCAACTAGTTGGATGACCAATTCCAAGAGGCCCCAAATTCTCCTAATAAGAATTCCCTTTCCCAACCTAATTTTTCCTATGGCAAGTCATATATTGAACAAATTTAGGGACTACAAGGTTTACATGAATAGGTGGAGCACTTGAATCAACAAAAGGAAGCACTATTTTCAAGACTTGAGGCTTCTACCCAAATAGAATTTTATTTTGATTCCCATTATCAAGCATTTAAAGTCTCCTAAAAGGATCATTTGGTAGTAAAGCCTAAAAATCATATGACTAAAAAATATTGGTGGATAGTAATAGAAATCCTTAGTCTTAAATAAATGCATACCAAAGAAAGTATACAATTTGAATGAGAAGCAAGAAAAATCATGGAATATGACACTGATAGTTATAAATTCATAATAGAAAAAATGGAGGAATAACTAAGGACGAAAAAAAAGGACATTAAAGAATTTAGAAGTAGAAAAAAAATCACTCAAGTAGTAGGTGGGAAGACTAGCCAAATATTTATAATATGAATCTATAGTTTCCATTATATCAAATAAATAATGGTAATTTGAATATTTATTGAAAAAATTAATTGAGTAAGAGGCAGATTTTTGCATAAAGAAATGGAGTATACAAGAGAAGGAACACATTGAGCAAAAAAAAAGGATGGAATAAAAAAATAACTTGTAGATCCTAATCAATAAGGTCATCGATACTTACTAGGACCACATTGTAAATATGTGTCATCCTCTCTATTAGGTATTTATATTAATCAAAATATGGGTTGAAGTAGAGGCACATATTCGAAAATATTTTGAGTACATCATGGCCAAAATATCTAATAAACTTTAAAGGCCAAAGTATGTCAAAAAATTTAACTCTAATGACTTAGGGTGAATTAGAGGCTATGGGGATAGGGATACTTGATATAGAAGCCCAAATGTAAGAGGAGTTGGAGAGCAAGTGGGTAGTTAAAACTCTCTAGTTATCGAGAGGCCCAGGTTCAAATCTCTCCCCTCACATGTTGGCCAAGGTTCAAATCTCTCCCCTCACATGTTGCGGATATGTTGTATATAAAAGGTTCCTCATAAAAAAAAATGTAAAATATAATGTCGCTATTACACAATGAGAAAGTTGTACACACATGTGAAGCATATTCTTTGCTATTAAACAATACTATGGTGTGGTTTAGATATGAAGCAAATGTATTGCTATAAAATTGGATCCCATGTCCTTATCATGAAGAAAGTGAGATCATGGAGGATCAAAATTATATTTAATTACTAAAATAATGCAAATTTACCTACAAAAAAATGGTTAGAGCATCTAAAGCAAAAAGATATCATGCAAGCAGTTGAACAATTTCTTTACCTTAGGACCTAGATATACAAAATTATATCCAAGATTAGAAACCTACACATAAATAGTAATATTGAAGTAAAATTTGCATTAAACTATTTAAAATAAATTTAGTATCTACTAGAAGAAGAATGGGTACCAATTAGGTAGGTGCTAGAGCAACTTATTTTCATGTAACTATATTTAACAAACTATCCTTTTAGTTTTTTGTGTTTTTTTGTAGGAATGATAAAAAACTTTTGACTTCAAGCCCAAGCATATAATTATTTGAAAATTTTATGGATGCCGATATGTGAGGTGTTGATGGATGTCAATCTATGAATATCGAGGATTTTGGATGTATGTTGAGCTATGAAAATTGAGGGTTTTGAAAATTTTAAGTTCAAAGATATTAATTGGAGGGTTTTGGATGGATGCCAAGATGTGAGGCAATGATGGATGTCATGTTTTAAATACCGATAGTTTTGGATGAATTTTGATCTATGGCCACTAAGGGTTTTGAATAATTTAAGTTCAAAGATATTATTCGAAGGGTTTGGAATGGATGTTGTGCTATGAACGCTAAGGGTTTTGGATGAATTCCAAGTTGTGAAAATCAAGGGTTTTGTATGGATGTCAAGCTATGAACACTGAGGGTTTTGAATAAATGTTGAGCTATGAACGCTAAGAATTTTGGATGGTTGCCAAGCTATGAATATCAAGTTGTGAACACTGAGAGTTTTGGATGGATTCCTTGAATGATAAAACTTCCCCATATTAGTGAAAAATGGTGAAATTAGGGATCCATATAGAATATCTAGGGATCTAAGGAATGTTTATTGATGTATAGAAAAGGGAATGACAAATACAAAAAATGTTCTATAGGAGATATCAAGAAAGGATTATTGGCCATCAATTTTCAAAGGAAAAAAGGATGTGATTTGGGAGAAGTTGGTACAAAAATATCCCATGAAAATGGAAAGGTATGTACTGCTGACTCCCTAATTAAAAAAATATTGAGGGATAATGAGTTTAGCATGGTAGGCAAATTTCTAGGGCCTAGACCAGATTTAGATGTGCTAAGAAGATGGTTTCATTCTAAAATTTAAACAAAGGGTTCAATTAATGTTATTGGTCTATCAAATGGATACTTCTTAATTCGGTTTAATATTGAAGAGGATGTGGTGGCAACTTTATCATGAGGTCCATTTTTATTTGGAAAAATATTAGTTTTCCTAAAACATTAGCATCAAGGATTCAACCCTCAAAAGGAAGAATATTTTTCCATTCCCATCTGGATTAGGTTCCCAGATATACTTGTAGAATATTAGGATGATCAAATTATTAAGGGCCTGGAAACACAAATTGGATAATTTATAACCATGTATCCACCCACCCACAAAAAAATAAGAATATTATGTGCAAGAGCCTATGTTAACATGAAGCTAGAACAAGACAAAGTGGAAAAAGTGAGTATCAAATCGATGCTTGGGTAATGGGAACAAAAAGTTGAATACAATTTTTTTTTGGTATATTGTAAGAAATGTAAAGTGTTTGGACATGTGGAGGGAAATGTTATCTACAAATATAAATCAAATTTACTAAAAAATTGCAAAAAAAGTAGAATCAAATAAACCAAAGGACTACAAGCAAGGAAAAGGAAACTTCTAGGCCACAATAAAGGGCACAAGAAAAGGAACAATATCAAGAAATTTACTAGGAGGTAAATGAAGAGGTAGAAAGTGAAATTAGAAATGGATTTTCTATACAGTACAAGGAAGAACAACAAAATCCTAATAAGATAATGGAGTGCAAGTAAATGCACAGAGCTAAACCAACAAGCATATGAAGAACATAATTATAAATAAAACTTAAGTGGTTTTGGAAATAATACTAATCAACAAGAGAATAGTCTCAATCAAGAAAAAGAAAATAATTATGAAGATGGTAACCATAAGATGAAAATAAATATGATTTAAAATCATATAAATATAGATACCAAGATACAACAACGAAATGTGATTGCGATCAACACAGAGAATGCATACATTAATTTGGAAGTTGAAGAAGAAATATTAGTAGATGATGCTAAAATGGTAGAGGATACCCCATACACTAAAATGGAATCAGAATAGGAGAAGGATGAGATTTAAGGAGTTTGGGTGTTTAAAATCAAATAAATAGAGGGATGGCAAGGATTAGATCAAGTTTTAAGTTCAATTAAATAAACTAAACAATTTGAGGAATAGAAGGATCTAAGCATTATAGAAAAGTCAAAGCAGTCTGAGGAGGGTATGCAAACAAGATTCAAAAAAAGACTAGAGTTGGGTAACACAACTCAATCATCAGTAGTAGAATCTCTGATAGGATGTAACCAAATGGGAGAGAATGATCCTCATAGAAAATATATAAAAAATACAAAGAATACAGGTAATTATGTAATTATGCAAAAATAAAGCAAGGACGACCGCCAAAAAAGAAGAACAAAAAGTACTAGAGAATAGAAGACAAGAAATAGATCAAAATGAAGAATGGATGGTTAAGGATAAAAGCCCATCAAACAAAACCAAAAAATAAAAATCCTTTCTTGGAATGTGTGGGGGCTAAATTCCCTTGGGAAAAGAAGAATTGTTAGAGATCTACTCATGGAAGTAAAACCTGATATTGTTTATCTTCAAGAATCTAAAATTGACACAAAAAAACTTGACATTATTCAAAAAGAGGTTTGGCTGAATGCTGATTGGATCATAAGCCCAACATAAGAACTACTGGAGGTATTTGCATATTTTGGGATAGAATGAATTTTGAGGGCACTTTAATTGATCAAGAAGAGAAATTATGCACAATCAAATTGAAGAACAAAAAATAACTTCTATTGGATAATGATAAGGGTTGAAGCTCAAAATGATGATCATGAGAGATTCCATATGTGGAATAAGCTATATTTAATAGAAGCCTTTTTATTAATTTACGTTGGATGGTTTTGGGTGACTTTAATACAATATTAAGAACAAAGGACAAAAATTGAGGGAGGATTAACATCACTCAAGGTATGCAAGATTTTAAAGATTCTATTCAAAATAATAAGCTGATTGACCTAGATATGGGTAAAGGCAAGTTTATGTGGAAAAATAGAATGATGGGGGATAATCACATTCAAAGGCACCTAGATAGAGTTATTATTTTTGATAGTTGGCTAAGTATAAATAATATTCATAGAATTACATGTATACCTAGAATATGATCAGATCACAATCCTCTTGTGTTGGATATGGAAAATGAGGGGAAGTAGGGAGGATCACCCTTTAGGTATGATCTCATGTGGAATATGCACCCAAATATTACCAAAAAAAATAAATATTAGTGGTAGGAGGAGGTTCAAGGATTAGCAATGTACAAAGTTACCAAAAAATTAAAGAACATTAAGTATTGAATCAAAATTTAGAATAAAGAGGTTTCTGGTAACATAAATTTAAGAAAACAACAGCTGTGACCACCAAAACGGACTCACACCTATGCTTACGAATATGTGATATAAACAAGAGATACAAAAGAAATGCATACGGAATTGACAAAAAATTGAGAAAGAATAAGAACACTTTATTCCATTAAATGAGCCAATCTCGATTACAAATACATCCCTCTTAGGTATACCAAATTGATACTCTTATTATAGTAGGAAATCATGTGAAATCTCAAGGGAAAATGTGAGTTTCAAGCCATTCATGGTGACACGAACTGCTCTAGGGTGGAGTTGACCCTCTTCTTCACTTTGAGGAAGGAATTAGATGATTGAAGCTCATTTAAATCTATTTCTTGCGATCAAGAAAAAACACAAGAATATTAAATAAATAGGCAACCTCTTGTGATGAGACCCTTTAAAGGATTTATACATGTAAATGCCATAATACTAATGAAATAAATGAAGTAGATAAACTATGCTAAACATGTGCAATTCTCATAAATATTAATGGAAACATGTAAACAATAAGTACATCTATCAATCTGAAGGACCAATTGCATGAAATAAAGCATTAGAACATGAAAAGAAACTAATTATGTCCTACTTGCTAAAATAAAGTAAACCTAATGAAATATTTAATACAGTCTGTCAGGGTATCTAAACTACCAAATAAACCATTAGAATGATTAATATAAACTAGCTAAGCACACTACAAAAAAATAGTAAGGGGATATTATACCTGTTGCAAACCACAACTCAGATAAGTGGCCTGCACTATAAACCATGGCTATCAGCTATGGTGAGAAATAAAATGGTTTTGCCCTTAAATTCTAGGGCTATGTACTTGATCCTCGTCAAATTGATGATCAAGGGTCACCTCAGTGTCCTCTGACAGGTTTGGTGGTTGAATTGCTCGATAGGGCCTTTGTTTGCCCGAATTCACGTTTCTTGGCATTCTAGCTCCTTAGGGCATCTATTAGTGGTTCATCTCTAATTAGATGATAGATAGGATGATGACCCATAGGATTTACACACCTTGTGAAAATTATGACTAGCATTTAAATTTTTCTAATGGTCCTAGGCCATACCCAATAAACATATAACTTTCATAAAATATTGTTCCACACATCAAGATGAAACATGTTGTGAAGAAGGATGTGATAAATGGTCTCCATATCATTATTACAAAAGGATGCACTATGATGATCCATGACAACTCTTTATTTTAGATTATCAAAACGTAAAAAAGTTCCCTCATATGCTAACCATGAGAAACTATTTGCTATGAAAAGACCATGTTTATACTATAGCCACTAGGAATGGTCATGATTGGAGGTCAAATAAGATCAAAGGATATCACCTCATCTATTCACCTTAAAATTTACATAGGGTTTAATTATCCATGTAAGTTGATTTTCCACTACAATTTTAGCCATTATATTGGTCTACACATCTATCGAGAATCAATTTTTTGCTATTAATGACCAATAAATTTAGATATGGGTATCCAATTCTTTTGCATTAAATGATTTGTAGTTATTATATACCACTAGTTACACATGGTTTATCATATTTCTCATTTATGCTCTTCATAGAATAGGATGGAGAATTTTATATTCTATCAAATATTTGTGTTACATCCATGTGTTAGTCTAAAAATATACTTTGGATCTATCTCTAATTTCCCATTGTAGGTGTCTTAGAATAAGATATCATAAATAAGAAAGGAAGTTCCACATGTATGGATTTCAAGGGAGAGTTATGGACATAAGAATTTTTTCCTTCTCCCCATTATCAATGCATTTGAGCCTAATCATTCTATACATAAAACTATCATGGTCCTATTAGGTTTTTCATATCATTTTGACACCCAAAGTCATGTCCATAAATAATAAGTTAATAAATCTTGCAATTCCTACATAGTTGGTTTATGTACATTTTCCACCATATGCCATGGAATCCTCATTTTATCTAAAGTACATTACCAAAGGAAGGATCATATGATCTTATTTATTTTTATTATATATTTTGTTTTTGTCTATAATACTAAAAATAAATAGAATGGGAGAGCTTGCAGAACTAAAATAAAAATATTCCTTCTAGCTTATATAATATTATTTCCTTTCTAATTGGCCTCATTATGGAGAAATAATGGATTATTTCCTTCCATAAGGCTTTGATACACCTAGCTAAGAAATTACCTATTGCTAGGTATTTTCTTGGAAACTACACAATTGGGAATTATAAAATAGTTACCAAATTCTATTATACCCTAGTAGATATGTTAAGAAAGTGGGCATACAAATTTTTACATTGATATTTTGGCATGATGCTTTAAACACTTACCATGTATAAGATCATATGCATAAGCTTATTTATATTTTGTTATGCCAAAGAGAATGGTGTCATATAGAAAATATCTATGTGAGGATCCATGGAAGATGTGATTTTTAGTCTTGCAACAAGGTAACCTTACTTTTATATTATTTGAATGAAATATTTTTTTTGCACTTATTATAAAGAACTAAATATAGTCATTAATGATTTTTTTCCCTTGGTCTAGGATGCATAAACATAAGTATGGTGGACTCTCAAGACCTAAACCATATCAAAATCTAATGGTTAGATCATTGTCTAGAGATAATTATGATGATAATACATAGAGTATATATAATATGATAATTATAATTAATATTATGCATGAATCAAGATGAAAGCCTAAGAATTAAATTTTTAATTACATACATTCCAAAGTATACAATTTCAAAAAGAATCATAAAAAATATAAAGAGCATAAGAGGTCATCCATGGATGATTTTTTAATATTGATATATTTCTTGGACAAAGTATATTAGTTTTAATTTAACTTATCAATAATATTATAGGTGACAAGAATAAGACCTCTTTTATTTTGCATCAATAATAACAAAAATAAATCTTTAAGTTATAATTCCATAAGTAATAATCCTTCTAGTTGGTGTAACCATGAAGGAATATAGGGAACATGTGGAAGGATATGAATATATCCAAAACAAAAAAAACATCATCCACACCACATATTATGCATATACATATTTTGGTTCATAAGATATATTATACCTTATACATATTAGGAACAACTACATAGACATTGAACATATCACATATATCACAAGAGTGTACAAAACAAACAATGAAAAAATAAAATAAAGAGATATAAATAAACATATATCAATAGCAAGTGAAATATGGACATGATGATGAATAATAATATTTTTATAGTGAGATCGAGAAAATAAAATGATCTCTATATTGTTAATTATATATATATATATATATCGAGATCGAGATCGAGAGAGAGAGAGAGAGAGAGAGAGAGAGAGAGAGTGATAATTATATGTCTCATGATGAAGCATATGTGAGATTTTTTGTTTATCTTAATTTTTTTAATGCTTCTATGCTGGGACTAGTGATTAGTCCAAATCTAGTACAAATCTATCTTTTTTGGGAATTAGTAGGAATGTGTTCTTATTTATTGATAGGTTTCTGGTTTACGCGACCCAGTGCGGCTAATGCTTGTCAAAAAGCGTTTATAACTAACCGCGCAGGGGATTTCGGACTCTTATTAGGAATACTAGGTTTTTATTGGGTAACAGGTAGTTTCGAATTTCAATATTTGTCCGAAAAATTGAACGAATTGATCACCAATGATGGAGTTAGTTCATTCTTTGTTACTTCGTGTGCTTTTCTCTTATTTTTAGGCCCAGTGGCCAAATATGCACAGTTCCCACTTCATGTATGGTTACCTAATGCTATGGAAGGACCTACTCCTATTTAAGCTCTTATACATACCACCACTATGGTAGCAGCAGGAATTTTTCTTGTAGCTCGATTGTTTCCTATTTTTAGAGCTATACCTTTAATAATGAATCTCATCTATTGGACATGGGGAATAACAACTCTATTGGGATCTACTATGGCTCTTGCTGAAAAATATTTTAAAAGAGGCTTGGCATATTCCACTATCTTAATTAGGTTATACGATGTTAGATCTAGGTATGGATTCTTATATATATATATATATATTGTAACAAAAGAACTGAACATGAATTCAAATATGCAGAAAGAGAAGTAGATTGCAAAAAATGCTCTTTTGTATTGATATTGATACAACCTTTTACAAAATATTTTTTTAATTATCCCAAGTGTGTTGGGGGTAATGTTACAATGCTTCTTGTCTCTTTGAAATATAATTATTGATATAGAAGAGGGGAGATCTCCCAACTCTTCTACAAGATGTGATGTTCTTTGTTCTCTCATCACAAATTCAAGGGGTGAGTGGGATTTGGTATCCAAAAAGGGACCACTCTAGCTTCAACAACTTATCCAAAATACCTATCACCTGCACACATGCAAACCAATAAAAGGGATTAGTAGCACCTATATATTTGAACAATCAAATCCATGCTATGCATAAACCCTAAGCAGATAATTGCGTGAAACAAATAACAACAACAATGAAAAAATAAAGCCTTGCTAATACTAAAATTACTGATCTTAGTTGTGCATGTGAAATTGTGCTCGGGACTGTAGAATCGTGGAAGCACGGTTGTGGACTGGAAACCAAGGACCTATGATTGTGAAATCGTAGATGCACATTTTCAACTATGAAACCATAGATGGCAAATTTTGGCTAAAGAACAAATTGCCTCGAGATTCCAACCAACAGTACGAAATCACGTAAATGCTTACAATTTATCGTTGGATCTAGGTTGATTTTTGTAGACTGTCAGTATGCAAGTTCAACTCTCTTATCTTGGTGGACTAATCATGCATTTATAGGCCTCTTGGGGATTTAAGTGGGAATAGGAGGTGGCAAGCTCCATTTTCCAAGTGGCAGATCTAGGCTGCCAGGTGGAAGGGGTAGTTATGATGAGTCACCCAGTGTGCCTCAGTTAACTGGGGTGATGTGGCTTTAAGTGGAGTGGGATGTTGTTTTATGTGAAGGGACAAGGGGACAACAAATGAGTTGTCGCATGGATGTTGGGAATATGACCCATGTGCAAGGCGAAGGGGGACAAGAGTGGGTAATATGTGGCAAGGTTGTTGGATGAAGTGTTTGGGACACATGTCCAATGTGTAGGCAAGGTATCCTAAGTTAATTTTCCAAATTTAAAAAATTAGGAAAATAGGATAATGTGTAGGATTTTATATCCCTAAGTTAGAACTTAGGCATATATTTTTATTATGTAGGATTTGATGGTGGGGTGGTAAATGTATTTTAGAAGGTGTCAGATTTTGGTGTCTATAGTTACCCCTTTTTGTACTGTGTTGTGTACAACACAATGCGGTGCAAAAACTAATGACACTTGACCTTTATTTGATGAATGGAATCAACTCTCTTTGGTGTGGCAAAGTGAATGATTGTTGTTAATAAAATTTTAATTTGTATGTTAACCCCCTCGATTGGTGAGTGGATAACAAGTGAGACCCAATGGCCAATTGAATTTGTTATTTTTATATTGCTGCAATTTTTTTTTTTGAATTTGTTGCATAAGGCTCTAAAATCCTTATTCTTAAATGACTTCCCATTATTAGAAATTATCTTTGAGGGTATTCCAAAATGATAGATAATATGCTGAAGTATAAACTCTGCTATTCAAGGTCAGTCATAGTGGTCATTGGAATTTATTCCACCCATTTGTAAAGTATTTCGTAGCAGTTATGATGAATTTATGTTTCACTAATGAATCAGGTGATATTTTACCAATCAAATCGAGGCCCCATTGTGAAAATTTCCAAAGACTTTGAATGGATTGTAAAGCGTGTGATGGTACACGAGTCAAATTTAACAACTTAGCAAGCAGGGGGTCTACTTTTTGGAAGGCAATCCTCACGAGCAGGGATCTTGTCAAGAAAGGTCTTAGATGGATTCTAGGAAATGAGCAAACAATAGACTTTTGGAAGGATCGATGGGTGAGAGCTAAGGATTTATCCCAGAATCCTCGTTTGGATAGGATTCAATAGCATATGGAGTAGCATATTGAGAAGAAGGTTGAAAATTATATGTGGCAGGATATAAATATCAACAGGTGGAAACACATCAGAGTACAGGGTTTTGAAGCGGAGTCTAAAGAGCTTTATAACATTTTAAATCAGCAAATTATTCTCTCTCGAGAGGATGAAGATCACATTGTTTGGGCTGAGACTGAAAGTGGTGACTTCACAATTAAGTCTACCTATAATTTTCTTCTCAATGTGGAAGGTCAACAATTTCAACCGAGTTTGGTTTGGATCAAAGGCTTAATTCCTAAAATATCCTTTTTTTCATGGCTGGTGATTCAAGGAAAAATATTCACTATGGACAATATGTTATCAAAAGGTATGGTTATTGCTAACCGTTGCTACATGTGCAGGGTAGGATGGGAGACAACCCAACACTTATTTTTGGAGTTTTCGATAGCGGAGTCCATCCTGGATGAACTTTTCCAAGCCTTTAGGATCTTGTGGGTTAAGCCTGCTCTTATATCCAAAGTGTTCCATCAATGGCCTCAACCCTTTGTTAGCCTAAAACTTAAGTACCTATGGAAAATTTGTTGGAATCATTTTCTTTGGCAGATTTGGCTAGAAAGGAACCATAGAGCCTTTAAGGATACCATTCACAACCCAAAAACCATCCTCAATAGGATTATTGTCTTTGCGAAAGAAAACCTTAGCACCTTAGTGGATGAAAACCACTCAATTCTTCCCTAAGAAAAAAAATTAGCTCGGGCCTTAGGTATTGAGGACATACCTTCCATTACTTTGCCCAATCCCAAAAATGGGATTTCTTGGGAGCCACCCCCCTAGGGTTGGTTTAAACTAAATTTTTATGGTGCAACCAAGGAGAACCCGAGAAGAGCTAGAGCTGGAGGAATAATTAGGGATCATCAAGGAAATCTGGTCAAGGCCTTCGTTGAACCATTGGGAATCATAACTAATAACAAAGCAAAAGATAGAGCCATTTGGAGAGGGTTGTAAGTAGCCCAAGCAACTCAAGGTAACTTGATTATTGAAGGTGATTCTATGAACATCATAAACTTGTTAACCAATGGAAAAAAACCTTCATGGAGAATCGAGGGAGTAATCCATGAAGTGAGGATCCTTTTTGTGGCAATACAAAATAGAAGGGCTCGTCACGTGTACCATGAGGCCAACAGGTCAGCTGACAAATTAGCCAACATAGGTGTTGATGTTGGTAGTTTGTTGACATGGACACAAGGTGTGCCACGTGAAGTGGAAAACATTATTAGTCATGAAAAAAACCTACTCGTTAAGGAGAAATATGAATAGGTGTTCTTTCCCCATGGAGCTGGTAATAACTATGGGGTTTACCTCTAAATCACACCAAATTGGAAATGAAGGTAACAGGGTGTAAGCCTTGGAATATTCTGACAGAGAATAGGAAATGGGCAAGCAACAGGTTTCAAAAGTGCAAAGTTCCAAACTTCAATTCTTGTCAATGTAAGTAATGTTTACAGTTATGTTTAGGTATGTGTGTGCTTTGTTAGTAAGGTGTTGTAGGGGATTCAACACAATTTCTGGTAAGAAATTTTTAAGGATGACTAGGATCTATAATCTCAGAAGAAGGCTGGATATTGTAATAGGTTTTGGGTTAACCTGCAAAACCTGGTAATTAATGAAGACCTTTATTTACCAAAAAAAAATTTACATGGTGTTGGCACTTTTTGACATATTTACAACAATCATTTTCCATGGTCGGCCAATAGTATCCCATGCACAATATTCTCTTTGCAATGGCCATTCTACTAAAGTGGCCACCACAAGTACCATCGTGGGCTTCTGCTATAGCTCAAAATGTCTAAATCGGATCTAAACATCGTAATAATATTTCATCATAACCATGTTTATATAACACGTCCCCTAGTTGAGTAAAATGAATTGATTTTTGTTTTAATGTTCTTTTTGTAGTTCATGTCATTTCTATTGGGAGTGTTCTAGACTTGAGAAAGTCTCTTATCTCATCAAGGTAAGAGTTGTAATGTTCGACATGTATCAAAACAACATTCTTCTCACCTATAGATTCTGATTTTTGAATTTATGGTTTTGACACTATTGTTATGATTAGTGATTGTACTTCTTCATGCTCATTCTAGGGGATAAGATATCCTAAAGAAGCCATTGCATTCGTAAATCTATTTTTTGAACGGGGTAGGTTAATAATTTCATACTAGTCAAACTTTTATAGCAACTTTGTTACCACTTCATGATATTGCTTTAAAACTGGTTCCTTACATTGGTATTCTTATTTTACTTGATAGACAACTAGTTTAGAATCACCAAAAATGCTTAGTCTTTTTATTCCCATTGCTATAGCTGATTGGAGGCATACGATTAAGGCTTCATATTCTACATTATTGTCAGTGCATGTGAAGTCGAGTTTGAATGATAAAGAAATTGGTATCCCTTTGGGTGTATAAAACATGACTCCCGCACCTTGTCCTTTCTCGCACTTAGACCCATCGAAGAACATTGACATGTCTGCTTCATCTTCAAAAGAAACTAACTCTTCATGTTCTATTATAGAGAATACTGAATCATTTGCAAGCTCAATGATTAGTGGTTTGTCATTATGTAGCAGAGCTTCGCTATTTGATCGGCTATCACCTGACCTTTTATGGATTTTTGACTAATTAATTTGAGATCAAATTTGGTTAAAAACATTATCCATTTAGCAGTACGGGTGTTGTTGTATGTGCGAGTCATCATGCATCGCAGAGGATTTTATATAGCTATGACATAGGTAGTATTGCTTAGCATATAATGTCTAAGTTTCTTAGTGGAAAAAACCACTGCTAAACATAAATTTTTGACATAAGCATATCTTGTTTCGTAACTTACTAATGTTTGACTAATATAGTAAATTGCTTGCTCCTTATGATTTTCGTTATTTTGTGCAAGCATTGTACCTAGTGTAAAAATTTGTTGCAGAAATATATAGGTAAAAAGGGACTTTTGTTCGAGGTGACGTAAGAAATGGTGGTGAAGCCAGATATTTATTTATGTCATCAAATGCCTCTTGAAATTTAGTTGTCCAAGAAAATATCACCCCATTTTGTAACAGACATTTTAAAGGCCTTCATTTATATGAGAGTTGTGTGATGAATCGTCGGATATATTGGACCTTTCCTTGTAAACTACACAACTCTCTCAAGTTCTTGGGAGTCAACATTTCTAATATTGCTTTTACCTTACCTGGATCTACTTCAATGCCTCACTTGGAGATAATGAATCCTAGAAGCTTTCCCAATGTGATACCAAATACACACTTCTTAAGATTTAACCTTACTTTATGTTATAACAATCAATCAAATGCTTTTTCTAGTACATCAATGTGCTCAAGACGTGTTTTTGATTTAGAAATCAAATCATCTACATAATCCTTGATGATCTTATGCATATAGTCATGAAACATATACGTCATAGCACATTGATATGTTTCTCCTACATTCTTAAGTCCAAAAGGCATCACTCTATAACAAAATATCCCCCAAGGTGTTGTAAATGTTGTCTTGTGTTGATATTCGAGATTAATTTGAATTTGATTGTATCTCGAGAAACTGTCCATTAAGAAGAGAATTTCGTGCCCAGCACAACAGTCTACTAGTTGATCGATATTGGCAAAGGAAAATCATCCTTGGGACATGCTTTGTTTAAGTATCAAAAATAAGTGCATATACGTATCCCTCCATTCGGTTTGCAAACAAGTACCATATTTGAGAGACATTCTGGGTAATCAATTGGTACTATAAAGTGTACATATAATAACTTTTACAACTATTCTTTCACAATTAATGCAACTGTGGGATGGACTTTCCTAAGATTTTGCTTGAATGGATTTGCATCTTGTGCCAGTGAAAGGTTGTGGACTACCAGGTCTGGATCTAAGCCAAGCATGTTTTTATATGACCATGCAAATACTTCTTTCTTTCTCATTAGCACATTGATAATGTGTTCTTTCTCTTCTACAAATAATTTTTTTTATGATTTTTACATTTTGGAGATTATCCACATCTTGACTAAGGTTCACGTCTATAGACTCTTCAATAAGTATGTGTGAGCCTTCTTCTAGTTGATGTGGAGTTGGGATGATATGGATGTCATCCACCACATTTTCAAATTTCTCAGGGGCTTCCCCCTCTATTTCAATTTGAAAAACTGAGTTGTTTTAAGATAAAGGTTGTTGTGAAATATACACATTTGAAGCATGAAAAAACTCTTTGAACAGGATAAATTTGACAATTGATGGTGGAGATGAGATCATGTCCATGGCAATGAGGCTGGTTTCGATATGGATCGACTTTGCTTCATCATATGGATTATAGTGGGGTGAGAAAATCAATAGAAATCATGCTTACTTTATGGATATGGGGTGGCTACGATTTGAGAGGTGATGAAACATCCTATCTAGGTTGTAATTGACCTAGTGTGTGTGATTAGTAGTGCTGTAGGAATGGCCAAGGTGGTGAAGGAGGTTCTAGTTTAGGACTTTCACACTTTTTTCTTAGCTGAAAGAGGGTTCGGTCTATTGGGAACTTCTTTTGGTACCAATCATTTCTCTAAATAGATTCTACATATAATAACTCCTCTTGAGGTTCTTCTACCTCCTAATTATGTTGTTCATGATGCTTCTCTACTTGGAGTATTATCCTAGCTTGCATTTCGCACTCTTGATTGATAAATATCATTGATGTCTCATATTCATAATCAGCATTGCTTATCTAGAAGTCGTTAGCATTTGTATGAGGTCCCATAACGAGTTGTGTATAATTTGGCCTAAGGTCAACTGTCTCTGTTGGATCTTCGTATTTTGGTTCTTGCTATAAGGCTTGTTCTGAGAAAGTTCCAAATACCTGAGGGTAAAAATTGTAGATTAGATATTCACCATCTATATCATCATTTTCATCATTAGGTTCATCCTCTTTGTCACTTTCTCCTTCTCCTTTTTTGTACTCAATGTGCAGTTCTTGGAATGCTTGACTTAGCGAAGAGATTGCGATGGAATGTCTGTAACCTAGACCTGAGCAATCATTTGGCTCTCTATATTTTGAATCAATAATGTGGTGAGGACCTTGTTCATGTCGTCCAAGTCCATATCCTTGCCAATTAACCCTTTGAAAATATCTCACTAGGAATTATGGGTTAGATAAATAATCAATGTTCTCATTAAACTCTTTTACATGGTCCTCCTCCAGAGGAGATGGACCAGATGAAGAATCGACTCCCCCATATATGAAATTTATTGCATTTGATGGTGAACCTATTTTTTATATCTCACCTATGGCTAAATATGGGTCCCTAGGGAAACCATAATCTTTGAATGACTCAATAGGTGGTGTAATTGTGATACTTTCAATAATATACTTGCAAATACAAGGATTGGCAAGATGTACTGCAACTCGAGAAGTTTGGGAGCCTGAAGGTTTGGTGGATGAAGAGGGTTCTTCTGAGCGTGGTTGTGGCTCTAATGGTGGTGGTGGATTTTATCTAATAGGTGGCCCTATATGCGAGACTACGGGTTGTGATGATTGAATTTTATTGATGGATGAAGTGGTTTGTGCTATGAATATGAATGGTTTTTGTGCATTTGGAAGTGCACCAGATGGAGTTGGTAGTTGGTTGGCAGGATGGTTAGGTATGATTGGAAAATGATATGCAGTGTTCAAAGGATTAATTGAGCTGATGCTTTTGGATGCAAAAGTTAGGTCAACTATATGCAATTCCTCTTGAATGGGTGCTTTTGATGAGGTGTTACTAGGTGGAATGGTTCTGATGGTGAGTGGTTGGATCGTTATGTGTGTTGACAGAAGCAAGGGTTCATATGGCTTTGAGATTAAGTTACAGTATTTGAAAGGTTCTATGTCAGCTGGTATACAATGTATTTTACCTTCATGTACATATTTTAAGAATTGATGTAATGGTTAAGGTACAAACTTCATTTCCCTAATCCAAGGATGTGCAAGAAGTATATTATATTGCATTTCTCCTTCCAAGATGTGGAAGAGAACATGTATTTTTTCACCCCCATGGTGACAAGAAGAACAACATTTCCTATAGTTGAGCATAAAGCATCATTGAAAGCCCTAAGGGTGAAGGTGGATGTGGTGATGTGTGATGATGGGATGCTGAGGTTGATGGATGAATCGATATCAATGAGAACTGTCTTGAATGACTTCCTGTCAATGTGAGCTATTATGTGCAAGGGTGGATCTAGTGAATCTATCGAAATTTACTTTTCCTCAAAATCATAAAATGCTATCGAGGGTTCCATGCACTTTTGCACACTCCCCATAAAGGAATTAAATGCATTGAGGTCTTCTGACTATACTTGGATAAAATTTAAAATTTCCATCAATGCTTCCCTGTGAGGTGTTGATTATTGTATCAGCTCATAAATTGATAATTTTGCTAAAGCTATATTTAAACTTTGTGTTAACCGGATATTTAATGTGATAACTGGGCGATTGTGCAAAGGTGGTTGTGGAATGTTTGGTCCAAGCTGTATGTGTATATTTGTTGGTTGTGTTGCCATAGCTTGAGTTGTACGATTAGATTACCTCTATCCACTGGTAACTATATTGATAGCTCCTACAAAACCTTGCAGTAATTTAGACACATAATTAACATGATTGGGAGGAATTGTAGAAGTTGATGCTCATGTCAGTTGTTTATTTACCTCTCGATGTGGCAAAGGTGTCTGATAGATGCCTAGGTTTTGGTTATTTTTGGCTAGTGGGTTTTCAACTTTGATTGTACCCACTTCCAATAAATCTTGTAAAATTCCTTTGAAACCATGTCAACCTTCAATATAATGTCCTCTTTGTCTATGATAGATGCAAAAGAGGTCTTCTTTGTAACCTTTTGTCTTTGGTTTTTTAGGATATTTAGGTTTCATTTTTGGAAATGTAAAGAGTTTTACTGCATAAAATTTTTGGATGACTAATGAATATGGCTCTTATACTGGTGTGTAATTTCTTTTTAGATTAAAATTATGTTGTTGCCTTTCTGTAGGTTGTGTTTGATTTTGTGCCTGTTGTGGGGGTGGAGCCGCTTGATAATTCAATTATTGTGGTTGTTGTTGTTGTTGGGGTTGTTGGATTTATGCCTGGGCTAGTTGATTTAACTATGGTTGACCCAAAACTATCTGGTTAACCTGTGCAGTATTGGACTGACCTTGGTTATTCCCATTTTGATTCTTATTGTGACACCCTTTCTTTTTAGGATTTATCTCACCTTCATGAATTTTAATCTCTTCTATTAGGTTTTCTTGGGTGAGTGCCTCATCGAATGTTCTATACTGTTGTAGTTGTAGTAGCGAAGAGATGGGCCTAGCACAAATTTTTGTGAACATTCGTATTATCTTTGACATATGGAGGGAAAATGGTAACTTGATCATGACTGAACTTCATTGATTTCCAAAGTCATAGAATGATTCATTGTCATATTATTTTAGATAAATCAAATCAGTCAATGTGGTTTGTTTTCTAACATTTAGGGAAAATATTTCCAATAACTAGTTCGCTAGTTGTTCAAAGGTAAAAACACTTTGATGTGGCAAGTGGTTGTACCAGTATTGGGCTTCTCTCCCTAATTTTTGAGGAAAGGTATGTAATAGTAGTGCATCATTGCTCTTTATTCTAAAGCATGAATTTACAAATCTATTTATATGTTCACAAGGGTCCTATTTCCCCTTGAATTCAAGCTTGGGTATTTGAAATTTCATTGGATATGGTAGCTCAGGAACCAAAGCATGAATAGGATGATTGATTAGTTGCCTTAAAGTTGGATTTTGGTATTGCAAACCTAGATTTTGCATGGCAAGACTATCAATCTGACTTTGTAATAACTGGTATCTAGGGTCATCAATAGGACTGAGACTTGAATGTACTTGATGCTGTTGGTAATGGGGTTGATTGTATGTAGTTTGCAGGTGGTAAGGTATGGTTGGTTGGAATGTGTTATGGTAAGGATGTTTATGGTTGTTATGATGTAGGTGGGGTGATGGAGGTATGATGGTATGCTGACCTACTGTATTAGCATATGGATGTGATGGTTGGTTATGAATCATAGTGGTAGATGGAGGGTGCATCACCCAAGATGGATCTGGGATGGAGGTATTAATTTGGTGATATGTGGATGGAAAATTGTGCTCAATCCCTCATAAATGCTAGTTGTGGTCGAGATTTATGCTACGGTTAGCATTATCTAAAATCATTTGCTGTAGCTGTATGAAATCCTGTTGCATAGTAATTGCATTTGAAGTAGGGACCGCCACATGTGATGTGGTAGACTGGGTTGGTGTGGAACAACCATGGTAGTGGAAGTGAGTGGGGGGTAAATAGAAAAGGGTATTGCCATTGACTGTGGTATGGTATGAGATGTAGAAATTATGAGGGTAGTGGGTGGAGTGGATGTTGGAGCTTGTGAAATAATAGGAATTGTTTCATACAAGGTATTAGTGGAAATGGTTAATTATTGAGGCAAGGTGGGGGGTGGTTGGTTGGCCAACACTGCAACAACCAACTCAAATAGAGGGTTTGTAAATACTTATTTTGACTGTTATGGGTAAGTATATGCGGGCTCTTGTTGTAATGATGGTACAACATGGGATGGGATGGAGAGTGGTGGCAATTATGGTAAGACCATTCCAGCTGCATTCAAGTATATTCTAATAGTATTCATGTCTAACATGGTGACATGACTATCTACCACTATAGGATAATCACTCCTAGGTGTCTCAGGTATGGCTGTGTGAGTAGCCCTATGCATAATATCTATGTCCGTATTAGGGGCATTACTAGAAGGCCCTACATTAAGACTTTGGGACATAGAAAAAGGCATGCCTACTTGTCCTACCACTGAAGTGTGAGGAACGTTGCCATACTAAGAGGCCATGGGGGAAGACCACTGACTTTGGTTTGACACTAGTTTATTAGCTTAACTATGAGTCACTACCATATGCTACTATGTGATAAAATGCCAAGTGCAACTATATATGTAAATAAAATGATAGTACAATGCAATACAAAATGCAAAGCAAACATAAACACAAAGTTTTTGGTGCTAGATTTTTGTTAATAATTTTTTTTTAATTGTTTTAAAAATGAAAAGACGTGTACTCAATGTTTTTCCCTAGATGAATCTAGGATTTCATCTGTATACTCGTAGCTCAACAACTTGGCTATGAACTCCAGGTCATGTAAACCCCCCTAAGTGTGGTAGTGAAAGTCCACACCCGAGCAGGGAGCATAGGTCCTACCAGTCCTCACCTAGTCTCACTTGGTCAACATCATACTCTCCGAAGAGAAATATATGCAAATTTTCCAAGCTACGATAGTTCTTGGAGCCGGCCTTGGCCAAAAATTAGGGTATAATTTTGGTGGTTCGGTGATGAAATCCAAACATGGTGGTGATGAAATCCAATTGTTTTCCAATATTTAAGTGCAAGTGTGTGGCGATTTTGTTTAATTATTATTTTATGTAAAACTATTATGCATATATGTTTGAATGTCTAAATGCATAAGACAAAAAGTAGAAACACAACAGACAACAGTTCAGGGGCCAAAATGCCACCTTCAGGTAAACTTTAGGCCAAATCCTACTTAATAAGGCCAACCGCAGGTGGGCGGTTGATTTTGGTAAACCATGAATGCGTAGTTTACCAACCGCATGTCTATGTTTGGAAATCCCAACTGTGGATACGCGGGTCATTTTTGCTAGTAGGGCAAGGTCGAAATAGACCTGAATTTAAAAATATAGTATCTGGGTTATTTCTAACCCGACACATGTAATATGATTTTTTATCTACCTACTGTGTGGATGAAGTTTTTTCAAATTTTTTATGTATTAATGGATGCAATACTTAAGCTAATTGATCCTATCCTAAGACCTATATGCAGACAAGGGCAAATGGGACTGGACAATCTATCTTACCCTAAATGCATCTAATTAATAACAACAAATACAAAAAATACAAAGAAAAGAGTGGTAAGTTGTAGGTACAGACCTATGATCCTTTGTCGCTCCCTCCAGCTATTAACCATTGGGTCACGTTTTCATAGCAGCAACTAGGATATTGCATTCATGTGTCTGTAACTGTGCATCTGTGTTTCTCCAGAAGAAACCATGCATCCGAGTTTTCTCCAAACAAAAAATGCACTCTAGAGGTTTTGCAGTGTTTGTTTCAAATGCAGGGTTTCTTTAGTTTGTAATTCGGGATCAATCCCACATGCACCTCGGACTCCTGAAACTTGTGTAACAAAGCGAAAATCAGTAAGATTTTCAAAATTCAAGGCAAAACAAAATGGAACCCTTAGGGGGTCCTACCATGATCACCATTTATGTAACAAAATAACTGAACACAAATACAAATATGCAGAAAGAGAAGTAGATTGCGAAAAATGCTCTTTTGTATTGATATTGATACAACCTTTTACAAAATATTTTTAATTGCCCCAAGTGTGTTGGGGGTAATGTTACAATGCTTCTTGTCTCTCTAAAATACAATGCTTGAGATAGAAGAGGGGAGATCTCCTAACTCTTCTGCAGGATGTGATGTTCTTCATTCTCTCATCACAACTTCAAGGGGTGAGTGGGCTTTGGTATCCAGCAAGGGACCACTCCAGCTTTAGCAGCCTATCCAAGATACCTGTCACCTACACACATGCAAACCAATAAAATGTATTATTAGCACCTATATATTTGAACAATCAAATCCATGCTATGCATAAACCCTAAGAAGATAATTGTGCGAAACAAATAACAACAACAATGAACAAACAAAGCCTTGCTAATGCTAAAATTTTTTATCTCGATCGTGCATGTGATTTTGTGCTTAGGATTGTGAAATCGTGGAAGCGCGATTGTGGACTAGAAACTACAGACCTACGGTTGTGAGACACAGACATGCATTTTTAACTATGAAACCACAAATGGGCGGTTTCGGTTGAAGAACAAATTACCTCAGGATTACAACCAACAGTATGAAATTGTACAAATCATCATAATTTCTCACTAGGTCTAGGTTGATTTTTGCATATGTCAGTATGCAAGTTCAAATCTCTTCTCTTGGTGGACTAATGATGCCTTTATAGGCCTCTTAGGATTTTGAATGGGAATATGAGGTGGCAAGATCCATTTTCCAAGTAGCAGATCTGGGATGCCAGGTGGAAGGGGTAGTTATGATGAGTCACCTAGTGTGCCTCAATTAACTGGGGTGATGTGGCTTCAAGTGGAGTGGGATATGGGATGCTCTTTTATGTGAAGGGACAAGGGGACAACAAAAAATAAGTTGTGGCATGGATGTTGGAAATCTGCCCCATGGTGCAAGGCCAAGGGGAACATGAGTGGGTAATACGTGGCAAGGGTGTTGGATAAAGTGTCTGGGACACATGTCCAATGGGTAGGAAGGGTATCCTAAGTTGATTTTCCAGATTTAATAAACTAAGAAAATAGGATAATGCACAAGATTTTATATCCCTAAGTTAGAACTTAGGCATATCTTTTTATTATTCAGGATTTGATGGTGGGTTGGTAAATGTATTTTAGAAGGTGTCATATATATATATATATATATATATATATATATATGAAATAATGCATCTACCTTGGAATATTACTAAGAAAATGTTTTGTTAACTTGTTTCAGTATTTATGAAAATCAACACACTTATATTTTATTTAACTACATTATGATATTTTATTGAAATGAAATACAATAATCAATATGTTTTATCATAATAAAGTTACAAGTATAAAAATTGATACTTTTGACATTTACATGTTAAAAATAATACTATAATTTTGGAGTTGGTAAACACTTTTAGATATAGGAAATGATAATCACATGTGTAGATCCTCATAATAATGTTCTAAAAATCTAAAAGTAAACATTTGAAAACTAACTAGTCTATATTCTTGTTGATTCTAAATTTTGTGAATAATGGGATGCTAGGATGATAAAGAGAAGTAAAAAGGGTTGTGTAGAGATATTGTACATGTAATTTCATCCTTTTAGCCATTAGTATAAGCTATGTTATAAGTAGATTTATGTTTACTACACATGTTATTGCTCTCTCATAATCATAGTCATTATTCTATAATGATATCCATTTAGATTTTTGATTACTAATAAATTATTTGAAATATAGAGAACACATGTTATAGAAAAATTATTATTTTTAAAGGTAAACCTCCTTGAAAATACCCATAGCTGGTTATGAATAAGGAAGCAACTCTTTCACTTTTTTTTAGATTTATTTTATAAGAATATAGTTTTAACTTGTAAAAAGTGCACTGTTATAACTCAAAATAATGAAATATCTCCTTGCATATTAAATACTTTTGCTTCAATTTATGCTTTATTCATAGAGTATCAATAAAATTATTATGGTCATTAAAATTGCCACTATCAAAAACATAAAAATAATACACATGCTCAAAATATGTAAATTTCTATCATTCATATATTAAAAAATAATAAATTACATTAAAATTAATTTTGAACAACTCTAGAGCATACAATATAGTTATATAACAATAAATTATTTATTTTTTATCTATATATATATATATATATTATTAAATTTTAAATCTCATTAATTATAAAAACCATTCCAACTATTACATACAATTAAATGAATATTTTTTTTAACCATTCTATTTAATTTATCAAAATGATATAATTTATAATCAATGCAAAGACTATAAAATCACGTAATAAAACTTTTTAAAATAAATAATAATTTTATATATGCATCTAGTTTTAAATATTACATACTATTTTTCTTATTTATACCCTCTTCTTATTTCTACGAACTCTATTATTTTATCTTTAGGTAAAATTTAAAAAACTATTTTTGTGGGACATTATAATGATATGGTTTTGAACTCTTATCCCAAGATCCAAATTTAAAGACCAACATATTTTTAAAAAATAAAAATAAATAAAAATTAAGGGAAAAGTTGGAGGTAAAAGTTTATAGAGGAAAGTTCAACATTAATGTGGAAATTTTTAGAAAAATAATACTGATTTCACCCTCTACAGAAGGTCGCTCCAAAGACGAGTGATTCTAGGAATCGCTTGGTTGGGGCAGCGATCTTGGGAATCGCTCAAGAAAGGAGCGATTCCAGGAATTGTAAGACTAGGGAAGCGATAAAGATTTCTCCTACCAACTGAACCTAATTAGACTTGCAGTTATTTCTATCGTGTGGGTAGTTGATCTATCTCTTACCACTATCCTTAGACATCAGCTATAAATATAGATGCTTTTGTCATTTTTAAGAGAGTAGCAGAAGGAGAGTCAAAATTGAACAGTAGCAGAGTAGTAGTAGAGCTGTGACAGAACCGAACAACATATTCATGTTCTTTATTTTTTTTGTTTATCCTACAAGTTTATGCAAATGTAAGTAATCCCTTAGTGAGGGTCGTATTGTAATGTTGGTTGTTTTATTTATTAATACACATATCTGTATGTTTTAGTGATAAATCATTGTGAGAAACTTGCAAGTCTTAAACCCTCTTAAATCTCTCCACATCGCTCCATATCAACAATGAATTTAAGCATTTTTATTTGTCGCCAATGATATTTGGAGAGGAATTAGTCTTTTTCCCTTTTATGCGATTCCCAAAATTACTAGTTTTTGTGAGCGAGGACCATTATCACTCTTCACTTTAGTGATTCCTAGAATCGTTGTGTTTGGCACATCGACTCCCATTGTCACTCATTATTTGAGTGATTTTCATAATTGATATCCCTTGACGACTTTCGATAGATTCACACTTCGTCAGATAATTAAAAGCATATTTATTTTATTCTTCTCTCATTCTTGCATGCTAGTCGAGTGATTCTTGACCTCGATTGAGTGAGCATGAGATTCTAAAAATCGCTCCTTTGTAGAACAATTCCCACGATCGCTCACTGAGCCGTGTGATTTTGAGTATCGCTCAAACAATGAGGTACTTGCAACAACCCTAAATTTATTCAAATTGGTATCAAAGCCTCTGTGCCATCTCATGGAGATTTAAGCATGGATTTCAAAAACCACTTTATGTAGTTGTAGATCTCATTATTTAATGACAAGAACTATAACTACTAGAGTATCTAGATGAAGATCATGTTCGGGTATCAAGAGCTATGGGACTTGGTCGAGAATGGTTACCTAGAACCGAATGATGCAACAACACTGGCTACTCTTTCCTAAGAATATAAGGACCTATTGAAGGAAAACATGAAGAAGGATCAAAAGGCACTATTCTACATCATGCAAGCAATCGAGGAGACAATTTTCCATGGATTGCAGTAGCAACCAAGTCAAAGCAAGCCTAGGAAATACTATCCAATTCATATCAGGGCACCAACAAGGTGAAGTTGGTGAAGCTGTAGATGCTAAGGAGGGAGTTTAAGAACCTACAGATGAATGAGTCAAAGTACAATGACTTTTTCACTCAAAAAATGGATGTTATCAACTAGATGTGGTTGAATGGAGAGATCATGGAGAACTAGAGAATCATGGAGAAGATTCTAAGAAGCCTGCCTGCCAAGTTTGAATAATTCATGATAGAAATTGAAGAGTCGAGGGATTTTACAACCCTTTCGATGGATGAGATCATGAGTTCTCTGTAGACACATAAGCAAAGACTAAGCTGTTCATCTCAGTCCTCTCTAGAGCATGTGTTCAAGATGTAAGTATCATTTAGAGGTAGTAGAGTATAATCCCACCAAGGTTCCTCTATTCTCAAGGAGGAAGAGACAAATATAGGCATGGGAATGATAGAGAGACCAACTATAATTTCCATCAGCAAGGAGGAAGAGGCAGTATGAAAAATCAACAAGGTGGATCTGGTCAAGAGAAGGACAAATCCAAGATACAATTATACTACTACAAAAATTTTGGCCACTACATCTTTGAATGTAGAAAGAAGATGACCAAAGACAACCAATAACAAGTCCACTACATAAATGATGCTAGAAATACTAAGTGCAGAGATTCATGTGGGAACATGTTGTTGACTTGTAGTATTTAGGAGGAGAGCCAAAAGAATATCTAGTATCTTGATAATGGGTGCAACAACCACATGAATGGGAACAAGGATACGTTCTCACAACTAGATGAAACAATCTAGTCTGAGATGAATATGGAGAATGACAACAGGGTTCATGTGAATGGGAAAGACAAAAATTTCATCCACATTAGGCACGGTGAAAGGAAGTAGATCTATGATGTTTACTATGTTCCTGGTTTGAAGCACAACTTATTGAGTGTTGGACAACTCATGTAGAAAGGGTACACTATTCAATTTAAATATGGAGTCTACATCATCAAAGAAAGAGAGCATGGGCAGATTGCAACTGTGTCCATTAAGAAAAAAGATGTTTCCACTACAAATTCAGAATGAGTCTCTATTGTCTCTGAGTGCAGTTGTGAAATATGCTACCTGTTTGTGGCATCTTAGATATGACCACCTGAGTTTCAATCGTCTAAACCTACTATAAAAGAAGCAGATGGTGAAGGGTTTACCCCTTATTGAGCAATAGAATCAGGTCTATGAGGGTTGCTTAGTTAGAAAAAAACACATGGATTCATTCCTTTCAAGGCAGTCTCAGAGATCCTCATAGCCATTGGAGCTGGTGCACTCAGACATCTATAGTCTAATGTAGACCGGCACATTTTCTGGTAATAAGTACTTCCTGACCTTCACTGATGACTTCAGTCGAAAGACATGGGTATACCCCATCAAGAAAAAGTTAAAGGCTTTTGGTAAGTTGAAGGAGTTCAAGGCTCTAGTTGAGAAACATAACGGCTACCAAGTGTAAACCCTCAAGACATATGGGGGAGGTGAATACATCTGAAATGAATTCCAAAATTTTTGTAAGGCAAATGGAATTTGGAAGCAACTTATTGCCAGATACACACTGTAGAAGAATTATGTAGCTAAGAGGAAGAACAAAATGATCATGGAGATGGCACGGAGTATGCTGAAGGCAAAGGGTTTGCCACATGAGTTCTAGGTGAAAGTTGTAGCCTGTGTAGTTTATCTACTAAATAGATTTCCACCAAGACGGTGAAGGAAAAAATCTTGAGGAAGTGTGGAACAACCAGAAGTCGAGTGTGGCTCATTTGTGAGTTTTTGGGTGCATTGCTTATGCACATGTTCCAGAAAAGAAGAGGTAGAAGTGCATATTCACACGGTATAGTGAGCATGCGAAGGCGTATTGTTTGTATAATTCAGTGATGAAAAAGCTTGTCATCAGCAGAGACGTGAAGTTCCTGGAAGATGAGGTCTGGAACTAGAAATCAAAGACTGGCCACCTGAGCCAATAGTTATTGAATCTATGGACTTGGAGGAGAACATTGTGCAACCACCCGTAGCCTCAAGCAATAGCAGTGGTGCTAGTAGCAGCACAACCTCACCATATCAGTCACCTCCACTTGCAAGTAGGATTCCCATCTTGAGGACACCTATGAAGATGAGAAGCTTACAAGACATCTACAAGGTAACCCAAAATCATGAAGAGGAAGAACATTCTAACTTTGGTCTATTTTTTGAGTGTGACCCAATTTTTTTTGAACAAGCAAATCAAAATAAAAAATGGGTGAAAACGATGGATGAGGAGATAGAAGCCATTGAGAAGAACGACACATGGTATCTGGTAGATCTCCTAGAAGGGAAGAAGACCATTGGGGTCAAGTGGATGTATAAAACAAAGTTTAATGCCCAAGGTGAAATTGATCAGCATAAGGTCAGATTGGTGGTGAAAGGCTACAAGTAAAATTCAAAGATTGACTACCATGAAGTGTATGTGCCTGTAGCCTGATTTGACACAGTCAAGATGATCTTGGAATTAATAGCCCAGTAGGTTTGGAAGGTGTACCAAATGGATGTCAAGTCTGTCTTCCTCAATGACGTTTTGGAGGAGGAGGTCTACATAGACCAACCAGTAGGTTATGAACTACAACGGTAAGAAGGCAAAGTTCTAAAGCTGAAGAAGGCCATGTATGGGTTGAAGCAGGCACTCAGGACATGGTATAGCTGGATTGATGGCTATTTTTAGGAGAACGAGTTCATAAAATGTCCCTATGAACACACCTTGTACCTGAAGACAAATGTTGTAGGGGAGTTGATAATCGTCTGCTTGTATGTGGACGATCTGATTTACATTGGCAACAATGATGTACTGTTCGACCAGTTTCGAATAGCCATGAAGGAGTTCAAGATGACAAACTTATGGTTGATGAAGTATTTTCTTGGCATTGAAGTTGACCAATCAGTAGATGGTATATTCATTTCATAAGACAAGTATGTGAAGGATGTTCCAAAGCGGTTCAATATGGAGGACAAAAAACCTACCATCACACCTGTTGCCATAGGACTGAAACTAAGCAAGTTGGACTCCAACAAGAATGTTGATCCAACTATGTTTAAGTGATTAGTTGGTAGTCTCATGTATTTGACTGCAACTTGGCCAAATCTGATGTTTGGAGTCAGTTTAATCAGCAAATTTATGGAGACTCTAAAGGACACGCACTGGAAAGCAGACAAGAGGATCCTATGCTTTGTCAATAGGATAAGGAACCATGGAATATACTATGCCAGAAAAGACTAGTTGGAACTGATAGGTTACACAAATAACGACTAGGCTAGCAACACTGATGATTGGAAGAGTACTTTCGGGTATATTTTTCCATCTCAGATCAGGACCAGTGTCATGGTCGTCCAAGAAGTAACCGATAGTTGTGTTGTCCACTGCTGAGGTAGAGTATGTCATCGCCATGTTAGCCGCATGTCAGGTAGTTTGGATACGAAGAATCCTAGGTGAACTGAATCATCCATCGGAGGAGGCGAAAACCATATTTTGTGATAATAATTCCGCCATAGCATTGTCGAAGGATCCAATGTTTCATGGGGGGACAAAGCAAATCGACATCTGGTATCACTTCATCAGAGAGCTAGTGAAGTTGGGTGAAGTTCAGCTATTGTTTTGTCGGTCCAAGGAGCAAGTAACTGACATATTCACAAAACCTTTGAAGGAGGAGGACTTCAGTAGACTGCGTGAAAAATTGGACGTCATAGCTTTTGTGAAATCAGGTTTTAAGGAGGGTGTTAGAAAAATAAAACTGATTTCATCCTTTGCCGAAGGTTAGTCTAGAGATGAGCGATTCTAAGAATCGATTCTAGGAATCGCTCGGTTGGTACAACGATCCTGGTAATCGCTCAAGAAAGGAGCAATTCTAGGAATCACAAGACTAGGGCAGCGATAAAGGTTTTTCCCGCCAACTGAACCTGATTAGATGTCACACTTATTTCCCTCGTGCGGGTAGTTGATCTGTCTTTTGCCAGTGTCCTCAGACATGAGCTATAAATACAAATGTTTTTATCATTTTGAAGAGAGTAGCAGAAGGAGAGTCAGAATTGAACAACAACAAAGCAGTAGTAGAGCTGTGATAGAACCGAACAACAGATTCGTGTTCTTCTTTATTTTTTCTGTTTATCCTGTAAGTTTACGCAGATTTATGTAATCCCTCGGTAGAGGATTGTAATATTGGCTGTTTTCTTTATTAATACACATATCTGCATGGTTTAGTGATAAATCATTGTGGGAAACTTGCAAGTATTAAACCCTCTTAGATCTCTCCACATCGCTCCATCTAAACAACGAATTTAAGCTTTTCTCTTTGTCGCCAGTGATATTCGGAGAAGAACTAGTCGTTTTCCCTTTCGTGCAATTCCCAAAATCGCTAGTTTTGGTGAGCGAGGACCATTATCGCTCTCCACTTTAGCGATTCCTAAGATCGCTGTGTTTGGCACAACGACTGCATTGTTGCTCATTGTTTGAGCGATTTCCGAAATTGATCTCCCTCGGCGACTTCCGACAAATTCGCACTTGATCAGATAATTAAAAGCATATTTGTTTTATTCTCCTCTCATTCTCGCACGCTAGCCAAGCGATTCTCGACTCGAGTGAGCGCGCGATTCTAAGAATCGCTCCTTTGTAGAGCGATTGCCGCTCACTGACCCGTGCGATTTCGAGTGTTGCGAAGACATTGAGCGACTCGCAGCAACCCTGAAGAAGTCTTCAGAAACAACTCATCATCTACATGCAGAATCGAAGATAAATGTTGAATTTAAAGAGCTACTCCCTTCAGCAAAATCATAAAATGATATTGAAAAATATAGATGTATCACGTGTACTATTGTTTGCTTTTCTTTTGAAATGCTAGAAATAATGAGTCACAATCTCGAGATGCTTGAGACGTGGTGTGCACATCATAGTGTTAGGTTGTTGGTGTGTGTTGTCTGTTGGTGACGCCAACAATTCGTTAGGATTTGTCATACACAGAGGAAAGTAAATAAGAAGTAAATTAAAATACTCCAAGGAAAAAGAATTACCCAGTCTCTTGAATGAAAGAAAGATTTTAATTAAGTTTGCCAGACCTAATATAGTTTATGGGACTTTAAATATGAAAGTACAATTACTCAAATCATATCATATAATCTTTAATATCTTTAAGAAGGTTGTCCCTTCTCTACTGATTTGAAATCATGGATATTCGGACGGGTACTAGAGTGAAGAGTGAAATGCTTTCTGGCAATCTGGTATAACAGAAAGCACCAAAGGCACGCACGAGAAATATATAATTTTTAAAGTCAATGTACAGTTAATTTCTTATTTTTCATCGCACACCTTAGCCTAATATGGTCCATGATGAGATACGTTTCACCTACAAGCCAAAAGATCACGAAGGCATCTGCAATACTTGGAAATTAGTTACCAGCAGATGGTCGTGCTAAAACATCTCGTTTAGAATATGCACAAATATCACTTAAAAACATAAGGTAAAGTACAAAACATTTATTATGATGATAAATTGTGTTTGAACCTACCAATTAGGCTTTGAGTGTATCTATGGGTTCTCCATCCTAGGTATATTAGAAAGTACTTATCAAATAGAAATATGTTTATATTTTAAATCTAACACTAGTGAATTGTAGATGCTAAGCAAGGTCTATTCAACATGGAGAATTTTTTTGGATGAATTTTTTTTTGGATTAGTTCACAGTAGAATATTTTTATTTTTATTATGATCTTTCATAAGGATTAGAGTTGAACATATTAATAAGGGTCAAACACACAATCATCACATATCCAGTTACCTATATCATAATTTAAACTGAACAAAAAAATTAAACGGTTGTGACCCAACATGAATGTTAAGATAAGTTTATAGATAAAACACATGGGTCTAATACTCACATATCCAGTTACCTGTATCATAGTTTGAACTGAACAAAAAAAATTAAATGGTTGTGACCCAACATGAATGTTAAGATAAGTCTATGGATAAAACACATGGGTCTAATACATGGAGTATTATGCTCGATAGATGAGATATTAAAGCAGACTGCATTAACAAGAATACAAATATAGAATGAATATAGACAAAATCTAACACAAGCAAATATCCATGAAAAAAAAATCCTATATTATAAGAAAATGTTATAATGGATCTTTATGAAATAGGTGGAGACTAATGTTGTGAGGCATAAGCTAGATCCCTAATACGGATTGTGAGAGGACATGGGCTAAATATTCATGTAGAGATGCAAGAATGCTAAAGATATTCGTACTAATAAATGTGATATCATAGGTTAGATCCCTATGTAGAATATAGGGCAGCAAATTATGTTTTTAGCATATGGGTGCAAAGTAGATCTTATCGGTGAACTAGAATCTAGTATTAACTATTTAATATTTACTTTTTCATGTTTTTATCTTATTCTATATCGTAATAATATGCAACATTATAAGAAGTGGTCATGTTGGTGATCCCTACCTATGATGTACATGCTAACAAGGACTACGTTCTTAGTTGCTAACTCTTGAGGTAATTAAGGTAATTAACAATATTCATATAACAATGAAAAAAAAGATATAAATCTAGAAATTCAATACCAAATAATTTTATTCATGTTGTTTCAATATAAATAGCATATTATATGAATAGTACAATGTTTGGAATGTGTTATTGCAATTAATTTTTTCATAAAGTTAAATTAATTATTAATTAAAATTTTCAAATTAATTAATAGTTAATAAAATATTAATTAAAGTTTATATTAATAAATATTCAATTGGATTAAGAATCTTATTTTTTATATTCCTCCCAAAAATATGTGCATTGGATCCCAATGCATTTAGAATAGGAGCGAAGATCTTGAGAATGAGGAGGCGACCACAGAGCAGGGTAAAGACATAGCACTATGCATGTCAAGATGAGTAGGAATAGTATTCAAAATATATTAATGTTACTATCATCCCATGATTCTAAATCCTACATAATTATGGATTTGATTTTAGGAAAAATAGAAGCAAGTGTGTCACTAGTAAACTTTGGTTGGAAAAGGCTTCCATAAGGGTCGACTCCTGATATAAGTGGTAGATCAAAGAAATGAGTCTCATCTTGAATGAGCTTACATTCAAACAAAATTTCTAAATTATTGTCAAGTTTTTGGTACTCCAAGCTAGTAAAGGAGGATGCTTCTTGAAGTGAAGTAAGATCAATAACATCATTGTACATGACGTAAATTAAAGGAGGTGAAGGAGGAGTGAAAGGAACCTCATTAAATAGTTTCAAATAAAGGGTTTGTGAGGACTAATTATACCTTGTTGTCCATATGCTAGTTTTATTTTACACAATGCTAAGATTTGGGACCAATAGAATAGGACTGAAATCAACTTTAACTTCTTTCTTGGAGTCTTTAACACAAAGGGACTCATTCTGGTTTGCATCATTCATAGTGGGTATGGTATTCACCAATTGAACACATATCTCTTTATACAATAGGGCCATCTCTTCGGCTCGTTGTGTCAACTACACAAGCTTCATTAAGTCTTGGCTAGGAGACATGGTGCTAGCCTCTTCCCTCATGATATTTTATCCCCTTAAATAATTTTCCTTATTGATTTAATATTTTCCCTCTTTAAATTGATACATTTCTTCCTTTATGGAATATTTTACTTCCATTAATAATTAATTAATTAAAATAATATTTTAATTATTTTTTTTAAAAAAATGAAAAATATATTATATTTATAGAAGTTGTATTACAAAGTAAAATGAGTTGGATAGGAAACAAGGGAAGAAGAAAATCCTCCTCCAATCCCTCCTGGCTCAAAAATTAGCCATAAAAATAATATATAGGTGTGTTTGTTGAAAACATCACCTAAGGCCACCATAATACAGTTATCCATACACATCAACATTACCATAGTTGAATTCAAAATTTTCTCAATCATCTAAATTTTGTAGACCATCCATCTATCTTCATGATATTTTGGAGTCATTATTGGCATCTTGAACATGTCTACTATCTACCTGTACCAAATATCACATCCCTTAGATTATTTGGTACCAAATTATCTAATTTTCCATATAATATTCTACATATTACTCTTTCTTCAGTTATTTTTCCCATTTTTCTAAATAATTTGCCACCTTAGTTCCCTCTCGCTTCATATGAGTAATAAAAACTTCTTGAAAAAACTTACAAATCATTTGAACTACTCACACCTTCCTTCTCTCTCCAATTCATAGAACTTGAAAGGGTCTTATTGGATCCAAGAATCCAGCCTATACCTGAGAGTCTGTCTCTATTCATAGCTTATGTAAATGTATATTTGTAGTTATCATTGATGCTGAAAATATCGCATATCCTTCTACTTCATTATTTGTTGTCTCCCCCATACCTTTTGCTCTCTAATACACTTTTTCTCCTTTCCAATTTTGTATGATAATGCCAAAACTAGTTTTTCCAAGATTTTTAGTAGAAGCCCATCTATGTTTACCTTGACCCACTCTCTGGGAGGTGGTCTCCACTCTATGTTATTTGAGGAGATCTCACTTGCACAACCAACCCTTAGTTGTTTTTATTTTATAGTTATTCCAAAGCTCCTTAGAATAGTCACTTCCTCTACTTCTATATTTGTTTCCTTGTAATCTAACAGATAGTGTTTCCATTAAATTACTCATAATCCTCTCCTAAACTTGATCCCTTGTTTTGTGCTCTAATATAAATATGCATGCATTTCATTCTAGCCATAACTTCTACCATATGAAACTAGGTCCTAGCTTCCAGACCATTTTCATTGTTCTAGTCTTAAATTTGCACTATTTCTATTTCTCATAAAAGTTTTCCTAGCTCTCAAAAATTTCCCAATGTTGTCTCATCTACCTCCGCAAATTGATCCATATGTTTTTGGCAAAAGAAAAACTAAAAAATAATTGATTCAATTTCTCCTCTATATTTCCACATATAACACATTTGGAAGGCTCATAGAAGCATATTTTTCTCAAATTATCAGATGTCAACTACTTTCTATGGTTAATTAGCAATGAAAAAATGTTAATTTTTGGCCATCCTTCATTTTTCCATACAAATATCCATGGAAGTGGTGTTGGGGTAATCTCATATCCACAAAATACCTTGTATCCATCCTTTACCTTATAGATTCCCAACTTACTTCCTCCCCATCCAAGTATATCCCTCTTAGAACCATCTTGAGTTGGATGTCTTTGGAGATGTCTCCAAAGTTTTTCGATTAGTTCCTCTATCTCCCTTATTGGACATTGTCAAGGATGTTTCCATTGTAGTAAGTCTGGAATATGTTGATTCTATGATTTCATATAGTAAGAGGCTTTCTACCACCCTACCTTCTGGAGCTCTACTTTCCAAATCTCCATATCTAGGAATGTTTCAATAATTCATTGAGATTGATTCCATAAATCCTATCAAAAAAGAATATTGTTTCCATCTCCTACTTACCAATAAAGGTATAACTTTATTAACTCCTATATTGCTTCCATTATTCTCCATACTGTAGATCCCTCTCCTTCCACTCCGAGTCTTGGGATGTATTTCTCAGCATCTCTTGGGTAATATTTTACTTATAATAGTCTGCTCCATAAGCCTCTAGTAGTTGTAATCCATATCCAATATAGCTTCACCACTAGTACCTTTTTGCTTTGGGATGCTGATATTATTCCCAATCCTCCTTGGATTTTTGGTTGGCATATCTTCTCTCACTCAACTAGTGCTAATTTTTGTTCTTCCCTTGCACCTTACCACAAAATAATTCTTGTGTATATATCAATATATTTTAGAATTTTTTTTGGAGCTTGAAGTATGGAAAATTTATAAACTAGGAGAGCTTGTAGCACAACTTTAATCATTGTAAGACTTCCTCTCAAGCTTAGCCATTTGTCAAATTGCTCAACTTATCTTGAATTCTAGCAAGCAATCCTTTCCACTCAATTTTTGTTTTCTTTACATATTAAGATACTCCTAAATACTGTATGGGTAAAGGAGTTTCCATGAAGTTCAAAAATTGTATAATTTTATTTCTCATCGTTTTTTTTATGTTGAAAAACAACTATTTGAGATTTTTTTTTTATTAAAAGTTTACCCAGTAGCTTGAGTATAATCATATAAAAATTCTTTTATATTTATTTCTACTAGGATATTGGTTTGACTAAAACTGGAGGTGATTTATCTCAATCTAAGAAATTATTTTTAGACCCCTTAGCCTCCCTTATTGTTTACTATTTTTTAACAGTCTCCCTAGACCCTCTGCATAAAAGATAAAAAGGTAAGGGGAAATATGGTCCCCTTGACTCAACTCCTTTCTTGTTGTGAATGTGGGAGATGGACTGCCATTTACCGAAAATGAGAAATATGTAGTCTATGTACATGTTACCTAATATCTCCACTCCTTTGCAAAGATCATTATTTCTAAAATCCTTTGCATAAAGGACTAGTCTACTCTATAATAAGCTTTATAAAGATCTAATTTAATAAATATACTTGTGTCCTTTTTCTTGGGTATTGTGTGTATCACCTCTTGGGACACTACTATTCCATCTAGAATTTATCTACCTTCAACAAAACCAAATTGCTCACTTAAAATCAAATTTGGGAAAAAAGGTTTTAACCACTCTACCATAGGCTTTATTAATATCTTGTATACTAAATTACATAGTGAAATAGGCCTATAGTTCTCAATTATCTCACTAGGTAGGCCCTTAGGAATTAAAGTGATAAAAGTATGAATCGAGGCTTTTAACATTTGATTACTTTGTCTAATTTCTAATGGGACTGAAAAATAAGGCACACTTTATTTACAAGTTATCTTACAATATATAAGCATCAAGCTTAGGAGGGATTTATGACAAGTGTCATAAGCTCCACTCCAAGTATCTTTCATAAGACACCACTCCAACTAAAATTGAATATAGGGACAAGTGGCAAAAGACAATTGTCAACCTATCAATTATAGGCATAGTGCACATTATAACAATAATAATATTCTAACATTCCCCCTTAATGTGCACTATCCTAAAAATATAAGTCAACATTAGATAAAATATCCCCTTAATTTTGACTTCTTTTACATAGATATAGCAAATTGCTAAACTGAGAAAACTTGTCTTTCCCAAGTGACTTGGTGAAGATGTCTTCTACTTGATATTTAGTTGGTACATATTCCATGTGTATAATGTCTTCTTGGACCATTTATCTAATGAAGTGATGATGGATCTCAATGTGCTTTGTTCTAGCATGGAAAACTGGATTCTTGGTCATCTTGATGGTACTTTGATTGTCACAATATATATATGTTGGACCATGTATGAATAGCCCAATATCCTAAATTAATTACCTCAACCATATTGCCTCCTTAGTTGCCTCAACTATCGCTCTATATTTTGCTTCTACTGAAGATAGTGAAATTGTGTTCTACTTCTTTGTGCTCCATGAAATAGAGCCTTGGCCTAATTGAAAGCAATAACCTGATGTAGATCTTCTAGTTTTAAGACAATTGGCCCAATATAAATCTATGTATCCAATCAAAGAAAAATTATCACTTGATTTATACATAAGGCCATGATGAGGTGTGGCCTTTAAGAATCTCACAATCCTCTTAGCTACTATCCAATGGCTCTTCTTAGGATCTTGCATGAATTTGAATCTAGAAATAAGGCCAACTAAATAGCAAATATCTGGTCTAGTTGAAGTTAAGTAGATCAAACTTCCAACTAGTTGCCTGTAAAGTGTACCATCAACCCTTTCTTCTTCATCATTATTTACCAATTTAAATCTAGTTTCCATGGGAGTTAGAGAGGGCTTACACTCCTCCATGTGAAACCTCTCCAAAATAGACTGAATGTACTTAGCCTGTGAGATAAAAATCTTACCAGGTTGTTGCCATACCTCTATTCCTAAGCAATAGTGGAGGAGGCCTAAATATGTCATCTCAAAGTTCTTGCATAAGTCCTCCTTGAGCAACCTTATTCCTTCTATGTCATCACCTATAATGAGAAGATCATCCACATACAATGTAATCAAAATGATGCGGTTCCTCCAATATTTCACATAGAGAGTAGATTATGCTGTAGATCTAGTGAAACCAAGGTTGAGAAAATAGGACTCAATCTTTGCATACCAAGATCGAGGTGCTTGCTTCAAACCATATAGAGCTTTATTTAATCTGAGGACTTTGTTGTTTTGGCCTTCAACTGTGTACCTTGGTGGTTGTTTCACATACACTTCCTCCTTCAAATGACCATTGAGAAATGCACTTTTGACATCCATTTGATATATTGGCCAATGTTTTTGAGCTGCCATAGCAATAACTGTCTTGATTGTAGTCATCTTAGCCACAGGAGCAAAGGTCTCCTCATAATAAATTCCCTCTTGTTGCTTATAGCCTTGAGCTACTAGGCGAGCCTTGTAGCGATCTAGTGAGCCATATGCTTTATATTTTTCTTTGTATACCCATTTTGTGCCAATGGTATATTTTCCTTTGGGTAAATCAACTAACTCCCAAGTGTGATTCCTTTCAATGGAATCCAATTATTGATCCATGGCATGAACCCATTTAGGATCACCAAGTGCTTATTTGATATTAGAAGGTTTGGGTTGGCTAAGGACTTTGGTCATTAGGGCATAATTCACTTGCTGTATTAGGGCTGAAGGCCTTTTACCTGTATAGGTGGGCAAATGATTTTGGGCTTCATCTATCGTGGCTTGAACCCACTTGGATAAAGGATTGGATGATGTTACTTGATCATTAGGAGGAGGAGATGGAGGACATGGATCATTTGTAGGAAGTTCTTCTTGTGGATGAATTTCTTGATTTATGAGTGAAGGAGAAGGACTGGATGACATTGTATACATGAATGGAGCAACTATTTCATTAGTTATTTCTAAAGTGGGGGCCTTAGGAGGATTAGATGGGGGATAATAATGAAAGGTAACATCCCAAGATAAAATGATTTTCTTGGAAATAGGTTCGTATAATTTATATGCATTGGCACTATCACTATAGCCAACAAAGATGCATTTTTGGCTCTTATCATAAAACTTCTTCCTTTTCTTATGAGGAATATGAGCATAGGCATCACATACAAAGATTATCAAATGGCCCACATAGGGCGTCCTTCCACTCCATGCTTCTTTAGGTGTTATTTCATGTAAGGCCTTTGTGTATGACCTATTAGTCAAGTATGCAACAACAAGAACAACTTCTCCCCAAAATGAGTTAGGTAATATAGCAGCATGTAACATTGATTTTACCCTATTTGTGATTGTTTGATTCATCCTCTTAGAAACTTAATTTTATTGTGGGGTATAAGGGTTTGTGAATTGCCTCCTTATCCAATGATACTTACAAAAATTAAAGAATTCATTGGAGACATATTCTCCACCATTATCTGATCTTAAGGTGGAGATTTGATAACCACTTTCTCTTTCAACAAGTGCGATGAATTATTTGAACTTATCAAGGGCTTGCCACTTATATTGAATTAGGTAGATCCATACCTTTCTACTATAATCATCAATGAAAGTGATATAGTATTTAGCCCTAGTATAATATCGAATAAACATTGACCCACAAATGTCTGAATGAACCAATTGCAAAGGTCTATTGGCTCTCCATGCCTTTCCTATTTCAAATGGTTGCCTATGGTGTTTGGCTATTACACATGGCTCACAAAATTTTTTTGACTCCTTAAGATGTGGAAGTCCTTTAACTAATCCTTTTGTAGCCATCATTTGAATATTATTAAAATTTAAATGTCCCAATATTTCATGCCACATGTACTCCAAAGAGAAAGTTGTTGTATGCAAAGATGTTTGTGTTACAAATTTTGTAAGGAGGTATTAAACACCATCCTTTTTTCACTCTCATGGCCTTAACATTGCCATTGGGTTCCTTAATGTAGCATTTATATTTTTCAAAATAGACATTATAGCCCTTATCTGTAAGTTGTCCAATAGAAAGAAGACTCCTTTTAAGACCAGACACATACAAAACATCTGTTGTAGGAAAATTATTACCATCATGCAAAGTAAGTGGTGCCTCCCCAACACCTTCAATGGGTAGAGAAATTTCATCACCAAAAGTAATGAATTTATTTGATGTAGGCTGAACCTTGGTCAACAAATATTTCCTTCCTATCATGTACTTTGCTGCTCCAGAATCAATATACCAACATTATTTATCTTCAACTTTAACTTGGTTGGCTGTATACAATGTGTTCAGATTATTATTTTGTGGTTCTCCCTGTTCTCTTTGCCTTTTATAGCAATTAGAAACATTATGATTCCATTTTCCACAATATTCACATCCTTGTTTATTGTTGTTTTGACCCCCTTGAGGTCTTGTTTGCCATCTTGGCTACTACTGGTACTTCTACTGATGTGGCTGTTGATGGTACTGCTGATTTGGTTGTTGCTGGTACTGTGTGTATCTTTGATGCTGTCTACCCATTTGATTCTGATTATGCTGATTTTGACCCTTGTTTTGTTTAGGCTGTAAAGTTGCCTTGGTGGCAAAAGTTGTTGATGTGGCTTCAATTTCTTCATCTTTGATTAGAGCTTGCTCATGTTTTTTAAGTAGGATCTCAATATCCTCAAGTGTGGAATTCATTGTTTTACCACTCAAGTCTAACATGGTATCATAGGAGTGAAACTTTGAAGGAAGACCATGCAACATTATTAGAATTAACTCATTATCATCTAGGGTTTTACCAACATCTAAGAAATCATTCTTAATAGACTTCACTTCCATAAGATAATCGGTAAGTGAGCATTTCATACATAGATTGTGCAATTTTTGTTTGAGATATAAAATATTATCTTGACTTGGCCTATCAAATAATTTATTGAGAGCATCCCATGCTTGTTTAGGTGTTTTTGCAACCCTTACAGTTTCTTTGCATTGAATTCCTGTAGCTAGCTTGATTAGACTTAAAGCTATATTAGAATTCTTCTCAAATTGTGCTTTTTCTTTAGGGTCTTTAGGTGCAGTGAGTGGGTATTCATTAGCCTGCCTATATTTCACAAAGTCCCACATGTCATTCATCATTAATATTGATTCCATATCATACTTCCAATTTGCAAAAGTTTGTGCTCCTTCAAGTTTATTTGTAAGTCCACTTAATAGATTTGTAGTAGCCATGATTTAGAAAAGGATCAAAATAAAATGGAGCTCAACAAAGGATCAAGTAAGAACAACAAATGCCAAATTAGAGTCCTCAAAAAAATCTAGGGTACATCGCTGAAGATCCAAAGGAGGGTTCGCCTAGTTTTTCCACTCTGAATCTTCAAGTGATTCCAATAGTGGGAGGGTTAAGTTGAAAACAAGTGCCTTTTTATATCCAAAGAGAGTAAGAATTAGAATTTTTCCAAACCTTTATACCAAAATTCTCAATATACCCACCCTTACGTGAGGGAGACTATAAGCACTTGATCAGTTGATACATGGAACATAGGCAATTCTGAAAGGGAATAACTTGCTAGACCTTTATACCAAACTACTCAATATACCCGCACTTACGTGAGGGAGACTATAAGTATTTGAGTAGTTGATACATGGAACATAGGCGGTTATAAAAATGTGATGCTTGATTTTTGTAGAATTTTTACAATAGATATGCCAATGTATTATTGCTTTATAAGAATTTTCCTGTATGTGTTTGCTTGCTTGTATATGGCTTAGTGTCAAGTGTGTATGAAATGGAACTACACTTGATTACAATTATAAAACCTAAAGTCATGCAAGGGTAATAGCAAGAATAAAATATAGACAAAGCCCAAATAGAAGATGCAAGCAAAAAACACCTAGTGGCCAAGAGAGTGCCACAAAAGGTCTCCACAAGAAAGAGGCAAGGGGTCTTAAATCATCCCTTGAGTTGATGATTGTATTAGGAAAGATGGCTCAAGAATAGTCCCAAATATGCCTTGAAGTATGATACAATTTCAATGCCACCAATGATAATAATGCCTCCAATTTTGCCAAATATAATGAATAACTTGGCTTAATGCCCCCCCAATGACTTAAAATTGAGATTCCCATAAGTTTACCAAATATTTTGTCAAGGAGTGTCGGATACTACCGAAAATGCACTCCAAATTACAATGTCAACTTCAAAATTCAATTTAGCATATTAAATGATTTCAAAACTAAAAATAAACTACACCAATGGATTCCTCTCGAAAAATCCTTTCCAATGAATATATATAAGGCTATAGTTGATTACAATTTGACCCTTGATTTTAAGAAAATACAACAAGACTTATTAGAGGCAAAAAATAGGACAGATTGCCCTCTACAAATTTGAAATTTGAAATTTTGTCTTGAAACCATTTCGACAGGAAAAATTTGAAATGACCGAGCGGGAAATTTTGGAGAGAATGACTGAAAAATTTTCAATCTAGCTTATTGTTACCTACTACAGCTGTAGATGTTTCTCAATCCAACAATTGGCAACTGATGTGCCTTAACAAAAAAAAAAAAAAAATTCCGCAGCCCCAAAAACTGCTGCAAACAACCAACTTTGAGCAGCTGTAACTTGCTCAATACATTACCGAATTAAGTAAGTGAGTAATTTATGTTGTAGTACTTCTCATAATTTATATGATGGTGCAAAAAATTAGGAAAAGGACTGCTAAAAAAATAGCTACAATAGTCCGTCTTCAAACAACCATATCTTGCTTGCTTGTCGGATTTTTGCGTGTGAGTACTTAATTTTATAGTCCTCCTTCTGATATATGTGCTGGTGTACTCAGATTCTGAAGATGACTGCTCTAAAAAAATTCACCACTACAAAATTTGACATTTTTTTTTTTAAATGTGCCTTCACCTTGCAAAAAAAAATAGCCCCACATTGCCAGAATCACCATAACTCTTAAAAAAATCTCTTTGTTTCTCAGTCATAGGATCAACTTAGCAAGTGAAGAGGATACTTCAGAGAAAAAATTCAATCCTAAAAAAAAACTCTCAAACCCTAAGGGTCCCCATAGGAGGATTTCATCGCTCTCATATCAAATGATGGGACTAAAAAATAAGACACACTTTATTTACAAGTTATTTTACAATATATAAGCATCAAGCTTAGGAGGGAGATATGACAAGTGTCATAAGCTCCACTCCAAGTGTATTTTAGAAGACACCACTCCAACTCAAACCAAATACAGGGACAAGTGGCAGAAGACAAATGTCAACCTATCAATTATATGCATAGTGCACATTATAACAATAATAATATTCTAACAATTTCCTCTAGTGCCTCCCCCACTACTTGACCCACAATATCCCAATTTTTTTTGATAAAATTCGATGGAGAATCCATTTGGTCTTGGGATCTTTCTTGTTTGTATTTTTGTATGATCTATGATGTTTCTTCCAAAGAAATTTCTTCCATTAATAATTTATTGTATTCATGTTTGACTAATTGTGGAAACACATATAGTATCTTCTTCTACCATGTAGCATTCAAATTTTTGTTGCTATTGAAAAGAGTATGGAAGTATTGATTTGCTATAGTTTTCATTTCACTTCCACTAGTTTTAACCTAACCCATAATATCTGTAAGACATATAATTCTATTATGTTATCTTCTAGTTTTTGTTGTCTTATGAAATAAAGTTGTGTTTTGATCCCTTTAACCATGTAACTCTAGATCTTTGCCTCCAATAGATCTCTTATTGTTCCTCTAAAACTTCCTCTCTCCTAATAATTTTTGCCTCACGTTGCAATAGATCTTCTATAATAGTTCCTTGTCTTATCTCTTGAGTAATATCCTCCTTTGGATCCTTGATTTCATTCTTTTGAATTCCAGTGAGTTCCTTCTTATGTTTACTCCACTACTTTAGTTGGGTCCCCACATATTTTAGTTTTTTGTGGAGTTTGAATTGGGCTGTCCCAAATCTTGGTCTCCCTAATTTCCATCATTCCTTTATGTTGTACTCTAACTCCTCATATTTAAGCCACCATAGCTCAAATTTAAAAGTTACTACAACTTTATGATTATATTCTTCTATGGTAAGGCTTAATCGGAAATTATTTGAAGAAAGCCTATCCATGACCCTCGCTTGATGCTTGGTATGCAGGAATAATTCCTCCTCCATGATGAAATGATCCAAGAAATATTTGACTGTCTCCAATTCATTTCTTCTATTTTTTCCTGTAATGGAGTTGTTCATGGTTGGGATATCTATTAGATTTATTTGACATGTTATTGTTGAAAATAACCTATCCTTTTCCTCCAACATGGCTTTGCCTTCTTGTTTTTCCTTTATTCTAAGCTTTGCATTGAAGTCTCCTCCCATAATCCATTGGTCCTTCAGGTAGATATCTCTCAAATTCTAGATGGCTGCCCATTGACCCCTCTGTAATCTGACTATCTATGCTCCATAGAAATTAACTATAGTCTAGTTGTTTCAATTTTCCCTATTTTGTAATCGAACCATAAATACCCCTCTCGTGGAGCCCCCCTATTACTAGGAACATTTGTGGATTTCACATAGTGGTCAATCCACTAGATTTCCCCTATGTTGATTGAGTAGGGATCTCTCATTTTTTGCATATCCTCCTATTTATTTTTTGTAAGTCTTCTTCTTGCACTTTTATTTCCTATAACAAAATTATATCTAGATTCATATCCATGATAATATTTTTGAGTACATATTGTCTAGGAAAGCTACCTAAACCCTTCACATTCCAAGTAATTAAAATCATTGAGAATGAGGGGATAAAAATTAGCCATCGATTTTACCTATCCATTCTGGCTCATATTTATTCCTTGTTCCTCCATATTTTCCTTGTTTGACTTCCTCCCTACAGATTGGTTCGATTTTTTTTTCTTCTAGACTTGATGAATCCCTAAAGTAGGGTTGTCTTTGTTTTTATTTACTTCTTTCATATCTATTTATTGAGTTAAGACTATCTCCTACTTTGATTCCCCTCTTATGGTCTCCCTCGTAGGTTGAATCTCCTCTTCCATGAGAGAGGTTATATCTAGTTCTTCTCCTTGATTGTTCCTAAAACTAGATTGGAGGATTGTTACTGATCCACCAATGTGACTTCCTAAGTATCATCCTCTATTACTTCCATTTGAAAATCCCCTTCTATTTTCAAGCTTCTCAATTGTTTTAATATCTCATATATTATTTGTTCTTCCCATTTTTTCTTCTTGTCTCTAGTTACTGTGTTGATTTATTTTGTTTGGACTTCTGATTGGTTTTTAGAATCCCTCAAAGTATTTTAGGCCTTTCTCTTCCTTCTGATTTACCTTTTACTAAAGAGTTTGGCCTGCCATGTTAATAATTTTTTTGTTTCCTCTTCTCCAAATTGATGATCTTTAATTGTTGGGCACATTTTAGCCAAATTTCCATGAGTGTGGTACACTCGATATCTAAATAGAATAGCCTTATATTCTAGTTATTGGTTTCGAATAAAATCCCCTATTTTTAGGTCTATCTTTGTTGGAAGATATTTACTTAGATCTATTTCCATGCAAACCCTAGAAAACATTGTTGATTCCTCCTAAAATAGTTTCTCTTGATCTACCTTGATAATGCCTGAGTAAGTTACCTATTTTTTTTATTTGTGGAAAACATCCCAAAAAGGATGCACTTTCGGGTAAGACCCAAGGAGGCAGGGGTATCCATTTCACCAAAAATACATAGAAATTAGACCTGGCTTACCACATTTGACATACTCAAGGAGCAAACAAACACACAAAACCAATTTAAAAATAAGTAAATAACAAGAAAAATAATAAAATAAAATAAAAAACATGCTCCTTGAGTGTGTCAAAAACAAAATCACAACCAAACATGCACAATAATATAAAATAAACCACAACACGAACCACATAGAAAAACACAAGAACCACATAACAAAACACAAACAAGACAAAAACAACAGAACACTACAAAGACATAACCCAAAAAAAAACATGAAAAATAAACACAACCAAAACCTAAAAATTAAAAAAAATAAAATACAAATAAAAATAAAAAACAACCAACAATAGACAATAAACAAAAATAAAAAAACATAGAAAACACTCACACATAAAAACTGAGTAAGTTACCTATTACCTCGAGTACCTCCTCTTTCTAAAATTCAAGTGGAAGGACAAATAATATTACACATATTGGTACTATAGTTGGTTCCACCCTTGGGTTGAATCCCATATTCCATGGTTCCAGGAATAGTCCCATTTGCCCATGATGATATGGCCCTCCCTCAAATACTTTTTTTTGATCTGCCATTGATGATAACCCTGTAGAAAAATACCCATTTGGGAGAGTTAGACTTTCATATTCTCATTCCAAAAGCCATTGTTTCCTTATCCATGTGTGGAGGAAGTGCATGAACAGTATAAAACCCACCAATATACCTATTGATGGGCTGTCACTAAGCACATCATTAATTCTTAATGAATTTGTCAATACAGCATGGTGTCCAAGGCTATTTACGAGATAAAGTTCAAGCAGGGTTGTAGTTCAGTTTATTTGGAAGCAGCTGGTCTTATTGGTGGAATTGATTGTGTGGGGGTTTTGTGGCACTTCTAGCCCTAAATTGCATAAATTGAACTTTAATATATTTGCAAGAATGAAAACTAATTGCTAATTATAGAAATGAAACCCTAGTTACAGTTGCAAGAATGAAATCTAATTAAATTGCAGAATTGAAACTCTAGTTATAGTTGCAAAATTAAAAGTCTATTTAATCTTGCAATAATTGAAATGAAGCATAAAAACTAGATCCTGTCAATGCTCTGTAACAAAAGGTCGTCAATCTTCTATGTAGGGTTTTGACAACAAAAACAAGAATGTAGGGAAATTACAGAAAACTTGTAAATTGCTAGAAATGGAAATTTGTAGTGAATTGGAAAGTTGTTGGGAATGAAAAGAATAACCAGATATACCACTAATCATATCACAAAAACATTATGAACAAGAATTAAACAACTAGGAATGTTAGTTGTGCAAAAGAATGAAAATGACAAGTTCACAACTTATTCTGCTACAACAAAATCAGAATAAAACCTGTCTGTCAGTCCTCCTCCTAGGTCTAGAAGTGTCCAGCTTCATTTTTCAGAAGAAGGTTTGAATTCTTCTTTAAGTATTAATCACACTCAGAAATAACAAAATAAATGGAATGAAACTGCATTTTTATTGCTTCAGAAACATAATTACAATTTTGCTGAAATCTGTTACAAGTCTAAAATCACTATTTTATTATCTCCCTATTTATTTTCTATCTCCTCTATCTAATATAATAGCTAAAATTGTATGGGAGATATCTTTTATAGATGCCTAAAATCTAATTACAAACAAAAAATATGATGTTCCTAATTTCCTACAAAATTTCTTGGGTTTATCCTAGAAGAGGATCAATTTGATCTTTTCCATGAATGGTGGCTTTGGATGGCAAGGATGACAAAGTCATATGGGAGCTTTTAATTTAATATTTTCAACCTTCTTTCAATTTTTCCACCGTAAAAAATAGTCAAAAAGTCAAAAAGCACTTTTCTATTCTCATTCCGAACATAAGTGGCTCATTCCGAAGAGACTGTATTTCTCATTCCGAAGATGTCTTGTTCATTTCGAAGATCTTTGAAATGAACAAGTGTGTGCTCTTCAAATTATTTTAGCTAAATTTCTCAGGTGGATTAGCCCTCAGGATCAGATTGCAATAGCCTTCATTCCTCTCCATGTGTGAATTCCATGCCTTGCCATTCATTTGTAGCTTGCTGGAATTTACATGGTAAATTACTGCATTTTTCAATTCTATTGCATAGTTGTAAAATATTGACATTTTTTGCAAATTCAAACAAATTATAACATGGAAAAATTATTCAAATATCAACATGAAGGATTACATCAAGTTGCTACTGAATTTATACACTTCATTCACCAAGTAACAATGCTGAAATAATGCAACAGTGCTGCACAATTGTCCCTGATCTATTATACCCTGTTGCTGCCTATTTAGACCATGTGGGAATGCTTCTAAATAGGTCAGATGTCTTCTGTAGTTCTTCTAAACTCATCCCATCTATATCATCATTCTTTGCTTGACAACTTCAACGTCTTCCTATAAAGTGACAGCTTGTTGATTTTTATATGGCTGTTTTTTCAGATTTATGACAGTCCTAAACTTTTGGCTTCAATGTGGATTTGAAACAAGTTGAAGGGCAAGCAAAAATTCAAAAACCATTGATAAGTTAATAGATATCAGCATACCACATTTGGTTAATTAAAATGTATGTTCTTACTTGCTACTTAATCAAGCAAAATCAGTCACAAAATGCTGAAAATAGTCAAAAACAGATATATAGTATTCCTAACATAAAATTATGCAAACACTTAATAAATAGTATATTTTAGTCAACTATTTGGCATTTAACTTATTATATGGTAGTCATACATTGTGCAATAATGAGGCACTTTTGGGCCTCATAATCCCCCCCAACTTGAACTGATGCATACCCTCATGCATCTTAGTAGGCCATAGTAATATGCTGGTTTTATTCTTGTGAACAACATCCTTTGCTACCTGCTAACTAAGAAATTCTTCCTTGCTACACTATATCAAGTATTTTGCAATTAAGCACATGTATAATTATTTTTCTATCTTTCTACAAGTTTTAGTGTTGCAAGGTACCTATTAAAGGCTTGATATCATGTGATTCATCTTGCAATAGTCTTATTGTGGAACCATATTTGGAAGATGCACTACTACTGATGGAATTTTCTGTTCTTAACAACATTTTAGCCTGAATGCTTATTTTTGTTGTTTGCACCTTTTGAACAAAATTGATAATTTTTTTTTTTATTTGAAATTCTTGAGGGATGTATTTACTTGTGGTAGAGCCTTATAAACCTCAATATTTGATGTACCCTACTCTTTTTGCTATTCTATAGCATTTTCAACAATTATGGTATAGTTTTTGTTCATTCTAAAAATATCATGCTCATTTCGAAGAGACTGTATTCTTATTTCGAAGATGTCTGCTCATTCCGAAGAGACTGTATTTCTCATTCCGAAGATGTCTACTCATTTTGAAGAGACTGTATTTCTCATTCCGAAGATGTCTACTCATTCTAAAGAGATTGTACTTCTCATTCTAAAGATGTCTACTCATTCCGAAGAGACTGCATTTCTCATTCCGAAGATGTCTGTTCATTCCAAAGATCTTCAAAAAAAATGTAGAAATGACCTCTTATGCAAAATTTAGCTACATATTCTATTGTGGACCCATCTCTAGATTGTATAAGCCTTCCATAACATCAAAAATCCCTTCTTCATCCTTTTGTTTAGATGCTCTTCTTTGTTTTGTATGTTGTTGTTTTATTCCAGTAGTACTAAAATAGAACCTTCAGGTGCATTTTGTTGATTGTCCTCCTTCAATTTATCAAACAATTATGAGATATAAACTTACAGTTCTCCTTCTGAAATTGCCCTACAAATTGAAATATAATTGCTGCCATGTCTATCCCAAAATTAGGTTTTTGCATAGTTTTGGAATTTCCATGCAATTAAGGGCATAAGGGGGTGTTTCTTGACATCTTGAACATGTTCCTTTTTCAACTTGTCAATATTGTATGAATAGTTTATGCCAAATACCGAACTATCATACACTAAATGCTAAATGTTTACTATGAATTAAATGCAATAAACACATACCCTACTATCCTAAAAATTGGTCATGCACCTTACAAGCTGCTTTTGATGATTGTTAGAAGGCTATCTGAAAACATAAACATAACACATGTGCAGTGTGAGATTTATACAATGGTGGAACAATTATGGGTAGATCAACAAGGCAATGCATGCCAAAAAATTGGTTTTCATGCAATCCAACTCAGTAGCGCTTCCAAGAAGGTTTTCACTACTGAATTATTCATTTTTCTTTTCTTTTCTTTTTATTTTATTTTTTTATTTTTTAAATGACCTCTTATGCAAAATTTAGCTACATATTCATTTGTGGGCCCATCTCTAAAGTGTATAAGCATTCCATAACATCAAAAATCTCTTCTTCATCCTTTTGTTTAGATGCTATTCTTTGTTTTGTATGTTGCTGTTTTATTCCAGTAGTACTAAAATAGAACCTTTAGGTGCATTTTGTTGATTATCCTCCAATTTATCAAACAATTATGAGATATAAACTTACAGTTTTCCTTCTAAAGTTGCCCTACAAATTGAAATAGAAATGCTGCCATGTTTGTCCCAAAATTAGGTTTTTGCATAGTTTTGGAATTTCCATGCAATTAAGGGCATAAGGGGGTGTTTCTTGACATCTTGAACATGTTCCTTTTTCAACTTTTCAATATTTTATGAGTATTTTATGCCAAATACCGAACTATCATACACTAAATGCTAAATTTTTACTATGAATTAAATGCAAGAAACACATACCTTACTGTCCTAAAAATTGGTCATGCACCTTACAAGCTGCTTTTGATGATTGTTAGCAGGCTATCTGAAAACATAAACATAACACATGTGCAGTGTGAGATTTGTACAATGATGGGTAGATCAACAAGGCAATGCATGCCGAAAAATTGGTTTTCATGCAAGCCAACTCAGTAGCGCCTCCAAGAAGGTTTTCACTACTAAATTATTCATTTTTCTTTTCTTTCCTTTTTTTATTTTCATTTTTTTTTTTGGTTTTCTAAAACACATTTCTTGAACAATCCTGTTAATGATTGGTACAACTTGAGGTAAAAGGATTGTAACAGTTAAATGTTTTAATTCCTTTATCAAATATGATTGTGAAGATGTTATTTTTGATATCTCAGATTGTTCAAAATATGATACTTTATTTGATGAGGTATCTTGTTCTTCTTGATGTTGTTTTAGTGTGGATTTATTTTCATGTTCATTATTTTTAACTTCACTTTCTACACTGATAAGTGGAATAGGTTCAAGCAGTGGTTCACCTGAACACAACTAAGTTTTAACACAATCACTAACATTTATTAGGGCTATATTTTTTGATTCAACAACAGAGACAGGGGTTACCTATTTAACATGATTTGGACTGACCACAGGTTGAGTTGAAAATAGAGGTTGTTTTAATTTTTGTTTTTGTTGTCCATGATAGAAATTATGGATATAATTATGCAACAAATTTGATTTTTGTTTTTGACAATGTTGCTACCCTTTGTATAGATTTTGTTGTTGTACCCATTGATATCCCTGTAATTTTAGCTACAACCATGGTGGATGTTGTTGATTCCATTGTTGTTGCATCCATCCATGTTGAGACCATGCTTGGGAGTATGCCCATGGTGGTTGACTCCAACATTGTTGAAGTGGACCTGAAGCAGACCATGGCATATACCAAGGATTATTTCCCCAATGTGTAGGAAATTGAGAAGCATTATGATATGGAAATTTATGAAAATTATTCCCTTTTCTTTGTCCTACAAAATTGGGTTTTTTCATAGGTTGAGAATTTTTTTCAAAGACACTTTTAAGTTCTGGAAATAAACTACACTGATCTGTGGGGTGTCCTAATTGAAAAATGCTACATGTAGCAGGTATAAATATTTTGTTCAAAAGACAATCATGAAGAGAGTGTTGCTTTTTACATTCTGAACAATAGATGGCTGAAGATTTAGTAGATTCATTTTTTTCATCTAATGTTCTATCACGTACTAAAATATCAGCCTCTTTCATGCATTCTTTCAAATCATGTTTTTCATTACCAATTCTGTGTTTTCTCTACCTTGAATGAGAGTAATTTTTATAGAGTTTAATAATTTCCTGAAATTTAAGTGCATTTGTATCTCCTCTTCCCAAGATATCTAGTGCATCCCTAGATTCATCTTGTAGTCCCCTTAAGAATATGACTTTGCAAATTTCAGGTTCAACACTTCCACATCTCTTATGAAAAAAAGAAAATATGTCTATATAATCTTCTAAGATTTCATTTTCTTCTTGTTTCATTGTAAGAATTTCATCATTTTGATTCTTGACTTGACAATATTCTTGGTATCTCTCCAAGAATATGTTTTCCATCTCATCCCAAGTTCTAATTGAGTTAGGTTCTAAGGTGATAAACCATCGTAGATCTAACTCTTTAAGAGTGGAAGGAAATAGTTTGAGCTTTTGATTTTTATTAGTGTAATCATGAGCTTGACATACAATTTTAAACTCAAACAAAAACATATCAGGATCTTCAGATGTAATTCCCTTGAAAGTTGGTAATACTACAGATGAAATGACCTTCATGGGAGCATTTTGATTAAGATCTAGTTGGATGGGATTTTGAAAATTTCTGGAAGGTGCACTAGTTGCACTAGGGTGGAGCACATTGTTGGCTCTACCTTGATTCTCTTGTGAGCCTTCCATTGTAGGTTCCAAAAAAAAATTATAAATCTTGTCAAATTTTCTTAATTTTATGGATTTGTCAAGAGAAAATGGTGTTGAACTACTTAATTTTTCTCCTTGTAATGATTTCTCAAAGGATCTTGCAGTGCTGGAAGTGGATGATTGGGATTCTTTAAAAATTCCAACATTTTTGAAAATAAAAAATTTAGACATTTTTGACATAATTTCGACCTCTTGTGAAATTTTCTTTCTTGTGGTTTCTTGCTTGTTTCCTAAATGGACTGAAATACAATTTACCAATAACAATTACTTATACCAGTCATTACATTCAGATTTTACTCTAAAATTCACAACTTAGTATATTTAATCATTATTGGACTATTTTTCACCTTCTAACAACATCGTGTTCCTCGAAAATGGTGCCAAAATTATGGGATGTCATTAAGCACATCATTAATTCTTAATGAATTTGTCAATCTAGGGTGGTGTCCAAGGCTATTTACGAGAGAAAGTTCAAACAGGGTTGTAGTTTGGTTCATTTGGAAGCAACAAGTCTTATTGGTGGAATTGATTATGTGGGGGTTTTGTATCACTTCTACCCATAAATTGCATAAATTGAACTTTAATCTATTTGCAAGAATGAAAACTAATTGCTAATTACAGAAATGAAACCCTAGTTACAGTTGCAAGAATGAAGTCTAATTAAATTATAGAATTGAAACTCTAGTTATAGTTGCAAAATTAAAAGTCTATTTAATCTTGCAATAATTTAAATGAAGCATAAAAACTAGATCCTATCAATGCTCTGTAACAGAAGGTCGTCAATCTTCTGTGCAAGGTTTTGACAGCAAAAACAAGAATGCAAGGAAATTACAGAAAACTTGTAAATTGCTGGAAATGGAAATTTGTAGTGAATTGGAAAGTTGTTGGGAATGAAAAAAATAACTAGATCTACCACTAATCATATCATAAAAAAATTATGAACAATAATTAAAAAACTAGGAATGTTAGCTATGCAAAAGAATGAAAATGACAAGTTCAAACTTATTCTGTTGTAGCAAAATCAGAATAAAACCTATCGATCAGTCCTCCTCCTAGGTCTGGAAGTGGCCAACCTCTTTTCTCAGAAGAAGGTTTGAATTATTCTTTAAGTCTTATTCACACTCAGACATAACAAAATAAATGAAATGAAACTGCATTTTTATTGCTTCAGAAACATAATTTCAATTCTGTTGAAATCTATTACAAGTCTGAAATCACTATTTTATTATCTCCCTATTTGTTTTATATCTCCTCTATCTAATATAATAGCTCAACCTGGATGGGAGCTATCTTTTATAGATGCCTAAAATCTAATTACAAACAAAAAATATGTTGTTCCTGATATCCTACAGAATTTCTTGGGTTTATCCCAGAAGAGGATCAATTTGATCTTTTCCATGAATGGTGGCTTTGGACAGCAAGGACGAAAAATTCATATGGGAGATATTTTCATTTAATATTTTCAACCTTCTTTCCATTTTTCCATCATAAAAAATAGTCAAAAATTCAAAAAGCACTTTTCTGTTCTCATTTCGAAGATAAGTGGCTCATTTCGAAGAGACTGTATTTCTCATTTCGAAGATGTCCTGTTCATTCCAAATATCTTTGGAATGAACAACTGTGTGCTATTCAAATGATTTTAGCTATATTTATCAGGTGGATTAGCCCTTAGGATCATATTTCAATAGCCTTCATTCCTATCAATGTGTGAATTCCATGCCTTGCCATTCATTTGTAGCTTGCTGGAATTTACATGGTAAATTAATGCATTTTCCAATTCTGCTGCACAGTTGTAAAATATTGGCATTTCTTGCAAATTAAAACAAATTATAACATGGAAAAATTATTCAAATATCAACATGAAGGATTACATCAATTTGCTATTGAATTTATACACTTCATTCACCAAGTAACAATGCTGAAATAGTGCAACAATGCTGCACAATTGTCCCTGCTCTATTATACCCTATTGCTACCTATTTAGACCATGTGGGAATGCTTCTAAATAGGTCAGATATATTCTGTAGTCCTTCTAAAATCATTCCATCCATATCCTCATGTTTTTCTTGACAACTTCAAGGTGTTCCTATAAAGTGACAGCTTGCTGATTTTTATATGGCTATTTTTTTAGATTTTTAGATTTATGACAGTCCTAAAATTTTGGCTTCATTGTGGATTTGAAACAAGTTGAAGGGCAGGAAAACATTCAAAAACCATTGATAAGTTAATAGATATCAGAATACCACATTTTGTTAATTGAAATGCATGTTCTTACTTGCTACTTAATCAAGCAAAATCAGTCACAAAATGCTGAAAATAGTCAAAAACAGAGATATAGTATTCCTAACATAAAATCATGCAAACACTTAATAAATAGTATATTTTAGTCAACTATTTGGCAATTAACTTATCATATGGTAGTCAAACATTGTGCAATAATGAGGCACTTTTGGGCCTCATCACCTATCAAGTTGTGTTTTGTCTTATAAACTATATCCTCAGCTATACATACCTCTGCTATTTCCATTACTAGTATTTTTTTTCTTGAGGTAAACATGTGTTCACCCTTCCAAGCAAATAATCCTCCTTTTGTCACTTTTCCATGGTGGTTATGATTATCCTTTCTTGTGTTTGATAGTCATTGAAGTTATCTTCGATTCCACATAGCTTATCCTAGTATGACATTCCTTTATTTGGAGGATCTAGTACCAAAGTACCTATGTCCCTCATTCGTATCTGTGTGCCTTACTATTGAAAGACCCTCCAAAAGGATTGTTCCTCTTGATGGTGTTTTTTGCATGAAAATATTCTTAAGGTCTTTTCCTTAGCCTTTGAAACCCTATTCCTTAGACCTTCGAAATTCCTCTTGTTAATTGCACTCCAATAATTCAAAATGCTACTGCAATACCACAAAACTTCAACATTCCTCCACTAAACCCTAGTTCAATTCCTCAACTTATTCAATTATTATTATTTTAATTAATTAATTTTTATTATTTATTTAAATAAATAGTTTAAATTAATCATTATATTTTAGAAAGGTGGGGGGCTTGCACAAATAATTTAATACATGCTTATGAAAGGGGAGAGGGTTATAAGAAGGGGGGCAAGGTGGGTTGCACATGGACATGTCATATGTGAGTACAAGGGCTTCTCCCTTTATGCTTAGAGTGCAGCGTGCACTATAATGTGTGTAGTTCTACCCAAGCATACATGGAATTCTCCACATGAATGCATGCAATACAATGCATATAAAAATATTATATAGTTAATAATATATAATAATTCATGCATGCAAATAATATCTACAATTATTATTATTATACATATACATATATATATATACACATATATATATACATACACACACATATATATATATTGATTTAGTTAGTGTGAGAAACATCTACGACCAATGCGGAGGATTGGGTAGGCTCCCCCAACCATGACCCCTCCAAAGTCGAGATATATGCTTATCAATAGGGAATTTAACACACAATCACCACACACCCACCCCCTCACACACTCTCCCATGCTGCGATTTGAACCTTGGACCTCTCAAAGAAGAACCAAAGTTTGGACCTTTGTGCTATCCTCCATGGGACATATATATTGGTTACATCGGAGAGTTGGTCACAACCACACTATTTGTAGTAACTAACAACCCAAGGTTCAAACCATAAGAGTTTCTCCCACAAAATATATTCTATCTCTTTATTGTTGACCTAATGTGAAGTGGACCATTGGTCACTAGGGATTCATACCATCATCGTCAATTTGGTGCGCACTTAGAGGATTCATATCAGACTACCACCTTTAAAAATAGGTTGTCCTTGAGGTTTGAAATTTGGTGTCTTCTTGGTAAATTCCTAGTCAAACTAGCCCTCACGGACTACAAGAATTATATATTTAATAATATATAATATTTAATGCATGCAAATAATATAAAATATAAGATATTAATATTTGCATGTAAATTAATATATAATATTTAATGTAAATTATAATGTATGCACACATTAAATTATTTAATAGTATTAGGTGCAAATACTATAATTTAATTTACTAATATATGCACTTGAAGTCCACTTTAAATTATGCATAAATATTAAATATTATTTTAATAATATATGCATTCAACACACTTTGAACTGTGCAGTATTATGCTAGAAAGAACAAGTTCTACAATGTCATAGATCAACACATTGAAAAATATGTAAAAAATATATTGACATAGAAGGAAAGGTAGTGAACCTAGTACCACTATAAAATTACTTTGAGAATATCCAAATGGTCTAGATACTTTAGATAGTCGTATTAAAGAACAAGGGTGGAAGTAGGTTATCGAGCTACCTGATCAATAGGATTGGTATGCTTAGATGCCAAATGATGTGGAAACAATGGGAAAAGATATAAATCTAGAAATCCAATGCCGAATAAGTGTATTCATGATATTTCAATATAAATAATACATTATATGAATAGGCACAATGTTTGGAACATGCCTTTACAATTAAGTTTTTTCATAGTTATATTAATTATTAATTAATAATAACTAATTATTAATTAATAATTAATAAATTTTTTTGAATTAATTAATATTTAATTGAATGAGGAATATTATTCCTCATCACCCCTTTCTTTTCACCTAGTCTTAATAGAGTATTGTTATGTCTTGCCACTATCCATATTAACCCCATGATCTGTTGTCCTATATATTCTCTTTCTAAAAATCCTTTCTAAATTTGCTTACATTTAGAGCATAGAATTTATAAAAAGGAAATATATCTTTGATGACTTGGCTAAAAATATATTTGATAATTGAATTACACTTTGAAAAATGAATTATTATTCATAGAGATCATAATCCTACATAGTTAACAATACTCTTGAAGCTAATTTGGATCCCTCCTAAGAACATTTACCCTTTTTCCATATTCCTCTTTGAATACTCTCCCACCTTGCACAAGATAATTTAGTTTCTTGCAATAATACTATCTTCTATTGGTGGTTCTTCAACACGGATATCACCAATTTATATTTTTTAGGGGCATTCATCTCCTTAACATTCCATGATATGAATTTCATGTTTTACTTATTGTCAAAGGCTTCTACCCACTCAAGAATATGGTCTCTTGCTTCCCATTTTTCAAATCCTTAGTTTTATTTAAGCATTTTTTATTAAAACATGGCCTCCAAACATTTTCCCTTCCTCTACTACTACATATAGACACTTCTTAGAACTCATTAACATACTTAGGTTTGGTACTTTTTCTAAATATCCTACATCCTCTTCTTCATGATTAACTATACACAACACAACTTTTGTATCTGAATCTCCATGGGTCTCCATATCCTAGGATTTATTTCTCTATTTATTCCTTTAGATATATCATCTATTCCTCCTTGTCAGTACCCTAATATTGTGGTATTAGATATATTGATTTTTGTGGAGCATCCTAGATTTCTATGGTAATAAATTCCACCATTAGAATCACTATTTTACCTCCTTACATCTTCGTTTCCTTTTGTGAGTTTTCCTTAGCTTCACCAATACCACATTTATTTACTACTTCATTCTTCTAATCTAGATCCTTCCTTTCCTTACTTCATTCTTATAAAACTCTTTACCCATCTTCTCTGAGATCTACTCCCTTTTCTTCTATATGAGATATTTTCTTCTTTCTTCATTCTTGCTAGGTATTTCTATATTATTCCTTCTCTATTTATTTGGATAATTCCTTACGATATGATTTGTTTTAGAATATATTCTACCACTAAAGGGGTCACTCTCATATATTATGCTTTGATTCCACAATCTCCATATTGACACCAAATTGATTTCCTCTAACAATTTTTGTTCTAATTCAACCATAACATAAATCCTAGCAAAAACTACTCTTTTTCTTGCATTAGTGACAAAAGCCACTCTAATAAAGTGTCAAAAGAATTTTTGTATGCTTTCAACTAGTTTCTCTTCCTAGAATTTTAGAGGTAAACCAAGTACATATACCCACACTAGGGCCACTTCTATCCTTTTGTGTTAGATTAAAGCTATGATCCCACTTATTGAGATAAAGGCTAGATCCACCCATAAACCATGGTCCTCTTAGAAGATCCCTTTGGCAATATTATTCATTATTAAAATAAGGTAGATAAAAACCTTTTAGCATTAAAGGATAATTCATGACCTTTAACTTTCTAGTGATTAGCCATCCACTTTCTAATTTTCTCCCCTTTTGGTATTGAGCTTATGAACTTCTCTATAAGATATTTATTAATTTTTATCTATGCTCATTCATAGAATTTGTCAGGGATATTAAAAAATATTAATCCCTCCTTAGTTTTAAATTTGATCAATAATTGTTATTCCTTGTTTTCCTTCCCACTTCTCTTCCCCTTTAGATGTTTTTCCCATGTATTGTTATCCTTTTCTAGGTTACTACTTTGATGTTGTATCTTTAGGTTCTTATATTATGTTGTAGAAGATTCAATTCTACATTATCCATTTTTGCAAATCCAACTATATTATTTTGAACCTCAAGTCTATTGTTACCTTCTGCTCCCACCTATTGCAACTCCTTTATCACCTCCATAATTTTCTTTCCTATCTCCATACTCATGATGAAGTTGTTGCTGCTAATAGCCATATAAAACTTCTATGGAAATTATGGTAATGAATCGGGAACGAAACTATGGCTTCCTAGTGGCTTAAGGTAAATATAATTGGCCTTAAAGGTTGTATAAGTACATATCACTTTCTAATTACCAAAAATATTCCACTAGTGAATACTATTGAGAAACCAACCATGAGTTTACCTCCAAGTGATAGCTCTTTGTATATACTCTTAGAGTGACAACTAAGAACAAGGTGTGGGGTCATTGTCTATTTTCACTAGTGACACACTCAAAATGGTTACTCTCAAGTTCCTAGGGTACTCCTTAGAATGCGCTTTAGGGCCAATATCCCAAGTACTACCCCTAGTTAAATGGTTGGGACTTGCACCCAATACTATAAAATGTTATTAGCCCAATGTAGGAACTTATTAAGCATTAAGAAAATGGACAATGACTATTTCTTTAAATAACTAAGGTATATAATAATGAAGTCTTAAAATATACTCAATATATCCCCTTATATTATAGTTTTATTTTGTTTATATTCAGAATAAACACTTGTGTGTGTCTATTTTCTTAGACATACAAATAAAATTATAGCAAAATGTAAAATTTCATTATCTAACATAATGTAGTTTGGTAAATGAAAATAATATAAAATATAAATTCTCTTTCCTTTAAAACCTATAACCTTAATTACATATATCAATTATATGTAGCAAAATTATATGGATAATAAGAAATGTAAAACTAATGCACTATACCAAATTCTCTTTTTCCATTCTAAAAATATGTGATAAATTCATATATACGTAGATAAGTACAAAGGTCTAATATAATGTATCTCCATTTCTCATGACAAAAATTCATAATATAGAAAAGTCCTCCTACTATTATTTCATATCTCCTCTTTCCTTTTCTTAAATTCATAACAATGAGCCACTTCAATTGAGTTTTATCTTTATTTATTTTCGATAACTTAAAAGAAGTCATGTAATAGGGATTTGACATGTGTACAATTGGGATTCATTTAAGGAGCTTCACCCTTAAAATCCTAATATCAAGTTAATATAAAATTATTATTTAAGTGACTCTTTGAATGATAATTTTATTAATGTTTTAAGTCATGACCATATACTAACTAAATTAATACAAAAAAAGATTAAACAATTCAACACAATTACTTCAATATTGAATACCATGAAAATATAACATAAAATTTATATTACTCATAATTTTCATAATTAAAATATACACAAGGTAATTAAGGATTCTAATAATATCACATTTAGAATCATATAAAACCTTTACTCATTAATAAAATTTAAATCCTATTTATTATAAATAAACATCCATTTTTAGAGATAATATAAGTAATATAAATGTATACATAAAATCTAGTTTTCTCACATTTAGATTTTCTAGTATTTAATAGTAGTATTGATGGATCCAGTTAGTTAATGTAAATTTGTAATCCAAGAAGAAATTTAAATATTATATTTTTTAATCTTAAAAATAAAATACTTCCCAATAAGAATTCTATCATGAATAAACATATTTTGAGTTATAATCCTTCTAATTATTCTTATATTTTATTAAAACTTATATATGGATTCTATTTGCTCCATTTTTAGGTCCATTCCAAGTCAAATTTTTTTACTACTAAGTATACTTATGAAAATATAGTGTAAAAAAATTGTCGTATATAGTTTTTTTATTAGGTAAGAGAAGGGTTTTAAAGGAACACCAAAGGTTGGTCGTAAATTTCTATAAACTACACTTTAGCGAGGTTCTCAAGATGATTATTGGAATGCGGTTCCCTAGATAAGGAGAATGACTTATCCCCAAGTAGAGTTGACAAAATCCCAACCACGATAAGTATAAATATGTTCGTATCTTGGGATTGCAAACAAGGCTTGATTCCCAAGCTTGGGTGAGAAGAAAAAGCATTATCAGTGCCATACAAAGTAATAAGTGTTTCTTCCCTTAGCATGAGTCAAGATGATAGTAGCATAATTAGTATAAGGACACATTGAAACTTGACAATCATTATTGGTGCTATCAGAAGAGGTATGGGTGGCAATAATCCATGAGCAAAGAGGTAGCTAGCTGACTCACCCTCACATTGTAGTAACACATACACCTATACCATTGAAATAGAATGTGGTGCCTTGAGAAGATAAGGCTTCCAGTAATCTAGAACCCATTGTACACTAGGTACCTATAGGTGGCATAGAATCCCTACCAATAAGAAAAAATTGGAAAACAAGAGGCTCCAAAAAGTATAAAAAATATCCGCATGACCTCCCAATTTCAAATAACTAGTGCCCACACCTAACCATAATCATCCACAATTAAATTATGAAGTATTTGAGGAAATGTTATTGTACAAATCATAAGGCCTTGTTGTTATAGCCCAATATTCACCATCAGGTCTGTCGATTTGTTTCCTTCACAAAAAATATGCTAAATTTAAGCCTCGGATCTTGAGTGGAATACTTTGATTACTTATACAATAATATTTACTATCTTCCATTGTGGGGTGCTAGAATTTTTGACTAGATTAATAATATTTAAAGAATCCTCCTCCACTATAACTTTAATAAAACCTAGGTATTCCACCAATAAGAGGCCTTGAAGGAGTGCTCTAAATTTCATAAATGGGAGGTTTGGGTTGAAATATTTTTAGTAAAGGCACCTAGTAGATCCCATTTATCATCTCTAAGTACACCACCTACTACAAAAAGGCTTAGGTTCATCTTAGAAGCATCATCAAAGTTGAGTTTAACCCAACCTATAGGGGGAGGGGACCAAAAACTAAGGATATCAAGGAGGGAGGAGGCGGGTCATTAGACATAGTTTTCTAAGAAAAACCAAGCCTAAAATCCAACGAGGATTCATTAAAGATACCTCTATTCAAATATGAGAAACAAGAGGTCACATTCTCCACTAATGTCCCAATCACTCTACTAAAAATATATTCAGGATCATGCTTGGAGTTCTTGAAGGCTCTTTGATTACACTCCCACAAAATGCTCCAAAAGTAATGGGAAAGAAAGAAGGTCCAAAATTTAATCATGTGAGGATATTTAAAAGGTAAATTCCATTGCAAATAGATCTTTGAAATAGAAATTGACAAGACCCAATGAAAAAATATGGGTTATCACAGTAGTAGAGAAGGTACAATGGAAGAATATGTGGAGACATGATTATTCAACAACCTCACAGAGATAACACTTGTTGGGTAAAATCATACCTCTCCTATAGAGATTCTCAAGAGTGAGATATCTATTCACTAGCCAATAAAATACATTTACTTTTGGGGTCATATTCTTCATCCAAACTTTACCAAGAAGATACCATTGAGTGGAATTATATTTGATGAAGAGGTAGGTTAACATGACTAAAAATGAGCCCTCACTTTCTCCTTTCCAAATGAGAGTCCTTGGTTTCATGAGATTTTAGAAACTAGATCTTAAGTAAATTTGAGATGGTGATCCAAGTGTCTAATTCCTCCCTATTATAATTAGAGGTGGGCATTGATTTACAAATTATCCTACCCCAAAAACTTACAATAAAATCCTCCAATTTATATGAACCAAGCCTACGTATAAGAGGTTCGACTGGTGATAGGTTGGTATCTTGGATTAGCAAATGCTCAAGGAGCCATGAAACCTGCCAAAAGTTATTGGTTTACCATTCCCCATGATCCAATGAGTGTTAATATCTAGATATGATATGAATTTACACACACTTTTCTAGAAGGTGGAACTCTCTTGGGAAATGGAATGAGTGAGAAAACTCTTCAAGTGGGAAAAATACCTAGATGTGATGATTTTTACCTACTCAAAATTTTGATTATTCAGAATTTTCCAGCCTTGTTTTAGGATTAGGTCTTCATTCATCAAACAAATATTTTATAGGCCTAACCCACCTATTTTTTTTCTCGTACAAGCTTGATTCCAAGAGATCAAATGAAACTTCTTGTGATATTGAGGTCCTGCCCATAGAAATATTTTTTGAATCCTTCCTAATTTGGTCAAAAATTTCATAGGCAATTTAAAAATAGATATAAAATATACTGAAATACTTGTAAGATAGTTTGGACCAGAATAATTTTACCTACTTAACTGAGCAATGCCCCTTTCCAAATGGTAAGATGTTGCTACATCCTTTCAATCACCATGTCTCACAAACACTCCTTCATTCTACCTATGAAAAGAAGTAGACCCAAATAGGTGGTAGGGAAGTCAAAAAATCTATAGCCAATGATGTATGTAATATTTTGCTATCGAGGTTGGGGGGTATTAAAAAAAACACGTTTTTAGAAAAATTGATTCTCTGACAAGCTACATTTTCAGAGGTAGACAAAATGGATTTCACCTCTCTAGCTTGGAAAAATGAAGCAATGAGTGATAATATCATGTCATATATGAATTGGTGGTGGGAGAAGAAGTCCAAGAAAAGGGTTGGATTGATACCTTTAGTCATAGAATTATGAGAGAAGGATCTCCCTAATAATTCATCCATGAGAATAAAGAGGTAAGGGGATAGTGGGTCTCCTTGGTGAAGCCCCTTGAGGATTTGGAAGTAACCAACTAGGGCTCCATTGACCAACAATAATTTTTTTATGATGAAATACAGGTCTTAATCAACTTGATCCAACCCTAGCTAAAACCAAATTTTTTGACCACTACAATTAGGAAATTCCAAGATACACGATCATATGTTTTGTTCATATCTAACTTGAGAAACATTCTCGGCATTAAAATTTTTGCATTGAGTGGGGTATTTTATACATGACCACAACCCCATCCAAGATTTATCTTCCTAGGATGAAACCACTATGAGATTTGTCGATCAACAAGAACATGAATGTCTTCAACCTATTAGCCAAGGATTTAGAGAAAATTTTGTAAATAGTATTGCAGAGTCTAATAGGTTGAAACTCTCTAAAGTTTTTTGAGTTTTTAGATTTAGGGATGAGAAACAGAAATGTGGAGTTAAATCCATATGACAAGAATTAGAATGTTGAGCTTCTCTCATCACATCACATACTTTCTTCCCTACTATATACCAAATTTTTTAGAAAAATAATGGAGGTAAACCATCTGGGTCTAACATTTTTAGTGCACCCATAATGAAGGTGACCTCTCTTATTTTTTCATCTTTGAAGGGAGATTTTAAGAACTCATTCATATCTTGTGATACAAGCCTGGGAATAGCTTGAAGAAAATTTTTTTTAGACCCAAAGTATCTTCTATATTTATATCCTATTGAGGAATTGAAGTAGGAGATTATTTTAGTTTTGATATCCAGTATATTCATAGCTTTGGTCCCATCCTCCCTAAATATCTCATGGATATGATTTTCACTCTACCTCGAATTTGAGAGTTGAAGATATTTGATGTTTCTATTATCTTATTTAAGCTAGAGGGCACATGATTTTTATCTCCATAAATTTTCCTCCCTGGTGAGAGTGTTATGAAGTTGTGAAAGCTAATTCTTCTAATTATATCTGATCTCACTCGATAGACCCCCATTTTTAATTTTTACATTAGACCTATGAGTTGATTTTTTAAATCTTACTTCGTCACAAAGATACCTCCAAAAATATATGTGTTTTAATATTTAAGTCTCCATTTTACTAACTTGAGCATGTTTGCTATTTTCAAGTAGTCTGATGCCCAGGATATATTATTCCCACCAGTATTTTATCTTCATTTCCAAGCCTAAGTGGGAGCACCACATAGCTTCAAAGCAAAATGGTATGGGGAATAACTTTTCTTGTTGAGGGTATTCCATCCATAGGGGATTATGATCATACCCTATATTTGGAAAATCATTCAATATGGCATCACCATAAAATGGAAGGCTTTTATTTGAAAGAAACACTCTATCTAGCCTGGTCAAAATGAGTTTCTCCTCAATACAATAATTTCTCTAGGTGAAGTGGGCACCTTTCAAGTCCTAATCCATCAATTCTCCTTGGCTAACAAAATGTGTGAAGTCCTCCACGCTTCTTCATAAGGGTAATTACCCCATTTTTTATCAGATGGGAATAGAGGTGAATTGAATTCACCTACTAAAATGAGAGGTGAATTGTGGCATATAGTTATTGTATGGTTTTGATCACTCATATTTCCCTAAAATAAACTTGTTATTGTTATTTATAACATCATTTCTATAAAAGCATTTATATAATTTTCCTCCATAAAATTTTGTATCAATTTTATGATTGAGTATACTTTGTATTTATGATCTATGATTTTAAATACAATGAAAACATCATTACCATCATCCTATGCAAGAATAAATACAAACCATTGTAATATTTACAATCATTTAGAAAAATAAAAATACTTGAGACATGAATATGACATGATCCAAAATGTGTTGTTAATACCAATACCATGATAATATTCTATCTCTTATAATGGAACTATATTTTTATAACTACGATATACTTTACAAAATTTATCTCTCATAAAGCATGATGATGTTTCCTTTGTTTGGATTATTTATTATTCACATATCATATTTTTTTTTAATAATGGTTATATGACTATAATTTTGATTTCACCTCTAATACCACAAATATGTCATTTTGACTTATTTCTTAGAATGTAATAAAGAGCAACTACAAATTTTACAATAAGGTATTAATCACACTCAATTTGTAGCACCATATTACATATTTTCTTTGATAGAATCATATGAAATGACAAAGTTATTAGTTAATTAAATTTTTGCTTCCAAGAACATATTATATAGTAATTATTTCCTAATAATTTTTAAGCACTAATATATCCAAGTTTATATTTTATGTATCATCAATAGATCATACTAGAGACTTCTTCTACATTGTGTAGAAGCATTTAAAAAAGATACTAAAAAAGAAAACTATAAATTCCTAAATGAATTTTGAAATATTTGACTAAAAATTTATTATTTTTGTGTTTCTTATACTAAATATAAATACAATATCACATGTTAGCCTCACTTTTAATTTTCAATATTTAATCGCAATATGTAGAGATAATGGTCAATGATATTGCTTTTCACCACCACAAGCAATGGAAAACTATTTTTCTTCGATATGGATAAGAAAAAAGGGAACGTGTGACTTATTGTAAATATTAATGCATCTATCTTATAATAAAATATAAATGAAATTATTAAACATAAGGAAAAGTGAGAACAAAAGAAAGTTATTATTATAGGATTTATTTAAAATATAAGGAAGTGTACATGGATATAAGTTTATTTTTTAACCATTGTTGATATTATTTAAATAATTCATAAGAAATATTATTGTAGGCAATACAATTGACCTTTATGAAAAACATATTTTTTATTTAAAGGCATAAAGGTTAAATATATTGCTTATGCCCTCTACATTTTTCCTATACCTATCATGTAATTAACTATAATATATATTGCTATGTAAATCCTTCAGATTTTTTTTTTATAATTAGAGTACTCTCCTTAATGAGCATATTTTAACAGGTAATTATTCTCATGATCTTGGGAATTATCAATATTTTTCATTCATTCAAAGCATCCCATTAATATATTCCTTACAAGTCATCATTTTAAGTATTAAATATGATTTGGATATTATCATAGACTATACAAAAAACCTTTTGCATCTAATGGTTATTGTGGTTTTTGTTTTCTCCAAATAAAATTGTTGTTTTGATAAAACATAATCATTATAGTATCATTTACCTATTATTATATATGAATTTATGAAGATACTTATCATTTGTAAAATTGAAAATACTTCATATTATTCTTTGTATTTATTATCAAAAATTCATAATCATCATGTCAATTTGTATGAAATAATTTTTTATTATGTAATTACTATGATTCATAGAATCCATTAGATTATTTATAGTGTTTATGAATATAGAAAAACTAAAACATTTGAAGGATACGAAATATTAGCTTCATGTGTTCTTTTGATGGAGTTTATACCCTATGTTGTAAACTATGATCCTATCTTGATTGAAAGGGCATCTACATTAGTAAAGAAATATAGAGATGTTTTCAATTACAACATGTATTAGGCTTCTTTATCAACTTAAAAAACACATATAAACATAGGTGATAGATGGATTCATTAATTTTTGAAACAAGTATAATAATAATAAATTTTTTATCTTAAATATCAAATTGTAATAAACAAATAAATCTAAAACATTGATATAAATAATTAATCAATATATATACATTAATAAATATTGTTCACTGATTCAATATAAATAAAAATACTTAAAAAATATAACCACAAAAATTATTCAAACACTTTTATAAAGCTTACTTAATAAATTAGTGTTCTTAATTGTTATATAATTATAATTTCACAAAATATTATTTTCTTAAAAAATATTTATTTATGCTAAATTTAAAAGTGTGGAGAAATGATTCAAATAATTCATAAAACATTTCTAAAAAAATAAAAATAGTAATATAATTTTATGTAAGACACTAGTTGGTTAGGAAGCTAAATATGACATAATTAGTAGATAAATAATTATTCCATAAAAAATTTCTTAGATTATTATAAATAGAATTATTCACATGAAAAAAATCAATCTATAAAAAAATTTATAATGATAATAATGTGGGTTATATAGCAACCCATTCTTAGAGAGAATAAAAAAAGATGAACTAAACTAGAAAAATTTGTATAAATATTATGCATTCTCGCTGTTTGAATAGAAAGCAATAATTTTACCTAATAAAATGAATGTTTCAACCTCTTGTGTTTGTATTTGTCGACATTAAACATTATCATTAGATGGCCAATCAAAGGGCACACTATTAGTTACTTTCTTTTAGAACTTTTCATTGATTTTTGCTACTAAGGATAGTAAATTTATTAAGGTCAATTATTTCTCTTAATTTATGGATAATTGATGTGATTTGAACCTTATTGTATTCTTGATTCATGTAATCTAAAGTTCTTGAGGAAATTTAATGCTCTATTCATTCATGAGAACTATTTTTCTATGCAATGGAATCAAGCAACTACATTTTCTAAAGGTCTTCTAAAATAATGTGGAGCAACTCCTAATCTTGACATACACTTTTGGATATTGTCCCAACAAAAATCATAGAATACCCTTGCACCATTAACTTGGGAATACCTTGTTGAACTATGTGCTTGAGATCTTCCATGGCTATAATTTTTTCTACCTTAATGTTTATGAAGTTGTCAAATGAGGGAGAGAGATATTTCTAATCAGGTTTCTCTTATGGTAAATATAGCACCTACTCCTACATGGCCCCTTAAAATATAGTTCCACCATGTAGGGAGGAAGTGGTTACCATAATTTATGGTATTTATAGTTTTTTACCACTACCTACTTGTGACTAAGGAAAAAACCTAATAATCAATGATCAATATTTTTTCTAGCTCATGGGGAATAGGCTCAAAGAACTACCAATAATAATGACTTGCTAGAGGAGCCTACCCTTTGGGATAAGGGCCTATATTGGATATTTTGATATCAACAATAAATCACAATGGATAAACTCCCAATCAGTCTATAAGAGGCATTAAAAAATTAAGTGAACATGGATACTTGAGTCAAATCAAAATCAATGGAGGTAGATTAGCTAAATTAATGTCTTCCTCAATTAAAGAGATGAAAACCACCTACAAAAATATGACCTTAGTAACATTAATTCAAGTTGAATTTTGGCCCTAATAGTCCCATGTTGATCAATCATTACGATTAGAGAAGTATGTTATTCAATGATCAAAATCCCTAGAAAAGGTATATGAGATTGTCAAATCTAATTGCAAAATATTTTGAAGGGAATTTCTCTTGATGTAATCTATAAATAGTAGTAGTATTAAATTTGTAAAGGATTTATAATTTTACAATTGTATACATTTGTAGGCTTTCCTTTCATTTATCTCTATAAAATAGTTGTGGTTCCTAAGTGGCTTGTGGGCAATCTCAAACACCTACTTTTGGCCCAATCATTGTAGGATTTTGCTTGCATGTATATATAAATGGGATATTGTGTCTATTTTTTAGAATTTTCCTATAGGCCCATTGTTGTGTATGTGTATATGTATATTTTTTTGCATGAATATCATATTTTTCTAAGTGTATGTGTGTGTGAGGGGATTGCATCTATTTTCAAACTAAATTACTTACTAGCTTGGCTCCCCTATAGGAATTGCATTCTTATGCATACATATAATTGGTAGATCTTAATTATAATTCATTATATCAAGGAGAGAAAGTATTCACCATTGGAACATAGTGTTCAAGCCAATTTTTGCAATAATATCTTAGAGGATATATTGGTGCATCAACCCCCCTTTTTGTTGAGTTTATCTACTTTATTGCACCATTTCCATTTACTGAGAAACTAGTACCTTGAATATCACATATTAATATGGATCCATCCTTATAAAAAACTCCTAAACATCCCAAATTGAGTAAAAATCCATGCTCTCAACTATGACCCATTATGTCACTTCAATGCAAGTCTCTATTACCCCTAGCAGGGATAATAAAAAATGATAATAGTTTAATGGCATGCTCTATGGGACCCTAGTGACACATCATTGGTCTTAGAATCACAAAAAGGAGTAGGGCTAAGACTTGGTGGAAATAAAATCAAGGTATGGTAGAAATTCCATTAAGAAATATACCAAATAAAAGCACCTTATGGAAGTCTTGACCTAAATGAAGACTAGGTATTTAGTATGGATTATTATCAATAAAACCTAGAGAAGGTCCCAACTGAGGTAATAAAGAGGGATCTAATGAAGCCAATTAGATTGAAAATGTCACAAGGGCCTCAAAAAAATGATTAACTACAACAAATACTCATAAGGAATCAAAGGAGAGGCCTCCACTAAAAAAAATAATAATTCAACAAGAATCATTATCAGATGAAGGAATAATATAGCCCCATAATCAAAAAGAGATAAACCAATATCAATAACTTGAGGTTGAGCCACCAATAAAGCAAAAAAAAGGTAGGTATTAATGTAAGAAAATGTCGCAGTAAAATTGAGGACAATATTAGAAAAAATAATTAACTCAAAAGAAACATAGGAAGAAATGGGGAAAATACCTCTTAGAAAGCTCATAACCTCTTTGGAAGAGTAGTTTGTATCCCTAGAAGTAATTATCACAAAGGCAAACAACCCAACCAGTCAGGTGCCCAATTCCAAGAGGCCTAATATTATCCTAATAAGAATTCCCTTCCCCAACCTAAGTCCATCTATGACAAGTCACCTTCTGAACAAAATTAGGGACTAAAATATCTACATGAATAGGTAGATAACTTGAATCAATATAAGCAAGCACTAATTTAAATACTTTAGGATTTCAACAAAATAGATCTTCATTTTTATTCCCATGATGAAGCCTTTAGATTCTCCAAAAAGGATCCTATAGTAGTAAAGCCTATAGATCATATGACTAAATAAGATTGATAAATAGTAATAGAAAACCTTAATATTAAAGACATGCAAGCAAAAGATAGGATACAATCCAGGTGAGAAGTAGGAAAAATAATAGAATATGGTATTGATAATTATAAATCTAGAATAGAGAAAATGGAGGAAGAACTAAGGATAACGAAAAGGAAATTAAATATTTCTAAAGTAGAAGCAAAATCTCTCAAGTAGTAGGTGGACAAACTAGCCAAACCTTTATAAGAGCAACTTGTAGTTTCTCTTATATTAGGTTAATAAGGGCAAGTTGAAGAATTATTGAAGTAATTATTTGAGTAGGAGGTATAATTTTGTATAAAGAAACAAAGTATACAATAGGAGAAGGAAAATATTGAGCAAAATAACAATATGGAACAAAAAAATATATTGCATTACCTAATCAAGATCATTGATACTTACTAAGAGCACATTGTGAATATGGATCGTCCTCTCTATTAGATATTTAGATTCATCAAAATAAAGGTTAAATTAGAGGTATATATTCTATAAGATGTTGAGTACATCACGACCTAAAACCTTAATAAACTAGCAGATGCCAAAGCATGTCAAGAAAAGTTAACTCTAATAACTCAAGATAAATGGGAGGATATGAGGATAGATATACTTGATATAAAAGCCCTAACACAAACGATAATGGTTCTATTCCACAAAGAGAAAGTTGCACATGCATGTGAAGCATAGTCTTTGCTTCTAAATAATGTGATGGTGTGATTTAAAGATGAAGCAAATATATTGCTACAAAAAGGAATGCCATCTCCTTATGACGAAGGAAGTGGGATAATGAAGGAACAACATTATATTCAGATACCAAAATAATGTAAGGAAGTAAGTTTACCTACAAAAAATGGTTGAAGCATCTAAAGTTGAAAGATATTATGCAAGCGATTGAACCATTTCTCAACCTTAGGACCTAGATATATGGAATTATAGCCAAGATTAAAAACCTTCCCATCAAGAGTAAGATTGAAGCAGAAGTTGTACTTAGCTATTTCAAATCAATTCAATACCCATCAAAAAAATAATGGGTACTAATTACGCAAGTTCTAGAGAAACTTATTGTTATGTAACTATATTTAACTAACTACCCTTTTAGATTTTTATTTTCCTATTTTGTAGGATTGATACAAAAAAATTGACTCCAAGCCCAAGGATAAAGGTAATTTTGAGTTATCCTTCTAGTATGTTATAAGACTCCTATGAGCCACCAAAACTATAATGTTTTACCATTACCTACTCATGAATAAGGAAAAACATAAATATTTGATGATCATATTTTTATCTAGCTCATAGAGAATAAGCTTAAATAACTCCTGACAATTGTAACTTATACAAAATTTCATTAAAAAAAAGTCTCTATAGATAGCCAAAGGAGTACTAGAGGAGCCCGCCCTTTGGGAGAAGCCTTGATATAAAATGTTTTGAAATAAATAATAAAGCACAATGAAGAAACTCTCAACTAGTCTATAAGAGATGTCGAAAAACCAAGCAAACATGGATACTTGAGTCAAATCAAAAGCAATAAATATAGATGAGATGAATTAATAACTTCTTTGATTGAAGAGATGAATACCATCTACCAAAATATGACCTTAGTAATTATCCTAGACATTCATTCAAGATGAAGTATGGCCTTGAAAATCCCATGCTGATCAACCATTATAATAAAAGAAGTATATTATTTAGTGATCAAAATCCCTAGGAAAATTAGATGGGATTGTCAAATATAATTACAGATAATTTTAAAAGGAAATTCTCTTGATGTAGTCTTTAAATAGCAGTAGTATTACTTTGTAAAGGATCAACAAGTTTACAATTATATACATTTGTAAATGTTCCTTTTATCTATCTTTATAAAAATATTTGTCATTCCTGAGCAGTTTGTGGGAAATATCAAACCATTTATTCTGGCATAATATTTGTAAATCTTGCATTTATATATACATGGGAGCCTATGTCTATTTTTTAGTATTAAATATAGACCTGTTTTTGTGTATGTGTATGTGTTTATGATATTTTGCTTGAATAACAAATGTTACTAAGTGTATGTATGTGTGAAGGACTTGAATCTATTTTTAGATTGAGTCCCTTACTAGATTGGCTCTCCTACATGACCCATCTTTTAATGCATGCATATAACTGGTAGATCTCAAACATACTTCATTGTATTGAGGAGAGGAGGTATTCACCACTAGCACATAGCATTCAAGACTTTTTTTTTGGAAGATATTAGTGGATCTCTTGGTGCATTACCTCCTTTTTATTTTCTTTGTTGATTTTTTTACTTTCTCACACTATTTCCCTTTATTGAGCAACTAGTGCATTGAATATTACATATTAATAAGGATTTGACCTCGTAAAAAACTCTTGGATACCCCTAATTGAGACAAATCCCATGCTCTCAGTTATGGCTAGATGTGTCAATCCAACATGAGGTGAAATTATCTTGGTGAGGAAATATAGAGACAATAATAGTATCCTCCATCCTTCCTAATATAATTTATCTTAGTGAGTCGAATAAGGGTAGATATAGGAACTTTCTCTTAGTGATTTTAATAATTTATCCATAGAGAGGTATTAATCTCTAAACTTCCAATGGTTCCTCTCCAATTAGATGATATTTGAAATGATGGCCCACATGACTTATACATCTTGAGGAAGTTATTACAAATATTTAAAATATTTTTGGATGGTCCTAGGCCATAGCCAATAAATATTTAACTTTTATAACATATAGTTCCACATATTAAGGCTAGACATGTTATGAAGGAGGAGGTGATCAATGGTTTCCATATCATTCTTAAAAAATGATAAACTATGATGGCCCATCCAAAACTCTTTCTTTTAGATTATCAATAGGTAAAAAATTTCTCACATGCTAACCATGAGAAACTATTTGCTAAGGAAATATCATTTTTATACTAGATCCACTAGGAAAGGTCATGATTGGAGGACAAATAAGATAAATGGATATTCACCTTAAAATTTACAAAGGGGTTAGTTATCCAGATATGTTTATTTTCCACTAGAACTATATCCATTATCTTGGTCCATATATTTCTATCAAGAATCAATTTTTTTGCTACTAATGACCTATTAATTTATATATGGGTATCCAACATCTTTACATGAAATTATTTTTAGTCATTATATACCACTAGTTACACACCTTCTATTCTATTTCTTATTGAGGCTCTTCATATAATCAAGTGGAGGATTTTATATTCTATAAATTTGTTTATGCCATCCATGTGTTAGTCTAAAATTATTATTTGCATCCATATCTAATTTCCCATTGTAGGTATCCTAGAATAAGATCCCATCAAGAAGAAAAAAAAACCCATATGTATGAGTTTCAAGGGAGAGTTATGGATATATAGATTATTTTATTCTCCCCATTATCAATGCATTTGATCCTAATAATTCTATACTAGAAATTATCATGGTCTTATTAGGTTCTCCAAATAACTTTATCACCCAAATTCATGTTCATAATTAACAAGTCTTTGAATATTGCTATTACTACCTAGTTGGTTTATGTACTTTGTCCAACCTACGCCATGGAAGCCTCCTTTTATCTAAAGTACATTTTCAAAAGAATAATCACATGATCTTATTCATTTTTATTATAACTCTGGTTGTTGCCTATAATACTCAAAATAAATAGAATGAAAGAGCTTGTAGGACTAAAAAAATGAATATATCCCTTATATCCTAGATAATATTATTTCCTTTATAATTTACCTCCTTTATGGAGAAAAAATAGACTAGGTACTTCCATAAAGCTTTAGTACACCTAGATAAGAGAACAAGTATTGCTTGGTATTTTATTGGAAACTACACAATTGGGAATTGTAAAATAGTTACCAAATTATATTATACCCTAGTAGATATGTTAAGAAAGAGGGAATTCAATAATTTACATTGATCCTTTGGTATGATGATTTGGATTGCTTGTCATGTATAAGACCATATGCATAATATTATTTATATGTTGTAAACCAAAGAGAATATTGTCATATAGAAACTATTTATGTAAGGATCCATGGAAGATGTGATTTTTAGTCTTGCAACAAGATAACCTTATTTTTATATTTTAAATGAAATCCTTTTATTGCACTTATTATAAAAAACTAAAGATAGTCATTAAAGGATTTTTTCCCCTTAGTCTAGGATGCAAAATCATAAGTATGGTGGACTCTCAAGACCTGAAGCATATTAAATTATAATGGTTATATCACTGTCTAGTGACAATTAAGACGATACAACTTAGAGTATATATATGATGAAAATTATATTTTAGATTATGCATGAATCAATATGAAGACCTAAGAATTGAATTTTTAATTACATTCATTCCATAAAATATAATTTCAAAATTGATCAACTAAAAATACGAAGCTCGTAAGAGATCATCCCTGCATGATTTTTTAATCTTGATATATTTCTTAGACAAACTATACTGGTTTTAGTTTGAAACATCGATAATGTTAGAGGCGATAAGAGGATGACCTCTTTGATTGTGTATCAATAATAACAAAAAAAAATGTTGAAGTTATAATTTCATAAGCAATATCCCTCATAATTGGTGTAACTATGAAGAAATAAATAGAACATGTGGGAAGCTATGAATATATCTAAAATATGAAATCTCATCCATACCACATGTTATGAATATATGTATTTTGATTCATTATAATATCAACTAAGATATATTATCACTTATACATATTAGGAACTACATGGAAAATGAACATATCAGATATATTACAAGATAAAAGAAAGAGATATATAAATAAATATATGTCAATGACAAGTGAAATATGGATATGATGATGAATAATAATTTCTTGCTATTTTGGATTTAGAAACTAGAATGATATATATATATATATATATATATATATATATATATATATATATATATATATATATATATATCATAATAATAATACATCTACCTTGGAATAATACTAGGAACACATTTTGTTATCTAGTTTAGATATTTATAAAAATCAATGTTGGAAATTTGAGTTAATTTGAGGTATTTTATGTTGTCATTGATGTCACATGGATCACATTTGGTTTTGGTGGCCAAAATATTTCATAAATAAGAATTTATGATATTTTGGAAAGCATGGCTATTTACAGGGTTTTATGAAAACCAAGGAAGGCAAAATAAAAGGTTTTATTTAAAACCATGGTGGGCTTATGTGGAAATGGCTTTTCTTAAAAGCCAAGGTGGAATTTTGTTTCATCGAAAATGAACCTCCGGTGATGAAGATATTAAAGTTTAATGTTTAAGTTTAAATTAATGGAGGGCCGACCTATGTAATGGAGGTTGGCATATATATATGTAAAGGTTTCAATTTATTTTGGAAATGTGGCATATTATATATCATTGGAAAGCTTATTTCGAGGGATATTTGACTAACTTATTTAGAAGGAGAAATAAGGTATGTGTAAAGAGATATTTCTGATTTTGCAAAGGGGTTGTAAAAGTGAAGTTTACCTTGTTCTTTTTCAAGAGTATTAATTCTTTGATGAGGTGACAAGGTATGCAATATTGTGAATTATTTTATTTTATGGTATAAGTGGTTTTTGGAGTGAAAAGGTTATGCAATGTTTTGATTTATTTTATTTTATGGTACAAGTGGTTTTAGGAGAGATAAGGAAGTTGTGCAATTAAAGGCCTTGGTTATGATTATTGAAAAGTGGAGTAATGTTGATTATTTTGTGATCTACTAACCCTTGTGAAGATTGGTAAAATAATTTTGTGATTGTGGCAGATTTACAAAGAGTTTTTTTTCATCTTCATTAAAGGTATGGGAATATTCTCCTATTGACTATTGATGGTGGTTTATTTTTGAAATATCATTGGAGAGAAAAGTATTGATTGTGGTTTCCTTTTCGAAAGTGATTGGTTTAATACTTCAATGTTTTCTAGTTTGAGAGTTGAGGTTAAACCTTATTTTATAAGCATTGTTATTGAAACCCATTGGTTGTAAAAGAACTTGAGTTAGAAAAGAACATGAGTATCGTTGTTATGTGAGATTTGTAGTTGAGCATTATTGGAAACATTTGAGTTGGTTGATACATACTTGGACTAGGGTTGTGTGAGGGAGAGCTGTCCCTTGTGGTGATTGGTTGAGTTGAGTTGATTGATCCTAGTCAAGTGATGTGTGAAGTGATTGTTCAAGTCCTATGAAAAAAACTATTCCATTATTTTGATTTGAGTTGAGAGTAAGATTAGAACATATTGAGTCCCTAACAATTCTCTTTATGCTTCTATGAGATTGAATTGAGTTGAGTTGATATTGATTTGAGTTGAGTTGAGTTGATATTGAAATTAAAACATATTGAGCCTCTAGCAATTCTCTTTATGCTTTTATGAGTTGATTTAAGTTGAATTGAGTTGAGATTGAGATTAGAACATATTGAGTCTCTAAAAATTCTCTTTCTATGATTTGAGTTGAGTTAAGATCATTATGGATCATTGTTGTCATCCATTGAAGAGTACATTGCCATTCGTTTTTGAGTTCATATTTGAGATTTGCCTTAATAGATTTGTGGATGAGATTTGATTGGTACTTGAGCATGATTGATTGAGCCTTTGAGAAGGCATATGTGGACTGTTTTGAGAAATCTTTGTGGAAAATTTTGGGACAGATTTGAGGAAAATTTTGTGATAGATTTGTGAACAGTTTTGGGAAAATTCTTGGTGAGCTTGCTAGAGCAGATTTGGGCAAGTTCTTGGTGAGCTTGCTAGAGCATATTTGGGAAAGTTCTTGGTGAGCTTGCTAGAGCAGATTTGGAAAAGTTCTTGGTGAGATTGCTAGAGCATATTTGGACAAGTTATGTGTGAGCTTGTTATTTAGCTTTGGAAAAATTTTGTGTGAACTTGTTATTCAACATTGAACAGGTTTGTGTGAACTTGTTATTCAGCATTGGATAGGTTCTATGTGAGCTTGTTATTTAGTTTTTAATAGGTTCTATGTGAGATTGTTATTTAGTTTTGGACAAGTTATATGTGAGCTTGTTAAGCAGGTTCTATGTGAACCTATTGATCAGTTTCTTAGTGAGCCTATTGACAAAGATTTGGAGTTGATAGAGTACAGAGGATAAAGTCTCAATGGATAGAGATCCAACAATAATATAGTTGAAGATAAATCTAAGTAAGGAGTCTTCAAGTGGAGAGAGGTCCACCAGTCAGTGCAACAGAGAGATAAAGTATTCTAGAAGATCACATAGCCAAAGAAAAAGGGCAAAGAGCTCCCATGGAAGAGATCCATGAACTTGAGATTAGGGGATTAGCATCTCCTTTGGATAGAGATCCATAAATATTCTAATTGGGAGTGATTCCTAAAGATATTGATTGAGAAAGTTGTAGTAAAATATTTTCTCCGTGGAGTAGCCCACATTAGGTGAATCACGTAAATTGTGGTATCTCTATTTTGTATGTTTTTTATGCATTTCTTTGATTACTGCTATATATACTGCTATCTTTACACAACATAATATTGATTTGGAAGAAAAAGTAAAAAGTGGTCTTATACTATTCACCCCCCCCTCAGTATAAGCTTGTGTTCTTCAATTTGTATTAGAGCGGGTTACTTCAAAAAGGCTAATAGTTTAAGAGTAGATTCTATAAGAAAAAAAATGGCTTCATAGAATGGATTATCTTCAAATAAGGCTCCATTTTTTGATGGTAACAATTATGTTTTTTGGATCATGAGGATGAAGAAATACTTGATATCACAAGGATATGAGGTATGGAAAATGGTTGAAAAAGAGTATAGGGTTGAAGGTGATCCCGAGGAAGATAAGACTACCAAGAAATTAGTTGAGATAAATGCAAGAGCAATGAATTATATTTTGAGTGGGCTTCATGAGACAAATTTTGCAAAGGTCATGGTATGTACTTCAGGTAATGAAATGTGGACCAAGTTGTGGAATACTTATGAAGGAGATTCCAAGGTAAAGTTGGCAAATAAATATTACTAAATTGTAGAATTGAGTGATAATTCATATTACATTGATAAATATCATTCAAATGAAGAAGAATGTACATTCTTTAGAATAAGCGAATAAAAGCAAGAACACAAATTCCTAGGTATTGAAGTTAAAGAAGAGGATGTGCCTATTGAATAAAGACATGAAGATCTTACCATAGCTATTGAGAAAGTAGATAGGTACAAGAAAGATCTAAGGATACTAAAATGCTTCGTATGTGGAGATTTTGGGCATATAGATGATGATTGCACATACTACAAAAATTACAACAAAGAAAGTGAATTTGAAAAAAAAAGCAACAGTTCTAGTGAAAATTCCAGAAATAGTGAAAACAAAGAAGTATTATTTTTGGTAATAGAAAAGGAAGAGGATGAGCCAAGTAAACAAAAATAAAAAATCAAAAGTTTAAAAGAAGAATACAAGAATCTTGAAAACAAGATTCAAAAAAATGTCAAAATCAGAAAAGAACTACTTCAAACAATCAATAATCTCAAAGAAGAGCTTCAAAATACAAAAATGATAGAAGAGAGGATGAATGAAAAACTAAGGGTAAAAACGACAAGACATGATACATTAGATGAAAATATTCAAAAAGGAGTGGAAAATTATTTTACCCTCCAAGAAAAGTCACACTCAAAATGAAAGGAAGTTCTAAAATATGAAAGCAAGGAAGCACCTAAGGTTTGTGAGGAAAGTTCCAAAGTTCCTATGGCTTAAAATATTCAGTTTGATTCTTTTTTTGAGATAGGTGAATCAATCTCAAAGGGAAAATAAATTCTTTAAGAGAAAGGCAAGGAAGAGGTTTTAGATGCTACAAAGAAGGTTCAAGAATGCAATGCACAAGTTGAAGAATATCATAAGGATAATGGTCAAGAAAGGTATGAGGAACCAAGACGTGAACAAAGGGATTTTAAAGGATATTGTTTTTCTTGTAATGAATTTGGACACAGGGCTATACATTGTAGGATCCATGGATCAAAGAAGTTTTATTTTGCTAGAAGAAACTTCAAGGGAAGAAGGTGTGGTTTTCAGGGACATTGCTTCTCATGCAACAGGATTGGTCATAGAGATTTTCAGTGCAAAGGAAATGAGCAATATGGTTTTGGTTTTAGAGCTACACAATTCAAAATTCATGGTAGTAATGGTCATGGAAATTGAGATGCACAATACAAGGTTCAGGAAAGGAATGGATATGGAAATTATTTTAAGAATAATTTTAGGACATGGGCACCAGCCAAAGGCTACAATATTAAGTGTTTTAATTGCAATAACTTTAGACATATTGCAAGATGGTGTAGGACTCAATTACAAATAGTTTAAGGCAATAAGGTCAAAAATATTCAAGACAATAAGATCAAGTAATTCATCAAGAGAAGGATATCAAAAAAACATGGAAGGAAGTTGATAGAAGAAAGAATCAATGTAATAGGGGAGTAAAGGTACTCCCACCCTAAAATTAATCACCTTAAGAGAGAAGGTGGTGAGGGGGCTAAGATTAAGAGTCATATATTTTAGCCCCATAGGTTTCCCTTTTGCCATTGATGTCAAAGGGCGAGAGATTTGATTAAGGGGGAGAGCATTGAGTTAGGGGGAGCAGCCTCAAAAGAGAGAACTGAGTTAGAGGGAGAAGCCTCCAAAGAGAGTATTGAGTTAGAGGGAGCAGCCTCCATAGAAATTATTGATTCAAAGGGAGCAACTTTGATTCTTAGAGATGTTTTTTGCAGTTGAGAGCATGAGGATATGAAAACAAAAAGGAAAATGCCAAGTACGATGCGTGTAAAACCAAACTTAACGCTAAAAGCCTATATATTGAAAAATGCATGAAAGGAAAGAACATAAATGAATCGACACAAGATAAAAGCAATATGGAATATGGCCCTCTTTATTGATATGCTTTTAAATTCATGTTACAATACGTCTCCTTCCCTTTTAGGGGATAGGAGCGTTAAATATGTTTCTTGTCACATCCATGGATAGCAATCCTTCTTCCGCGTGCCCACATGTAATATGGGTAGACCAAAATGTCACCGCCACTTGTGTATATGAGTTTTGACTCCTTATTGCTCCTCTAATGTCAGAGACATGCGTTCAAGGAAATAGAAAATATCAGTAGCACTTGCAGATAGAATAGAACATGTGTTTCCCAAGGCCTACTATTAGTGTATGCATGAAAATATTAAAACGATAACCAAATAACATCAGAACGACCTAAAAAATTAATAGAAGCATGAATATATTACCAGGAGGGCACTGCAAGTGGAACAGTCAAGAAATTCCTCATAGATTTGTATTCGCTCTAGGGTGGGACGAATAAACCTGCAATAAATTATTAGAAAGAACCCTCTTCAATGTCCTATCTAGGAAGCTCCAAATGACCTACAAAGTTGGGGTTAGGTAATAGGGGGTATTTTGGGAAGACCCAAAAGGTCATATTTCTCCAATTTGGCCTCTATCACCTAGATTTTGATGGTGCCATCTGCAGGTTAGTAAAGGCGGGAAATGATAAAAACATGGTAAAAAATGCTTAGAATGAAGTGAAATTTAAACTACAACCTATTTAAATAACCTAGAATAAGATGCAAAAATAAAAGAAAGGAAATATACCACAGATTTCTAATCGCTCTAGGGTGGGGCGTTTAGAACTATGACAGCTTGGGGGGCGCCCGGGGGTAGGACGCCCATCGTTTGGGACTTTTTTTCGGCACCAATCCACTTGGGATGGGTCCAAAACCTCTTATGGGGTGTTGTCAAAAAATTTTGTGGGATATTGTGGCCAAATGTTTGGGTTTGGGCTCTGGATTTGCACTTCCAATAATCACCCAATAACCTCCCTCCAAAAGAGAGATCAAGGATGTGAAAGGCACAAATCAAAAGGTGTGTGTATGGATGTAAAATGGCAGCACTTCATTGCTCAAAATGCTCCCTCTGTTCTATTTTTTTGGGTGAGAAGTCTCACCAATTTATAGACCTAGGGTCTCTCTATTTGAATGCGCATGCGAGAGCACCACTTGAGTTGCATGTCCTATTTTGAGAGAATAGATTATTCCCTGATTTAGAGTCTCCTTGCATGAGGCCTCCAAAATCAAAGACATGCATGACTGAAGTCTCTCTCCTTTATTTGAAGCTATTCCTCACAATTGCATGGCCTGAAGTTGTAGTTAACTGGCGGACTTGTCGAGGTTTGAATTTTTTCCAGTCAAACCTGCTATTCGCCTCACCCTGGGGTGAATGCTGCTATTCATCCCTGGGTGGGATGAATCCCAGTTTGTAATCATCCCAGGGTGGGACGAGTAGAGAGCAAAGTGCCAAAAGGTGCCAAATTGACCCTTGACCTTCCAAATTGCTATTGGGAGTGGTTAGGACCATTGTTTAACCTCTGGGGGCTGCCCTGGGGGCTGTGTGTGTCAATGCGATCGATGCTTGTTGTCACATAATCGGATTGGTGTTGTTTTGGTGTCTATAGATGCCCCTTTTTGGGAAGCGTTGTGCAAGGCACAGCGCTGAGCAAAAATAGATACCTAAAGCACTAATGATTAGGTTTTCTCAGTAACCTAACCAACTCTTGATGCCCCAAGTATGGAAAGGGCATGCATTCTTGAATCCTTGCTTTTGATGAGCTAAGGAACTTAATTCAAGTGTTAACATTTTTTAGTGAGGTGTTACTTGAGCTTGGACATTGATCAGTCATGAATAGGCAAAGGGCGCAACCTTTTGTCTGTGGGAACCTTGAGTTCATGATTCATGAATGCCAAGTGTTTTATCAGCTTGTGATTGTTGCTTGTTTGCTGCCCCAAGTAGGAGCGTGATTGTCTTTGTCAATGATCCTTTGAATGCATGCCATTTCCTTGATTGGGTATATTTTTGTTGATTGGTGACTAAGTGTGACTACCCCCTCACACGACGAATCGATGAGGGAATGACCGACATGACGAGTCGCTTGACCCAAGATGACTTAGGTAAGGGTGCCTTCAGTTGTTTACCATTGAATGCTTAAGCAGTTTTCAAACATTATGACCTATTTTTGGTGGGTTTTAACCCTTTTGGTGATGCTTCTTGGAGCTAAAATTGTCAAAAATCCATCCTCTCGTGGAGCGGTCCGGCTATGGTAGCCTTCTTAGGGAGTAGGATAGTGACAATTTGTGACTCCAACATTTGTTTTGGATGCCAAGAATGTCAGGTGCAAAGGCGCCTTCGTTTGGCAATGTTATTGCTATTTTTGGTTGGGTTTTGACCCTTTTTGTGATGCCGTTTGGGGATGAAATTCTCGAAAATCTATCTTCCCATGGAGTGGTCCAGCTATGGTAGCCTTCTTAGGGAATAGGATAGTGAGGGTTTGTGACCCCAATGTCATTTTTGTATGCCCAGAAGGATAGGCACAAAAGCGCCTTCTTTCAGCAATGTTATTGCTATTTTTGGTTGTTTTGACCTTTTGTGCCCTTCTGAAACGCTTCCATTTCGGTCCAAAATGTTTATGATAAAGGACCCGAGCCAATTGTTTTTTTTGACCCTTTAACCTTTGGGGATAAATCTCAAAACCGTCTTCCCGTGGAGCGGTATGGCTATGGTAGCATTCTTAGGGAATAGTATAGTGAGGATTTGTGACCCCGACGTCTATTTTGTATGCCCGAAAGGATAGGCACAAAAGCGCCTTCTTTTGGCAATGTTATTGCTATTTTTGGTTGGGTTTTGACCCTTTTTGTGACGCCATTTGGGGATGAAATTCTCAAAAATCCGTCTTCCCATGGAGTGGTCCGGCTATGGTAGCCTTCTTAGGGAATAGGATAGTGAGGATTTGTGACCCCGACATCAGTTTTGTATGCCCAAAATGTCAAGTGCAAAAGCACTCTCATTGGACAGTTTTATTGCTTGTTTTTGGTGCATTTTGTGCAGTTTTTGATGTTTTTGAAATTTTTGCTCTGTAATCATCCCTGGGTGGGACGAATACCTATTTAGTAATTTTCCCAGGGTGGTACGAGTGCTAAACAGAGCGCTCATCCCAAGGAGGAATGATTACAGGCTCAAAAATCCTATTTAAGGGCCAAAACTAGGTTTTGGGCTCATTTGCATTTGTTTTTCCTAGCGATTTGGAGCTCTGAGGAGGAGGAGGTCAATCCTACGAAGCGAAGCGCTGCAAAATTTTTCCTGCCACCATGAGTTCACGGACCGGATCATCAAGCGATGGAGCTGAAGCGAGACCAGTGAGTGTTCTTCCTCTTTATTGTGTGTTTGTTACAGTTTGTAAAACCGCAAGTTAGTTATTTTTGTCTTTGTGTTTTGTGTTCAATTTAAAACTATGTGGATTTGATATTTGTGATAAACTAAAAGAAACCCTAGTCTAAAAAAATCAAAACTTAATTGAAAACTTAGGTTAACCCTAGTTAAACAAAGATCAAAAGGTAGTTTAAAACTTAGCTTAAAAATTGAGTTTAAAACATAACTTAAAAACTTCGCTTAACCCTAGTTTAACAAAAATCAAAACTTAGGTTAGAAACATAGGGTAAAACTGAGCGTAAAAACGTAGCTTTAACCCTAGTTATTTGTTGTGGTTTGTGTTTTTGTGTTTGTAATTGATCAGGTGACCTTTAGAGTTAAAAACCCTAGGACTGACAAACAATTTTTTTGATGTTTTGTTTGGTTTTTAATTTATCAGGTTAGAGTTAAAAACCCTAGGACTGACAAATGATTTTTTTGATTTTTTTGTTTGTTTTTAATTTATCAGTTTAGAGTTAAAAACCCTAGAACTGACAAATGATTTTTTTTGAATTTTTTTATTTATCAGTTTAGATTTAGAGTTAAAAACCCTAGAACTGAAAAATTAGTTTTTTTTGAATTTTTTTATTTTTTTTTAATTTATCAGTTTAGACTTAGAGTTAAAAACCCTAGAACTGACAAATTAGTTTTTTTGAATTTTTTAATTTGTTTGTAATTTATCAGTTTAGACTTAGAGTTAAAAACCCTAGAACTGACAAATTAGTTTTTTTTAATTTTTTAATTTGTTTGTAATTTATCAGTTTAGACTTAGAGTTAAAAACCCTAGAACTACCAAATTAGTTTTTTTTTTTGAAATTTTTAATTTATTTATAATTTATCAGTTTAGACTTAGAGTTAAAAACCCTAGAACTGACAAATTAGTTTTTTTTTTTTAATTTTTTAATTTGTTTGTAATTTATCAGTTTAGACTTAGAGTTAAAAACCTTAGAACTGACAAATTAGTTTTTTTTGAATTTTTGAATTTGTTTGTAATTTATCAGTTTAGACTGAGAGTTAAAAACCCTAGAACTGACAAATTAGTTTTTTTTTATTTTTTAATTTGTTTGTAATTTATCAGTTTAGACTTAGAGTTAAAAACCCTAGAACTGAAAAATTAGTTTTTTTTGAATTTTTTAATTTGTTTGTAATTTATCAGTTTAGACTTAGAGTTAAAAACCCGAGGAACTGAAAATTGTTTTTGAATTTTGTTGTATTTTTGTTTTTAATTCATCAGTTTAGAGTTAAAAACCCTAGGACTGACAAATGATTTTTTTGATTTTGTTGTTTGTTTTTAATTTATCAGGTTGAGAGTTAAAAACCCTAGGACTGACAAATTATTTTTTTGATTTTTTTGGTTTTTAATTTATCGAGTTAGAGTTAAAAACCCTAGACAAACGATTTTTTTGATGTTTTGTTTGGTTTTTAATTTATCAGGTTAGAGTTAAAAACCCTAGGACTGACAAATGATTTTTTTGTTTGTTTTTAATTTAGCAGTTTTGAGGTGTACATGGTTTTATGCATTGCTGTATATGCATGTTATAGCTGTACAGTTTTTCATGTGTTTAATGTTTTTTTTTCTTTTGTAGGTTGTGAAGAGTCGGTATCGTGTGCCCATGGTTTTTACGAAAGCACGGGAGGCACTGAATTTGACTGACTGAGAGTGGCTTGATGCCCTTGGGCTTAAGCAGGTGACTCGGCTAGAGCCGGTGGTCGAGGATCGGGCCTATCTGACGGCCCTGATCAACTTGTGGGATCCTCGGACTAATACCTTCCATCTCCCAACAAGGGAGATGACAGTTACTTTGGAGGATGTTTATCGGATTCTGTGGATTTTGATAGACGGACTGCCGATCAGGACGACACCACGGGATCAACGGACAATAGTGCTAACACACTACTTTGGACATGGAGAGGAGATGGGTGTGGACAGCCTAGTGGAGAGGGCAGAGGGTGACTTCCATATTGGTGGCATATTGGTTCGATGGTGGCTAGAGAGGAGTGTGTTGGGAGTGAGGCACGCATTACTGATGGGCCTCATTTCCAACATGCTACTTCCCGACTCTTCGGGTGTGAGGTTCCCATGGAACCTGCTAGAGGTGGTGTTTCGGTTGGTGGAGTGCCCGACGGAGGCACCTATGATCATGAGATGGGGACAAACTCTATTGGCACAACTCTATGATGAGTTGTACGAGGTCCACTGTCGGAGGCGAAATGGGATTGGTTGTAGCTACTTGTTGCAGTGCTGGGCTTGGCAGCACATAGTGGTGGAGAGGTTAGTGGGGTTGCCATGGATGACATGGGCGAAGATGGTAGACCGAGAGATCGAATATAGGGCATTGTGGTAGAGATAGGAGGAGTAGGGTCAGAGTAGGTGGTGGGAAGGTGCCGTAGGGCACTATGTCGATGCCTTCGCTTAGCTTACTCTAGGGGAGGTGTTCTGGCACCCCTACCGGGACTGTCCAGCCTGGCCTGAGGTTGGAGAGTGGCTCCGGTGGGTATGTAGGGAGTGGTGGCTGATTGGGTGACACGAGACTGAGCAGGAGTTCTTCCCATATGGCCGGGTGACACGACAGTTTGGGGTGCACCAGGGGTTGCTTGGTGAGCCCGTGGTCTATCGACACCGGGGGGACGAGAGGACTCTAGCTTGGCCAATCATTGCACCATTGGGTGAGGATTCAGATACAATGATTGATGTCCCAGACATGGATGACATCGGGGTTACCGCTGAGTATGACCAGTGGTGGACTTTGCGGTGATGGCGAGGTGAGGGGCCTCTAGGGGGCATAGAGGCGATAGCAATAGGGGGTGATGATGCAGAGGCATTAGGAGAGGGCTGGGGGGTTCCACTCGAGGATGCAGACATGGTAGAGGTGGATGATTTTGGGGGGGTTTTGGGTTTCTAGACTAGTCGAAGGTGCAGGACGTCCCAGAGTAGTGGGAGCCAGAGTAGGCTACTGTCCTAGATTCGCCTATGCCTCAGGAAGTTTTAGAGGACATGGAGGCAGGGTTGCATGTTGAGAATGCATGATTGGTGGGGTTACTTCGAAGGCGAGATGAGGATCTGGGGGAGGCTCTACAGGAGAGGGATCTCTTGCGGACTCAACTAGCAGAGCGGGAGAATGCATGGGCTATGTACCATCGACAAGAGGGGGATACCGATGCTGCACGGGAGAGGGATCTTCTATGGACGTAACTGGTAGAGAGGGAGAAGGTGTTGGCATAGCGCGATGATGTACCAGTGGTAGGAGGTAGAGTGGTGTCGACACTGGATGGATCTAGAGGGAGATATCATCCTCCTTGAGGGGTGGGTACCTGAGCCCTCTAGAGGTGGGTCTTCACACCGGACGAGGGGTAGCGATACTGAGCAGTCAGCATCATCTCATTACAGGCGATTGGATGAGGGGGGGCTAGTGGGCATGATGCGGGGGCAAGCAGCAGTCACCCTGAGAGGTCCCATAGGACCCACACCACAGGGGGTAGTTCCCATCGCATCGATCCTACATGATCATGGTGGTCGACGCCCTAGGCTTGGGGGTTTTTGAGCTTTTGGATTTTGTTGTGAGGTCAGAGGACCGGTTCATTGTAGCCTGTGGGCATTTTTTTTGATGATATATATATAGATGACGTTCTTTGTGTTTATACACTTGTCATGGTTTATTTTTCTATTTATGCATAGTTATTTATGATGATGTATGCATGTGGTATTATGAATGCGATGTTTCTAATTATATGATGTATGCATATGGAATGAATGAAATGAGTTGTTGATAACTTGTCGATGGCACCATAGACTGTACAAGATTTACTAGCTTTCTGTATGTATGTGATGACTTTGTGGAATGACTTTGCATGTGAGAACTTTGTTTTTGTATTTGTTTGTATTTTTTGATGGGGATGGATGTAATGAAATGTACCAGTTGTTTGAAAATGGAGTTAAGCTTTTTTGAGATTCAGATATTTTAACTAACTAGCCAAGACTATACATTTAGCTTGCAAGACTTTTGAACAAGGTATAAATCGGACTTGAGTTTTACCAAGTTATTTCACATCCCTGTGTGTGCAATTGAGTTCGTTTATGTGGAATTTGTCAGGATACCGCCAGTGCCAGATAGGCTATCAACCAAACCTGTACTGAGGATCACCTAATTAGCTCCACTAACTTTGTTGTTGTATTTAGTCAAATTAATCCATGGGATAATCTAAGGTACATAAGCCAGCTCATCCACATGTAAACATTGGTCTGCTCACATGCAAAGTGAATGTGATAGACATATCGTCATGCGTTTTAGGATACCGCCATTGCTAGGTAGGCTGTCCACCAAACCCGTAATGAGGATTACCTAGATGGTTGTTCGAATGCTAAGAATTCCAGGGATTCAAGTTCAGGATTTTTATTTGCTCAACGGTTTAGGATACTTGCTCGTTTACATAGTGATAAAAATCATTGTTTATTTTTCTTTTTTTGTTTTTCTTTTTGAGCAAGGATTGTGAATAGTGGTGATAACCACTGTTATTCATTTTGCATTGTGAGCTTCGTAAGGTTGAGCTTGTAGGTTTTTGGTTTATGAATGACCTTGATCCTCTTGGCCTTGGGGATGACTACCCATCCTATTCAGGGACATGTAGTACGAATCCTTACAACTTTGGGAACCAAAAGGGATTATGGAGACTATGAAGTACGGGCATTGATCTCTTAGGCCTTGGGGATGACTACCCATCCTTTTCAGGGGCATGTAGTACGAATCCTTATGACTTTGGAGACCAAAGGTGATTGGAAATGGTCATGATGATGGCTTGTGGGGATTTTGTTTTTGAATGGTCATTGATCCTTTTAGGCCTTGGGGATGACTACCCATCCTTGGCAGGGACGTGTAGTACGAATCCTTACAACCTTAGGGACCAATGGTGATTGGGATTTTTGATAGTGGTGAAAACCACTGTTGATTAGGGGGAATGGATGGGGAAGAGCTTGTCCTTTTGTCAATTCTCAACACTCTTGAACCATTTGCACAGGGGGATGAACAGGCTAATATTTCACCTATGGTACCCTAGACTTCTTTGTAGTTTTCCTCTTACATTCACACAACTTGGGAATTATTTTATGTTTTTTTAACTTGTGTAGGGATGTTACATAACGAGGCGTGATCCAAGTAAAACTTTCCCTTGTAAAATCTATTTAACTTTGTATAGTTTTTGGCTAGAAATTTAAAGATAGTTGAATGACGAAAACCCTACATTCATTAGGAGACAAATGCCTATGCTAAAAAATGGTGATGTTGTTATTCTGGATGTATGCATTTATAAAATGGATTTTATGTGGAAAATGATGGAATTGCCGAGTAATTATAGTCTATGGTGCTTTTGACTTGTATGACCTAGCAAATATGCAATGTATGGATGTGATGCCTAATGCAACCTATATTTTTGTATTTTGATTTTTACGAGTATGCATGGAATGGAAATGCAATTTTTTTGTTATTTTTTATGATTTTATTATTTTTGTTTGTTTTTGAATATTGATTTTGACCAAGCGGTTATGGGTACCCTTGGAGCTTTTGTTTTGACCAAAGGGTGTATGGATACCTTTGGAGCATTTTTGGGGTTGACCAAGCGATTGTGGGAATCCTTGGAGCTTTTGGGTTTGACCAAGCGATTGTGGTAATCCTTGGAGATTTTGGCTTGACCAAAGGGTTTATAGATACATTTGGGGCATTTTGGGTTGACCAAGCGATTGTGGGAATCCTTGGAGCTTTTGGTTTTACCAAAGGGGTTTATGGAAACCTTTGGGGCATTTAGGGTTTGACCAAGCGATTTTGGGAATCCTTGGAGCTTTTGGTTTGACCAAAGGGGTTTATGGACACCTTTGGGACATTTTGGGTTTGACCAAGCGATTTTGGGAATCCTTGGAGCTTTTGGATTGACCAAAGGGTTTATAGATACCTTTGGGGCCTTTTGGGTTGACCAAGTGATTGTGGGAATCCTTGGAGCTTTTTGGTTGACCAAAGGTTTTATGGACACCTTTGGGGCATTTGGGTTTGACCAAGCGATTTTGGGAATCCTTGGAGCTTTTGGGTTGACCAAAAGGTTTATGGACACCTTTGGGGCATTGTGGGTTGACCAAGTAATTTTGGGAATCCTTTGAGCTTTTGGGTTGACCAAAGGGTTATGGACACCTTTGGGGCATTTTGGGTTTCACCAAGCGATTACGGAAATCCTTGGAGCTTTTGGGTTGACCAAAGGGTTTATGGACACCTTTGGGGCATTTGGGTTTGACCAAGCGATTTTGGGAATCCTTGGAGCTTTTGGGTTGACCAAAGGGTTTATGGACACCTTTAGGGCATTGTGGGTTGACCAAGTGATTTTGGGAACCCTTGGAGCTTTTGGGTTGACCAAAGGGTTATGGACTCCTTTGGGGCATTTTGGGTTTGACCAAGCGATTGTGGAAATCCTTGGAGCTTTTGGTTGGACTATGGCTCTCTAGATGTGGAATGACATCAAATGACTGATGTTCAAGGGTTCTAGTTCCTTGATTCCTTCAAGAGAGGCGAGTCGGTATGTTCCAGGTCCTATTTTACTGTCAATCACATAAGGACCTAACTAGTTTTCTGCAAAATTGTCCCTGAAATGGGATGAAAAATTAGAATTATGTTGGTTTTATTTTAAGACCAAGTCACCAACCTGAAAGTCCCTTCGGTGAACCTTCATGTTGTATGCTTTCTTAAGTCGCTCTTGATAGATACGCAAATGCTTGAGAGCATTGACACGTCGTTTGTCAAGCAACGTTAGTTGGTCTAACCATGCCTACCGTGCAGTGTCATCATCGATGAAATCTTGCATTAAAATGCATAATGAAGGGATTTCCAAATCGAGAGGCATGACTGCCTTGGAGCCATACATCAGTGAAAATGGAGTTGCCCTAGTGGATGTCCGAATGCTAGTGCGATAAGCCCAGAGGGCAAGCGAGATTTGAATGTGCCAATCCTTATGATTGTCTACGATGATATTTTTGAGGATGGCAACTAGCATTTTGTTTGACACTTCTGCTTGCCCATTTGCCTACGGATAATAGGGTGTTGAAAAATTGTGCTAAATTTTGTACTTTGTGTTCAAAGCATGCACATATTTATTCTTGAATGACATCCCATTATTCGATATGATCTTAGATGGAATACCAAAATGACATATGATGTTATGTAAAATAAACTCCACAATGCGGGTTCCAATCGTAGAGGTTAGCGAAATTGCTTCCACCCACTTGGTGAAGTACTCTGTGGCCGTTATGATGAATGTGTGATGACCTGACGATGTAGGGGAGATCTTTCCGATTAGATCGAAGCCCCACTATGAAAAAGGCCAAGCCGATTGGATTGGTTGCAAGGCCTGAGAAGGTACGTGTGTCAAATTGGCATGGTGTTGACACTTCATGCACTTTTTTACATATGCGCAACAATCTCGCTCTAAAGATGGCCAATAATATCCCATGCGAAGAATGCGCTTTACGATGGCCATACCACTGAAGTGGCCACTACATGTACCATCGTGAGCTTGGGTGATCACCCAAGTAGACTCCCCAAGGGCTTTATAAGCCTGTAGTACTATGCATTTACATTGGAATACCCCTTTGACTTGATTGACAATTAACAACAAATCACCAAAGATGTTTAAATGTTTAATGTTCATGGTGATTGCTATCTGAAGACCTATGAACAAGGCTTCATATTTTGCATTGTTTTTGGTGCACGAGAAGTCTAATTTAAATGATAGAGGCATTGGATCCCCTTGCAGTGTGAATAATACAATTCTCGTGCCACCTCCTTGCTCACATTTCGAACCATCGAAGAATAGGGTCATGTCGGCCTATGAATCAGGCTCATTAGAATTTGGTGATTCTAAAACATGGAAGACCCCATCATCCGATAATTCTACGGTCAGAGGCTGATTGTCTTCAAGAGGAGCCTCTGCCATTTAATTAGCGATGACTTGACCTTTTATGGATTTTTGTCCAGTGAATTCTATGTCAAACTCTGTCAAAAACATGATCCATTTTATCGTGTAGCTACTATGATAAGTACGACTCATCATGTACCACAATGGATTATCCTTAGACACAACATATGTCTTGTTGCTCAGCATGTAATGGCATAGCTTTTTGGTAGAAAACACCACCGCCAAGTAGAGCTTCTCGACGTATGCATAGTTAAGTTCATAACTGACCAGGGTACGGCTAAGATAGTAAGTAGCCTGTTATTTGTGTAGTTTATTTTTTTGGGACAGCATGGCACCCAGTGCCACCTCAAAAACTAAGATGTATAAGTAGAATGACACTCCTGGTCTATGTGGTGCCAATACTGTTAGCGAAGCCAAGTATTGTTTAATATCATCAAAGGATGACTGGCACTCGTCATATCAGTGAAATGCTACCCCCTTGTGCAATAACTTATTCATGGGTCAACACTTGTCAGATAGCTGCGCTATGAAGCGTTTGATCGACGTGACCTTTCCCTATAGACTTCTAAGATGTTTGATGGTAGTTGGGGGAAGCATTTCAAGGATTGCATTGACTTTGTGTGGATCTACCTCAAATCCTCATTTGGAGACAATGAAACCCAAGAGCTTTCCAGACGTGATTCCAAATACGCACTTCTTGGGGTTTAGTCTGACTTTATGTTCAATGAGGTGATCGAGGATCTTGCTCAAGTCATCGAGATGATATGGGCGCAAAAGAGATTTGGCCAACAAATCATCCATGTAATCTTCCAAAGTTTTATGCATGTGATCATGTAAGATGTACGCCATGGCACATTGGTAGGTGGTGCCAACATTTTTAAGGCCAAAGGGCATGACCTTATAACAAAATTTCCCCCAAGGCATTGTGAATGCCATTTTTAGTTGGTCCTCGATATTGATACAAATCTTATTATATCCTAAAAATCCATCCATGAGGGAAAGCATTTCATGGCCTGCTGTAGCATCTACCAATGCGTCAATGCTTTGCAAGGGGAAATCATCCTTAGGACTCGCTTTGTTTAGATTTCAAAAATTGGTGCATATGTGAATCCTTCCATTGAGATTTTTGATGGGCACCATGTTAGACAACCATGGTGGGTAATCCATGCAGATGAAAAACTATTCATCCAATAACTTTTGTAACTCGTATTTGACCATTAAGGCTACTGTTGGATGCATCTTACATAGTTTTTCCTTTACTGGATTGACTGTCGGATCAAGCATTAGATTATGCATGACTAGCTACGGGTCTAGCCCCGACATGTCTTTGTAGGACCATGCAAAAACCTCCTTCTTTTCTTTGAGAAGGGCAATGTAGTCGGCTTGCTCTTCGGGGGATAGACTTACCACAGCTTGATGATTTGCAAATTCATTGGATCTAAGCCAATGTCTATGTCAGTCGTATCCTTGACTGACATGTGGGACCCATCCTTCAACTGGTGGGAAGTTGGGATCAAGTGGATATCGTTTGCTGAATTTAGATCATCGTTCGAAACATTAGGTTCCTCTTCTGCATGGAAGACATCTTGAGTCTGTCCTGGGGTGAAATGGAATATCCCATCATAAGGCCAGTACTCTGATGGCGATGGCAGTGTGTCAACAAAATCCCAGTCTATAGCATCTAGGTCTAGATGCAATGATCATGTTGGGTCGACTAGATTATGGATGGGGGCGGTTAAATCAATGGAGATCATGTTGATGAAATGATTGTGGTCTCCATTACCTTGGGTGTAATCATTCAGAAATCCTAGGTGATCTTTGTGCTTCGAATCTGGTGTTGGAGGTATTGGCATGAATGGATTGGCCTTATGTGTGGATAAGAGGACAAGATATGTCGTAGGCACTGATGGTGTTATAGGGTATTAAGGCGAAAGATGTTCCTTGTATACCTAGAGTGGTAGGTGCAGTAATTGCTATAACTGTACCTGGTTTAAGTGCCACCTATGCCTAGGCCCTATGTGCATTTTTTTAAACATGTCATCTATGTCCAAGGGATATTGCTACTATCGCCTATGACAGAGATAAGCCATATTTGTTTCATCTTCATAATCATTGTCAGAGATCCAAAGGCCTTCGTTGGCTCCAACAGTTGTTTACGACATATGAGGCTCATCTTGCTCGAGCAAATTAATGTGGTCCCATCGAGGTTGTTTTGCTCTTTGCAGGGGGACTTGATTCTCTTTACGTTGCATATGCTCAATTGGAGCATCCAAAGGGAACATTGTCAGGAAGCTCTCCTGATAATCATCCATAGGAGTCACTTGTGAATGATTGCTATCAGACTCGAAAGGATCCCAAGGTGCTACCTCATACTTTGAATCATCTTCTGAATACCCTTCTTGGTCTTTTCCATATCCTTCTTGTAGGTGAGTCAAATTTTCTCATTTTTCGACCGAAGGGAAAGGGTTGTTACAATCAATAAGGTTGATTGTTAGCAAGGGGAGATAATCCCCCAATGTATATGTTGTGTTAGGATTGGCATATGGATCTAATGCCAACCTATCCTTGTTACCTACCCCTAGGACTTGCATGTTATATACCAAGATGTCCCATCATGATCACCACTGAAAGCATGAGGATATGGAAACAAAAAGGAAAATGCCAAGTACGATGCGTATAAAACCAAAATTAACGCCAAAAGCCTATATATTGAAAAATTCATGGAAGGAAAGAACATAAATGAATTGACATAGGATAAAAGCAATATGGAATATGGCCATATTTATTGATATGATTTTAAAGTCGTGTTACAATACGTATCTTTCCCTTTTAGGGGATAGGAGCGTTAAATATGTTTCTTATCACTTCCATGGATAGCAATCCTTATTTCACGTGCCCACATGTAATATGGGTGGACCAAAACATCACCGCAACTTGTGTATATGATTTTTGACTCCTTACTACTCCTCTTATGTTGGAGACATGCATTCAAGGAAACAAAAAATATTTGTAGCACTTGCAGATAGAATAGAACATGTGTTTCCCAAGGCCTACTGTTAGTGTATGCATGAAAATATTAAAAAGTTAACCAAATAACATTAGAATGACCTAAAAAATTAATAGAAGCGAGGGCACTGCAAGTGGAACAGTTGGGAAATTCCTCACATATTTATGTTTGCTCCGAGGTGGGACGAATAAACCTGCAATAAATTGTTAGAAAGCACCCTCTTCAATGTCTTGTCCAGGAAGCTCCAAATGACCTGCAAAGTTGGGGTTAGCTAATTGGGGGTATTTTGGGAAGACCTAGAAGGTCAGATTTCTCCAATTTAGCCTCTATCACCCATAATTTGATGGTGCCATATGTAGGTTAGTAAATGCGGGAAATGATAAAAACATGGTCAAAAATGCTCAGAATGAAGTGAAATTTAAACTACAACCTATTTAAATAACATAGAATAAGATGCAAAAATAAAATAAAGGAAATATACCACAAATTTCTAATCACTCCAGGGTGGAGCATTTAGAACTATGACAGATTGGGGGGCACCCGGGGGCAGGACACCCATCGTTTGGGACTTTGTTTCGACACCAATCCACTTGGGATGGGTCCATAACATCTTATGGAGTGTTGTCAACAAATTTTGTGGGATATTGTGGCCAAATGTTTGGGTTTGGGCTTCGGATTTGTGCTTCCAATAATCACCCAATAACCTCCCTCCAAAAGAGAGATCAAGGATGTGAAAGGCACAAATCAAAAGGTGTGTGTGTGGATGTAAAATGGCAGCACTTCGTTGCTCAAAATGCTCCCTCTGTTCTCTTTTTTTGGGTGATAAGTCTCACCAATTTATAGACCTAAGGTCTCTTTGTTTGAATGCGCATGCGAGAGCGCCACTTGAGTTGCATGTCCTATTTCGAGAGAATAGATTATTCCCTGATTTAGAGTCTCCTTGCATGAGGCCTCCAAAATCAAATACATGCATTACTAAATTCTCTCTCCTTGATTTGAAGTCATTCCTCACAATTGCATGGCCTGAACCTACAGTTAACTGGCAGACTTGTCGAGGTTTGAATTTTTTCTAGTTAAACCTGCTATTCACCTCACCCTAGGGCGAATGCTGCTATTCGTCCCTGGGTGGGATGAATCCTAGTTTGTAATCGTCCCAAGGTGGGAAGAGTAGAGAGAAAAGTGACAAAAGGTGCCAAATTGACCCTTGACCTTCCAAAATGCTGTTGGGAATGGTTAGGACCACTATTTAACCTCTAGGGGCTGCCCTAGGGGCTATGTGTGTCAATACGATCGATGCTTTTTGTCACATAATCGGATTGGTGCTGTTTTGGTGTCTACAACAGTGATTGTGGTGTTTTCATTAGAGGTGTTGCCATCAATGAAAAATGGGGAGATTGTTGGAAATTTGAGTTAATTTGAGGCATTTTATGTTGTCATTGATGTCACATGGATCACATTTGGTTTTGGTGGTCAAAATATTTCATAAATAAGAATTTATGATATTTTGGAAAGAATGGCTATTTATAGGGTTTTATGAAAACCAAGGCAGGCAAAATAAAAGGTTTTATTTAAAACAAAGGTAGGCTTATGTGGAAAGGGCTTTTCTTAAAACCCAAGGTGGAATTTTGTTTCATCGAAAAAGAACCTTCGGTGATGAAGATATTAAAGTTTAATGTTTAAATTTAAATTAATGGAGGGCCGACCTATGTGCAATTAATGGAGGTTGGCATATATATATGTAAAGGTTTCAATTTATTTCGAAAATGTGGTATATTATATATCGTAGAAAAGCTTATTTCGAGGGCTATTTGACTAACTTATTTAGGAGAAGTAAAATATGTGTAAAGAGATATTTCTGATTTTACAAAGTGGTTCTAAAAGTGAAGTTTGCCTTGTTCTTTTTCAAGAGGATTAATTATTTCATGAGGTGACAAGGTATGCAATATTGTGATTTATTTTATTTTATGGTATAAGTGGTTTTGGGAGTGAAAAGGTTATGCAATGTTTTGATTTATTTTATTTTATGGTACAAGTGGTTTTAGGAGAGATAAGGAAGTTGTGCAATTAAAGGCCTTGTTTATGATTATTGAAAAGTGGAGTAATGTTGATTATTTTGTGATCTACTAACCCTTGTGAATATTGGTAAAAGAATTTTGTGATTGTGGCAGATTTACAAAGAGTTTTTTTTTCAACTTCATTAAAGGTATGGGAATATTCTCCTATTGACTATTGATGGTGGTTTATTTTTGAAATATCATTGGAGAGAAAATGATTTATTGTGGTTTCCTTTTCGAAAGTGATTGGTTTAATAGTTCAAGGTTTTCTAGTTTAGGAGTTGAGGTTAAACCTTGTTTTATAAGCATTGTTATTGAAACCCATTGGTTGTAAAAGAACTTGAGTTATAAAAGAACATGAGTATCGTTGTTATGTGAGATTTGTAGTTGAGCATTATTGGAAACATTTGAGTTGGTTGATACATACTTGGACTAGGGTTGTGTGAGGGAGAGTTGTCCCTTGTGGTGATTGGTTGAGTTAAGTTGATTGATCCTAGTCAAGTGATGTGTGAAGTGATTGTTCAAGTCCTATGAAACAAACTATTCAATTAGTTTGATTTGAGTTGAGAGTAATATTAGAACATATTGAGTCCCTAACAATTATCTTTATGCTTCTATGAGATTGAATTTAGTTGAGTTGATATTGATTTGAGTTGAGTTGAGTTGATATTGAAATTAGAACATATTGAGTCTCTAAAAATTCTCTTTATGCTTCTATGAGTTGATTTAATTTGAGTTGAGTTGAGATTGAGATTAGAACATATTGAGTCTCTAAAAATTCTCTTTATGCTTCTATGAGTTGAGTTGAGTTGAGATCATTATGGATCATTGTTGTCATCCATTGAAGAGTACATTGCCATTCATTGTTGAGTTCATATTTGAGCTTTGCCTTGATAGATTTGTGGATGAGATTTGAGTGGTACTTGAGCATGATTGATTGAGGCTTTGAGAAGGAATTTGTGGAGAGTTTTGAGAAATATTTGTGGAAAATTTTGGGACATATTTGAGGACGGTGTTGGGATAGATTTGTGGATAGTTTTGGGCAAATTCTTGGTGAGCTTGCTAGAGCAGATTTGGGCAAGTTCTTGGTGAGCTTGCTAGAGCATATTTGGTAAAGTTCTTGGTGAGCTTGCTAGAGCAGATTTGGGAAAGTTCTTGGTGAGATTGCTAGAGTAAATTTAGACAAGTTTTGTGTGAGCTTGTTATTTAGCTTTGGACAAATTTTGCGTGAACTTGTTATTTAGCATTGAACAGGTTCTATGTTAAATTTTTTTTCAACCATGGGAGGGGTTTTTGTGCGTGTTGTTTTTCTTTTGAAAAAAGGTTCTATGTGAGTTTGTTATTTAGTTTTGGACAAGTTATATGTGAGATTGTTATGTAGGTTCTGTGTGAAACTATTGATAAGGTTCTTAGTGAGCCTATTGACAGAGCTTTGGAGGTGATAGAGTATAGAGGACAAAGTCTCAGTGGATAGAGATCCAACAACAATATAGTTGAAGATAAATATGAGTGAGGAGTCTTCAAGTGGAGAGAGGTCCATTGATTAGTGCAATAGAGAGATAAAGTCTTCTAGAAGATCACATAGACAGAGCAAAAGGGGAAAGAGCTCCTATGGAAGAGATCCACGAACTTGAGATTATGGGATTAGCATCTCCTTTGGATGGAGATCCATAAAAATTCTAATTATGAGTGATTCCCAAAGAAATTGACTGAGAAAGTTGTAGTAAAATATTTTCTCTGTGGAGTAGCCCACATTGGGTGAACCACATAAATTGTGGTATCTCTATTGTGTATGGTTTTTATGCATTTCTTTGATTACTGCTATATATACTGCTATCTTTACACAACATAATATTGATTTGGAAGAAAAAGTAAAAAGTGGTCTTATACTATTCATCCCCCCCTCAGTATAATCTTGCGTTCTTCAATTGGTATCAGAGTGGGTTACTTCAGAAAGGCTAACAATTTGAGAGTAGATTCTATAAGAACACATATGGCTTCACAGAATGGATTATCTTCAAATAAGTCTCCATTGTTTGATGGTAACAATTATGTTTTTTGGAGCATGAGGATGAAGAAATACTTGATATCACAAGGATATGAGGTATGGCAAATGGTTGAAAAATAGTATAGGGTTGAAGGTGATATCGAGGAAGATAATACTACCAAGAAATTGGTTGAGATAAATGCAAGAGCAATGAATTATATTTTGAGTGGGCTTCATGAGACAAATTTTGCAAAGGTCATGGTATGTACTTCAGCTAATGAAATGTGGACCAAGTTGTGGAATACTTATGAGGGAGATTCCAAGGTAAATTTGGCAAAGAAATCTTACTACATTGTAGAATCAAGTGATAATTCAGATTACAGTGATAAAGATAATTCAGATGAAGAATGTACATTCTTTGGAATAAGAGAAGAAAAGCAAGAACACCTATTCCTAGGTATTGAAGTTAAAGAAGAGGATGTGCCTATTGAATAAATACATGAAGATCTTGCCATAGCTATTGAGAAAGCAGATAGGTACAAGAAAGGTCTAAGGATACTAAAATGCTTGACAAAGGGGGATATTGTTGGAAATTTGAGTTAATTTGAGGCATTTTATGTTGTCATTGATGTCACATGGATCACATTTGGTTTTGGTGGCAAAAATATTTCATAAATAAGTATTTATGATATTTTGGAAAGCATGGCTATTTATAGGGTTTTATGAAAACCAAGGCAGGCAAAATCAAAAGTTTTATTTAAAACCATGGTAGGCTTATGTGGAAAGGGTTTTTCTTAAAACCCAAGGTGGAATTTTGTTTCATCGAAAAAGAACCTTTGGTAATGAAGATATTAAAGTTTAATGTTTAAGTTTAAATTAATGGAGGGCCGACCTATGTGCAATTAATGGAGGCTGGCACATATATATATGTAAAGGTTTTAATTTATTTAAAAAATATGGCATATTATATATCGTCGAAAAGCTCATTTTGAGGGCTATTTGACTAACTTATTTAGAAGGGGAAATAAGATACGTGTAAAGATATATTTATAATTTTTCAAAGGGGTTCTAAAAGTGAATTTTGGATTGTTCTTTTTGAATAGGATTAATTATTTCATGAGGTGACAAGGTATGCAATATTGTGATTTATTTTATTTTATGGTATAAGTGGTTTTTGGAGTGAAAAGGTTATGCAATGTTTTGATTTATTTTATTTTATGGTACAAGTGGTTTTAGGAGAGATAAGGAAGTTATGCAATTAAAGGCCTTGGTTATGATTATTGAAAAGTGGAGTAATATTGATTATTTTATGCTCTACTAACCCTTGTGAAGATTGGCAAAAGAATTTTGTGATTGTGGTAAATTTACAAAGAGTTTTTTTTTTCATTTTCATTAAAGGTATGAGCACATTCTCCTATTGACTGTTGATGGTGGTTTATTTTTGAAATATCATTGGAGATAAAAGGATTGATTCTGGTTTCCTTTTTGAAAGTGATTGGTTTAATATTTCAAGTTTTTTTAGTTTGAGAGTTGAGGTTAAACCTTATTTTATAAGCATTTTTATTGAAGCCCATTGGTTGTGAAAGAACTTGAGTTAGAAAAGAACATGAGTATCATTGTTATGTGATATTTGTAGTTGAGCATTATTGGAAATATTTGAGTTGGTTGATACATACTTGGACTAGGGTTGTGTGAGGGAGAGTTATCCCTTGTGGTGATTGGTTGAGTTGAGTTGATTCAGCCTAGTCAAGTGATGTGTGAAGTGATTGTTCAAGTCCTATGAAATAAACTATTCCATTATTATGATTTGAGTTGAGAGTAAGATTAGAACATTTTAAGTCTCTAACAATTCTCTTTATGATTATATGAGATTGACTGAGTTGAGGTGATATTGATTTGAGTTGAGTTGAGTTGAGATTGAGATTAGAACATATTGAGTCTACCAATTCTCTTTATTCTTATATGAGTTGATTTAAGTTGAGTTTAGTTGATATTGATATTAGAACATATTGAGTCTCTAATAATTCTCTTTATGCTTCTATGAGTTGATTTAAGTTGAGTTGAGTTGAGATTGAGATTAGAACATATTGAGTCTCTAACAATTTTCTTTATGCTTCTTTGAGTTGAGTTGAGTTGAGATCATTGTGGATCATTGTTGTCATCCATTGAAGAGTACATTGCCATTCATTATTGAGTTCATATTTGAGCTTTGCATTGATATATTTTTTAATGATATTTGAGTGCTACTTGAGCATGATTGATTGAGCCTTTGAGAAGACATTTGTGGACAATTTTGAAAAATATTTGTGGATAGTTTTAGGACAGATTTGAGGACAATGTTGGGATAAATTTGTGAATAGTTTTTGGAAAGTTCTTGGCGAGAATGCTAGAGAATATTTGGGCAAGTTCTTGGTGAGATTTATAGAGCATATTTGGGAAAGTTCCTGGTGAGCTTGCTAGAGCAGATTTAGGCAAGTTCTTGGTGAGCTTGCTAGAGCAGATTTGGACAAGTTTTGTGTGAGCTTGTTATTCAACTTTGGATAGATTCTATGTGAACTTGTTATTCAGCATTGGATATGTTCTGTGTGAACTTGTTATTCAACATTGGACAGGTTCTATGTGAGCTTGTTATTCAATTTTGGACAAGTTATGTGTGAGCTTGTTATTTAGTTTTGGACAAGTTCTGTGTGAGCTTGTTAAGTAGGTTCTGTATGAACCTATTGAGTAGGTGCTTAGTGAGCCCATTGACAGAGCTTTATAGATGACATAGTATCAAGGATAGAGTCTCAATGGATAGAGATATAGCATCAACACAACTAAAGATAAATCTGAGTGAGGAGTATTCAAGTGCAGAGAGGTCCATCAGTTAGTGCAATAGAGAGATAGAGTCTTCTAGAAGATCACATAGCCAAAGAAAAAGGAGAAAATTTTCTCCTGTGGAAGAGATCCACGAACTTGAGATTAGGGTATTAGCATCTCCTTTGGACAGAGATCCATAAACATTGTAATTTGGAGTGATTCTCAAAGAGATTGATTGAGAAAGTTTTAGTAAAATATTTTCTCCGTGGAGTAGCCCACTTTGGGTGAACCATGTAAATTGTGGTGTATCTATTGTGTATGATTTTTGTGCATTGCTTTGATTACTGCTATTGATACTACTATATTTACACAACATAATATTGATTTGGAAGAAAAAGTAAAAAGTGATCTTATACTGTTCACCCTCCCCTCTCAATATAAGTTTGTGTTCTTCAATCAACATACTTGTAATTTATTTAACTAAACTGAGATATTTTATTGAGATGAAATGCAATAATCAAATATATTTTATCATCTTAAAATTATAAGGATAAAAATTGATACTTTTGACATCTACATGTTAAAAATAATACTATAATTTTGAAGTTGGTAAGCACTTTTAGATATGGATAACTATATTCTAGGAAATGATAATAATAACACCCAAAATGAGACCATATGTGTAGATCATGATAATAAAGTGTTAAAAAGTAATAAGTAGACATTTTAAAACTAACTAGTCTATATTTCTACTGATTCTAAATTTGATAAAAGGGATGCTAGGATTATAAAGAGAAGAAAAATAGGTTGTGCAAAGATAGTGTACGTGTAATTCCATCATGTAAGCCATAAAAACAAGCTATGTTATAATTTGGTTTATGTTTACTACATATGTTATTACTCTCTCATAACCACAATTATTATTCTATAATGATATCCATTTAGATTTATCTTTACTAATAAACAATTTTGAAAGATAGAGAACACTTTATGGAGAGATAATTATTTTTAAAGGTGAACCTCCCTCAAAATACCTATGGGTTGGTTACGAATGAGAAGGTGAATCTTTCACATTTTTTAGATTTATTTTATAAGAATGTAGTTTTAACATGTAAGAAGTATCTAGTTATAACTCAAAACAATGAAATATATCCTTGCATACAAAGTACTCTTGCTTCAATTTAATTTATGCTTTATTCATAGAGTATCTATAAAATTATTATGGTCATTAAATTTGTGAGTGTCAAAAACATAAAAACAATGTACATGTTCAAAATTTTAAAATTTCCATTATTCATTTATTAAAAAACTAAAAATATCTTAGAAATAATTTTTGAACAACTATAAAGCATGAATTATAGTTATATTGCATTGGTACTGCAGGGAAATACAAGGGAGACAATTCCTATCAATGGCACTTTTGGGGTATCCCCAAAACTGACTTCTACTAAAATTTCTTGCGGTAAGGATTCATAACTAATATTGTTTTTTCTTTCAAGTTTATTGAATCTACATGTAGTTGGCTAGAGTTGCACACCTTGATTGGGTATTTTATGGGATGTATCCCTCTTGAGACATTATTGAGGGATTTGATTTCTTCGACATGGGCCCCTCGTGGCATTACTGTTCAATTGGTACAAATTCTTACAAGAGATTTTTTTTATTTTTTGTTTTGTTGACCTTGCACATGTCACAACTCTTTAGTAGCCTAGTCCTTGGCATTTATGGAGCTCTTTTCTTGTTCTCTCACTGTGGACCCATAATTTTATTATCTCTATGGACAAAGTCCCCAAAGTTTTAATTTAGGTTAGTTCCTTGATCTTCCTCTTCCTTTGAGGGTTAGTTTAGACCAAATCATTGGTGTGCTTGGGTGTGTGGTTTTCACTAAAAATGAAAAAAAGTCAATATTCATCCATCCCAATAGGGATGTGTAGAGGTAGATTTATCAAAGGATATACCCAATTCCATCACCATTCAAGTGTGGAAAGCCACCATTTATTAGTGGGTGGTTTATATTAATCTCCTAAATACCTATTTTCATTGCCAAGCACTTGATTTTAAGGTGAAATATTGTTCATGTACACGACATCCCAACCCAAAGTTCACTTCTATGCCCACCCCTGGGTTAACTACTCAACCTAAGTTAGATGGTTGTACCATTGTGGGTCATCACAAAATTATGTATTCTTATGTTGTTTCCACTCCATAGATGATATTTTTTCTAATTCATAGACAATGGTTATCGCATGCTCACAATATTAAATTTTATAACCAATAGCTTTTTTTGATCCATAGCTAGAAATTGTTACAAGCTCAATGCTTTTACTTCTAAATATGACTATTTTTCCTATTTCATAATCTTCACCCACAAAGGGTACAATACCATATGCAAATCCATCATCGATGGAATTGGTTATTCCTATGAAGGAAGTAAAATATAAATATCCCTTCCCTTTGGTGTGGTTTCAACATTCCCACAATCCTTGATAGAGTAAAACATATGGGGAAATCTACCTAAAATATAGTTTCACTCATCTAGACATTATTGGGCAAGTGCAAAATCCAATAGTTTCATCAAATTTGGGGAATTGGCATTGCTTGAATAGAAGCAAGATAACAAAGTCTCAACAGAGTAGCCAATATTTACATTTGATATTTGGGATCATAAGTCTACTTGGAAAGATTTACTTACACAAGTGCCTGAAGGAACTAACTACTCTACGAGTTAGATCTCTCTAGAGTTACAGTTTTAGAGTTTAGGATCTCTAGTTTATTTTAGTTTCTTAGTTATACAATGTACATCATTTTTCATGTTCTTTAGTCATTTTGGCCTTTGATTTAATTTCTTGCATAAACTTTGGAGTATGCTTCCATACCATCCACCTTTTGTTAAATTTGTACTCTTATTATTAAAAAAAAAAAAAAGTCACTTTCAACAAATATATATATTTATATAACAATAATTTATTTATATTTTATCTATACAAATATATACATTAATAAATTTTAAATCTCATTAATTACAAAAATATAACTATAAAATACGAGTGTTTTTTTTCAAATCATTTTTTTTTTTAATTTTGTTTTTTTGATAACACTTTTTATAAACATCCACCCTCAAGATTGAACCCAGGTCATATCATGATAATTCAAGTGGGAGGTCATATCATAATAATTCAAGTGGGATCCTTGCTAAACCACACTCGCTTAGATCATTTTATTTAATTGATCAAAATGACAATTTATAAACAACTCAAAGACTGCAAGTCATTTAATAAAACTTTTTTAAATAAATAATAAGTTTACTTATACCCTCTTCTTACTTAAAAAAAGCCCTCTATTCTATTATCTAAAAAATAAATAACTATAGGTAAAATTTAAAAAGGTGTGTTTGTAAGATATTATAGTAATATGGTTTTAAACTCCCTTAAATTTTTTTAAAAATTATAGAGGAAAGTTCAACAACTCATCATCTAAAAATGTTGAATTTAAAAATCTACTGCCTTGAGCAAAATAATAAAATCACGTGGAGAAATATAACACGTGTACTATTGTTTGTCTTTTCTCTGGAAAGGTTTGAAATAATGAGTCGCAATCTCGAGAACTTGAGACGTGGTGTGCACATCATAGTGTTAGGTTGGTGTTAGTTGTTGTGTGTTGGTGACGCCAACAATCCGTCAGGATTTGTCATGTGCAGAGGAAAGTAAATAAGAAGTAAATCAAAATACTCCAAGGAAAAAGAATGACGCAGTTTCTTGAAGCTAATCATGGATATTCAGACGGGTACTAAGGGTGAAGAGTGAAATGCTTGCTGGCAATCTGGTATAACAGAAAGCACCAGAGGCATGCACGAGAAATATATAATTTTAAAAATCAATGTACAGTTCATTTCTGATTTTTCATCGCACACCTTCGCCTAATATGGTTTATGATGAGATACGTTTCACCTACAAGCCAGAAGATCACGAAGGCATATGGAATATTTGAAAATTAGTACCCAGCAGATGGTCGTGCTTTTTATATAACGACATTTTACTGGCAATTGGTCATTGGCATTGATGAATATTCGCCTCTATTATTTCCATAGTTGGGTAGGGAACATAGGTTTCAACCGCAGATGCCATGTGGTGAGAGCCCCTGACTTGCGAGATATTTCGATCACGTGGTCACTGTAGAATGATATATTACGGTCTTGACTAGATCCAAGTAAAAATAGCTGAATTGCATACCCACAACAAAAATGTCAATGCGAATCTAATGACGAAGGTAATTGCTTTCCTCTACGCTACTCAAAGGGGGTCCGGTAAGCAATTCCATCGTGTTCCCTTCACTGTTCTCTGCTTCAACATGCCAACCACCTCATGAGTCCACACATGATTGTACCTCAAAGTCTTTATCGAAGCTCACCAACCCCACAATTTTCTAACAACCTTGTGAGTTCGTAAACTAAAACTCTATTGATATGGGTCAATTACACATGTAAATACTTAATCTCATTTCCTTTGCAATTCATCCCATTCCTACCAATTGAGGATTCTTCCTTGCTGTCTGTCCGTCCCCAGTCGTAAATCTTGAACAAAAGTCCTTGCATCAAACATAGTACAACAATTCCTCTTCATGATAGACTATTATTTAACAAAACTCAACATCCTTATGCTTTTAATCACATCCTTATGCTTTTAATCACATTTGATATCAATATGAAAATAATAAATAATAGGCAATTAATATTCTCTCTTCTCTCATTAAAGTTATGATTTTTTCAAGAATATAAGTTGCATGTTTTGACATTGTTAATAGTTGATACTACATTATAAGAATACCTAAAATAATAATATAAACACTTCATATTACAGCGTATTTTTAATTCTATGTTTTATTTTTCTTTCAAGAATTACAAACTCATGTGTATCTATCTCCTTATGCATGCAACTAGAATTGTAACATAATGCATCATTTCTCCATTTTAATCTTATTTTACCTGTTATTATCTTAAATTTATACATGAAAATATTAATTAATATAAATTATCTCACTTTATAACAATATCCTTATAAATCATATTAAATATAATATTGCATGCAATAAAATTATACGGATATATATAAAATGTAGAAGTAAAATATTGTACCATTATTTTCCTTTCTAACAATACATACATAAATTTAATGCAAAAAGCAAGCATATAGGTTGAGAAGCCTACCTTTAAATCTCTTGTGACAACAATTCCTATTCTAATAAGGTCCTCATCCTTTTTCTTAGTAGCTTAGATTTACTTTTCTTAATTGGTTAAAGATCCCTCTCCTATGAATCTTAAAATTTTATTGATTTTTTATACTTGAAAGGGAGTCCTTTTATAAGAACATGATACATGTCCCTATATAAATCTCTTTCGAAAGGAGAAGAGTGCGATCATTCAACCTTAAATTTATAATGTTAAATTAATATGACATTGTTATTTTAAGTAACTCCTTGAATGATAACTTTATTAATTTCTTAGTTATGGTCACAAGTTGATAAATTTAACCAACTTATTAAACATCTAAATTCTATAGTTCACACTCAAATAAAAATCATTCAAGCACATTAATAAGATGAATTCTATAATCAAACATCATATAAATATAAGATACAAGCTATAATACTCATTATACTTATCATAAGAAGAATATGCATGAGGTCTTTAAGGGTGCTCATATTATCTTATTTATAACGATACAAAATATCTACTCCTTAATTTAAGAAAAATTTCAAAGCTCTTGTTGGGATGATGAATTAGGTTTGAGCCTTACTAGTTAGGTCTTATGTGTGTGTGGGATGCTTGACCCTAAGTAGATTAGAAACTATTTTCCAAATTGAAGAATAATATTATATATTATTAATAGATTTTCCATGTCTAAAGTTAATCTAAGTAATATAAATGCACCTACCAAACATACTTTTCTCTAAATCATGCACACAATAACTAAATATTCATTAGCCAATCCTAGTCACAAGGTCAATTTGTGATTCAATAATAAATTTAACACATTATTTATTTTAAAATTTAATCACTTTTGATCTCCTTATTAGACATTCCTCAATAATATTAGGAACATACTCATAACGACCTAGGTATATCTATTCCATGTATTAATCATTTTTCTTGAAATAGGTTATGTTATTGTCTATTAAATATTTTATATTAGACATTCCTCAATAATATGTGAGACATATTCATAATGACCTAGGTATATCTATTCCATGTATTAATCATTTTTCTTAAAATAGCTTATGTTATTGTCTATTAAATTTTCATCTGATCCATATCAATGGTTCAAGTATAGCATTGTGGGACTAAAGACTATTTTATTCCATTCAAAAAATCAAACCATAGCTTGTACAATATATAGTTCAAATTGAAACAAAAAAATGAAACGAAAGGCAAAGAAGAAGAGATAAGGAATTTGTGAGAAGAAGGGGGATAAGAAGATAGGAAGAAGGAGAAAAAATAGGGATAGGAGAGAATTTGAAACAACTTCCCACCAATGTTGTCGACATCTCCCTACCGATAATCCTATGGTGAAACTAAACTCTAACATTCTCCCCCTTAAAGTTGAGAGGGCTAACAATACAGTCTCTCAGATTTATATATTGATCTTTAGCCATGCATTTGGTGAAGATATCTGTAATGTTGTCCAAAGTACTGCAATTTTTAAGCTCAACAATCTGTTGCTCCACCATATCTCGGATAAAGTGATACTTCATATCAAAATATTTTGTTATGCTATGGTGGATAGGATTATATGCCAACTAAATGGCACTTATGTTATCACAGTACAATCTAGTAGGAACACTTTTTTGTTCTCCAATATCTTCAAGGATTCTTCTCAACCATAGCGCTTGAGTACTAGCATATGTGATGGCTATATAATCAGCCTCAGTAGATGACAATGCTACAATAGTCTGCTTTTGGAACTCCATGTAATTAGTCATGACCCTAGACTAAAATAGTTCCCTAATGTAGATTTTATATCATAAATATTGCTAGCCCAATCACTATCACTGAAGCCAACTAACTTGACAGCATTACATTTGTGGTAATTGATTCCAAAATCCCATGTACCCTTTACATATCTTAGAATTTTTGTAGTTGCTTGTAAATGCAGCTCGGATGGATTAGCCATAAACCTTGAAACAAGAGAAACATCATACTGAATATCAGGTCTTGTGTTGATGAGAAACATGAAACTCCCAACCATACTCCTATAAGTGGTGGTTTCTACATTCGGTGCTCCATCATATTTTCTCAATTGGATCCCATGTCCAATTGGAGTTACAACTGATTTGCAATGCTCCATGGCAAATTTATTGATCATATCACGAGCATACTTGTGTTGACATATGAAGATACCTCTATCTGTTTGATGAACTTCCATACCTAGAAAGTAATGCATTAAGCCTAGATCTTTCATCTCAAATTATTTCATCATGGAGTGTTTGAACTCCATATTTATATTATCATTACTATCCATAAATATGAGATCATCCACATATAAACAAACTATGAGGATTTCTTTACCTTGCTTTAGGTAGTAGAGAGTTGGTTCACTTTTACTCTGAGTGAACCCATATTCCTTGAAATAGCCATCAATGCATGAGTAACATGCTCTTGGTTCTTGCTTGAGGTCATAAAGTATTTTTTTTAGTTTATAAACAAGGTGCTCCTTACCTTGTTCTTGAAAGCCTTGAGGTTGTTCAACATAAACCTCATCAGTTAAGTACCTATTGAGAAAGGCACTTTTTACATCCATGTGTTGAATTTTCCATCCTTTGTAAGCAGCCAAGGAAAGAACTATTCTGATTGTCTCCTATCTAGCTACAGGAGCAAAGGTCTCCTCATAATCAATGCCATGCTTCTGTATGAAGTATTTTGCTACTAGTCTTGCCTTGTGTCTTTCAATGCTTCCATCAGCACTAAATTTGGTCTTGTAGACCCATTTACATCCAACACATTTCTTTTCTTTAGGAAGCTTTACAAGCTCCCAAGTATCATTATTTTTTATAGAGGTTATATCCTCTTTTATGGCTTCGTGCCATATATTCTGATTACAAGCCTTCTCATAGCTAGAAGGCTCTAGCTGTGTACTAGTCAATAAAGCATAATTGACTACATCTCCCCGAGGCTCTTGGGAGTCATCATCTCCATACAAATGCAAATTTTCAAGTCATTGCGAAATTGTACTCATTTCACTAGCTTGGCTTCTAGTGTATCTTCTCTGAAAAGTTTTATCCAATATTTGATAATATGGATGATGTTGTAATTTTCTCTTACCTATTTATGGAGAATCAATATCCATCAGTTAAGAACTAACTAATCATTGTAGAGAAGGACTTGGAGAAGCTATTGACGTACTAGAAGTAGCACTTTTGATTGGGCTTGGATGGGGTGTGTCTTTACCTTTCTTGGATGACACCTGCTGGATTTGAGAAGAACCTGCATCATGGGATTCATCATCAACAAAAACTTTTGGATGACGCCATTCTCGCCCTTCATAAAAAAATACATCCCTGGAAAGAACAATTTTATGGGTCTTCGAATTGTAGAGTCTATAGGCTTTGGTAGACTCACAATATCCTAAAAAAATACATTCTTGACTCTTGGGATCAAGATTTTTCATTTTTTCTTCAGGGACGTGTGAATATGCTAAAGAACCAAAAACTCTGAAATGTTTTACATTTGGATTTTTTCCATACCACGCCTGGTAAGGAATGATTCCTTTCAAACTAGAAGTAGGACTCCTATTTAGAATGTAAACTGTTGAGGATACTTAGGCTTATTCCATTAAGCCTAAGTTTATATTGCATTATTATTATATATTTTTTTATTGCACTTTGTATGCACATGAGGCATAGTATGCCCACATAATACAAATTTGTTAAGTGTTAGATAACTGCTAGAGATCTTGTTTGTCTCCTAGCAAGTTAGTTGCATCCTAGGTTAGCAATTAGTTAACCATTAGTTAAGTGGTTGGCCATTTGAGGCAACTTGTTGCAACCACTTAACCTACGTAACATCTCATTGTATTCCTATATATACTTGCATATTTCATGAATAAAATAGCTTCATACTTTGATTCTACATCATTGGTATCAGTTAGCCTAAGGTTAAGTGCAGGAAGGAAGATTCAGTGCCACTTCATTGCAGATCCTAGGAGGTGTTGAGTGGAGTTGACTTGAAGTCACCTACAACACCAAGTGAAGCTGAGGGTAGAGGGAAGATATTACCCCTGCACCAATTATCTGTTTGAAAAGCAGAAGTTGAGATTTTATCTCATCAGTCAAGTTGAGTTCCATCTCACCAATTCCAAGTGGAGTTCAAATTGAATTTAAGTTGGAGCTCAAATTTGCATTAAAAAGAGTTCCTTATTGTGCATGAAAAGATTATTTTAATAAAATATTAATATTTTATTAAAAAAAAAAGTGCATGATATAAATTTATTATATTAATATTAATATTTAAATTTAGAATAAAAAAATCGGTGTAGATAGACCTTCACCTATTCAACTAATAGTGGCCACCTTGGTGGGCCAAAAGGCCAACACAACGGCGGCCACTGGCGGCACTAGTTCAGCATCACCGACACCCACCTCATCGGCCCCACTGGCTAGACCACCATCGGCCACCTGCATGGCAGCTAGGTGGCCAGAAAACCCCACCAATGAGCACCGACTACAAGGGTAAGCCAACGCTGGTACCACCGACAATCGACTAGTATGAGCACGGCCAACCATCGGCCAGTGCATCGGTAGCCAACCAAAAGTAGCCGACGTCAATGCTGACCAGCACCAGTCGGCCATCAGCCAATCGGTGCCCCTATGGCCTCAATTCGATGATGTCAGTAGAGGGTCAAACATCAACCGAACGATAATCGACGCCTTCGTTGACTGTGACCATTTACTTTTGATGATGCCCTCCCGACAGCCACCAATTTTGGTGGCCATTTACCACTACAGTCGATAGCGAAGATGTCCATCATTTGCAGACTATTCAACGCACGCAATAGAAGTTTTTGGCTTGACACTACATATTTCAATGATCGTAGATCTTGGTGAAATAACCCAGCCTGTCATTTTTAGGAAGATTGGAAAATACAGTTCGATCGAGTAGCTTGTAGGGTCAAACAAAAACTCCCATTCGACCTCGCACAGATCGTAATGACTGCAATAGTTTTGCATTCCCGATGAGGATTTGTAAAATTTGATGAAAACATGACACTTCAGACATTTGACAAACATGTTTTGACAGACAACAACATATCGACGAATCTAGGTGAAATTCTATAGTTTTTGTAATATTCAGTGAGTTGCAAATAAATTCTGGTGCAACCCAGTTTTTTAGTGAGGAGACGTGATTTCTGGCGTGCAATATTTAAATTTCATAAGGTTTGTTTTTAGCTAGCCATCGCGAGTTTTTTTTCCATTGCCACGGAGGTGACTTGCGAAAGGCCGTAGTGAGGAGGTTCGTGGGATTATCCCACATTGAAGCCACAAAGGGCTTTTTGTGGTTTAAAACACCACACTCTAACCTAAAAGGGTAACCACAATATGGTGGTCACCCTATATGCATCACGTGCGTGGTAGTGCCTGGTAGTGGGGTATGCATTAGTGCCAGTGGAAGGCGCAGGTTGCCATGTGGTAGCACTTGGAGTATCGTTGACTTTCACGCTTCGGAGATTGACCCGAAAAAAAAAAAAAAAATTAGCCACCCTTTTAAAATTTTTTGTGTTTGGCAGGAAATATATATTTTTGAAACACATCTGAAAATTGGCAGGAAAATTTTGCGGGAGAATTCAAATTGAATTCAAATTTTTACCTTTTTGGCGCCAAAACTGCAAAGAAGGAGAACAAAACTTTGAAAGGTGATATCTTCTTCATTTTTGCTCCGTTTTTGACAAACTTTTTTGCATTGTGTTGTAAATTTCCCACAGATTGATAATTTTTGCTCCTAACCAAATTTTGGCATTGTAAAAGGGCTAATTTTTCAGTATTTTTAGTGCACTTTTGTAATTGCAAAATTGAAGTCTATTTTGTAAAAAGCACTAAAATAGCCCTATTTTTTAGAGTAAAATTTGTAAAATCTAGGCAAATTGTCTGCATTAGGAAACTGATATTATTCCTAAGCCTAGATAAGTTTTTGCAAGACCATTTGGTAATCCTCCTAGTCTAGCATACACCCGAAATCAAATGGCTCATGACCTTAGAACAAACATGGAAAACCTCACCGAAGCAGTAGATATTTTGGCTGAAAAAGTAAGAGATATTGTTGTGCAATTTAATCTTGGTGAACTCAAAATCCACCATAATCATGCAAACAAAGCAAAATGTGAGGTTAATATGTATGATGGATTTAGGGATCCCGATGTCTTATCTGCATGGATTTTGGATATGCAAACTTGGTTTGCTTATGCTAAAATTTCAGATGATTAACAAGCCACATTTTCTACACTAGAACTCACATGTTTAGCAAAAGTTCTCATTGTAGAAAGATAGAGCCATAATACTACCATGAATTGGAAAGAGTTGACTCAAATTTTGAAAAAACACCTTCTTTCCACCAAACTATCAAAGTGACCTCACTACCAAGTGGTACAGGTTGAGGCAAACCTATGGGATGTCAGTTTCTGATTTCATTTTCCAATTTAATAGGTTGAGGGTATTGCTTGGTTTGAAAGATTCAAAATATAACTTGATTAATAAATTCACTTGTGGCTTGCAAGATCAGATTTTAAGGGAGATCAAATTCAATGTCTTCCTCACCTTGGATGTGGCATTCAATCATGCCATTTTTACATAGGAGAAATTTGGTGAATATCAAAAGTCTCATTCATTACATGAAGGCTCTTCCAAAGGTGGAAATCAGCTTCAACAGAAGTTGAAGAACAATTCTCATTCTTCCCCTCATTCTTCTTCTCCTCCCACTTCTCCTAAAGCATATTCTTCTTCCTTTCATGCTAAATATTCTTCTTCTTCATTGTATTGTGACTTTTGTAAAATTCATGGACATGTAAAATCCAAATGCTATACTTTTGAGAAGTTTAAGAAGAAAAAATCCCTAATTGTACAACCTACACATGAGCAACCACAAGATGGTCCCATTTGGATATAGAGATAGAAGAAGAATATCCTGCTTTAAAGGGTAAACTAAACAAAGTTACCCTAATATCCAATGTATTTGCTCAAGGGGAGCATGACCATTTGTTTGTCACTAAAGCCCACTTGATGCATGATTTCTATGTTGATTGTATCATTGATAACGGATCGCAAAAGAACCTCATTGTGAAGTCCATTGTGGAGAAGTTGAAACTTCCCATAAAACCACATCACCAACCTTATGCACTTGGGTGGAAATATGTAGACTCCACATCCAACATCACCCATACTTGCACCTTGAATTTTGCTTTTGGTGAGAAGTTTGTGGATAAAGTTAGGTATGATGTAACAAATATGGATTTTTGTGGACTATTGCTAGGTAAACCCTATCAATTTGACAGGAATGCTATTTATCATGCTAAAAATAACACCTACACATTGGATTTGCATGGTAAAACCTACTTGATACAAAGTACTACACCTACTTCCAATTTGATGTTGAGTTTTAGGCAAGTAAGGAAGCCATTGATTCAAGCACTTATTTTGGCTCCTATTAGCATTTGTCCCATACAAAATAAAGAAAAAACACCACCTAAGGAGCATGCAAAGGAAGAAGTTTCACTCCCACATGATGAATAGTCACAAGAGCAAGTTGTTAAGGAATCCACCATTCTCACTCATGAGAAATATGTCATTGATTCCATTGGTATAATTTTGGGTACACCTACAGTTACTGAACCACTTGTTCCATAGAAGTTACCTTTATATTTACCCACTCCTACCATTGCACACATGGAGGAGCAAGCTAATATTACTTCCCTTACTGAGCACAGGTAGAGCCTTCTAGGCAAGATACCATAGGACTTGTAGGAGAATCCGTAGGGAGTGGTGCGAAAGCATCACAATCCTCACTCACCACAGGTTGGAGGTAGAGTTTGGGTTCCTTTGGATGAGCACCGCTTTCCAAAGACACCATTTTAGGACCCTATTTTGGTACCTGATCCTATTTTTAGCTCTATAGCAGTAGTGGCACCTGATTGTCAGCTTCTACTCATTTTAGATAGAGTTTTCGAGATGAAGACTCATCACACTTGACAAGGTTATTCCACTACTTACCTTGTCACTCATCACGGTCACTTTCCACACATGGCTCACTAGATTTCTCACCATGAGATGGCCCATGACTTTCCACATTTTTTGAGAGCATTGGGATCCAATGCTTATATGGTTGGGAGGAGTGTTGAGGATACTTAGGCTTATCCCATTAAGCCTAAGTTTATATTGCATTATTATTATTATGTCTTATTTTATTGCACTTTGTATGCACGTGAGGCATAGTATGCCCACATAAGACAAAGTTGTTAGGTGTTAGTTAACTGCTAGAGATCTTGTTTGTCTCCTAGCAAGTTAGTTGCATCCTAGGTTAGCAATTAGTTAACCATTAGTTAAGTGGTTGGCCATTTGAGGCAACTTGTTGCAACCACTTAACCTACGTAACATCTCATTGTATTCCTATATATACTTGCATATTTCATGAATAAAATAGCTTCATACTTTTATCCTACATCATAAACACTGGTTCTAATAGCATCAACCCAATACATGTTACTAAGATACTTTGTTTGAAGCATCAATCTGACCATATATACTATGGTGTGATTTTTCCATTCTACCACACCATTCTATTATGGAGTATAAGCAGTGGTGAATTGCATTTTTATCCCATATTCTTTACAATATTGCAGAAATGCCTTGGCAGAGTATTCTCCTCCTCGATATGTCTTGAGATATTTTACATGAAACCCACTTTGTTTCTCTACATTATTCTTGAAATAAATGAAGTAATCAAAGGCTTCATATTTGTGTTTTAGAAAATAAATCCAGCACATTCTAGAGAAATCATCTATAAAAGTGAGAAAGTAAGAATTGTTATCGATATTTTTTGTTTGCATTGGACCACAGATGTATGAATGCATTAATTGCAATGGATATCTAGCCCTCCATGTTTGTCCTCTTGGAAACTTGGATCCGAAGTGCTTTCCCAAAGCACAACCTTCATAGAATTCCTTGTGATCCTAAATTTTAGGAAGTCCAGTCACCATAGCTTGAGAAGTCAACAATTTTAGGCTAGAAGAATTCAGGTGACCATATCTCAAGTGCCAAAGCGCACTTAGATTTGAAATAGCAATATTTGCAAGTTGAGCTCCTCTTGGATTTCCAAACTTAAGGGGAAATAACCTATTTTTTGTCATAGGTACCTGTGTGATGACTCTATTACAATTATTCTTATAAAAAATTACACATTTTCCCTCATCAAAAATAATTTTGTAATTCTTTTCCATCATTTGTCCAAAACTTAGCAGATTATGTTGGAGTTGATGGGTGTAGTAGATATCATTCACATTTTTTATGCCTTCCTTCATTGGAACCTCCATGGCTCCAATGCCTTCAACTTGTAATGCTTTATCATCTCCCAAATTAATTTGGTATTTATAGGTGGAATCTATTGTAGCAAAGAGTTCTTTGGCACACATATGGTTGGAACAACCAGTATCAAAAATACAAGTATCATTCAGATTTTGATCCGATTGCCCATAAGAAAGAAAGAGATTATAATTCCCTTCATCTTCACCATAATGGCCATACTGGCTGCTTTGATTGCTGCTTCCTTGAGAATATTTGGACGAAGTCTCAAGAAAAGTGACCTGGCTTGCCACAATTGAAACAAACCTTTTTGGACTTTTCACTTTCTCTTCCTCGATCTTGATTTCTACCTCTACTTTGTTGATTACCTCTACTTTGATTTCCACATCTACTAGGATTTCATCATCTACTGGGATTTCCACCTCTTTGGTTGTTATTGCCTCTGCCTCTTATTTTACTTCTGCCTTGGCCTCTTCCTTGTTCTTTTATTGCACCTTATTGAGATGCAAAGGCTTTATTATCACCTCCATAACTTGTTGATGGAGATTCATGTAATCTCTCTTCATGTGAAAGTAATGAACCAATTAAAGCATCAAAGGATAGTGCAGACAGATCCTTTGATTCTTTGATGATGATTGCTATGTGATTCCATTTCGGAAGAAGTGTTCTCAACACTTTATTCACAATAGTTTCTTGTTGGACTTCTTCTCCAAGTGTTACCATCTTGTCAACTACTACTTTGACTCTAATGTAGTAGTCACCAACTTTCTCATCTTCATTCATCTTGAGATTCTCAAAATCTCATTTTCGTGTCTGAAGCCTAACCTGCTTCACTTGATCACTTCCTTGGAAACCTTATTTTAAGGCTTCCCATGCATCTTGTGCGGTTATAAAATATGTTATTTTGGGAAAAATACTTTTATCCAATGCTTCTTGAAGATGATAAAGGGTAGATGAATTGTTCTATTGTGCTTCCTTCCTTGCTTTCTTATCATTTGCACTCAATGTAGTCCAATCGAAAGGTTCTGAGTAACCCTCTTCTACTATGTCTCATAAACCCTTACCTATGAGTAAGGTATTCATTTTGATAAACCAATACTCATAATTGTACCCATTAAATTTAGGAATGGGTAGATTAGCATGGGATGCCATAGCTATTGAAAGAAACTAGGAACAACCTTTTATTTATCTATTACAATAAATTTCAAAATAAAGCAATTACAGATTTAGATCAAGTCTAGCTTGATCTACTCTTTCACTTGTGGTCTGTTCTTCTTGCTGAGGTTCTTCATTCACTGGATTCACAAAGTTATCAGCAATGAAGTCTTTGTTGTCACTGATAAGAATAATTTTTGGTGAAGCTGGTTCCAGTATTTCAAGTGAAACACTGTTATTGAAATGAGGATTTTCTGGCTCCGGTGGTGCAATACCTATAGATGCTGACTTCTAAAATCTATTACCGAAGTAATTATCCTCTGAATCTACTTTGTATCCTAAATCTGGATGTCTTTTATGGGCTATGACTGTGTTTGTAATTGGGTGAAAACTGTATGCAAACCGTATCTCCAAAAAAATTTGTCAAAAGATTCGGCATTCTCTCTTAGTAAAAGAGAACACAGGGCATGATAGCACCTGGTATATCGTATCATAAATTTTTATAATGCTACCCTTCAATGACAAAATTATCTCCCTTAGAGCCTCTGAGGCTATTACAAAGAAGTTCACCCTTCAACTTAGGCTATTACACAATTTGCAAGTTTTTCATCACAATACTTATCCCTTGAACGGGGTTCCAAGGGGCAGCACTAAACGAGAGCTCCAGAAGGCTTCCCGTCACTTTTTCAAGCCTCTTGGGTGTATTACATAAATTTGCAAGTTTTAAAGCCCCCCTTGGGTGTAATACATAACTTGCCTCTGAGGCAATATGATCACTTTTCCCCTTTTAAAGTTTACTAAATTTTTTTTAAAGTAATTTTAATAAATTTCTATTTAATAATAAAAACTATTGCTTTAAAAAATTTAAAAACAAATGATTTAAAACAATAGCTTTTTAAATTATTAAATAAAAAATATTAAAAAAAACTTTAAAATAAAATTAACTAAACTTTAAAATAAAATAAACAAAAAATTTAACCTTTGTTTTTTTTTATGTCTATGCGAGTCAAACTCGCAACCCTTCAAACCAACACGAACCTCCTTACCAACTCTGATGAGATCGCTTTTGGCAATTCCAAGGCACTCAACGTGCCTTATTTATCTCCGAGCATTGTAGATTTTTTTAAAAAAATTATCTTCGATGGGTTTCGAACCCGTGACCTAGCAGAGAGGAACGACTTAACACTGGCTCGAGGAACCAGTCGGGCTATAGCACCCATTGGAACATATTACACCTGGATTCATCTTAAACATGCGGTAGAAAAGTTTTTTTAAAAAAGAATGGGAAATTATATATCCCACATTCGCCATGTCATGGGAGTGGGAGAGGTTTATAACGTTAGGTGCATGAGTAATACAATGATTGCCTTCAGACAATCCTTCGAGACCCTTTTGCCACCTCAATTTCCAATAAAATGCTACCACGTCATACTCCCATGTTGCATCCTCTTGGTTGCCACGTCATCTATCTCAATGCTACCACATGTCACTATGCTAGCTACCATGTGTTACCCTGTTGTGAGCTTCCCGTAAACCTTGCATCCATGTCACCCGCATTAGCTACACTATCATGTGTCTATCTAGTCTGAGTTAGGTCCAGTGGTTGTCTATCATGTGTCATGTCCAAGTCTAGTCAGCTCTGGCCCATGCCACATCTGCTATGCTCCACCTTGGAGTCTATATCAGGTCTACTGTGCATCGCTTCGAGATATGTGCCAGACTGTATTTGGTCCACCTCAAGATTTATGCTTGGATCTGGAATCCCTGCCAAGTTCGACTACCTCTGGAACCATGCTTGGGTTTTTATCTATGGGCCACTCCTCGATCTCGGGAGTCATGCCTTATTGAAAGTCAAATATTCAATATTTAAATTAGATAAATAATTTGAGTTACAAACATTATATAGTGTTTACAATGTAGTTGGAGAGATATTAGGAAGAGAAGAAATAGGGAGGAATAGAAAAAAGGAATTAGAAGTCTAATGCTCTTATCGTCCACCAATATATCTGCCGCCTAATCATGTTGACTAGGATGTCGTCCAATGGGGGCAAAAAGGTAAGGTTAAAACAAAAGTTGACAAATTTTTTACCATTTAACTTCCAAAATTCTCCCCCTTAAAGTTGAGAGGACTGACTATATAGTCTCTCATATTTATATATTGATATTTAGCCATACCTTTGGTGAAGATATTTGCAATGTTGTCCAAAATACTACAATATTTAAGCTCAACTATCTACTACTCCACCATGTCTCGGATGAAGTGATACTTCATATCAAAATGCTTTGATCTGCTATGGTGGATTGGATTGTATGCCAACTGAATGGCACTCATGTTATCACAATACAGTCGAGTTGGACCACTTTGAATTTCTCCAATATCTTCAAGGACTTTTCTCAACCATAGGGCTTGAGTACTAGCATGTGTGATAGCTATATACTCAGCCTCAGTAGATGATAATGCTACAACAATTTTCTTCTTGGAAATCCATGTAATTAGTCCTGATCCTAGAATAAAATAGTTCCCTGATGGAGATTTCCTATCATCTATATTGCTGCCCCAATCACTGTCACTGAAGCCAACTAATTTCACAAAATTACATTTGTGGTAATGGATTCCAAAATCCAATGTACCGTTTACATATATTAAGATTATTTTAGTTGCTTGTAGATGCAACTGAGATGGACTTGTCATAAACCTTTAAACTAGAGAAACAACATATTGAATATTGGGACTTGTGTTGGTGAGAAACATCAAACTCCCAACCATGCTCCTGTAAGTGGTCATGTCAACCTTTGGTGCTCTGTCATCCTTGCTCAATTGGATTCCATGTCTAGTTGGAGTTGCAACTGATTTGCACTGCTCCATGGAAAATTTCTTGATCATGTCTCGAGCATACTTGTGTTGACATATGAATATCCCCTTATTTGATTGATGCACTTCCATGCCTAGGAAGTATCACATTAAACCGAGATCTTTCATCTCAAACTGCTTCATCATGGAGTTTTTGAACTCCATATTCATTTTAGTGTTACTACCTATAAATATTAGATCATCCAAATATAAACAAACTATGATAATGTCTACACCATGCTTTAGGTAGTAAATATTTGGTTCACTTTTGCTTCTAGTGAATCCATACTCGCTGAAATAGCCATAAATGCATGAGTACCAAGCTCTTGGTGCTTGATTGAGGCCATATAGTGCTTTTTTCAATTTATAAACAAGGTTCTCATTTCCTTGTTCTTGAAATCCTTGAGGTTGTTGAACATAAAACTCCTCAGTCAAGTATCCGTTCAGAAAAACACTTTTCATATCCATGTGTTGAATGTTCCATCCTTTATGGGCAGCTAAGGAAAGAACTAATTTGATTATCTCTTGTCGTGCAACAGGAGCAAAGGTTTCCTCATAGTCAATGCCAAATTTTTGAGTAAAATATTTTACTACTAATCTCGCCTTGTGTCTCTCAATGCTTCCATCAACATTGTATTTGGTCTTGTAGACCCATTTATATCCAACACATTTTTTCCTTTGGGTAGCTTTACTAGCTCCCATGTATCATTATTTTTTATAGAGGTTATTTCCTCTTTCATGGCTTCTTGCCATACATTTTGAGTACAAGCCTTCTCATAGCTAGCTAGTTCTAGCTGTGCAATAGCCAATAAAGCATAATTGACTACATCTCCCTTAGTATCATGGGAGTCATCATCCCCATACAATTACAAAATTTCAAGTTGCTACAAAAATGTATTATTTCACTAGCTTGGATTCTAGTGTATCTTTTCTAGAAATTTCGATCCAACATTTGAAAATATGGATGATGTTGTAATTTTATTTTACCTCTTGATGGAGAGTCACTGTCAATGTCCATAGGTGAAGAACTTACTGATCTCTGTAGAGAATGACTTGGAGTGGCGGTTGAAGTACTTGATGTAGTACTCCTACTTGGGCTTGGAGGGGGTGGTGTGGTGTGCCTTTAATTTTCTTGGGAGACACCTGATGTACCTGTGAAGAACTTACATCTTGGGACTCATCATCAAAAAAAAATATTTGATGACCCCATTCTCCCCCTTCATAAAAAATTACATCCCTAGAAAGTACAATTTTATGAGTCTTGGGATTGTAGAGTCTATATGCTTTGGTAGACTCACAATACCCTACAAATATACAAGCTTGACTTTTGGGATCAAGATTCTTCCTCTTATCATTAGGAATGTGTGCATATGCTAAAGAACCAAAAACTTTGAAATGCTTTACATTTGGTTTCTTTCCATACCACCCCTCATAAGGAGTGATACCATCTAAACTAGAAGTTGGACTTTTATTTAGAATGTATACACTGGTTATTACAACATCAGCCTAGTACATATTAGTTAGATGCTTAGTCTAAAGCATCATTCTCGCCATCTCAAATATGGTGTGGTTCTTTCTCTAGACCACACCATTCTTTTGTGGGGTATAGGCAGTGGTAAATTACCTTTTGATCCCACTTGCTTTACAATATTTTAAAAATTCTTTTGAGGAGTACTCACCTCCTCGATCTGTCCTAAGACACTTTACATAACACTCACTTTGTTTCTCTACATTGTTTCTGAATTCTATAAAGCAATTAAAAGCTTCATCTTTATGATTCAAGAAATAAATCCAGCACATTCTAGAAAAATCATCTATAAAAGTGAGAAAATAAGAATTATTTCTCATACTCTTTGTTTGCATTGGATCACAAATGTATGAATGCACTATATGAAGTGGATAGCTGGCTCTCCATGCTTGTCCTTTTTGAAACTTCAACCTTGAGTGCTTTCCCAAAGCACATCCTTCATAGACCTCCTTTTATTCATTGATTTTTGGAAGTCTTGTCACCATATCTTGAGAAGTTAGCAATTTCAAGCTAGCAGAATTAAGGTGACCATATCACAAGTACCAAAGCACACTTGGATTTGCTATAGCTACATTTGCAAGTTGAGCTCCCCCTAGCTCACCAAATTTGAGAGGGAATAATCGATTCTTGGTCATTGGGAACTGGGTGATGACACGATTACAATTATTTTTATCAAGAATGATATATTTTCCTTCATCAAAAACAAGTTTGTAATTATTCTCCATCATTTGTGTAATGTCCCAAAAATAAATATTTTTGTAAATGTCTCCTACACTTAATTATAAAAGTGAAAAAGGGGTTCATGTGACTAGGAGACATAACTTAAGTTGTTTTTATTTATGTTTTATGTTTTTATGTTGTAATAAGGCACTTTAAGTGATTTTAGGGTTGGGAGATGTCAACTCCAAATTAGAACCTCACCCTATATAAGGGATTGAGACGTCCCATTTTGGGCATGTTATATTGATATAAGAATTGAATATTGAAACCCTAGAGGTTCCATGAATTGAGATTACAGGTCTTGCTCATTCCCATAGTGCATTGGAGGTGCATGGTTGGGGTCTTGGAAATATCATTGCAGGTGTTATTGCCCTAAAATATCAAAAATACAAAAAAAGAGGCATCCATGAGGAGTTCGTGGCATTTTTGGGAGCATTTGTGTCATGTGTTTCAGATCTGTTGGCAGCCCCAAACCCTATGCTTGTATTTGGGGTCATTTTTGAGGATTTTTTGCATCTGTTCAGCCTTGCGGAGCTATTTTATTGGTTTGGCAATATTTAATATATGATACTGGCTAATTTCTCCTCATACTTGTGGTATTTTATGAGCAATTTTTGAGTTATTTCCTTGTTGTACTTAATTTCTACATTTTCATAGTAAGGGTTTGTTGTTTCTTAAAAAGGGATATTACAAGTGGTATCAGAGTTGGAATCTTGCCACTTGTGGTTAGTTTCAGCATTTTTAGTGTTTTTTCAGTTATTCATGGTGATAAGTGTGTTTCTGTGGTGAAAAGTTGTGCCCTAGTGAAAATCATGATTTTTTAGGGGATTCACAGATTTTTAGGGATTTTTTTTCGAAAATAAAAATTACAGATTTGGATATCCTTTTGACCAATTTGTAGTTCTGTGGTTTCAGAATTTTTTTTTGGTGGTCAAAATTTTTAGAATTTTAGATTTCCATCTTTTTAGGGTTTGATAGGGTTTTATGCATCGTCCTCATGTTCATCAGTATTTTTCTAGGAGAAACAGACTCACTTTGGAAATGCCAAACAGGGAAGAGGTTGAGGAGCCCTAAAGGCCAATTGATAGGATTGAGCAAAAATTTGATGCCCTACTTGACATGCTGCAAAGAATGGTGTCCTTACAAGAGACAAATCAGCAAGAATTGAGGGCAGCTTTGGGCAACCCAAATGGCACAAGGAGGGAAGGAGAAAAGGGAGGCAACAACAATGGGCAATAGTCATCATCTAACTCACACACTCTCTTGCCTAGGCCGTCCAAGCCTATGTTCCTTGTTCCACCACCTCCATGAGAGGAAAATGAGGTAACTGATGAGTTAGATGAATGGTTTGCTACTTATAGTAATAAATCTGAGGGTTTTAGGGCAGTAGTTTATTTTGATAAATATTTGAAGATTGTGGGTAAATCTAATTTTGAGGCTAAAAAAGAGAAAAAGAAGCCCTTTTTGCATCAAAAGGTGACCATTCCCTCATTTAATGGTCAAGATGGTCTTACATCTAGGGCATGGCTTCAAAAATTATAGATTTATTTTACCTTGGAGCCTATTTCTAAAGCTAATGTAGTTCAGATTGCTACACTCCACCTTGAGGGTAGTGCTTACTCATGGTGGCATCATGGGTTAGTAACCCAAGGGCATGGTGATATTGATACATTTGATGAATTTTGTACCAGGGTTTTGAACAGGTTTGAAATGAGGAATGTGGAAGAGTATTTCAAGGAGCTTGCCACTTTGAAGCAAACTTCATCCATTCATGCCTATGTGGAGGAGTTTGAGCAACTTTCAATTCAGGTACAAAATATTTCACCCAAGAGGGTAATTTTTCTTTTTATGGATGGTTTTTTGGAACCCATGAAGGGATTAGTTAAAGCTTTTGAACCAACCACTCTTGAAGATGCCATTAAGAGAGATTTAAGCTTAGAATCTATTTTACCTCCTAGACATAAATATTTTGCACATAATCCACCTGCTAGACCACCTTTTGTAGCCAGAAAAATAGTTTTGGACAGCAGTATGGGCAGCAAGGTATCCCACGAATGCAGAAGGTTTCAGATCTGGTTTTCAGCCACCTAATAAGCCCCCAAATGGCCCATGCTTGACACAAGAAGAGAAATATGAGCTAAGGAAATAAAACAAGTGTTTCATTTGCAAGTCTCCTTGGAAAAGAGGTCATAAATGCAGAGAAGGAGGTATGAAAATCATTGAATCACATTCTGATTCTAATTATGATAATCCTAATTTTTATGAGGCAGATGAGACACCCTTGGAAGAGGAAGCACAAAGGGAGTATGAGGAAGTTCCTGAAGGTTCCCTAGCCACTTTAAGTGGTCTGAATCAATTTCGCACTATTAAGGTACCAGGTAGATCTTTTGATGAAAAGGTTATTGTTTTAATAGATGGTGGTGCTACTTACAATTTTTTTGATGAGAATTTTGCCACTAGAAATAATCTTCCTACAACTATCATTCCTGGTTTTAGTGTTGCTATTGGCAATGGTGATCTTATCACATGCAACAAAGTGGTAAGAAACATAAAAATTAATTTTGGCAACATGGAAGTAGATGAGCAATTATTTGTTTTTCCCTTAGGAGGTATTCCACATATGGTTTTGGGTGTGCAATGGTTGTATTCACTTGGTGATTATGTTACTAATTATCAAAAATTAGAACTAAAATTTGTGCTTGAAGGGAAAGATGTGGTGTTTCAAGGAATCAAGGAAAATGGGTAAAAAAATTCTTGCAAAATTTTGGAGGTTTCATACAAAAGAATGGAGAAGATGATAATGCATAAGGATGTTGAGCGGGCAGCTGTAATTTTCAGTTTAGAAGGGAAAAAATTAACCACCTATCATCCTCAAATTCAAGGTTTACTATAAAAACATCTTAAGGTATTTTCTGACCTACCTAAAGGTTTGCCACCTAGTAGAGGTTTTCAGCATGTTATTGAATTGGAAGCAAATAGTAAACCTATCATAATTAAACCTTATAGGCATCCTAAGGTTTTCAAATATGAGATTGAAAAGACCATTGCTGATTTACTTGAGAGTGGGCACATTAGACCTAGTTGTAGTCCTTTATCTTCACCTATTGTGTTAGTAAAAAAGAAGGATGGAACCATGAAAATGTGCATTGACTATAGGGCATTAAACAAGAAGACCATAAAGAATAGATATCCTATTCCTAGGGTGGATGAACTAATAGATGAGTTGCATGGGGCCATGTATTTTTCAAAGATTGATCTTAGGTTCGGATATCACCAAATTCGTATGAGGGATGAGGATGTGTACAAAACAACCTTTAGATGCCATTGTGGGCATTATGAGTTCATGGTTATACCCTTTGGTTTGACTAATGCACCTGCCACTTTTAAATCAACATTTGAGGCGCTTTGTCTTAGTATTTTTTGATGATATTTTGGTGTATAGCAAAAATTGGGATGATCATTTGAAGCATTTAGATTCAGTTTTGAGCGTTTTAGGACAACAAGAGTTTTATGAAAAAGAATCTAAATGTGAATTTTCTATGACTAAAATTTTATACTTGGGGCACATTATTTGCAAATATGGGGTGAAGGATGATCAAACTAAAGTTTCAGCTGTACAAAGATGGCCTATACCATCCAACCTAATGGAATTGAGGGGTTTTGTGGGTTTATGCAGTTACTACAAGAGGTTCATTAAGGGTTTTTCTTCTTTGGCTGTCCCCCTTACTGAATTAACTAAGAAAGGGGCCTTTTCATGGTCCAATGAGGCTCTTTTAGCTTTTCTAAAGCTGAAAGATGTAATGACTTCCACTCCTTTACTTGTTATTCCTATTTTTTTTGTTGCTTTTACTATTTTTTGTGATGCTTCAGGTGTTGGAGTTGGAGCTATACTTATGCAAAAAGGATGCCCCATTGCTTATGAGAGTAGAAAGCTCTCAAATGTGGAGAAAAATTTTAGCATCTATGATAAAGAGATGCTAGCTATCATGCATACCTTGACCAAATTCAAGAAATACTTAGTGTGTGGCAACTTTGTGGTCAAAACTGATCATAACAATTTGAAACTTCTTGGGGAAAGTTGAACTGAATGAAAGACAACAAAAATGGGTAACAAAGTTGTAATCATATGATTTTTAAATTGATTTTGTAAAGGGTAAGAAGAATTCAGCTGTTGATGCACTTTCTAAGCACCCTACTTTTCATTCTATTTCCATTATTTTTGTTGATTGGAAGGTGAAAATTATGGCTGAATATGCAAAGAATGATTTTGTTCTACACTAATAAATGGGCAAGTTGAAGATGACAGGTTCAGCCATAAAGAAGAACTAATTTTTTGCAAGGGAAGAGTGTTTTTAGTACCTGAATCAAAGCTGAAACAAGCTTTAATTACAACCATGCATGATGCTCCACTTGTAGGCCATCCAGGTTTCTACAAGACTTAAAAACAGGTTAGAGAAAGATTCTATTGGAAGGGTTTGAAAAGGGATGTCTTCTTGCATGTTCAAGAATGTGTTATTTGCTAAGAAAACAAGAGGGAACATGAATTTGCAGCTGGTTTACATCAACCACTTCCTATTCCCAATAAGAAATGGGAAAGTATCTCTATGGACTTCATTACTGGTTTGCCCAAGGTATACATGAAGGATTGCATATTTTTTGTTGTTGATAGATTGATAAAATTTGCTCATTTCTATGCCATTTCAAGAACTTGTACAACCATACAAGTTGCTGATTTATTTTTTAAAGAAGTTTTCAGATTGCATGGTTTGCCTAAATCCATTGTGAGTGATAGGTACATCAAATTTTTGAGCATGTTTTGGCAAGAATTTTTTAAGCTATGTGGTACTAAATTGACTCCTAGTACCAGCTACCATCCCCAAATTGATGGGCAAACTAAAATTGTTAACGGCTTGAAGGATATTTGAGAAATTATGTTTCAGGTCAATAAAAGGTATGGGTTAAATGGCTGCACCTTGGTGAATATTACTACAATTCTATTTATCATATGTACATAAAAATGTCTCCATTCAAGGCACTTTATGATTATGATGCCCCACACTTTTTATATCTGATTTTTGGTGATTCAAGGGTCCAAAAAGCTAGAGACTTTACAACAAAAAATCAAGATATTCTTAATGCTTTGAAGGACAATATTCTTACAGCACAAAATAAGTAGAAGAAGTATGCAGATCAATAGCATAGTGAGCGCTCATTTGAGGTGGGATACTTGGTTTATGTTAGGTTGCAACCCTACAAAAAGTCTACATTGAAAAGAAGTGGAGAAAAAAAACTCAAACCCAAATTTTATGGACCTTACAAGGTGTTGAGTAAGGTTGGACAGGTTGCATATGCTTTGGAACTTCCAAGTGGAAGTAGAATACATAATGTCTTCCATGTTTCTTGTTTTAAGAAGGCCTTGGGCCAACATATTCAACCATATTCAGATTTTCCACCCCTTGATGATGAAGGAAAGCTCATTCTTGAAACTGAATTGATCCTTGAGACAAGGGAGAGAAAGTTTAGGAGTAGGTCTGTCAAAGAATATCTTGTGAAGTGGAAGGACTTGCCTATGGAGGATGCTACTTGGGAAGGTGCAAAATTTTTATATGCTCCAACTTTGAATTTGCTTGAGGACAAGCAATTTGAGGAGGGTGGACTTGTAATGTCCCAAAAATAAATATTTTTGTAAATGTCTCCTACACTTAATTATAAAAGTGAAAAATGGGTTCATGTAACTAGGAGACATAACTTAAGTTGTGTTTATTTATGTTTTATGTTTTTATGTTGTAATAAGGCACTTTAAGTGATTTTAGGGTTGGGAGATGTCAACTCCAAATTAGAACCTCACCCTATATAAGGGAGTGAGACGTCCCATTTTGGGTATGTTATGTTGATATTTGAATTGAATATTGAAACCCTAGAGGTTCCATGAGTTGAGATTGCAGGTCTTGCTCATTCCCATAGTGCATTGGAGGTGCATGGTTGGGGTCTTGGCAATATCATTGCAGGTGTTATTGCCCTAAAATATCAAAAACACAAAAAAAGAGGCATCTGTGAGGAGTTCGTGGCATTTTTGGGAGCATTTGTGTCATGTGTTTTAGATATTTTGGCAGCCCCAAACCCTACGCTTGTATTTGGGGTCATTTTTGAGGAGTTTTTGCATCTTTTCAGCCTTGGGAGTTGTTGTATTAGTTTGGAAATATTTAATATATGATACTGGCTTATTTCTCCTCATACTTGTGTTATTCTATGAGCAATTTCTGAATTATTTCCTTGTTGTAGTTAATTTCTGCATTTTCATATTAAGGGTTTGTTGTTTCTTAAAAAGGGACCTTACAATTTACCCAACGCTTAGTAGATTGTATTGGAGCTTTGGAGTGTAGTAGATTTCATTCACTTCCTTTAGTCCTTCTTTCGTTGGAACCCTCATGGCTCCAATACCTTCGACTTGCAAAGCTTTATCATCCCCTAACTTGATGTGGGATTTATAAGTGGAATCTAGAGTAGCAAATAGTTTTTCTTTGCCACTCATATGGTTTGAGCAACCAGTATCTAAAATCCATGTGTCATTTAGATTTCTTTCTTATTGTCTATATGAAAGAAAAATATTAGAGGTATCATCTTCTTCACCATAATTTCCATATTGACTGCTACTGCCTTGAGAATATTTTGACCATCAGTCACGAGAAAAGTGACCTGGCTTGCCACAGTTAAAAAAAGTTTTTTTGGATTTATCACATCCTCGTCCTTGATTTCCACTTCGTCTTAGATTTCCTCCTTGATTTTGATTTCCACCTCTATTCTGATTGCCTCCTCTATAGTTGCATTTGCCTCTACCTCTTCTCTGGCCTCTTTCATGACCTCTTCCATGTCCTCTTCTAGTATTTTCATTGGATGTGAAATCTTTATCATCACCTCTATAGCTGGTTGAAGGATATTCATGTAATATCTCTTCATGAGACATTAACGACCTGATTAATGCATCAAATGTTAAAGTGGAAATATATTTTGAATCTTCTATAGTTATGGCTATGTGATTCCATATTTGTGGAAGTGTTCGCAACACTTTCATTACAATTATTTCAGGATTAATTTCCTTTCCAAGAGTAACCATTTTATCTACAACTACCTTGACTCTGACACAGTAGTCACCTATTTTTTAGTCTTCTTTTATTTTGAGATTTTTAAAATCTCGTTTCATAGTTTGAAGCATAACTTGCTTCAATTGATCGCTTCTCTGGAATCCATCTTTCAAATATTTCCATGCAGCTTATGCAGTTGTACAAGTGATGATTCTAGGGAATATACTCTTCTTCGATGCTGCTTGGAGATGATAAAGAGCAGAAGAGTTGCTATTTTGTTATTCTTTTCTTGTTTTCTTATCTGCGGTACTTAATGTTGCATAGTATGAGAGTTATGTGTAATCCTCTTCTACTATGTCCCACAAACATTTCCATATGAGTAAGGTATTCATTTTGATATACCAATACTCGTAGTCATATCCATTGAATTCTAGAATTTGTAGATTGTTATGTGAGGCCATAGTTGCTATAAACTAAAACACTCTCTTTATTTATCGGTTACATAAAGCACTCAGCTTTTAGACGAAAGAAATAAGAAGAAAGAAGAGATTAAAAATTTAAGTCAAATCTAACTTGATTCACTCTTTCATTGATTGCTTGTTCCTCTTCTTTGTGGTGCTGCTATTTCTTGATTCATGAAATTATATACTACTTGTTCTTCATTGTTACTGATCAATATTATCTCAGGTGATTCTTGTTCTAGAATTTCCACTAAATTACTGTAATGAGTATATTCTGATTCTTGTGGTGCAACTTCTATGGATTCAAATTGCTCAAATCTACTCTCAAAAGAGTTATCTTCAGTGCCTTCCTCATACCCTGAGTCTGGATGCCTCTGGTGTGCTATTACTACATTTTGTAATTGACTAAACATAGTATGTAGCCCATAAGCTCTCACTTTTTCATCAAAATTTTTGGTGTTTTATCTCATCAAAAGTGCACATAGGGCATGATAACAACCACTTGGTATTATCATCAATGCCTCTTTACAAATTTTAGTCTGGTATTTTGTCTCTCTTACAAGGAAAAAATACTAAGCCTCTTAGGCTTGTTACACAAAAAAGGAAAAAATTCTAGTTTTTATAGCCTTCTAGGCTATCACAACATATTTTTCCACTACAATTTTTGGTTCCTCGAATCAGGTGTAAAGATCCTTCTTTTACAATAAATTGCCTCTTAGGCAATGTTTTTCCAAAAAAAATTATATATTTTTATTTCTATTATAATTTTAAAATTTATTATAATAATAAGTTAAATAATAATAAAAAATATTGGTTTTATTTAAAAACTTAAAAAAAAACAATATAATTTAATATTATTAATAAAATTTATTATAAAACTTTAAAAAATTATAAAAAATAAAAACCTTTTTAAAAAAATAAAATTAATGCCAATTTCTTATGTGACCTTCGAAGACCTTTACCATATGCCAATAATAATAAAAAACTTTATGTCATTGGGTTTTGAACCCGTGATCTCTCCCATGCAACAATCGACCCTTTACCACTCGTGCTACAAGCCTCTTTTGGCTATAAAATCCTTCGCATTTATTTAAACACGAGGGCTACATGATTTAATTAAAAAAATTGAAAACTTATTATCCCACATGCATTGAGATTTTGGTGCAAAGGGTGTTTAAAACAATGGGTGCACTGTAGATAGTTCAATTGCCTTTGGGCAATCTAACCTTACCCTTTTGCTCCCTTCGAGTGAATCGCCTTTCACCACGTCACCTTCTGCTTGCTTGTCCGCTTGCCACATAAATATTTCCTTATTGTGTGTCCATCAAATCACCACTTAGTCAACGTTCTACCACATCATTGCCTAGTCAATATTCCTCAATATGTGTGTCATCTGCATCAACTATGCTACATCATCGTACAGTCAGCCTTGGTCCACTCTGCCATGTCAGCCCTACTGACTGCCATGTGTCCGGTCTGTTGCTACTGGTCTACGAGTTTCACCTCACCTTTAGTAGTTTGCCTCAAGAATCATGCCTTCATGTGTCCTCGAGTTACATGCTAGCCTACTCACTTAGATTTGAGATCTGTAACATATGGGACTCCTGAAAAATTGTGCCTAGCCTCGATGCTCCTCCTAAGCTCCTGTAGGCCTCCTTAGGCCACCTCGATAATCATGCATAGCCTTGAAAACCTAGACACTCGTACGCTCTGATACCAGATATTGAAATTCAAATCTTCAATATTTAAATTAGATAAATAATTTGAGTTACTAACATTATATAGTGTTTACAATGTATTTGGAGAGATATTAGGAAGAGAAGAAATGGGGAGGAATAGAAAAAAGAATTAGTATTCTAATGCTCCTGTCATCCACCAATCTATCTGCCACACAATCATGTTGACTAGGATGTCGTCCAATGGGGGCAAAAAGGTAAGGTCAAAACAAAAGTTGACAAATTTTTTATCATTTAACTTCCAACATGCCTGCCTTGGACCCTATCATAGGTCAACTACCCTCACCTCCTAATTAATCGTGTTGGATTTGATACCAGAGTGTGGGACTAAAGACTATTTTATTCCATTCAAAAAGTCAAATCATAGCTTGTACAATATATAGTTCAAATTGAAACAAAAAAAATGAAATGGAAGGCGGAGAAGAGGAGATAAGGAATTTGTGAGAAGAATGGGGATAAAAATATAGGAAGAAGGAGAAAAAAGAGGGATAGGAGATAATTTGAAATAACTTCCCACCAATTTTATCGATATCTCCCTACCAACAATCCCATGGTGAAACTAAACTCTAACAAGCATATCTTTCGTGAAGAGAACAAAGTAACAGATCTAATGATAAATTTTAACTTTTATAAACAAGATCTCATGGTGTGGACGTCCAAATTCCCTTGGAGTCTTCAAAACCTGATTTTGGATGATCACTATTAGTTAATGGCTCTTGGAGATAAGAGGGTGGAGGAGGCGATATCATTTGTCCACCTTGTCCCCCTCCCCAATGGGTGGTTTTCTAGACCCTTGCATGAGGTTGGGTTAGTCGTGTTGGATTGGATAGGGTGGGCTTGTGATCTTGTATGGTTTTATTGATGTGAAAGTCTTATCTTATTTTTACATGCAGGTAGGTGGGATCATTGGTCTAACATGGTACTCATATGGTGGTTACATTGGGGGATTTTATCTCATAAGATGTTGAGTCAGTCTATTCCCTCCTTGATCATGGATTGGTACCATTTTTTTACTCATGAATATACCTGATTGCTTGGTGAGTTCCAAGGACACCCTCAACATATGACTATGATGATATATTTTTGGGTTATGAAGAGTGTGAAAGCTCTCATCTCATATTGTGGTATTAGAAAATTTTTCGTTTCCTATTTATGGATTAGGTAGTGGGCCTTTTTATCAATATTGAGGGATTGGTAGTTTTTTGGGAATCTTGGCTAGCTTATTATCTACAATATAGGCTAAAATATATTTCTCTTTGCTTGTAGTTTTATGTTTCCAAACTTTTTTTTAGCACCTCACTAAAGTTTAGTTCCTAGAATTTTGTGGCTTATCAAAAGTGTTCCTTTGAATTAAGGGACCCATTAATTGGCTCTACGGAGGTGTGGATATGAGAAGGTTCCCTTATAAATATGAGCAATGTTTTCCTATGGCTAAGATATTTCATAAAGAAATGTGAATTCCGATTGAGCCAAGTGTTTTGGAGGTATATGAAGAAGTGAAGAATATCCTACATAAAGGTGGCCTCTTGGAGTTTATTCAATATTTTCATATCCATCATAGGGCCCTATCCAAAACTCTGGCCCACTATTGGAGGAAGGGGTGCATCCAAGCTAGAGGTATTAATTTCGTAATCTCAATGGATCTTATGTGTGAGGTAATTGGGTAACCTATCGATTATGATTACCACAATTAACCTAAGCACTCTTTGAATCAAGAATATGGGTTTTTTGTTGATGCATAGAAATATATGTAAAATTTACAAAAGGACTATGATTCTAAAGCTGTGATGACTCCTTAGAATAAAATCCTTATAATTATAATGGAATATTTTATGGTGGACTCAAGCAGAGAGGTAATTCAGAGCTACCATATGATGTTTCTAAAATAGCTCAGGAGAAAGTTTTTGATGAATATGTTAGCTTTTCTCTTCCACTCTTTAAAAAAATTATTGTGTGATGTTAGAGGAAGGGAAGGGCTCAATATAGTTCATTAAGGTTTAATATTATTGACTTTTGAACATGTAGCAAAGTCAAGAGGAGTTTTTTTAGAAAAGGGATTAAGGAAAATTAAATTTCATAGAATTCCTCCTGTGCTTGAGCCCTTGTTTATGACTTTTGAATATTTTGAATAATATTGAGTGTTGGATTATAGGGATTTTATTCCCTCTACTCCAACTTTAAAAGTAAAATTATCTATGGTAATAAAAGATAAGAGCTCCCAAGGTAAAATAAAGAAATAGCATGGCGATGATCAATCCATCTTTTCAATAAGTCTTTAAAAGTTATTGAACCACCTATGTCGGTTGTTTCATTGGATTTGAAGGAGAGCTTCCTAGTGTGTAAAGTCTTCAAAGTCCCTCTAGAGTCTAACACAACACATGATCCTTATACTCCCTTGGTCCTAGTGTCCCTGGTACCCAACTATTCATGGGTATGCTTGATGAGAAGCATCAAATATTTATGGGATTGATTTAGGTGGTAATTATATTCATTAATGAGATTCGGGTTGTCAAGTAGCAAATGGATACATCAATATCATAGTTGTTGGGAGACTAGGGTCTTCTCCTTTGGATGATGCATATCCTTGATGTTTCTATTTTTTACAAGTTGGTTTTTCTTGGCATGTTATCCCATCATTTGTTGCTCTGGTTGGGGATACCTTTGTTAGTGGTGTTCCCTTATTAGGATTGTGGTCTTGTTTGAGATGGATTTAACATATGATAGACATCCTTATCTATCCCATAAAAATTAAGGTTTGGAGACTCTCTCAAAACCCCTACTTTTACCTAATAAAAAAAATCTATATTTATGTATAAGGGTTTTAATTGCCATAGATGAGTTGTAAATAAGAACCATTTCCATAATGGTGTAATTGAATCACAACTTAAAAAAAATATTAGAGGAGTCTAATTAATTTATTATTGTATGTATTTATTTTAACAATGCTATTTATATTATATCTTATTAAACAATACAACTAATATCTAGAAGCATAATATTTATGTAACATTCCCCCAATACCCATAAAATAAACTACCAAATGATATCCAATAGTTTTATTTCCAAATACAACAATGGTATTGGGGATTAGATGTGGGGATATGTGCAAAAGGCATGCTATAAATGAAGGACATGGTCCTTAATTGAGATTTCATGTGAAAACTATAACCAACTTGAATCTTAGTTAACATTACAATGGTAGAGGCCATGTTAGAGGGAGGGTATACAAGTACTAGAATTATATTGGAAAGGTGCACCTCGTGCCACAATTAGGAAAATAGATGGGTTTTAAGTGACCAATTATTGGTTTTACCCCATATAGTTTGAGGTACACGTGAGAGCGAGAGAGAGGGGGATAAAACTATGGAATTGATATGGACACAAATTAGGGTATAAGGCATGATATTAATTAGGATTACACCTTTAGCCATTGTAAAGGAACTAGGTAGATAGGTATTTTTGAGGTAGAAAAAACATCACATAGTCAAATGATATCTATGTAAATTCATACATGCACAAGGAAAGCATATAGGTTAAAATACCCTACCCCTCAATATCTTATTGCAATAATTTCTAGTCTAAAGAAATCATATAGGTTAAAATACCATACCTCTCAATATCTTATTGCAATAATTTATAATCTAATAAGGTATTTATCCTTTTATTTCTTAAATTATTTTTTCTTTCTTCAATTGGTAAAAGTTCTCTTTCCCTTGAGTTTCAACTTTTATATTGGTTTTCTATAATTGAGCAAAAGTTTATTTATAGGGTACTAATATATTTTTTCTTATAACCCCCTTTGTAAAGGGGGAAGGTGGGATACCTCATCCTTAAATTCATAATGTTTAATTGATATGAAATTGCTATTTTAGTTAAATCATTGAATGATATATTTATCGATCTCTAGATCATGGTCACAAGCTAACCAATTTAACCCACTTATCAAATATTTGAATCCCAAGGTTCACACTAAAATAAAAAGTATTTAAGCACATCAATAAGGTGGTTTCTATAATTGAATATCATATAAATATTACATAAAAAACCATAATACTCCTTCTAATTTCCATAACCAAAATATACAATGAGGTAATTAAGGGTGCTAAAACATATCATTTAGAATATACACAAATATCACTTTATAATAGAAGATAAAGTATGAAATATTTACTAAGATGACAAATTATTTTTGAACCTACCAATTAGGCTTTATGTGTATCTATGGGGTTCTCCATCCTAGGTATATTAGAAAGTATTTATCAAATAAAAATATATTTTTATTTTTAATCTAACACTAGTGAATTGTAGATGCTAAGCAAGGTCTACTCAACATAGATGTTAATACAAACCTATGAATTAATAAAACACATGGTTCAAATACATGGAGTATTATGCTTGATAAATGAGATATTATAGAAGATTGCATTAACTACAATACAAATACGATATAATGCATACACTCAAAAGATAACATGAGCAAATATCCATGAAAATAGTATCCTATATTATAAGAGAATGTTAGAATGGATTTTTATGGAAGAGATAGAGACTAATGTTGTGAGGCATAAGCTAGATGCCTAAAAAGGATTGTGAGAGGACATGGTATAAATATTCATTTAGATATGCAATAATACTAAAGATATTCCTACGAATAAATGTGATATTATACATTGGATTCCTATGTAGAATATATAGAAACCAATCATGTTTATAGCATATGAGTGTAAATTAGATCTCATAGGTGAGATAGAAACTAGTACTAACTACTTAATATCTACTTTTCATGCTTCTACCTTCTTCTTCCTTTTGTATATCATGTCTTAAAAAATATTGACATAAGATCATGCAACATTATAAGAAGTGGTCATGTTGGTGACCGCTTCCTATGATATACATGCTAACAAGAACTAGGTTATTAGTCACTAAGTTGTATGCCACCATTATCCATGCTTTTTAAATAAGGTTAAAACATCTCACTTGTCCAACCTTAATTTATCAAAATTTAGAGCACTCAAGGGTGTTCACTTTTAAACTCAAAAGCATAATCAATTCTTAACATGTACAAGCTCATGACCAATGGGTATTAGGAGTAAAATTTAAACCTAGAAGACCTACACATACGTATAAAATAAAATTTCCTTAGAACACAACACCTTGTAAAAAATAAAGCACAATAATATCCCAAAGATAATGGGAAGTTACTCATAATTTCATCCCTTTATGATAAATTGGAGTGGCTAGATATGGTCATATATTATCTAATTATAATATCATACATATCCATGAGACTTATTTGACAAGACCCTACCAAATATAAAGGAAACATCTTGCTTCAAATTTAATAGACAACATGATTAATCTCCAACATAGACCATTACTTAACAAAAATTAATGTTCTCATGCTTTAATCCTATTTTAAAATGATATTAGAACATAAATTAACATGCATGATATCATGCATTATTTTATGTCCATTAAGAAATTTATCATAAGATGTATTTTGCTTTTTATTTTTATCAATAATTAATGTATATAATAATAAATTCTTAATATATGGTCAAAATAACTCATAATATTATAGATTTTATTTTGTTTATATTAAGAATAAATGGTTGTATTTATTTATTTTCTAATGCATAAAACTAAAATCATAGTGAAATATAACATTTCATTATCTATCATAATATAGGTCAATAAATGAAAATAGTATAAGATATAAGCTATTTTTCCTTTGCAACCTATAAACTTAATAAAATATACAAATTGTATGTAGAAAAAGTATATGGATAATAAGAAATGTAAAACTAATACACTACACCAAGTTTCCTTTTTTCATTCTTAAACTGGAAGATAAACTCATATATCTATGTATATATATATATGTATATATATATATATACACACACATATATATATATGTATATATATATATATATATATATATATATATATATATATATATATATATGTATATATATATATATATATATACACACATATATATATATATGTATATATGTATATATACATATATATATGTATGTATATATGTATATATACATATATATATATATGTATATATATATATATACATATGTATATATATATGTATATATATATGTATATATATATATATATATATATATATATATATGGAGAGAGAGAGAGAGAGAGAGAGAGAGAGAGAGAGACAGAGAAGACAAAGTTCTAATATCAAGTATCTCTACCTCTAACAACAACAATTCATAATATAGGAAGGTCCTCCTACTATTATTTCCTTTTCTTAAATTCATAACAACAAGGCTCCTTCCATTGAATTTTATCTTGTAATAGAGACTTGGCATGTGTCATTAGGATTTATTTAAGGAGGAGAGTGGGTTCCTTCACCCTTAATATCCTAACGTTAAGTTAATCTAAAATCATTCTTTTCATAACTTTATGAACGACAATTTTATTAATGTTTATGTCATGACCATATTTTATGTAGTAACAAAAACTAAACCTTTGTAATGCATGATTGATTCTATTTCGTTTAAATTTTACAAACTCTTTCTATCATACAATATGCTTACAAATATACAATCTATTAGCAATCATACAATATATTGGTAACCATATGATCTAGGCAATCGTACAATATGTTGGCAACCATACAATCCAAGAAACCATACAATCTAGGCAATCATACAATCCAATGATTCAACCATCCACTTGTACAATCACTTCTTAATTCCTACAATTTTTATCGTATGAATATACTATTCCCATTGTATCCCTAATTGCATATTTTCTCTTTCATGTAATTGTACTATTTCACTTTTGTATGGTAGGTTTTAATACACTCTAGATTAATATTTGATGTTGCTTTCACTCCATTTTTTTGCACAATTCAGATGTAATCTTTCCTTCTTGTCATCCATTCAATACACTCCTAGTGACTCACAAGCAGTGACTCACAATTGTACGATTCACTTTCAACACACAATGCCAATAGGAATTGGATCTTGGTATTTCAATGGTGAGATAAATAATTATTCTATAACTTAATATACCCAATCTCCTTCATTCCTAATATGGATTTGAATTAAGCATCAACCCTTCCACATATTATATAATCTCTTACACCATGGTTTGAAAGTAAATGATTAGTTCCTTAACCACATTCGATATTTTTAATGGTATTCTTACCCATTGAAATATATTTTAATGGTTGTGCTATCCTTTATTGTTGATGTTTCTATTTACTATGATTTGGATTCCTCATGTTCAAATGACATCTTAGACTCTAATACCAACACCATAGTTCTTATTTTTCAAACTACAACACACCAAAATATTCTCAATAACCTACACACATAGAAGCAACAAAATACATGTAATACCGGATATGCAATTCATAGCAACAAGTTTCAAAAATCCAAGTTGAGACCTCCCTTTCATCTCTTCATCGATCCCATTATTAGATAAAATAACACAACTTATAATTTCTATAAGTAGTTAATAACAATCATTGGCTTTTAACCTCCATAATTTTTCAACTTCTAGATGTCGTTAGAATGCTCCTACATTATAATCATTAGGTAAAATAAATCATTCATAGACATTCTATGAGTCTTCAATTTGAACTCCATATTTGACAATTTCAAATGCATTCATCTATGTGGTAACTTGAGTTACCCAATTCTTTCATTTGACCAAGTATTCATAATATTCCTTTCCTTGTGTCTCTTTGGAAAGTTTAGAATCTATAATCACCTTTATTTTATCATGTTTACTTTCTAGAAATTTTTGTACCTAATCAACCTTTCAAAGTTCTAAAATTACATCTTCTAGTTTACAATTTGATCCTTCATAGTAAGGATATAGATCTGCTATATTGAATATGGGTGATATCCACTCCATTAGGTAGTTCTATTTTGTAAGAATTTATGATAAAATTCCTCAAAAATTGACAAGGTCTAATATTATTCTAGTTTAACTTATTATAAGTACCTTTCAGGGAATCATTCCTTTCAATGCTATAACTAAATCTCCAACTTGAAATACTAACTCTTTTCTTACTATCAACATTTTATTTATAATTTATGGTACTCTTTTCTAAGATACTTTACACCTCTTTATGTAAATAATGAATATAGTTAGAAAAATCCTCTATAAATTAGTTGTCTTATGCAACTAATCTAATCCCCATATAGTACTCCATATAAAATATGAAATGGAATTTTACTTGTGCTTCGATTCATTAAGTTTTTGTATGAGAACTCTTCTTGTGCCAAAAAAATATCCCAAAGCTTCATCTTCTTGTTGACCAAGCATATCATAAAATTTACAACTTAGTTTATCCATCGATTTGTGGATTATAATCCAAACTGAATGTCAAATTAGTACCCAATTTCTTCCAAAATGTTCTCCAAAAATGGCCCACAAATTTGCTATCCCTGTCTAAAAAAAAACTCTTTGGTAACCCATGTAATTTCACCACTTTCATAAATAATAAATTAGCAATGAGTCACATCATTTTTCTTCTTGTGTGGTACAAAATGCACCATCTTCAAAAATCCATCAACAACAAAAAAAATAGAGTCATTCGTGTTTTGTATCTTCAACAATACAAGAAAAAAATCCATACTTATATCCTTCCATGGTCTCTCTCGTATTGGTAATGGTTAATATAATCTAGCATTTGGACTCTTCCATTTTGCATGTTGGCATACTTGATAACCTAACATAAATTTTCTTATATTTGTATTCATCCCAGGACCATAATAACCATATTCAATTTGTTTTAGGGTTTTATCTATCCGAAGATGTCCTACAAGTCCTCCATGGTGCTTTTTCCTTATCAAAGTTTCTCTCATTGAAATTTATTTTATACATAATTGATTTTCCATAAATATCATTCCTTCTTGGATAAAATATTCAAGCCATGAGGTCCTATCTCCTATAAGAGGATTACTACATGCTACCCAGACTTCCTTGAAATCTTCATCATCTATATAAAACTCCATGGCAACAAAACCAACTTCTACCCTCATCATATTCACAAAAAAATTTTGGTTTCTCAAGCATCAACTACTCTATTTGATCAACCACTTCTATACTTCAAGATAAATGAACATACTTGTAAATATTCTATCCACTTCATATACCTTTAATTCAAATTACTATAGTTGTTGAAAAACTACAGAGCATTATTATCTATTCATAAGACAAACTCTTTTGGTAGTAAATAATACCTCTACTTCTTCAGGGCTTGAACGATAGCATAAAAATCTTGGTCATAGATTGAATATTTCCTCTTTGGCTCATTTATATTCTCAATGAGATAGGCAATGGGCTTACATTCCTAAATACATAGATACATGCATGCAATAAAATTATATGGATACATATAAATTGTAGAAGAAAAACATTGTACCATTATTTTCCTTTCTAATAATACATACATAAATTTATACATACAAAAAGCAAGCATGTAGGCTTATGACCCTACCTCTCAAAATCTTGTGAAAAAAATTCATAATCTAACAAAGTCCTCTTTGTTTTCCTTAGTAGCTTAGTTTTAGTTTCTTAAATTGGTAAAAGAGATCTTCTCCTTGCATCTTAAATTTTTTATTGGTTATCTATCACAAAAAGAGAGTCCTTTGATAAGGACATGATGTACATCCCCATATAACTCCCTTGAGAAAGCAGGAGAGTGGGATCCTTCACCTTTAAATTTATAATGTTATATTAATATAACACTACTATTTAAAGTAACTATTTGAATGATAAATTTATTAATCTCCAAATTATGGTCACAAGCCAACAAATTTAATAAAACTATTAAACATCTAAATTTTAATCACATTGATAAGAATATTTATAAAATCTATCATATAAGAAGAATATGCAGGTGGTTATTAAGGGTGCTAATAGTATCCTATTTATACTCATGTCAAATTTCTAGGCCTTAATTTAAGAAATATTTCAAAGCTCTTATTGGGATGATGCGTTTGGTTTTAGCCTTCCTGGTTATGCCTTATGTGTACATGGGTTGCTTGACCCTAAGTAGATTAAGAACTATTTTCCAAATAAAAAAGTAAACATTATATATGATTAATATATTCACCATATCTAAAGTTAATCTATGTAATGTAAATGCACATACCAAACATACTTTTCTCTAAATCATGTACATAATAACTATTTTTTCATTAATCAATCTTAAAATTGACCTATAGTCCTAAGATCAATTTGTGATACAATAATAATTTAACACGTTATTTATTTTAAAATTTAATCACTTTTGATCTTCATATTGAACATTCCTAAGTAATATTAGGGATATATTCACAATGACCTAACTATATGTATTCCATGTATTAATCATTTTTCTTAAATAATATTATGTTATTGTCTAATACAATTTGTATATTCGTGCTTAAAGGTTTAAATTGATTGATATGAATTGTAAATAAGCATTATTTTCATAATGGTGTAATTGAACCACAACTTTTAAGGAATCTAAGCATATTAATTCACTATAAAAAGTGTTAAACATATTTTAACAAGGTTATTTACTTTCTATCTTATTAAAAAAATACAAATAATATATATAAGTGTAAAATCTATGTGACATTCCTCGAATATAGGCCAAACAAACTACCACCTAGTATCCAATAGTTGTAGCTCCAAATGCAACAATTGGTTTAGGGAGTAGATATGAGGATATATATATTATGCATCCAATAAAAAAAGGATATGGTCCCTAATTGGGATTTCATGTGGATACTATAAATATATTGAATCTTAGTTAATATTATGATGGAAAAGACCATGTTATGAGAGAAGGTATACAAACACCATAATTACATAAGAAAGATGCACCATGTACCATAATTAGGTAAATAGATGGTTATATAGTTAACAATTCTTGATGTGACTTAATATATTCTTAAGCACACAAGGTAGAGGGAGAGATATTTATCCAAGGTAGTGAGAAGGCGAACGCAAAGGAGACTATAGAGGTATAATCTCAATTGGGATCATGTCTTTAGACACTATAAGGGCACTAGGTAGAGAGGAGGAGGAGATGTAAGAAGAGTAAAATCTACCCTTTTCTTATAGGATGAGAGTAAAGGTAACGAGTGTCCTGAGAGAGATATTTTTGAGGTAAGACGAACATCACATAGTCAATATATATATGTGTGTGTGTGTGTGCAAATTTATACATGCACAAATAAAACATATAGATTAAATGGCCATACCTCTCAATCTTTTATTATAACAATTTCTAATCTAAAGAAAAATGTATAGGTTAAAAGGCCCTACATATCAATATATTATTGCAACAATATCTAATATAAAGCAAGTATATATGTTAAAAGACCCCATATCTCAATCTCTTATTGTAGAAATTTATACTCTAATAAGGTCATCATTTTTTCTTTCCTACATCATTTTTATTTCTTTAATTGGTAAAAGTTCTCTTCCTCTTGAATTTTAACTTTTACATTAATTTTATATAACTAAAATGTAGTCCATTAATAGGGTCATGATACATATCCCCTTATAAATACCTTTAGGAAGGGAAAAGGTGGGATCACTCACCCTTAAATTTGTAATGTTTAATTGAAATGGAACTGCTATTTTAGATAACTCCTTGAATAACTCCTTTGAAAATGCTTGCCACATACACATTACTCTTGCATACTTTGCACATACACATTATTCTTGACTTATTACACACTTTCACACCTTATTATATTAAATTTACACATTTTCACACTCTACACACTTGCACACATTGTTACATGATACTTAGACACATCCTACACATAGACACATACATTAGGGGAAATATAAATCACACGCCTAAACTATTGACTCAAAGAATAATATAATATTAGAATGGTACAATGGTACCATGAAGTAAATTCAATTATTACAAATAATGTGATACTTTTCAACACTCTTTTGTATTACATGATTTGGTTAGTGAAGACTTTAGTATTCAATATCTTATTTTTGATTTTGTTTTCTTCTACTCTAACTCTGGTATTGCTTGAGATTATGGCATTGATATGCTAACATATTTCCTATAGTATTAATTACACATTTTTTATGACCATAAAAATATTTTAACATATCCCTGATCCTATATCAATCTGATTTCTTGATCCATCCATAGTGCACTTCAAGTTTATTTTCACGATTTATTCTTAGTTTAGTCCTCACAAAGTATACAATTTTATAATGGTGTAGATTTCAACTTGGTCCTTTTATCTATTTCTATAGTCTTATTTTCAACTATTTTTGAAACATTAGCACCATTATTAACTTTTGGATAAATTTATTTTGCATCCTTTTCAATAGTATCTATGATCCTTGTTGTAAGGGATCTAATTTCATTTCCATATTTAGCTTCTTCAAACTCTTGAACCTCTTGAATTTCCTAAACTAAATGTTCATTTATATTTTCATCTCTCAGTCTGTTGTTGATGTTGTCCATATTGATACTAAGGTTGATAGTGCCTTGGCTATTTTATTTTAAAATGTCTATTCATTTATTTTCTTTGATTCAAGGAATTGTATCTACAAAAATTTGTAGCATGACTACTTTTCTTATATATGTGATAGCAAATTTGTTTCTATATAGGATAAGACAATGATGATGGTACATTATTACTTGGTACATTTTTCCTTGATATCAAAGTATTATTAGTCATGTCATCCTTAACTAAATTTTCCACTTCATACTATTGAAGAACATTGACTAATTTATCAAAGGTTGTTGTCTTATTTAGTAGTTGAAGTGAAGTGACTAAATATTTGTAACTTTATGGAAGTGTTTTTGATGTAACTTATACAAGAAGATCATATTCTAATTTTTCTCACATAGTTAATAGCTTAGCCTTTAAATCGGCTATCCTATAAAAAAATTCTATATTGTCTCCATTATTGACCTTTAATGAATATAATTGTGACTGCAAATGCAATATAGTAGCTTTGTTTTTTCCTTCAAATATTATGCATAATTTTTTCCAAGCATATTTTGAAGTCTTTGCTTCACTAATGTATGGCTATATTTCATTAATTATCCCAAATGTAATCAACATAAGGGCTTTTGCATCATTTTCTTCAAATTTTATTTTTCTCTTTCTTCTTCTAGCTTATCCTTTATTCCATTTACTATATAACAAATTTTATTAACAATGATAATTTATTTTATTTTATTTTTCCATGATGCATAATTTGGTCCTTTTAGAAACTAAGAGTTAGAAAGGAAAGTCTTACTAATTGACATAATGTAACTCATTAAACAATCATTTTTAATTCATTTTAAGTTGAATACTTTATAACTCCAAATTTTAACTTATTTAACCAAATAATAAACTTCTTCAAATAACCAACTAATAATTCAAATTTAAATTTACAAATTTAATTTTGCATTCAATAATCTAATTCTTCAATTCAATTTATCAAGCATTTTAAAAATCAATTGCAATAATCAATAATAAAATTTCAAAATCAATTTTCAATTCCATATTATTCCTTATCTCTCCAATTAATTCACATAAACATCTAATATTTAATCTACTTATTATCACTCCAAATTAATAATCAATTATCAAATTAATAATTTTTGTACCTTATATCCTAATAACTTTAACACTCAACAATAATTGATTTTACCCAAATATTAGTACAAAAAACGTGCCTTCCTTTTAATTGCATGTTTGTCATCTGTTAGACTCATAAACTATGTTAGAGTGCAAATTTTTTGTTAGGAAATAGTGATTTAATTAATACATGTCAAGATTTCTCAGGATAAATAATAGTCTAAGGTGTATAACATTTGGATGTTACACCTTCTATTGAAACTTGAGGAATATTCTCCCTCTTCTAGCACTTTACCTTAAGATTTATGATAGAAATCACACTTCCTTCAACTCTATTCCCATGTGCTTCTATAGGCTCTTCTACCTTCTCCTTCTCATTGGTATATGTATATTTTACACAAATGCTAACTGCTTTGAATTACCAATATTACATCAACCCACACATAGTATTGAATCTAATGCTTCAAGATAGCAAGTATCCAAGATCTTTGAATGATGAATCTTCACACTTAGAATTCTTGCTTAGTATTTTTTCTCTCAGGATTGGCATGAATATTATTTCTCTTGTTGTTGCTTTAAAAAATAATCTCTCTATAATAGAAATGTATACTTTAGCTTTGAAAAACCTTAACAATAGCCTATATGGAGATTATAATATTTTATGGATACTTAAAATCTTCCTTTTCTTATAATTTACCTTTAATAGTTAGTGTCTTTTTTTCTTGTTAGCCCACATTCATTTAAATTATTTAATGGGCAAAAAAAATTAAGAATTTTATCAATTCATCATCAGCCTATATATATTAACTTCTATTTTAGCCTATGTTTTCTTCATGTGGCTCTTCCTCCAAATTTTCTCCTTAAAATTCACACAAGAGTTCTTCTCTGATGCTAACTTGTCAATCTGAAGTTTTTCTTTCTAGATTCTTCAAATATTCACATTGGATTTTTCCTTCAATGCTAGCTTTTCAATTTGAATCTTATCAGTCCAATATTCTTCAAACAAATCTGCACCAAAATAATTTGATGCTAGATTATAGAGTCTACTCAAATATCACTAACAAATTTTTAAACAAATTAAATCATAGGTCCCAATATCCAAGATCTTGAATAAACTCAAATATTAGAGAAATCAATATAAATTACCAATATCAATGAATATAACATTTATGAAATAATAATAATATATTAAGAAGCCAATATCAACATCAATATGCATAAACAAACTTACGGTATAATTATTCAAAATTGTATACAAGCTTTATTTTCTCTAATGATAATCTTGATACTTCAATATAATAAGTAGAGATTTATCTCCATAATATAACCATAGGAGGTGACTCTTCAATACTTAACTATTGCTCTCCTCACATATCTAAGAGATGCATCCTTTCATATTCCACACAAAATAAAAACCTCTCATGTCTCTTCAATTTACATCTTTCCACATACATGCAATTTTTCACTTGCATAATTTACACATAAACATGACTCTTGACTTACTATAAACTTACAGACTCTATTATATGAAACTTGCACACTTTCACACTCTACACACTTGCAAACATTATTATATGATACTTGGATACATCATACACATTGACACATAATTTAGAGCGAATATAAATCACACACTAATCTAATATTATAATGTTAGAATGGTACCATGGGGTACATTAACTTCTACAAAACAACATATTATTTTCTAAAACATATACCTTCTTCTTCATTTTTTGTATCGTGTCTTAAAAAATATTTATATAAGATCATACAACACAATAAGAATTGGTCATGTTAGTGATCTATTTCTCATATGCATATGCTAATAAAGACTAGCTTCTTAGTCATTGAGTTGTATCCCACTATTTTGAATGCTTTCTAAATAAGGTCATCATCCCATGAGTCCAAACTTAATTTCTCTAAATTTATAATACCTAAGAGTCTTCACTTTTAAAATCAAAAGTATAATAAATTCTTAACATGTACAAGCTCATGGACAATGGGAATTATTAGTAAAATATAAATCTAGAAGATGTACACATACATATAAATAAATTTACCTTTATGATAGATTGGAGTGGCTAGATATGGTCATATTCTACATAGATACAATATCATTCATCCCAATGGAAAATATTTAACAAGATTCTGCTCAATATAAAGTTAACTTCTTGATTAAAATTTAATCTACAACATGATGATTCTCCAAAATAGACCATTATTTAACAAAATGTAATGTTTTCATACTTTTAATCATATTTAGAATGATACTAGAATAAAAAATAACATGCATGATATCATGCATTCTCTTAGGTAAATTAAGAAATTTGTTGTAACATATGTTTTGCTTCTTTTTTTTATATTGGTAAAATAAGTTTTGTGAAAGGGTTTACATACTTTTACAACCCTAGGCTAGTCTATCTAGTCTCACTTTTCATTTCTACTCTTACCAAAAATTTCAATACATACTAAAATATTCATATACATTCTTACAACAACATCCCTCAATTATTATTTCTTTTATTTTAGTTACATAAAAACTACCAAAACTTTAATACATTCATCACATAAGATCTTTAGTTTATTATAGTGTTTAAACATATAACATGCTCTTGTAAAAAAACAAAATCCAATCTCATTACATTCATAAGCTTTGGAATATGGAACCCTTAGTATACCAATCCATAGATCTTCAAATAATGGGTCACTCAACACACAAATCCATAGATTTTTAAAAATTGAAATCCTAGGTAGATAGAAGAAAATGGAACCCTTATCACTTAGAGCTTTGTAACGCTTCCAAAAAATCACAAGATAGGTTCACAAACTTGTAGAAAATTGATCCTTCAATTGGCAAGTCCATAGATCTCCATAAGTCCATCCACAAATGCAAATATTCAAAATATGAAACTCTCTTTAGACAAATCTCTCAAAATTATTATAGTACAAGCTAAAAACCCTAGACATCTCCAAAGGAAATAGCCCCACAACATGGAATTCCATAAATATCCTATACACAATTTTCTATGGGAATTTTGAACATTAAAATTTTCACCTATTGTCTTAGATTTTGAAATGTCCTCCTTCCTTTACCAATAAATGGACCAGATCTAGATGTATCCCATCCGATGGTATCCATATTTTATCTTCCTCTATAAGAGATTCCTAATGGGCTAGCCAGTCAACCACCCTATTTCCTTCTCTATGGACATGTACCACTTTAAATTCTTCTAGTATATTTAGGCATCTTAGTGTATCTATTACTATGTATACTAATATCTAAATCTACAATGACATAATATTGAGGTAATTAACAATATTCAATTAAAATCCCTTAGTTATTAATCTCTTAGCTCACAAATGAACCACTATCATTACTCCTCCCAACATTGCTCTAGGTTTAGCTTGATGACTAATCATAATCCCCAAGTACTCACTCATAGTTCTAATCATAATTACATGGCTATCCCTTAGCACTACTCCTCATCTAGCATTCTCTAGATTATCTTTATAAGCCACACCAAAATTTAGCTTTAGCCTCCTTGTTTTAGTGATTGTCACTTGGTCAAGCTCCTCAATCCTCCTTAGGAATTTTCATTCCCACCAACTAGACTTAGGTTACAATTTACACTTACTTAGCCTCCTAAAATGACTCTATAATTTCATGCACTTTCACTCCTTTAATATTATCTACAATGACCTCCATGATCTATTCTCTATTCCTATTTGTAGATATCTTCTTTCCTTTAAAATATTTCTCTCTTCAACTAGAATCTCCATGCATAATAAAAGAATTAAATTCTAAATTTTATACAATCATGGGATTTTAAATGGCTTCTCTTACTATTATATCCATCCTATCATGTTATTATGCATCACCCACAACATATGCATCTTCTTTATTACATCATACAATATTTTGAGAGAGTAATTACATTATAAGAATTTGTGATTCATTGATTCCTTATGAACTTCACAAAGGTAACATTTTTTAGGAAATTAAAAACCCCTCTTATGGAGGTTATATATTTTTAAAATTACATTAATGACTATAATCCAAAGTAAAATTACTAATATTGTAATGGATTTCTTTCACCTAAATTGATCCTATTGAAATACCCCATCCATAACTACATGTGAAATACCATAGGCTGATTTAATAGTGAGGGACCCTTCTTGAGTAGCTTCCCATACTATTATATCCTCAACCAAATTGAGGCTTACATAATATTCTATTAATTTAGTTGTTACTTTTTGGAGCTTATTATGGTTTTTTAGCTCCTTATATCTTATCGGTCCTCTTTTTATTGTCAAATAATCACTTACTATATTCCCATAAATTTGTTCCAGATCTATTTTGATACATTCTAACATCTCATCCTTTAGTAATGGGTACTTATCTAGCTGTTCATCTTTCTAGAAGGTGACAGACCTATCATTCCCTACCATTTGGTGCCTTTGCATAGTAGCTCCCTAGCCTCTACTAAATAGTTCAATATTAAAGATCCTCAATAGGGCTCTAGTTATATCAAAAGTCTACTATCCTACTGGTTGTCAAAGTATTTATCTCTTATTATTTTTACCTATAACGCATAACCCTCATTCACTAGCCTCCATCCCAACTTTACTACCAAGGCCTTGTTCATTCCCTTATTATTCTAATACTAAGTCCTCCACTTGGTTTATTATTGCATACTTTATCCCAAGCTACAACCATAATTTTGCTCTTCTCCTTCATTCGTAAGTAAAATAAAAATCTTTGAATATTTTCTAATATATTAGATAATTTTAATGGGATCTAAAACAATAATAACAAATATACAAGTGCTTGGAGTGTACTATTAAGAAGTTATAGCTTATCTACTTGAATCATCAAAATTTCCTTCCAAAAAGCTAATCTACTCTAAACATTATCAATCAACACATTCCACATCTAATCCTTGCATACCCCAATGAACATTGGTATACCCAAGTAAATAGAAGTGAGAGTGCAAACACTACACCCAATCTACATTGTTATTCTTCTCTATATTTTTTTAAAAAATCACCTTACTCTTGTCCATGTTTATTATTTTTTAGGATAATTCTTAATAGAGATTTAGTATCCTCATAAGCTCATTTGCCTCAACTATAAAGGGTTTTCCCAAAAAAATTATGTCATCCACAAGTTGTTGATGATCATACCTTCTCTTTATATAGATAACTTCAACCCATGTTAGGCTCTTCCCTACATTGCTATTCAAATACACCTTCTCAATACTTATATCATAATTATGAAGAGATACGAGGATAGAGGATCCCCTTGACTTAATATCTTACTACTACCAAAGAATTCATCTAAAGATTTATTCATTATAATTGAGAATTTAGGTCCTCCATTGTAATTATTCACCCATTTTCTCCAGCATCTATCAAAGTTAAACTTTTCTAGGATTCTATATAGGAAATGCTACGAGATCCAATAAAAGGCTTTATTAATGTCAAGATTTGACACCAATCCCTTTATTTTACTATTATTAAATGAATGCATTATCTCATAGAGTGTGATTATTCCATCCAAAATATTTCTACCTTTCACAAAGCCCCCTTGTTACTCAACACTGATCTCTAGGAGATCTGATTTTCTTATCAAGGTAGTCATTTTTTATATCATGGATTAAATCCATTCAATTATTTATTCTTTGGAATGGGCATTAGAAAATTAATATTATATTGTTTTGATAATTTGTATAAATTATGTGACTCTTTTACTACTAATGTATGTTTTTTTCACTATGTTCTAGAAGTATTGGAAGAAACCCACTTCAAATCCATGTCCATTAGACCTTAGAGATTTATATTTTCCTAATGATAATACCACTTCCATAATCCTATCCTAACTCACCTCTTTGATAATTTATTCATTCATGTATGTAGATACAATCCTAGCGATATGTTAAATTAATTCCTCCATATCTTCTCGATCATCCTTCCTATCATTTGTTAGTAGCAGTCTGAAGAAGTCTACTACCCCTTGGCTAATTTGGTCTTCATCTATTATTATTTCTCCATCCTCTTTTTGGATTTTAGATATCATTATTACACTTTTATCTTATGGTAGAGACATGAAAGAATATTGTGTTACTATATCCTTCTATTAACCATTGGTTCATTGGATTTTATCTCTAGTATATTTTCTCACTACCATTATTGTATGTAATTTTAACTAGATAGCTTTCTCTCTATTAAGAAGGACCCGGTCCATCCCATTTTACTAATTTCCTATTCAATTTGACTCAATTCTTACCTTCCCCATTCCTTTTACATGAATATGATTTCAAATATCTCATTTTTCTACTTTTTTACTTCCCTCTTCACATGTTTGAATTTCCAAACAACTAAATACATCTTGGATCCTTGGATCAAATGCATCTACTATCTTTCTATTTCCTCATAAATGGTAGTGTTCTAAAATTATATGAATTTAAATTTGAAGGGATAATATTTGTTTCCTTCCTTTAGACTACATCAAAATATAAGAGGGTTATGGTCTAACATTTTTCTTGGTAATCGTACAAAATTATACTCATAAACTTTCTCCAACCACTCTAGGGGTAGGAAAACCCTAACCAATATCACTTGGATCAAGTATTCCCCTAACCTACTATTAGTCCATATGAATGTGTTGCCACTCAAATCAAAATTATATACACTTGATACTGATATAAATATGCTAAGGTCCTCCATACTCTTAGTGAACCCTTGGGACACCCCTTGATGTGGAAATAATGGAAAAAATATATAAATCTGGAAATTCAATGTTGAATAATTTTATTCATGATGTTTCAATAGAAATAGTAAGTTACATGAATGAGTACAATGTTTGTAACATGCATTTACAATTAATATTTTTCTTAATGTTATATTAATTATTAATTAATAATTAATTTTTTTTTTTTAAATAATTAATATTTAATGAAATATTAGTTAAGTTTATAATAATTAATATATAATTAGATTAAGAATATTATACCTCATCATTTATCCTAACAATATGTGTGTTGTATCCCAATGCATTCAAAATAAGAGCAAAGATCTTGAGATTGAGGAGGTGGCCATAGGGGAGGCCAAGGACGTGGTATTGTGTACATGAAGTAGGTGAGAAAAAATCATCTTTGAATCACATTATTGGTACTCTCATCCCAAGAATATAAATCCTGCACAATAATAGATTTTATTTTAGAAATAATAGAAGCAAGTGTGTCACTATTTAACTTTTGTTGGATAAGGCTTATTGTCATGAGTATCCCTTGGCAAAAAAATTCATTTTGATGGATTTATATTTTGTTATATGGCTTATGGATGAAATGATTGACTATTCTAGTTTTATTATGCAAAACACTTGTTCCTTATTGAAAAGTGAGATGTGAATATTAATGTGGGATGTAGGATAATTCCATGTTTGGTTCTATGAAAAACTACATTTTATATATGAATATGATGCTACTAATGAAAGTGCACTTTTGTAGGAATAGATATTTTCATGGTGGTAGAAAGAAATAACCACCGAGAAAATATTGCCTTGGGAAAATGATGTGATGGGTTAATTGATCAGGATATTGAGGAGGCAACATGGATGAATGCCCCTATTTCATGGAGATGCATATCATAAATTACATAAGAAAATATATATTAAGTTTTAGATAGATTTCTTCTTACATCATATTTCTTCCTTATGAAAAAGTTTTATTTGAAATGGCATTAGTACTAGAAAAGAGTGCTAATATTTTAATTATTATAGTTGATAAATTTTAATGAATGTTGGGGAAATATGTTTATGACTTTATAAATATAGAAGAAATGAAGTTCTTTTATTAATACTATTATGTAAAAAAAAGAAGGAACATAATGTATTTTCGTAGAATTCAAAAATGACATTTAAAAAGAAATCCAAAGAACCTAAGTGTAGAGTTACATTTTAATTGTAACTCCAACTAGAAGGAAAATTTAGTTTAATTTTTTTTTTAAATATGTTTGGAGTGTTTTTTGTGTGATCGGATATTCCGCTTGGCCAAACATTTTCATTTTTATAGAGAATGGTGAAGTAAATGGGGAGTGGTGGAGATTTTGGAAGGAGAATCCAAAAGAAGAAAATGATGAAAAAAGAGTAACAAGGGGAAGAATAGGAGGAACGCAAGAGGATTAGCAATGAATTTGAGTTTAAAAAAGTCGTAGGAGAAACTGGGTTCTTTTGGAAAATCTCTTGCTTTACCTATTGTGTGGTTATGTTGTTTGTAGTATCACGTATGAGAAATAAAATGTATGAGAAGATGAAACATTTCTATGTATTGTTGTGATTACTTTGTATTAAACAAATGAAAGAATGGTTTGGATAGAAGCAAACTAGTTTGATCTGAAATATTCAGTGTATTGTTGTGTTACTTTATCTTAAATAAATGAAATAATGGTTTGGGTAGAAAAAAACTAGCTTGAGTTGGAATTTTTAGTGTATTGCTATGTTAGTTTATCTTAAACAAATAAAAAAATAGTTTATGTAGAAGCAAACTAGCTTGAGCTGAAATATTTCTATGTATTGTTGTGTTACTTTATCTTAAACAAATGAAAGAATGGTTTGGGTAGAAGAAAACTAGTTTGAGTTGAAATATTTTGGTGAGGAGTGAGGTTGAGAAGTTAAAACAAAATATGGGGGGGAATATTTAGTGTCTTTTGGGTAAAAAAAATGATTTTATATGTTCTAAACTCTCCACATTTATTGGATTTTAGTGGAATGAAATGATATTAGTACTTTAAAATTATGGGTTACCAAAGTTAGAGTTTATGCTTTAAGTAAATGGGGAAATGACTGTCCAACCAGTTCTAGTGGTAACCGTTGACTTGTGAACATATGAAATGTGTTACAGTGGTAATAAAGATAAGCTATATCTAGTTGATGAAAACTGGTTGTGAGTGTTGGTATATATGTGTTGCTTGTGAATGTGAAAGGCATGTATTTTCATGCTTGATAGAAATTTATGGAATGAATGATTTATATAAAGGTACATTCTATAGAAAATGAACATTTTGCTGTTGTGCAAAATGTGATGCTTGGATAAATGAATTTTTGTTCTTTAGAGAAAATAAATTCAATGGCTATGATGTTTTACTAAATCTAGAATGTTGAAAAATAGCATATTGTATTCATATGGAAGGATATTATATGGAAATGGATTTTATCCTATATGGTGGTTGTAAATATACCATGGACAATGTGGTTGCTATAACCAATGGAATGGAGTCATCTCTGATCCCCAAGAAGAGGTAATCCTTCTTAGTGGCTAATGTTGATGCACGAGAAAGGAAGGATGTCTTCCAATGATCTAGGTGATAGAGAGCTTATGGAAAAACATTTTCATTCATGTAGCATGGAGAATTTTGAACCAATGATATATGAATCATACTGAAATACGTAGAGTTGGATATGTGCCACAATTATGGGGTTCCATTTCCTTTTGGAAAAAATATGTAATTTTTACCTTGCCAAAAATATCAGTGATGTAAATCTAGGTTAAATATCTCTCTAGTGGCACAATGACTCATAATAATTGTTAGGATTGGAATAAATGATGTCTAGTAATTCTAGAGCTTAGAATGATTCACATCTTGATGTCAATCTTGTGGCAACAATGGCAGCCTATCATTGTTTAATGAAGTGTTTCTAAGTTAAAGGAAATTTTAAATATAAGCTTTTGATGCATCTCTTATGCTCTGTGAGATTATTGGTTGGTCTTTTGGTTGTCTTTTATAGATGATTTAATTATATTTCTTTAGTTGGACTCTTTACCTTTGCTAAAAGAGAATTAAAACTTAATTTAAGTATAGGGGATTACTTTTAGTTTTTGAGCTATTGAGGCTAGCATGTGTACATTGGAATGTGTAAAGGAAACCTTGTGTTGCCTTCTCTGAATGTCCCTTAAAAATGCATAATTTTTTTGTAGTGAATTATTTATTTAGATCTTGGTCCACTTATGTTGTGACATTGCTCTATTTTAGCTTCTTATTAGATAGACCCATTGTGAATAAATTAATAGATTTCTTTAATGAATAAGATTTTAGATCCTCATGAGATCACTAGAGGTATGTGGATAGGACCACTCTTGGGATAGATAATTTTTATATGAGAAAAAAATAGAGCTCATGGATGAATGGGCTAACTCTTCGAATGATGAGAGAGTTAGTGATACACCCATCACACTAAGTGCACTCCCACTAAAGGACCTCCATGGAGAACAGGGATTAGTCACTTATTTTCGATGGAATGAAAAGAGATTCAAGCTATCTCATGTGGTCAGTGAGGAAAATAGCTTGAGAGGGTGTAACACCTACTACTCTTGCATTAAAATAATTATGTAAGAAGTAGATATTGGTATATTAAACATAATTATTCTAGTGTGGAGATCCTTGCTTATTAGTGAAAGGGAATTTTGATATATATATATATATATATATATATATATATAAGGGATCTTAACATGGAAAGTTAGTGTGGTTTTTTACATTTGGTATCAAATCATAGTTTTTAGTGGGATAGATTCACTAAACAATTTTTTTTGATATGTAATAGAAAACATACTTATGGAGTTAAACCTTTCCAATAGAATACCTATTAGAAGTAAATCTACCTGAATTTCTTGAGATGATTGGATAAATAATTATTAGTAGGAGGAGCAATTTTAAGGACTAATTGCTAATGGATTCCTATTGTATATTTTATGTGTGGCTAGGGATAATGCCACCAAAGATAAGAGGAGGAAGTGTTGCCCCATCGACAAGTCAGAAACAATGGACTAATGTAGAGAATAGAACCCTGAAAGTGGATTTAGAGAACCCTAGTAATGAAAGAGAAAATCTTACTAAGACAATGGCTTTACTTCGAGAATAGATAGAAATGTAAAACCAGTTTTTGGATGTCATATTGAATCAGGAAACATATTCTAGGAACTCTAATAGGATATATGAAAATTAACCCCTTACTAAGGCACAATTGGTTAGGATTCAACTAGATGACGAGTTGGGAAAAGATATGAAACATTTGAAATATTCCAAGTTTAATGGAGAGGAAGATGGTGATAAGGCTGAGCCATGGTTGAAGGAAATAAAAACCTATTACAATATTGAAATATTGGATTTGCAAGGATATGGTTTGGATTGGTGGGAAACTCTTATTGCAGATCAGAAACTAGTAGCAACAGTTAATCTAAAATGGGATGAATTTATAAAAGCCTTCAAAGATAGATTTATTATGGAATATTTCTATTCCCAGAAGTTTGAGGAGTTCACTAAGATTAAATAGGGAACTAGAACAATGGAAAAAAACTATCAAAGATTTGCCAAGTTGCTAAAATATGTGTCTACTTATAATGAAATAAAGATTCACAAGTTTATACTAGGAGCGGATCCTAGAATAGGGTAAGAAGTAGATACGAGGGAACCTATTACTCTAAAAAAGGCCTATGATTTGGCTAGTAAAGCTGAAACATATCTTAAACCTTATTTTGACTATGAAGGGTTATATGAGTAGGGCAAGGAAGCATTAAGAAAACGGAATAGCACATGTTTTGTTAAGTGAAAAAAAAAAAGGTAAATACATATTCCTCTAAGCATGATAGAAGGAATTGTTAGAAATAGGGGAAGTTTAGAAGAATGTTCCAAGGAAATAATCATACTGCCAATAACCATGACAAAGGAAACAATAGAACATCATAGGGATAGGTTAATTATCCACATGTTGATAAAACATAAAAAGGATAGAAATAGAAAGAACATCCAGGACCGAAATAAGAATTTTATATTTGTAGAAGACCAAATTATACCAACAATTGCCCACAAAGAGCATGAATGAGTTCAAAAGAAAAAAAAGCTAATGTACAAATGAAATACACCTAAAGATCCCACACACAAGATTTATGCAACTACAAGAAACTAGAATCTTGATGGTAAAGACACCATTATTGATTAAAGGTAATATTTTTTTTAGGAATGTTAAAATATTGATTGATAGCGGTGCTACAGATAGTTTTATTTCCACTAGTTTAGATATATATTTTATAAATACTAGGAATCTTGGCTCATGGGTGGAATGTTGAGTATGGTTCATGATAAACCTACTTCGTTAATCAGTGTTACCCTATGGAAAAAATCACCTTACCTAGAGGAACAATAGTAGGATGTTTGTATGTAGTGTATATGCATATTTTTGACATAATCTCAGCAATGGATTGGTTACAAGCACAAAAGCCAATACTCAACTTTTAGGATAGATGGATTGAGTACATAGAAGGTAAAGGTGTTGTGCGAAGGGTGTATAGCCTACAAGTTGTTATAAATAATAATGCAAGCAATAAATAAAAATGGAAATATAACATATAAAAATAAGCAATACATGAGAGACATAAATATACGTGGTTCACCCACTATGGGCTACATCCACGAAGAAAATAACAAAGAATTTTTATTCTGTCTAGAAAAATGAAGGGATACAACCTAAAAAATATCTGATGTAACCTCCTCTTATTTCTATCATTGTCTCTTGTTATTATCATACCATCACCACGACTCGAAATTCTCTTTATAAAATGGAGTTACAATTTTAGGATAAAAATATCAACATAAAATATGTCATTCGATCTGTGACCTAATAATAAATGGTTCAAATTTACAAAGAGAAAAAATAATTATAAAGCTCATGGATGAATGGGATAACTCTTCAAATTATGAGAGAGTTAGTGATACACCCATTACACTAAGTGCACTCTTGCTAAAGGACCTGCATGGAGATCAAGGATTAGTCGCTTCTTTTTGATGGAATGAAAAGAGATTCAAGCTATCTCATGTGGCCAATGAGGGAAATAGCTTGAGAGGGTGTAACACCTAGTACTCTTGCATTAAAATAATTATGTGAGAAGTAGATATTGGTGTATTGAACATAATTATTATATTGTGGAGATCCGTGTTTCTTAGTGAAATGGAATTTTGATATAATAATAATAATAATAATAATAATAATAATAATAATAATAATAAGGGGTATTAACATGGAAATTTAGTGTGGATTTTACATCTCCATTAGGGACCACTCCTGATATAAGTGGTAGATCAAATAAATGAATATCATATTCAACAAGCTCATCTTAAAACACATTTGCCAAATTATTTTCAAGATTTTGGTCCTCAAGGCTAGTAAATGATGATACTCCTTGAAGTGAAGAAAGATTAGGAACATCATTGTCCATGACGTCTACCAAAAGAGGTGAAGGAGAGTTGCCACTTGAGGGGAAAGCACCTCATTAAATAGTTCCATAAAAAAGGGTTTGTGAGGCCCACTTGTGCCTTGTTGTCCACTATTAGCATTGATTATGGCAATTTCATTATCCATAATGCTAATATTTGGGGTTGATGGAGTAGGATTAAAATCAAATTTAAATATTTCTTGGATTCCTAAATGCCAAGGAAATCATTCTATTCTGCATCATTCATAGTGGCCATGGTATTCACTGGTTGGGCACATATCTCTTTGGAAAGTAGGGCCATCTCATCAATTGTTGTGTTAGCTCCACAAGCTTCATGAAGTCTTGGCTAGGTGACATGGTGCTAGCCTCTTCCCTCATGATATTTTATCCCCTTTAATAATTTTCCTTCTCAATTTGATATTTTCCCTCGAATTGATATATTTCTTCCTTGGAGGAATATTTTACCTCCTTTGATACTTAATTAATTAAAATTCTATTTTAATTAATTAATATTTATTATTTATTTAAATAAAAAATTTAAATTAGTAATTTATTTATTTTGAATTAATCATTAAGTTTTAGAAATATGGGGTGTACTTATGCAAATTATTTAACACATGTTTATGAAAGGCAAGGGGGGGGGGGAGTGGTGGGTTGCACATGGACATGTCACATGTGAGTACAAGGGTTTTTCTCTTTACGCTTAGACTTTATAATGCACTATAATGCATGTAGTGCTACCCAAGCATGCGTGGAGAGCTCCATAGACATGCATATAGTACAATACATAGGAAAATATTATATAGTTAATAATATATTATCTAATATGTGTTATAATGTATGAACACGTTATAATATTTAATAGTATTGCATGAAAATATTATATTTTAATTTAATAATATATGCACTTGAACAATAATTTTAATTATGCATAAATTTTTACTATTATTTTAATAATATATGCACCAAAATACACTTTAAACTATGCAGTGTTATGCTCAAAGAACAAGTTTTGTAGGGCCACAAATCAACATGTTGAAAAATGTGTAGAAACTATTTTGAGATAAAAGGGAAGATAGTGAGCTTGATACCACTATAAAATTACTTTAAGAGCACCCGAATGGTCTAGATATTTCAAACAAGCATATTAAAGGACAAGGGCAAAAGCTAGGTTATGTAGTTACCCTATCAACAAGATCGATATGCTCTGATACCAAATGACATGGAAACAATGGGCAAAATATATAAATCTAGAAATTCAATGCCAAATAATTTTATTCATGATATTTCAATATAAATAGTATATTATATGAATAGGCACAAATTTTGGAATATGCCATTATAATTAAATTAAACTTTTTAAATTAATTAATATTTAATGACATATTAATTATAGTTTAAATTAGTTAACATTTAATTGAATGAGGAATCTTATTCCTCATCACCCCTTTCTTTACACCTAGTTTTAATGGAGTACTGAAGTCTCTTTCCACTATCCATATTAACCCCATGACATGTTGTCCTATATTTTCTATCTCTTTCTAAAAACTTCTTTCTAAATTTACTTGCATTTAGAGCATATAATTTGTAGAAAGGAAAAATAGTTTTGATGACTTGGCTCAGAATAGATTTGATAATTAAATTACATTTTGAGAGATAAATTATTATTTATAGAGGTCATAATACCACATAATTAACAATACTCTTGAAACTCCTTTGACTCCCTCCTAAGAACTCTTACCATTTTTCCATATTCCACCTTGAATACTCTCCCACCTTGCACAAGAAAATTTAATTTCTTCCAACAATACTATCTCACATTGGTGGTATTTCAATATAGATCTCACAAAATTATGTTTGTTAGGGGTATTCATTCCCCTAAAATTCCATAATATGAATTTCATGTTGTACTTCTTGTCATAGGATTATGCCCACTCAAGACTATGGTCACTTGCTTCCCATGTTTCAAATAATTATTAGTTTTCTTTAAGAATTTTTCCTTCAAATATGGTTTTCCCACATTTTTTACCTCCTCTACTCCTACATCTAAGTACTTCTTAGCACTCCTTGACATACTTATATTTGGTACTTTCCCTAAATATCTTGCTTCCTATTCTTCAGGATTAACTATACATGGTGTAACTTTTATATCTTAATATCCATGGGACTCCATATCCTAGGATTTGTTTCTCTATTTATTTCTTTAGATCCATCCTATCTTCCTCCTTGTTAGTCCCCTCATCTTGTGGTATTAGAGAGCTTGACATTTACAAAGCATCCTAGATTTGTATTAGGTTCCTTTATTATAATCACTATTTTACCTCCTTCCATATCCATTTTCTTCTATGAGTCCTTAGCTTCACTAATACCACATTCATTTACTACTTCCTGATTATATTCTATATCCCTCTTATCCTCAACTTACTACTTATAAAAATCTTTACCCTTATCCTTAGATATATAATCCCTTTTCTTCCATATGATACCTTTTATCCTTTCTTCATTCTTTCTAGGTATTTCTATAATATTCCTTCTTTATCCACTTGGATAATTACTTCTTAAATGACAATTTTTTTGTATAGATTCTACCACTAAAGGGATCATTCTAATTAATTATGCTTTGATTCAACACTCTTCATCTTGACACAAGATTGATTTCCTCTACCAATTTTTGTTCTAATTCAACCATAACATAAATCCTAGAAAAAAATACCTTTTTTCTTGCTTTAGTGACAAAATCCACTCTGATAAAGTACCCAAAGGAGTTTGCTATGCTTTCAAATACTTCCACCTCCTAGAATTCTAGAGGTAAACCAAGTAGATATACCCACACTAGAGCCACTTCTATCCTTTTTTTAGGGTTAAAGCTAGGATCCCACTTCTTGAGATAAAGTCTAGATCCACCCATAAACCATGGGCCTCTTAGAATATCCCTTTAGCAATCTTCTTCATTGTTAAAATAAGCAAGAAAAATCTTTTAGCATAAAAGGAGAATTCCACATGACCTTTAACTTTCCAGTGATTAGTTTCCCACTTCCTAATTTGCTCCCATGTTGGTCTTCAGCCCATAAAATTCTCTATAAGAGTTTTAATAACTTTTATCTATGCTCTTTCATAGAATTTATTAGAGATATTAAAAATATTCATCCCTCAGTTTTAAATTTGATCAATAATTGTTGTTCCTTGTTTTCCTCCTCATTCCTCTTTTCCCTTATATTATTTTCCCATATATTGGCGTCCTTGTCTAACTTACTACTCTCATGTTGTAACTTTAGGTTTTTTCTTGTGTTATAGAAGCTTCAATCCTACACTACTCCAATTTTCTAACTCCAATTGTATTATTTTGAACCTTAAGTCTATTATTATCTCTTGCTTCCACCTCTTGCAACTCCTTTATTGCCTCCAACATTTCCTTTCTTATCTCCATACTCATCATGAATTTGTTACTCATAGCTATAAGACACTTCTATGGAAATTATGGTGATGAACTAGACCCCAAACTATGGATTCCTGGTGGCTTAAGGTAAATATCATTGACTATAAAGGTTGTTTGAGCATGTATAACTCTTTTATTACCAATAATATTACACTAGTGAATAACTATTGAGAAACCAACCATGGTTTTACCTCCAAATGATAGCTATTTGTATATACTCTTAGAGTGATAACTAATAATAAGGTGTTGGGTCATTGTTCATTTTCACTAGTGACACACTCAAACTAGTTACTCTCAAGTTCTACTCCTCATAGTGAGTTTTAGGTCCAATATCCCAATTACTTTCCCTAGTTAAACGGTTGGAACTTACACACAATAATATAAAATATTATTTTCCCAATATAGGCCCTTATTAAGCATTGAGAAAATAGATAATGATTTTATTTTTAACAATAATTAATGCATATAATAATGAAGTCTTAAAATATACTCAACATAATTATTTATATTATAGTTTTATTTTTTTTATATTTAGAATAAACACTTGTGTGTTTATTTTCTTAGGCATACTACTAAAATTATAGGGAAATGCAACATTTAGTTATATAACATAATCTAGTTTGGAAAATAAAAATAGTATAAATATGATTTTTTTTTTTCTTTACAACCTATAATGTTAATTAAATATATAAATTATATGTAGCAAAATGATATGGATAATAAGAAATGTAAAACTAATGCACTACACCAAATTCCCTTTTGCTATTCCAAAAATATGTGATAAATTCATATATGCGTAGAGTAAGTACAAAGGTATAATATCATATATCTCCATCTCTCATGAAAATAATTCATATTATAGAAATGTCCTCCTACTATTATTTCTTATCTCCTATTTACTTTTCTTAAATTTATAACAATGAGCCTCCTCCCATTTAATTTTATCTTTATTTATTTTCTACAACTTAAATGAAGTCGTGTAATAGGGGTTTTTCATATGTATAATTGAGATTCATTTAAGCATGAGAGTGGGTTTCTTCACCCTTAAAACCATTGTATTAAAATAATTTAAAATCATTACTTTAGTGACTTTGTGAAAGATAATTTTATTAAATTTTTAAGTCATGACCATATACTAACTAATTTAATCAATTTATTAAACCTATAAAGTACAACATTCACATTATAATATTAAAATATCAAACACACCCCTGCACGAACCATGGAAACAATTGAAGGCTCATACTTGATTGTAGGGGACCCATGGAAACAATTTAAGGCTCATCCTTGATTGTAGGGTGGGATCATCCCTCCTATCCTATTGGCCCTACATTTTTTGGTTTTTTGAGATCTTTAATTTTGGTAACAGACTCTTTTAAGTTGGCTAATAAGCCTAATGTAATCAAGTTACAATTTGGATGTACTAAGGTTTTGGGTACCCTATCAAAAATCTTATGTTAATACCAATATTTTTACATACCAACCAATAAAAAATAAAATATCAAACACCTCAATATAATGATTTCAATGTTGAATACCATGAAAATATAACATAAAATTTACAATACCCATAATTTTTATAATTAAAACATGCACAAGGTAATTAAGGATTCTAATAATGTCTCATTTAGAATCATATAAACTATTTATTCGTTAATAGGAGGTAAATCCCATTTATTATTAATAAACATCCCTCATTAGAGATAATATATGTAATATAAATGTATACATAAAATGTAGTTTTATAACATTTGGATTTAATAGCAATATTGATAGATGTAGTTAGATAGTATAAATTTGTAATCCAAGAAGAAATTTAAATATTATTCTTTGTAAGCTTCAAAATAAAATTCTTTCCAATAAGAATTCTATTATGAATGAGCATATGTTGAGTTATAATCCTTGTAATGATTATTATCTTTTATTAAAACATATATATTCTATTTACTATATTTTTAGGTCCATTCCATGTTGAACATTTTTACAACTAAGTATACTTGTGTTATGACACTATAGTCTAAACAAACTATGGTATATAATTATTGTATGGTTTTTATGACTTACATTTTCCTAAAATAAACTTGGTATTTTTTATTAATAACATCATTTATGTAATAGCATTTATATAATCTTCCTCCACAATATTTTGTATCAATTTTATTGTTGAGTATCCTTTGTATTTATGATGATTTTTACCATGTTGAAAACATAATTATTATCATCCTATGCAATAATAAATAAATACCATTGTATTATTTACAATCATTTAGAAATATAAAATATTTGAGACATGAATATGACACAATCCAAAATGTTGTTTTAATCCCAATACCATGATAAAATTCTATCTCCTATAAAGGAACTATGTGTCTTTTATAATGATGATATATTTTACAAAATTTATCTCTCATCAAGCATGTTGATGTTTCTCTTATTTGGATTATTTATTAATCCCATATTATATTTTTAAATCATGGTTATGACTTTAATTTTGATTTTACGTCTAATAGCAAAAATTTGTCATTTTCATTTATTTCTTACAAAGTAATGAAGAGCAAATATGAATTTTATGATCAAGGATTAATCATACTCAATTTGTAGCACCATATTACATATTTTCTTTAACAGTATCACATGAAATGACAACGTTATTAGGTAATTAATTTTTGCATCTGAGAATATATTTTATAGTTATTATTTATTAATAATCTTCAAGCACTAATATGTCCAAGTGAGTGTTTTTTGTATTATCAATAGATCATACTAGAGATTTGTTCTACATTGTGTAAAAGCATTTATAAAGGAGACTCAAACTTAAAATTGTAAAATCCTAAACGGATTTCAAAATATTTGACTAAAACTATATTCTTGTTATATTTCTTATATTAAATATAAATATAGTCTCACATGTTAGACTCACTTTTAATTATCAATACTGAATCTAAATATGTAGAGATAATGGTCCACAATATTGTTTTTCACCACCACAAGAAACATAAGCATATATATGTTGAAAAAAACTATTTTTTCTCCCATATGGATAAGACAAAAGGGAATGTGTGACTTATTGTAATTACTAATGCATCTATATGATAATGAAATATAATTAAAATTATTAAACATATGAGAAAGTGAGAACAAAATAAGGTTATTATTATAGGATTTATTTAAAATATAAATGTACATGGATCTAAATTTATTTATTTAAAGGTAGAAAGGTAAACTCATAGACAAGAATAGATATATTTTATTATATTTTATATGACCCTCTCAAATTATTATAGTCATAAAATTATAATATATTTTAATTTAAGTTGATTTTTATTTGTATTTTTATATTATCTTTTAGTTTTCTATGTTATATTCCCACATGTAGAATCTAAACTCATGTTTTAGTTTCATGCTTACATCATCTTCAAACTTCATCCAATAACACTCTTATTATCTCTTCATTTTTCCTATACCCAACATGTAATTAAATATAATATATATTTTATGTAAAGCCTTTAGAATAACTTGTTACAATTAGAATACTCTCCTCAATGGGCATATTTTAATAAGTAATTATTCTCTTCAGCTTGAGAATTATGAACCTTTTTCATTCATTCAAAGCCTCCCATTAACATATTTATTATAAGTGATCATTTTTAGTATTAAATATCATTTGGATATGACGATATACTATACAAAAAAACCTTTTGCATGTAATGGTTATTATGGTTTTTGCTTCCTCCAAATAAACTTCTTATTTTAATAAAACATAATAATTATACTTAAAAACTATTTATAGTATTATTTATCTATTATTATATATAACTTTATGAAGATAGATATCATTTCTAAAATTAAAAAAACTTCATATTATTATTCTTTTTTTTTTATTATCAACAATACCTATTCATCAAGTCAATTTGTATGAAATAATTTGTTATTATGTATTTACTATTCTTGGTAAAATCCATTAGATTATTTATAGTGTTTATGAGTATATAAAAACTAAAAAAAAATAAAGGATAATAATTATTAGCTTCATATGTTCTTTTTATGGATTTTATGCCCCATGTTGTAAGTTATGATCCTATCATGATTGAAAGGGCATCTACATGAGTAAAGAAATCTAGAGATATTTTCAATTACAACATGTATTAGACTTATTTATTAACTTAATAAACACCTATAAACATGGGTGATAGATGGATTCATCAATATTTTTAATAAGTATAATATTAATAAAAATTCTATCTTAAATATCAAATTATAATAATCAAATAATTCTAAAATATTGGTATAGAAAATTAATCAAAATATATGCACATTAGTAAATATTGTTCACTGATTCAATCTAAATAAAAATACTTAAAAATGATAACCACAAACATTATTCAAACACTTCTAGAAATCTTACTTAAGAGTTTAGTATTCTTAATTTTTATATAATTATGATTCCAAAAAGATATTATTTTCTTAGAAAATATTCATTTATTTAAAAGTTAAAAAGTCTAGACATGATTCAAATAATTCATAAAAAAATTCTAACAAAATGAAAAATACTAAAATACATAGGAAGCTAAACAAGATAGAATTATTAGATAAATAATTATTCTATAAATAAAATTCTTTTATTCCTATACCCAAAATTCTAATGATAATAATGTGGGTTATATAGCAACTCATTCTTAGAGAAAATGAAAAATATGAACTAAACTAGAAAACATTGTATGAATATTATGCATTCTTCCCTTTTGAAAAGAAAACAATAATTTTACCTAATAAAAAAAATATTTCAATATCTTGTGTTTGTATTTTTCGACATTAAACATTATCATTAGATGGCCAATGAAAGAACATGCTATTAATTAATTTATTTTAGAAGTTGTCATTGATTTTTGCTACTAGGGATTATAGATTTATTTAGGTCAGTGATGTCTTTTAAGTTCTAGATAATGGATGTGATCTATACCTTATTGTATTCTTGATTCATGTAATATCAATTTATGAGGAAATTTAATGCTCTATTCATTCATGAGAACTTATTTCCAGGCGATGGACTCAAGCAACTATATTTGCTTAAGGTATTCTTAAAGAATGTGGAGCAAATCCTAATACATACACCTTTGGACATTACCCCAACCAAAATCATAGAATACCCACCACTAGATTAAGAATACCATGTTGGACTATGAACTTGAGACCTTCCATAGCTATAATTTTTTCTACCTTGATTTTTATGAAGTTATCAAGGGGGGGGAGAGAGATATCTCTAATCAGGTTTCTCTTATGGGAAATATAGCACTTTTGGAACAATATTTGTAGGAGTTTACTTGCATTTATATATACACGGGATCTTACGTCTATTTTTTGGTATTTTCCTAAAAACCCATTGTTGTGTATGTGTAAGTGTTTATGATATTTTTCTTGAATATCATATTTTTTTAAGTGTATGTGTGTGTGAGGGGCTTGCATCTATTTTTAGACTGAGTCACTTACTATCTTGTCTCTCCTATAAGAACTACCTTCTCATGCATACATATGAAATGTAGATCTCAATCATAATTCACTATGTCAAGTAGAGGAAGTATTCACCATTGGCACATAACGTTCAAGCCAATTTTTGTAGGAAGATCTTAGAGGATATGTTGGTGTATTGCCCCATTTTTTTCTTTGTTGAATTTATCTAATTTCTTGCAACCATTTCCTTTACTGAGGAACTAGAAGCTTGAAGATCATATCTTAATAAGAAACTAGCTTTGTAAAAAAGTTTCAAAGGCCCCTGATTGAGCCAAAACCTATGCTCTCAATTGTGGCCCACTGTGTCACTCCAATGCAAGGTACTATTATCCCTAGAAAGTATAATAAAATATTACACTATATTAATGCCATTCTGAGTGGAACCCTAGTGACATATCATTGGTCCTATAATCATAACAAGGAGTAGGACTAGGACTTGATGAGGCTCTTGGTTTGTTCTCACTTATTGAAGTATCTCTTTTATCACTTGGTGAATCTATTCCAAAATGAACACTAGAAGAAGCCATTGTTGAATATATTAGACCAAGGTTTAGGTAAATATCTTAGTCTATTTAAATTTTTAGAATAAATTACCCACATTCACCTAGTGACTATGTATCAACAAAAGAAACCCAAAGGTATGTTGATAAAATATATTGTCAAGTTTTATTGTCATATCTTAAATGAATAGCCCCTTAGTACATATCCCTTTATATTATGTATGATCAATATCACTAAGCCCCCAAAACACATGTAATGGATGGAAGAATCTACCTGAATTCATATTAGCAATACTAAAATAATCATCAACAAAGGTTTGACCATGCTATTAGAACTAGAATATTGGTATTCATATACCAAACACACAATATTGTGGAACAAGATGTGGCCTTAAGGCTATAAGTGGTATCTCTTAAGGGAAATTAACTCTAGAATTATGAATCACTTACTCCTCATTAAATCATAGAATGGTACCAGTTGGCTTCATTAATCATGAATGACTATTATAAAAATGAAGAAAACACAATCAAATATATCGATGAGATAGTTTTTGATAAAAAGGTTTCTTCCAACCATAAAAAAGTAGCAAACTAAATTATCCTTAGTTAGAAAAAAATAAAAGCATGGGTATCCTAAAGGGAAAAGCTTATCTAAGCAATGTAATAATGAAGAAACCATCATCATGCCCTAGTTGATTTTCAAAAATTTAAAAATAAGGGTCAAAGTAGTATGGGAAAACTCCAAGATAAACACGACTAGAGAATTCATAGTTGGAATAATGAAATACTTGATTGATTTATTCCAAGGATAAACTTTGTATAAATAGAAAAGTTAATCATTGAGAGTCATTGGATTACATCAACTTATCAAACCTGATGAAGACACCACTGAGTGTTCTTCTAACACATGGAGGAGTTGAAACTCAAGTGTGTCTATCCTAGTAGAACTTAAGAGAATATTCACTTATTCTAACACCCCCATTAAAGGATACTAGAGGAGCTTTGTACAAATGAGTCTCAACAATAACGCCTGAAGAGGTACTCATGTACAATGACTTATTTATGAAGATATGGTAAAAACGCTATGGGAAAAACCATCAATAAAAAGGAAGCAAGGAAGAGGCTTGTATTCAGATGGTGAAGATTGTCCTCTTAATAGAATAAGAATTATGAGTCCTAAAAACATGGCCTGATGAGGTACTCATTTACAATATATATAGTTGGTGAAAAACCCCTTGGGGAAAAACCAACTATCACAACTTCCTTTTTGAAGAGATGGTAAAAACCCTATGGGAAAAACCATCAATCAAAAGGAAGCAAGGGAGGCTTGTCTTTGGATGGCGAAGATTGTCCTCTTAATAGAATAAGAATTATGAGTCCTAAAAACATGGCCTGATGAGGTACTCATTTACAATATATATAGTTGGTGAAAAAACCCTTTGGGGAAAAACTTATTTTTTGAAGAGATGTTAAAAACCCTAGGGGAAAAAAAATCAATCAAAAAAGGAAGTAAGGAAGAGTCTTATCTTTGAATGGTGAATATTGTCCTCTTATTACAAAATAATGATGAGTCCCGACAACTTGGCCTGATTAGGTACTCATATACAATATATAGATGGTGAAAAACCCCTTGGGAAAAAACCAACTATCAGAAGAAGAGAGGCTTGTCTTCGTATGGCGAAGATTGTCCTCTTATACAAAAGGAAATATGAGTCCCGACAACTTGGCCTGATTAGGTACTCATTTACAATATATAGATGGTAAAAAACCCCTCTGGAAAAAAACCATCTGTTATACACACAAAAAATATCTAAGATAGAGGCATGTCTTTGGATGGCAAAGATTGTCCTCATAATATACATGGTGTTGGAGAGATGATAAAAGAAATAAGGGGAAAAACCATTATAAAAACAATATAACGAGAGGTGGAATACCTGTGTGTCAATTCAGTTGTATTATTCCATGTTTCCCCACAGTTGAATGTAATATGAAGAAGGAAATATTTTGGTGAAGATGTCTGTAGTTTGATTTTCAGTTGGAATATAGTCCAAGTGTATTTCTCCTCTTTGAATATGTTACTGAATGAAGTGCTTCTAAGAATAAGAAGAAGAGGCATGTCTTCGGATGGTGAATATTGTCCTCTATTGAACTAGAAGAATGAGAGAGAGGTGAAAAAACTCTATGCACCAAGATACTTTAACACCCCCCATTAAGTGATAGTAGGGGTAAGTGAAAAAGAATAAACAATATGTGGCATACCAATATAAGATCAGTCCCAACACCAAGGTATGATAAGGTACTCATGTACAATAGAGATGGTATAGCCAAAAAAATGTGTTCCAACAACAATACCCAATAAGATACTCATTTACAACATGTGATCAAAAGAATAAAGATCACTAAAAAATCCCCTAAAACCAAAGTGTCTCACAAAAAGGAGTGTGAATATAGGAGGGAGAAAGAACCACAAAAATTGCAAGGGTAGTCCAAAAATGACTCCACAAGCATGAGTATGTGGTTTCCACCTATATGGACAGAAGGGCTGATAACAAGGTCCAAAATTTATGGACAACCAGTAAAATAAGGGAAATGGTAGAAATCCTCAAGGAAGGAAACCACCTGTCGTAATAGAGGGAGAAGGAATATGTACATGGAGGATTGAGAGGAAGGAAGATGCCCTATTCAACTCCCCCTTAGGAAAACTTCCATGAAACCTACAATGGATCCATCAGATGTCTTGAAAAAGTAGAGACTTGTTGCAGAATTAAAATTATACTCCTAGACTTTTGTATGTGAACTATGAAAAAAGATCACCAAATAAAATACCCCTAAAACTAAAGTGTCTCACAAAAATGAGTGTGAATATAGGATGGAGAAATAACCACAAAGATCGCAAGGGTAGTCCAAAGTGACTTCACAAGAACAAGTAGTGGTTTCCACCTATATGAACACAATGGGCTAATTAATAAGGTCCAAAAAAATTAGATAAACAACAAATAAAAGACAACAATGCTAGGAAAAGTGTCTGGGAGTGTTAGGTTAAACTGAGAATGCACTCCATGATACAATAATTTAAGGTTAACAAAATCATGCCAAATTACCTCAAAACTAAAAAAAGGACACCACCATTGTGCCCGTCTCAGAAAAACCTTTATGATGAGTATATATAAGGCTATAGTCAGATACAAATTGATGCTTTAAAAAAGCAAAAAATAATGACCCTCCAAATGTGTGCAACTCCGAGACTTCCCAAGTAGTCACCCTTCCGAGTTGCTACTCTACAATAAAATGCATAACTTGGGAGTTCTTACAAATTTGACCACCAAATGACTTTCACAAACATATGAAATTAATAGTACCCATACAATATCGTAAAGTGGACTCTTCCACTTTAAGATTTTCTCTTAAGAGAAATTATATGGGCCAAATAGAATGTGTCCCTCCAATTTTTTAGAAATTGCAATGATAAAGTGAAAGCCTTATGGAACCAGTCCCCCATTAAAGGAATCTTTCATTTGCATTAAAAATAAAACATAATTTTTTTCACTATGTTTTAAATAAAAGCAAATGATAGTCTCAGAGCATATGCAAATGGGGAAAAAAATATAGGATAGAACTGCCTTGGCTTGACTTTTGGTTCTGCTAACACAGTGCAGATCTCTCCCACAGTCCAGTCCATCTTGGTTGATGATAGGCCCACGATATTAATCATTACAAAAGGTGGTTTGATATGATCAAATCGGCCACAGTTATAGAGGGCCGCAAACAACAATTCTAGATTACAACAGATTCCACATCTCACGCCTTCAATTAGATCATATAAAACTGGACGGTATCCGAGGAGGTACAGAAAGAAATTGAGTCACCCGTAGCCTCCTCATAGACAACATCACTGGACATAAGAGCAACCACTCAAGGCTGAAACCAGTTCATTCATAAACCAAAGAGCTTGATTCATAAACTAGTCGCAGATGGCTAGGGGTGCAATTGGAACTGGAAACACAATGTGAGGAGAAAATACAATGCAGAAAAATATATTATCTTCAGTTCACCGCAGTAGATCGATCACATGGTGGGAAAATTTATAATGGTTATATGCAGCATAGCTCAACATCTAATCTCCAGATTGTATTACGAATCTATAGCAGTTGCTTTAAATGTAGGTAAGAAAATTGGGATTGATTGTTTTCTTTTCACCATAATAGATCAACACAAGGTCATCGGTCATATGTACGATATCTCCGCAACACAACTCAACGTCTGATCTGTAGCTTGTACAATGATTCTTTGTGGGTTTTGCAAATGGCAGGGTCTTCGATCCTTGCAATAAAAATCTAGGGGCTGCACGAGTGTGGTTATCGTCAAATGAATCTACTCCAGGGGCACCTGAGTGTGGTAACCACTTCAAACAAAAAAGCTCTGAGGGCCGAGTGTGGTAACCACTTCAAACAAAAAAGCTCCGAGGGCTGCAAAAAGGGCAGACTTGTTAAACCTTTGTGAGCTTCACTTACTTCGATGAATCTTAAATGGACTGAAAATGATCACCTCCATTGTGTTCTGCTTGGAAAAACTTTTCCAACGACTATAAACACCGCTACGTTTGGATGTTATATTGACCTCCATTTGTAAAAAAAACGAAATACTTCTCCTTTCTCTTACAAGAAAATATTCTGAAATATATTATCGAGGATTCCATTATACAATAGTATTCGATCAAAAAAAATGTGGAAAACAGTTTTGAATCTGCTTCGCTACATCCTTCGTGGGCCAATGAAAAAAACACAACTGCACTCTTTCACGATCATACTGCCCCCACCAGATCTGGTCACACCCATCAAAAGCACCATCAATGGAAATGAAAATGGTACAAAAATATGAAAATGACCCCGAAGTTATTATCCAGCAATCACAGAAATCACTCGAGTCGATCTGGTGGGTACGCAGAGCATACGGTGCCAAAAAAACACATTGAAAAAAAAATCAGAAAATCTTCTTCATAAAAAGGAGTCAAAAAATAACTCCGCTCCTTTGTAGAGAGAAACAAAACACTCCTCCCGATCCTGTGTTGTCCAAAAAAAACCTTGGAAATGATAGCATCTCCATACGAAAAATTGATGGCGTTTATCAAAGCTCGGGGGTCTATCAGATAATATGTCCATCACGAAATAAACTGAAGCCATTCACCGTAGAGGACGATGTTCCACGATGCACCATGAAATCGTAGCAGTGCAGTGTTCCGCTCTGAGAAATCCTGAGATGGTGGCAATGTGCGTACTCTGCATCTCAACAGAAGCGCCTCCAACGTACACCATCAAAAAAAAAATAAAGACAGATAACCACCACGGTGATTACAGAAATACAGTCTCCATACAGGTGCAGTGCACTTTCTCAGGAAAACATAAATGCCCATCACTATTTTATCACAAGCTGAATAAAAAAAAATACCGAGGCGTGGACTCTCCATCTCGGACACGTCTCCTCGGAAGGAAAAAAATGGGCTAAGCTTTCCTCCATTCTGCAATATGTGGTTCGTCGGTGGTTGGTTGCTTAACGGAACATTCCATGGGTGAAGTTGGCCATCAATTTTCAAATACAATAAAGCGCCATGAGGCTTTTCTAACAGAAAAAAATTGATTGCCCCCATGAAAATGTTTAAAATAAAATTTACCCTTATGATTTTAGATAAAATGTCTCCCATTTTTAAAAAATAAAATATGGAAGTACATTTTTATCAAATCCTCATCTGCGACAAGTGCTTTGTGAGAAAACCAAACAACATCTCCCTCGTGGGTACTTCATCTTCGAATGCGGATACTTACTCCAGCAAAAAGAGCACTATGACACAATCGACCGCGCTCGGAAAAACTCAGCAATGTGCAGGGAGCTGTTTCTGAGGAGGGCCAAAGGGTTGTTCACGTACAGGGCAAGGGCTACGATGCGATGATCTGTGCCTAGAAAACAAATTGTGTACCATCATCTCCAGTATCAAAAAACTTGAGGCTATTTACCGGAGGTGTATTTTCAGCTCGAAAAAATTTGCTTCCTCAGAAATTAAAGTAGATCCTTCACTTTCTCAATTTCGCCAAGCTCGCCACTGTGCTCAAAGACGCCACCGCTGTTTAATTATTTGAGAAGGTGACAAGAAAGCGTCAGGGCGTCATTAAACTCTGTTACCAGCAGGATGCAAAATCACGCCATCTTTGCCAAGTGGACGCTCCACCTCTGTTGTCTAGCTATAGACATCACTTCTGGCTATAGATATCACTGATTATTTTTAAAGATCATAGCTCGTCATTTAAGCCCAAACCTCCACGACACAGACATAGGTGGATGGGCCATTTTTCTCCATGATTACTCTGGATCTTTACCGGGTGTTCGACCTAGTAAAGGCGGCAACCGCCACAACCATAGAGATTTGAATTGCTATCAAAAACTGGCTTCATATTTGTCTCACGAAGCACGCAGTCATCTTCATATTGGAAATATCTCAGCTTACGCTAGCGACGCCTACAATCATGGCTAACCTAAAGCAACAATCACGGTAAATTATTTCTGGGGAAATAATGAGCAATAGGAAAGTGTAACACTGTGGTAGATAACAATACCGAGAGCAACTGATCAACGTGCCAAAGCTGTAGGAAATATCGCCACGATGTTCGCATGATTTCACCTGACGCGACGCTTAGAACAAACTTCCACCAACGCCATAAAAAAATGATCACTTCTCTAAAAAACAGATCGCAGTACCGAACGGACGTCCTCAACACGTCCATTCCACAAGCATTTAACAAAGCCTGCAAACAGTCAGAGAAAAAATAGACATGGCAAACAAGATATGAGATCTGGATTTCTCTGTTGCAGTGAATACTTAGTGCCGGAGTTTACGCCATATTATTTCTACGAGGAGTTTGCTCGTCTTGGCCAGATCTTCGCAAAACACTATCACGTAATGTCAGGAGAAATTTCCTCCACAAAACAGTCTTTTCGTTTGAGAAAAAAAAAAAGATGACACAGGCTTCTTGTTAAACTGGACTGTCCCACCATATTCGCCTCTCATGCGTAGATCTGTACACGAACCAAAAAATAGCTCGTCTGGTGCAGTGGAAAATCAACAGACATGAACTGCGCGCTGGCAACGTCAACAGATGGCACTTCAACGGCCTCACAACGACCCCTTTCCAGATCAGCCCGTTAGTTATTTTATTCTCAGGATATTATGCGGGCTCCTTCCGGCTATGTTGTGGGGATGCTGGATGTCCTAATAATTTGTCGCCAGGCCATCCGAATCAGAGCAAACAGTTCAGAAAGCCAAAGAGCATCAAGATAGATATCGGCACTGAGGAGGGAGTTATCAGGATCCCACTTGTTGTGATCTCGCGTGCATCGCTGCACCACACCAATGTCGCCCACAATCTGTCTTAGCGCGCAGGCTCCGCAAACGCTGCGATTGCCACTAAACCAAAAACAAAAACCGGTGGATCCCGCATGCAAAACTTGAAGGCTACATTTTTAAAAAAATTTAAGCATCTTCAAATTACCGTTAGAAATGCAGATCCGGCGACAATGCAAACTTAGCTACCGAAGCAGCAACTGTTAAAATTGAACAGATAAATCTTCGTCTTTTGGGAGGAAACGAACTTCAACACAGAATAATTCAAACTCCACGTGGTCAGGGCCAAAAAAAACTTAGCCACAGCATCCATTAAGCGAACGTCCCCGCCAAATTGGAGTGAAAACATCAAAAAATAGCACGGGACTGGATCACCATGATAAAAAATGGCCCATCGACCACGACATCCTCAAGCAACCTCCATCGAGGATAAAATTTGTTGCCTCCATGCACTTTGAAAAAACTGAAAACGTTTTTTCTTGCTGTCCAAGTATGGCATCGCCTGTCAAAATCGCCTAGACAACAAGAACAACAGTGTTGGGCATGATAAACAAGGGGCCCATATCAACAAATTTGGGTAAAATTTGTGCTTCTAACAATGGCAACAAATCATAAAAAATGGATCCCGATTTTGGCCGACAATGATGGCCAATCTGCAAACCCTAAAAACTAAAAAAAATTAACCTCCCAATTTTTAACCATATGGTTTCTGATCCATCAAAAAGATGGAGAGCATACTCCCTCAAAAAAAAATTGGAAGAGAAAAAATGAAAAAGAAAAGGGGAAATTTCCATGAAGGAAATCCCTCCATGAGGAAAATCTCCTCATGCTCACACGGCAGGGAAAACCCACTCTGATACCATGTTAAAATAATGAAAGACTTGATTTATTTTCAAGATCAACTTTGTATAAATAGCAAAGTTGATCATTGAGAGCTGTTGGATTACATCAACTCATCAAACCTGATGAAGACACCACTAAGTGTTCTCCTGACACATGGAGGAGTTGAAACTCATGTGTGTCTATCCTAGTAGAACTTAAGAGAATATTCACTTATTCTAACATTCATTACTCCCTATATAATATATATATATATATATATATATATAATAACATGTTATTAAAAATATAAAGAGGTATCATGGTAGAAATATTATATGGACCCTACATAACTTAGTTGTAAGCAAGAAGAAAACATCGTATGCTGCTGATAATAATGAAAAGATATTAAAATTGGGGGGTTAAAATTTCAATGATATTAGAACCTACAATAGACAAAAGCATTAATGACTAATCATAGTGTGAGATCTAGGACCACGTTAGTTCAAATTTAGAGGCTTGAGCCATGTCTCAAAAAATCATTATTCTACATGCAAAGGAAACCCTGTTCATTGGTCATAAAATATTATAGCGACTATCTCGACAAATAAAAACCACTAGCAAATGCTCAATGGATAAAAATTATGGGAATAGATAGATAGCTACAAGTCACAATTAGTGAAAGTAATGGCCAATAAAATCTCAAGGTATTCCAACCAAGGGTTTCTACCAATTGAGAAGGGATCAAGACCTCAATCCTTATAAGCACTACATTGGCAAGCAAGGATATTTTATTTTCCACAATAGGGTAATGCTATAGCAAGTTACTACATAGGATTCAATAAAGATAACTAGTAGTAATTGATGAATCTAAGAAGAAAAGAAGAAGATAGCTATCGTGTATAAACCTATAGAAAAGAAGACAATACAAATATAGACAATAAAAAACAAGCAAGCCCAAATAATTTAAGATGACATTGATGGGGTCAATGACTCTAAACTAGCAAAAGATGATAGGGTGCTAAAGAAATAAGCTCAAAGAAGACAAAAAAAATCTAAGGAAGATTTTTTTGAGGCAAGGGTATGGAGTACTGGCCTTTCCTAATATCTTCTTCCATTAGTTTATCCTTGTTATGAACTTGTAAGAACATGTGTGGGATAATATGACCCATGCTCTAAAATTATTTTATGCCTATAGAATAATGCATTTTAGGTGATTATATCTACATGTACCAAAGGGTTCAAAAATGAACCCCCAAACTGCAAGGATATTTTATTTAATAATTTTAGATAAATTGGGTTGTTTGAACTATCAGCTTACCGAGAGCATGAGCACCATGCTAGAGTTTCCTCTCAAAATTGAGATTTTTGTGCAAGAGACCAAAGATATCCTAAGCATAGAAGATTTTATTTTTGGAGCCCCTAATGATACTAAGATAATAAAGGAAATGCTTGCCATTCTGCACCTGCTAATAAACAATTCAAATAAAAATTTGTTGGTGCTTGACTTTAGCAATTTCATAGCATGATAAATCCATGACTAGCTCACAAATTTTAGAGAAAATCAAGAATTCTAGTAATTCTCATTCTTAGTTCACATTATTTTGTATCAGAATAGTTGGAATTTTGAATAGTTATTTTTTAAGAAAAGAAAACGACAAAAGGGAAGGAATCCCATGATAGAAAGGATAAATATTATATACATCCACTTCCCTTATCATGTACTTTTAAATAAATTCTTGGTTTCCATTGTCATGACCCTACTTTTGGCAGACCTTCTATTTTGATGGATTTATATTTTGTTATATTGCTTATGGATAGAATGACTGGCTATATCAGTTTTATTATGCAAATTACTTATTTCATATGGAAAATATGTGATGTGAATCCTTTGTGGGATGTAGGATAATTCCATGTTTGGATCTAAAAGATATGCATTTGATGTGAGAATATGATGCTGCTAATGAAAAGTGTATTTTTGTAGGAACAGGTTTCTTTACGGTGGCAGAAAGAGTAGCCACTAAGAAAAGAATACCTTGGGGAAATGATGTGATGGGTAAATTATCAAAAATTATGGGGAGGCAACATGAAAGAATACCCCTTTGCATGAAGATGCATATCATGAAATTACTTAGTTGCATTTGTGTGTTGTAGTTTTCTTATAATGAAATCTTATAAAGTAAGAGTTGGTTGATATTATTACCATAGTGGATAATAAGGAAAGAACAACAAATATCAAAGCTTAGTTTTTATAAATGATTTCTCTTTTGTGGTTTCGGCATGTGCTTTACTCTTGACTATTTTAGAACTCATAGCATTTATTGTAAGAACATGGAAATCTAGTTATGGTGTGTTCATTGGATTCCATATGGAGAAGTGCAATAGAGTGGGTTGTTAAGGAACATTGGAAGTTAATGCACGGATGTTGGAGACTGGAGTGGGTACACCAGAAGAAAGGAGAGAAAGGAAAAAAATGATGAGGAGAAAAAAGAATGAAATTGACTGGTTTTGTAGAGAGGCTTGGAAAAAGATGGAGTTCGGTACAACAAAGATGTGAAGGCGGAGAGCGTTCGATCTCAGTAAGTAATGAAACTATTTGCTTCTGTTGGATGAAAGCTTCAAAAAAATTTATGCTTAGAATAATGGGCTTGTGTGTGTTCAACTATGTTTGGGGTATATCATTGGTAATCCATCATTTGAAAGAGATGATTATATTATATACATGGTATGTTGATAGAGAACACATCTCGTAGTTACTCTTTTTATAGGAAATTTATGTGTTTATAACTTAGTGCTGCCTTACGAACGTATCCAGTGAATCCATGTAGTATGTTCATCTGGTTTAATCTCTAGTAGTGGTTTTGATATCATTGTGGGTGTTGATGTCCATGTTATGGTTGCTGGGAGAAGGAGCTAATATGATTGATGGGTAGAGATTTATTGTGAGTTTTAGTTCAGTAGAGGCTTTAAGTGTATCTTTATTATGTTCATGTTATGCCATTGTCGTGAATGATTTGGTAAACTTAGCGGAGAACAAAGACACTTGGTATATGCGTAGATGTTTGAAAGAGAATGATTGCCTTCTAATGCTTTGATTTTATCTAAAATTCTATATGTTGAAATGCGTATATTGAATGCTTGCTTAATCAATGTTGTTGATAGAATAGAAGGGACGATTGATTTGAAGCTCGTTCATTGGTTTTTGAATGATTATTTTGATTATGATTGGCTCTATGCTGGTTGAGAAGCTAGGAATGAGATGAATCTTAAAGGCTAGATTGATTATGAATTCCTAGAAAATGGCAATTGCTTAGACATTGAAAAGATGGACATTTGCCTTCTGTTGTATTTGATTTTATATGGAATTCTATTTTGATAGAGATGTGTTTAATGAGTGCATTGTTTTATCATTGTTGTTGTTAAACTATAGAGATCTGTTCATTATTTTGAATGATTATTTAAGAATCTCAAAAAGGATGTTAGAATTTGAGATTCATTTGAATGCATAATGGGCATTCTGGGAAGTGAAATGGAGCCATCTCTGATCCCCATTATAAGGCAAGTATTTTCTCGGTTGGTGTTGTTGTTCTACTACCAAAGAGTTCTATGGACGTCGTTGTGGTTAGAGTCGCATGTGCAACTGGAGTCTATGCCAGAAGCTCTACATAATGACGTGAGTTTGGAACATTTTCAGTCATAGGAGTAAACTTTATGAGATGAAGTTGGTGCTCAACATCCACCAGCTGTGAAATGAACTGGCCTATTCAAAATATGGATGGTAGTTGATCTTTGACTGCCTTAACGCAATGCTTCTATAGAGAGTAAACATCTCCAAAATTGTATCATTGTAAATACACCTCTAGGGGTTGTCTAGTGATGCACTGCTAGTGTTTTGGATTTGAAAACCTGTATATAGTTTGGATAGCTTTCAAACAATTTAGAATGTTTAATAAAATCATGCCAGTTGAGTTTAACTTGGCCTTGATGTAAATATATGCTTATGTTATGTTGGTGATGCTATAATAACTCAGAGATAGACTTTTGAGCAATAGCGGTATCTTATGGAGCTTACCTGGAATCACTTGAAACTAAGTTTAACTAAGTTTAAATAGATTAATTCTTTGAAGCTTGAGTTACGGGATTGCACCAAGATTAATGATGTGTTTGTAGATTTAATGAAATATTATGTACCCTATATTTGAATAAAGAAAACTAGGTATCTAGCACCTTTGGATGGCATCTGTAATCAATGGATATCCACTACTCACCAATTAGAGATATAATATGGATAAACTAGTTATTAGTTAAAAAGAATATAAAGAAGAATTTTCCCAACTCAAACTCATGTAACTGATATCACTTTTAGAAATAGTTTGGGAATAGAATCTAGAGGGAGCCCAATTATGTTTTAGATACCGGGTAGGGAATCCTCTTGGGAAAAGAGTTGGTCAATTATTGTGGATGATGCTTAGTACTCCTACACTAAAGGAACTGGGTAGGGAGTAGGGATTAGCATATCCATGAAACTATTTCACTAAAAGGCTTATGGAAGAGAGTGGAAAGCTATGTCTATGGAACTCTTATGCTAAAATAATTGCATGAAGAGAGGAGACTAGTGTCCTAGAACTCTTGAACTAAAGGGCTTGTTCAAGGGTAAATACTAGGGACTTTTCCTTTCAAAAGAGTGAAAGGAGAACCAACTATGTTGTTAGGAATTGAAGGTAGTTGGAGTGGAAGTGAATTGCACCAATGCTTCTCACAAATGGACATGTGAAGAAGTAGGGATGGTTGCATTATTAGGCTTAGTCGTAACTCGTAGATGAGTGTCATGACTTATTCAACTCTAGAAAGGGATTACTAGAGACTAGGTCTATCTTCTTTGGAAAAGGAGCTCAATCAACCTTTATAAAGATATATATATATATATATATATATATATATAAAGAAAAATTTAGGTTTGGGAATTTGGGGTCCCTTACATTTGGTATCAGAGCATGGTTCATAGTGGAATTGGATCACTGTGCAAGAATTAGTTTAGTGTGAAATAGAAAACATACTAGACATTAGTAATTAAAAAAAAATCAAATAGAAGAAAAATTACCCAAAATGACTAGGATGTATTGGGTAAACAATTATTAGTAGGAAGGGCAATTTGAAGGGCCAAATGCTAATGAATTCCTACTATCTCTTATGTGAGTGGCTAAGGACAATGGCACTAAAAAGAAGAAGAGGAGGTGCTGCCCCAACAATAAGGTAGACATGTGGAACCAATCCAGAGAATAGAGCACCTGAAGATGGTTTGAAAAACCCTAATGAGGGAGAGAATATTACTAAAATAGTGGCTCTACTTCATGAGTAGGTGGAAGCTCAAAAATAGTTGTTGGATGTTGTGCTAAGTCGGGAAACACAATATGGTAACCCGAGAAGGGAACAGAAAAATGAACCTCTTACAGAGGTACAATTGGCAAGAGTTCAACTGGAAGCTGAGCTAGGCAAGGAGATGAAATATCTAAAATCTTCCAAGTTTAATGGAGAAGAATATGGGGATAAGGTCGAGGCTTGGTTGAAGGAGATAGAGACATATTGTAATATGAAGAACTTCTCCTCAGGCACTCAAACATCGTATGCTACATTACATTTGCAAGGAGATGGTTTAGCTTGGTGGGAAACCCTTAGTGAAGAGTGAAAGCTAGCCACTGTAGTTGATTTAAAATGGGAAGAATTTGTAAAGGATTTCAAAGAAATATTTCTCATGAAATATTTTTATTCCCATAAATTTGATGAATTCACTAAACTTCATTAGGGAATTAGAATAGTGGAGAAATATTATCAGAAATTTGTAAAGTTGGTGAAGTATGTGCCCGCTTACATTGAGAAAATGAAGGTCCACAAGTTCATACTTGGAGTAGATCCTAGAATAGGATAAGAAGTAGACATGAGAGAACCTGAGACATTGCAAAAGGCCTATGAGTTAGCAAGGAAAGTTGAAGCATATCTCAAACCTTACTTTGATTATGAGGGGTTAGATGATCTAGGCAAAGAGGCACTAAGAAAGAGAAATAGTGCAGGTTTCATGAAGTGGGAGCATGAGCAATCAAGTAAAAGTGTTACAGGATAGGATGAGAAAGAAGAAAGGAAACAAGGAAAATTTAGAAGGAAGTTCTAAGGAAGGAATCATAAATGCTATAATCAGGGCAACAGTGGCAATAGATCACCACAAAGATAGACTAACTTGTCGAAAGAAGGAGCAGCAAGGGAGCCGAGGTGAAAAGAACATCCAAGACCAAAATAAGGGTGTTACATTTGTAAAGGATCACATTATGCCAACAATTGTCCTCAAAGAATAAGTATGGGTTCTAAAGGAAAGGAACCAATGTACAAGGAGACTGCACCTAAGGAACCAACACATCGGATTTATATAGCAATAGGAAACCAGAATCTGGATGGTCAAGCTACACCACTAGTGATAAAAGGTAAGATATTTGGTAGAAGTGTTAAAATATTATTTGATAGTGGAGCTATAGATAACTTTATTTCCACTAGTTTAGTTAGAGATATAATAGAAAGGTCAAGAATATTAGAACATGGGTGGAAGGTTGAGTATGGTTCAAGATAAACCTACTCTGTGAACCAATGTTATCCTATGGTAGAAATTGCCTTACCTAGTGGAATGACCTTAGGATATTTATATGTTGCACCATTGCATGCCTTTGATGTAGTATTGGGAATGGATTGGCTACAAGAGCATAAAGTAATGATTAATTTTTAGGATCGATGGGTTGAATACTCAGATGATGATGGACTTGTTTGTAGAGTGAATAGCCTGCAAGGAACTTTCCAACCTCAAATCCTTTTGGCTATGCAACTCAAGAGAGCCATCAAAAAAAGAGGAATGGTATTTATTGTTAAACTAAATGAGATAGAGGAAGGGAAGAAGGAAGAGGTGTTTTGGAAACACCCTATTCTACAATAGTTTAGGGATGTATTTCCGGAAGACTTACTTGGATTACCACCTAAAAGGGAATTCAAATTTTCTATTGAACTTGAACCTGGAACAAAGCCTATCCATAGGGCTCCTTATAGGATGAATTCCATAGAAATGCAAGAACTGAAAGTACAACTTCAAGGATTGTTGGAGAAAGGACTAATTAGACCAAGTGTGTCACCATGGGGTGCACCAGTGTTGTTTGTAAAGAAAAAGGATGGATCTTTAAGATTATGTATTGACTATCGGATGCTAAATAAGGCAACTATTAAAAATAGATATCCTTTACCTAGGATCGAAGATCTCTTCGATCAACTCAAGGATACCTTAGTATTTTCAAATATTGATTTGAAATCAAGATATCACCAATTGAGAATTTGAGAGGAAGATACTCATAAGACAAATTTTAAAACTTGATATGGACATTATGAGTTTATTATCTTGCCTTTTGGGCTGATGAATGCTCCAATAACATTTATGAATCTGATGAATAGTATCTTTAGAAAGTACTTGGATATATTTGTTCTGGTATTTTTAGATGATATTTTGATATACTTCCAAAATAAGGAGGAGCATGATAAACACCTCAGATTAGTGTTGGAGTTGCTAAGGGAAAAGTAGTTGTATGGGAATTTATCCAAGTGTGAGTTCTATGTGTTAGAGGTGCAATATTTAGGACACATTATTTTGGCTGAGGGAATTATTGTAGATCCTAAGAAAATAGAAGCCATCTTGGATTGGTCACCACCAATAAATGTAACTAAAGTCCAAAGTTTCATGGGCTTAACTAGGTACTATAGGTGATATGTGAAGGACTACGCCAAGATCACCTCACCAATAACCAACCTTCAAAGGAAAGGGAAGGAATTCAAGTGGACAGATAAATGTGAATCTACCTTTAACTTACTTAAGCAGAAGCTTATTACACCTCCTATACTAAAGATACCAGATCCACAGGGAAGTTTTTCTGTATGTACAGATGCATCGCTAGAAGGACTGGGAGGAGTGCTCTCACAAGAAGAAGTGGTGGTCACCTATGGATCAAGGAAGCTAAAAAAGCATGAGGTTAATTATGCAACTCATGATTTAGAGTTAGCAGTTGTAGTGTTTGCTCTCAAAATTTGGTGATATTACCTAGTTGGTAGACCCTTTGAGCTTAAGATAGATCATCAGAGTCTTCAATACATGTTCACCCAACCTTTGCTCAATGCTAGATAGAGGAGATGGATGGAATTTCTCATAAAGTATGATTTTGGTATTGAATACATTAAGGGAAAGGAGAATAAGGTCACAGATGCTCTAAGTAGAAGGAGACATATTGTAGTCTTATCTCGTATTCATGTTGACTTGATGGAACAAGTCAAGGTAATGCAAAGTCAAGATGCTTACTATAATAAAATCCGAGAAAATATGGAAAGGAAACTAGATGAAAACAAATATTTTAGCATCAAGGATGGTTTTATATATTTTAAGGATAGGGTAGTAATTCCTAGAAGTGGAGATCTAAGGAAGATGATCATGAATGAAGCTCATATATCCCCCTACTCTACTCACCCAGGAGGAGCAAAAATGAGGGAGAATATGAAAAAGATATTCTTTTGGCTAGGAATGAAGAGAGACATAATTGAATTTGTTGCTCAATGCCTTGAGTGCCAAAAAGTAAAAGCAGAACATAGACATCCTACTGGTTTGTTATACCCACATAATGTGCCTATACAAAAATGGTAAGTGATTTCAATGGATTTCATAGTAGGGCTGCCTAAGACCAAGTTCCAACATGATGCGATCCTAGTAGTGGTCGACAGACTGACCAAGGTTGCACACTTTATACCTAGGAGCACCAAGGATGATGTCATGATTGTGGCTAATAGATTTTCCAAAGAAATATTTTGGCTTCATGGATTTCTAGAGGTAATTATATCAGATAGGGACTCGAGATTCACATCTGAGTTTTGGAAAGCCTTACATCGAGCCATTGGCACTAGATTGAACATCAGTTCAACTTATCACCCTAAAACTGATGGACAAACTGAAAGGGTGAATCAAGTATTAGAGGACATGCTTCGCATGTACTGTATGGACCAGAAAACCTACTGGGAAGAATACTTGCATCTAGTGGAATTTTCCTACAATAATGGTCATCATTCGATATTAGGTATGGCACCATTCGAAGCTTTGTATGGCAGAAGGTGCAGGACACCATTATCATGGGATAATCCAGAAGATCATATTGTGCTTGGACCAGACATGGTCAAAGAAATGGAGCAACAATTAAGGGTAATTAGAGAAATATTAAAGGAAGTTATAGACCATCAGAAGAGTTATGCCGATCTTAAGAGATCACCTAGAGAGTTTGTTGTTGGTGATAGAGTATTCTTGAGGGTGAGACCAAAGAAGAGTGCAATCAAGTCCACAAAGCTTGATCCACATTTTGTAGGACCCTTTGAAATCATAGAAAGGATCAATCCTATGGCATACCAACTTGCCTTACCACCTAATCTATCCAAGATTCACAACACCTTTCATGTTTCCTTGCTTAAAAAGTATGTTGCTAACCCTGAACATGTGTGGAATTTATCTAATTTGTAGATGGTGAACCTCGAGGCTATAGAGGTTCGACCAGTAAAGATCCTTGAATTTTGATCCAAATCAATGAGGAAAGGAACCTTGGAGCAATGCAAGGTCCAATGGGATATTTATTCTGAAAGAAATGCTACTTGGGAGAAAGTAGAAGACATGCAAAAACATTTTCCATTTTTGTTTGAGGATGCATTGTAAATATTTGTTTAAAGTTTATGTTATAATGACACACAGAGGACTGTGTTAAGCCTAAGGGGGGAGGATGTCATGACCCTACTTTTGGAAGACCTTCTATTTTTGATGGATTTATGTTTTGTTATATTGCTTATGGATAGAATGATTGGCTGTATCAGTTTTATTATGCAAATTACTTATTTCATATGGAAAATATGTGATGTGAATCCTTTGTGGGATGTAGGATAATTCCATGTTTGGATCTAAAAAACATGCATTTGATGTGAGAATATGATGTTGCTAATGAAAAGTGCATTTTTGTAGGAACAAGTTTCTTTACGGTGGTAGAAAGAGTAGCCATTGAGAAAAGAATACCTTGGGGAAATGATGTGATGGGTAAATTATCAAAAATTATGGGGAGGCAACATGAAAGAATACCCCTTTTCATGAAGATGCATATCATGAAATTGCTTAGTTGCATTTGTGTGTTGTAGTTTTCTTATAATGAAATATTATAAAGTAAGATTTGGTTGATATTATTACCATAGTGGATAATAAGGAAAGAACAACAAAGATCAAAGCTTAGTTTTTATAAATGATTTCTCTTTTGTGGTTTTGGCATGTGCTTTACTCCTGACTATTTTAGAACTCATAACATTTATTGTAAGAACGTGGAAATTTGGTTATGGTGTGTTCATTGGATTCCATATGGGAAGTGCAATGGAGTGGGTTGTTAAGGAACATTGGAAGTTAATGCATAGATGTTGGAGACTGGAGTGGGTACACCAGAAGAAAGGAGAGAAAGGAAAAGAATGATGAGGAAAAAAAACAATATTGACTGGTTTGTGGAGAGGCTTAGAAAAAAAATGGAGTTCATCACAACAAAGACGTGAAGGCAGAGAGCATTCAGTTTTAGTAAGTAATGAAACTATTGCTTCTTGTTGTATGAAAGCTTCAAAAGAATTTATGCTTAGAATAATGGGCTTGTGTGTGTTCAACTATGTTTGGGGTATATCATTGGTAATCCATCATATGAAAGAAATGACTATATTTTATACCTGGTATGTTGATAGAGAACACATCCCGTAGTTACTCTTTTTATAGGAAATTATGTGTTTATAACTTAGCGCTACCTTATGAATGTATCCAGTGAATCCCATTAGTATGTTCATCTAGTTTAATCTCTAGTAGTAGTTTTGATATCATCATGGGTGTTGATGTCCATGTTATGGTTGCTGGGAGAAGGAGCTAATGTTGATGATTTAGATTTAGTGTGAGTTTTGGTTTAGTAGAGGCTTTAAGTGTATCTTTTATTATGTTCATGTTCTACCATTGTCGTGAATGATTTGGTAAACTTAGTGGATAGAACAAAGATACTTGGTATATGCGTAGACGTTTGAAAGAGAACGATTGCCTTCTAATGATTTGATTTTATCTAAAATTATATATGTTGAAATGCGTATATTGAATGCTTGCTTAATAAATGTTATTGATAGAATAGAAGGGACGATTGATTTGAAGCTCATTCATTGATTTTGAATGATTATTTTGATTATGATTGGCTCTATGTTAGTTGAGAATCTAGGAATGAGATGAATCTTAAAGGCTAGGTTGATTGTGAATTCTTAGAAAATGGTAATTGCTTAGACAATGAAAAGATGAACATTTATCCTCTATTGTATTTGGTTTTATATAGAATTCTATTTTGACAGAGATGTGTTTAATGAGTGCATTGTTTTATCATTGTTGCTATTAAACTATAGAGATATGTTCATTATTTTTGAATGATTATTTAAGAATCTCAAAAAGGATGTTAGAATTTGAGATTCATTTGAATGCATAATGGGCATTCTGGGAAGAGAAATGGAGCCATCTTTGATCCCCATTATAAGGTAAGTCTTTTCTCAATTGGTGTTGTTGTTCTACTACTAAAGAGTTCTATGGACATTGATGTGGTTAGAGTCACATGTGCAACTGGAGTCTATGCCAGAAGCTCTATGTAATGATGCGAGTTTGGAACATTTTTAGTCGTAGGAGTAAACTTTACGAGATGAAGTTGGTGCTCAACGAATGCTAGCTATGAGATGAATTGGCCTATTCAAAATATGGATGGTAGTTGATCTCTTACTACCTTAATGCAATACTTCTATAGAGAGTAATATATCTGGAATTGTATCATTGTATATACATCTCTAGGGGTTGTCTAGTGATGCACTACCAGTGTTTTGGATTTGAAAACCTGTATATAGTTTGGATAGCTTCTGAAAGATTTTAGTATGATTAATAAGATCATGCCAGTTGAGTTTAACTTGGCCTCGATGTAAATATATGCTTATGTTATGTTGGTGATGCTATAATAACTCAGAGATAGACTTTTGAGCAATAGTGATATCTTATGGAGCTTACCTAGAATCACCTAAAACTAAGTTTAACTAAGTTTAATTAGATTAATTCTTCGAAGCTTGAGTTACGGGATTGCACTGAGATTAATGATGTGTTTGTAGATTTAATGATATATTATGTACCCTATATTTGAATAAGGACAACTGGGTATCTAGCACCTTTGGATGGTATTTGTAATCAATGGATATCCACTACTCACCAATTAGAGATATAATGTGGATAAACTAGTTATTAGTTAAAAATAATATAATGAAGAATTCTCCCAACTCGATCTCATGTAACTGATATCACTTTTGGAAATAGTTTTGGGAATAGAATCTAGAGGGAGCCCATTTATGTTTAGATATCAGGTAGGGAATCCTCTTGGAAAAGGAGTTGGTCAAATTATTGTGGATGATGCTTAGTACTCCTACACTAAAGGAACTGGGTAGGGAGTAGGGATTAGCATATCCATGAAACTCTTTCACTAAAAGGCTTGTGGAAGAGAGTGGAAAACTATGTCTATGGAACTCTTACGCTAAAAGACTTGCGTGAAGAGAGGAGACTAGTGTCCTAGAACTCTTGAACTAAAGGGCTTGTTCAAGGGTAAATACTAGGGCTTTTCCTTTCAAAAGAGTGAAAGGAGAACCAACTATGTTGTTAGGAATTGAAGGTAGTTGGAGTGGAAGTGAATTGCACCAATGCTTCTCACAAATGGACATGTGAAGAAGTAGGGATGGTTGCATTATTAGGCTTAGTCATAACTCTTAGATGAGTGTCATGACTTATTCAACTCTAGAAAGGGATTACTAGAGACTAGGTCTATCTTCTTTGGAAAAGGAGCTCAATCAACCTTTATGAAGAGAAATATATATATATATATATATATATATATATATATATATATATATATATATATATATATATATATATATATATATGTGTGTGTGTGTGTGTGTGTGTGTGTGTGTGTGTGTGTGTGTGTGTGTGTGTGTGTGTAATAAGGGTTGAATTAGAGAAAAATTTAGGTTTGAGACTTTGGGGTCCCTTGCATCCCACTATAGCTAAATTTAAAGGAGAAAATCCTAAATAAATATCAGAAGAAACAATTGATATTCTAAAAACCATAATAAAAGGGGACTACTAATTTCTAGAAGAAGATACTGTCATCTATATTCATGGTTTCAAAATAGGATTATTCATCCTTATAGCATATATGGCTAATAGGATAGCATGCACAAATATATTAAGGTAAGTAAACTTAATAGATTTTGCATGTGTAAATGGATAAAACAAATTGGGATTCTATAAAATCCACTGGAGACTTTGTCCTCTCTACTCTATCACCTCCAAATATCTATCTCAATTTTATACTAAACATACTCCAGTCGGTCTAGCATAGCTCTACTCAATCTCTTGCACTAAACACAATCTAGTCGGTCTAGCACAAGTCTACATTCATAGTCCATTAGGTCTAGCAAAAATTTGCTCAACTCTTGCACTAAACACAATCCAGTAGTCTAGCACAAGTCCACTCAAATATACACTAAACATAGTCCAATCAGTCTAGCATAAATATGCTCAATAGGTCCACTCAGAACCTACTAAAATATTCTCAACAGGTCCACTCAGAACCTGCTCAAATCTGCTCAACAAATCCACACATAACCTGTTCAAATATGCTCAACAAACTCACACAAAACTTGTCCAAATTTTCTCAACAAGCTCACATAGAAAGTTTTCAAATATGCTCAACAAGCTCACACAAAACTTGTCCAAATATGCTCAACAAGATCACACAGAACTTGTTCAAATATGCTTAACAAGCTCACACAAAACTTGTTCAAATTTGCTCAATAAGTACTCTCTAGGACTTGCTCAAATATGTATTGTAATATTCCACAAAAGCTCATACAAAATTAGTCCATAAGTCTTCTCAAAGACTTACCTTAAATCTGCTTAACAAATCCACATAGAACTTGTCCAATCTCATAGAAACATAAAGAGAATTTTTAGAGACTCAATATTTTCTTTACTCAATTATCAATCACTTTCTCAACTCAAATCAATCTCATAGAATCATACAGAGAATTGTTAGAGACTCAATATGTTATATACTCAAAACTCAATAACTTTCTCAACTCAATATCATAGAAGCATAAAGAGAATTGTTAGAGACTCAATATGTTCGATTCTCAAAACTCAATAACTTGCTCAACTCAATCTCATAGAAGCATAAAGAGAATTTTTAAAGACTCAATATGTTATAATATTAAAAATCAATCATAAATCAAACCAGAATATAGATTAGTTTGTTTTATGGTACTTGAAAAATCACTTCATACATCCACTTGACTAAGATCAATCAACTCTACTGAACCAATCGATTCAAGAAACAACTCTTGCTCACAAACCCTAGTCCAAGCGTGTATCATCCAACTCAAAATGTTTCCAACAATGATGAACAACAAATCTCACATAACAATGATACTCATGTTCTTTTCAAACCCTAGTTCAAGTTATTTACATAACAAGTCACTTCATCAACCATGCTTATCAAACAAGGTTTTAATCACAACTCTCAATTTTAGAAAACCTTGAAGCATTAACTCAAAAACTTTAAAAAAGGAAACCCTAATCAAATAATTATCACTCCAAACTTAATTTTCAAGTAAACCAATCAACCAACTCAACCAAGGAAGAATTTATCCATACCCTTTGTTTGACAAGGAGTTGATCTCACAAATCCGCCACACTCACAAATTTCTCTTTTTCAATCTCAATAAGGGTTAGAAGACTTCAATCAAATAACAATACAAAATAATGACTCAAAATACACCTTATTACTCCAACTAAAAAAAAACATTCACCATAGTCTTTTTTAAATGGAAAAACCCTTATACAAAAATAATTCTCAAAAGTCTTAATACGAAATTAATAAGACTTTACTAAAACTCCTTATTACTCCTAAAATAATAAATCTCAAATATCAATACCTTCCACAATAATCATCAACAAAAATTCACCATAAATTTCATGACTTAGTGTATAAAAATAATAATTACTTATGCACCCTCATTCCTCCAACATTAAGCAACTAAAAAAATTTAAATCAAAATTAAATACCTTGTCCTTGGAGAGAATTGAACCCTCAACCTCATCTCATCACAAGTGCCTTAACTATGGCCAAAGTCACCACATGATACAAGCACTCACTTGAGATTAAAGAAGCACCACATGTTTCTTAATCTCACACCACCTTCTACCAAGAAAAAGGTCGTGCACCTTGGGTGCCTCAAAAAATACACCAAATAATGCACGTGGGGATTCAAAATGGCAAAAACCTTGCTACCAACACCTTTGCACTTTCCCAACTACCACTAGGCCATGCTTACCCAATGAAACTTGAGTACGATACCTTCTTCCTCTATACCTTTCACTGCTATGTTTTCGTAAATCACAAGCTCTCTTTTTTGCATGCCACTGATTTATTAACTCGAGCAAGAGTAACTTTCCAATGGTTTTGACAAAGTATTTATATGCATTATATTTTCTTTGGACATGTCGGTGCTAGCTCCTCCATGATGACGATGGAGGAAATATAGACTCTTCAAGAGCCTTTTACTTTAAACCCAAACTTTGGGTTTAATTTAATTTAAACTTTGCGCTATGAAATCTTTTTCCTTCCAAAACCCAACCTTAGGGTTTTATAAAAAATAATCAATTTTCCTTTGTAAATCAAATAATATTATAATTAAAATTATAATAATTTATTTGGGTTTTTCACCACCTTCGATAAATATTATAATAAATATTATAATATTATATCCTTCCATTGCTTTGGATATATTTGCTTCCAAAGGAGAACTAAAACCATTTTATGATCCATTATTTTTGGGTGTAAAATAAAAATATTTTAACTCATTACAACTTCTATTGAACTTTGCACTTGAACTAGAGAAGAACTATCACTGGCATCTAGATATCAATGACAACTTTGGCTTAGGGACTCAAAATTTCCAATAATATCTCTCTTTTTCATTGATGGCAACCCACATTCATTTTATTGAAACCTAACCTTCATTTTTCTTATGCTCCCCTAGGACATTGCTCCCCATGGCTCAATGCTCTCTCATTTATTAAATCTCTCCTTGTATCAAATATCTCCCTAATACACAAATCTCTCTCCCTTTGACATCAATGGCAAAGGGTCACCTTTGGGGCTCGAGGCTAAGAATGAGCCTCTTAGCTTAGCCCCTCCCCCACCTTATTTGAGGTGGTTAATTATGGGGTGGGAGTATTTCTACTTCCAAAAGGTATTGTTATTTACATTTATCCTCTTCCATTCTTTTCTGAATTTTTTGATTCTTCTAATTGTCTCTATCTGTGTCATCATTCATGTTCTTGTTTCTGTACCTGTTCTCATCCATGTTCCTATTCCTATTCCTGTTCATTTTCTTGTAATCACTCTTGTTCCTAATCATGTTCTTATCCATGTTCCTATTTTTGTTCATGTTCTTGTTCCTGTTCATATTCCTATTCCTGTTCATACCTATTTTTGGAATATTTGCTCTACACCATTTTTTCTGTGTGACCATCATTATTTCACTTATAACACTTAATGTTATTATTCCTTGGAGGTGCAAATGTCTTAGGATCTCTTCTAGTGAAGCCATATCCTTTTATATCATGAACCCTACAATTCATTGCCTTGTGATCAAACTCTTTACATGAGTAGCAATACCCATGAAAAATCTGTCCTTTCCCATAATTCTGTCTTTTATGTGTCCTGCATTGTGAAGCCATGTGCCCAAACTTGTGACATGAAAAACATCTTCCATTGAATCTTCCTTGTATTGACCTCATTGGTCTCATGTTCTGATTGTTGTTCCATCTGTATCTTTTCTGTGTATTATTCCTATCTTTGTTGAAATCTTTATTGTCCAACTCATCCTTTGATGTATCACTTCCTCTTACACTATCTTCTTTTGATGTATCTTCATCTGAAGTTTCTTCTTCTTCAAGACTTGAAATAAAACTTTCTTCCCATTTCTTTTCAACCTGTTTGGAACCAAGACTTGTTTTGTTTGTTGCTCCTCTTTGTATCTTGACTATTGTATCCACACTCTTTGCACTGTTTACATACTTGTATAGCTTATTATTGGATTATTATATATATTCCTTTAGTAGAGCCACTTCTTGTGCTAACTTCTCACATTCCAACATATTTGTTTCTAACTCATCTTTGAACTTATTTGACTTAGCCTTTGATTTTTCTAAATACTTTATGAGCAATAATCTTTCTTCATCATATTATTGAAATTGAATTTCAATCTTAGAGTGTTGCTTTCTTACTTTATTTACCAGTCAAGGGTATATATGAGTTCTCCCTTGAGATCATAACCATTATTTTTTGAATAATACTCTATTTTTTTGCCTTTGTCCACATCATTACTTTCTTTTGGCTTATCTTCTATAGGATTACTCACTTATTCTTCTAATGCCATTATAATATTTTTATCTGGTCTTTCAAGTGCATCTTCATAGTCATCATCACTAACACTATAACCATCCCTTGTGCAATAATATTCAAGATGTCCAAATTTACCACATCTAAAACACTTGAGAATAACGGGAGTCTTTTTCTTAACTGATTATTTCTCTTCAATCATAAATAGGACTTCATCTCTATCATTGTATGAAAAGCTAGCATCACTATTATTTGAGTACTTACTTGCATTATCTGCATAGTAGCTCCTCTTTTGTCTTTGGAAGAACTTATTTCCTTGTCAGATTTGTCCATCCTTGCTTTTATTTTGATGCCTATATCTTTCTAATTACCTGTACCTGTGATCCTGTTTTTCTTCACCATTGTTGTTCTTTGGCTCTTTATAATTTGTTGCAAAATGTCGATACTTTCCATAATTGAAACACTTAACAAATCTTATATCTATGGGTCTTCTGGAACCTTTATCTCTTCTACAATAATTAGCTTCTTCATCACTGGATGACTCATTTCTTGATTATAACCTCTTACCCTTTATCTTCTTGTTCTCTTTGAATGTAGCCTCTTTCGGAGGGATGGGATCTTTTGTTCTTATATCAAAATTTGTAAGCATTCCAAGTAAAGAATTTATTATTGGACAATCACTATTAATTGATGTTTTTATAGTAGAAAAATTTTCATTGTACCCTTTTAGAAGAGTTCTCAAGATCTTATCACAAGCATCATATTCATCGACCTTCATTCCAAGACCTCTCATATCATGTACAAGTTCATAAATATTATTGAGATAGTCACGATTTTTTTATCATCCCGCATTCTTAAGTTTTCAAATTCTCCTTTGAGATTTTTGATCGTAGATTTCTTGACACATTTATCTCCTTCATATATGTTATGCAGTAGTTCCCATATTTCTTTTGTCTTTTTATAGTCGATAACCTTCATAGATTATGATCTATGCAATTATTTTATAATTGCATTCATAGCTCTTGAATTTGCATGCATTAGATGCTTACCTTCCTTATATTTAGGAGGATCGATTGTTGAATCACATCCAAGTTCCACTGCATCCCAAACTTTATTGCCAAGTGCCATCCTAGTTCAAGTTCTTTGCATAAAAACTCACTTCAACAACCATGCTTATCAAACAAGGTTTTAATCACAACTCTCAATTTTAGAAAACCTTGAAGCATTGACTCAAACACTTTTGAAAAGGAAACCCTAATAAAATCCTTTTCACTCCAAACTTTATTTTCAAGTAAACCAATCAACCAACTCAAACAAGGAAGAATTTTCCCATACCTTTTATTTGACAAGGAGTTGATCTCAAAAATCTCCCAGAATCACAAATTTATCTTTTCCAATATCAATAAGGGTTAGAAGACTTCGATCAAATCACAATACAAAATAATGTCCCAAAATACACCTTATTACTCCAACTCAAAAACAATATTCACCATAGTCTTCTTTAAATGGAAAAAACCTTATACAAAAATAATGCTCAAAAGTCTTAATAAGAAATTAATAAGACTTTACTAAAACTCCTTATTACTCCTAAAATAATAAATCTCAAATATCAATACCTCCACAATAATCCTCAAAAAACATTCACCATAAATTTCATGCCTTAATGTATAAAAATAATAATCACTTATGCACCCTTATTCCTCCAACATGAGGCAACTAACAAAATTTAAATCAAAATTAAATACCTTGTCCTTGGAGGGAATCGAATCCTCAACCTTGTATCACCACAAGCGCCTTAACTGTAGCCAAATTCATCGTACGAGCCAAGCACTCACTTGAGATAAAAGAAGCACCAATTGCTTCTTAATCTCACACCATCTTCTACCAAGAAAAAGGTCATACGCCTTGGGTGCCTCAAACAACACACCAAAAAATTCATGTGGGGATTCAAAATGTCAACCACCTTGCTACCAGCACCTTTGCACTTTCCCAACTACCACTAGGCCACACTTGCACAAACTTGAGGACGGAACCTTCCTGCTCTATGCATTTTGCTACCACATTTTCATAAATCACAAGCTCTCTTTTTTGTATGCCATTGATTTTTTAATTCAAGCAAGGGTAACTTTCCAATGGTTTTGGTAAAGTATTTATATGCATTATATTTGCTTTGGACACGTCGGTGCTAGATCCTCCATGACAATGTCAGTGGAAATATAGAGGCTTCGAAAGCATTTTACTTTAAACCCCAACTTTGGGTTTAATTTACTTTAAACTTTGCACTTTGAAATATTTTTCCTTCCAAAACCCAACCTTAGGGTTTTATAAAAAATAATTAATTGTCCTTTGTAAACCAAATAATATTATAATTAAAATTATAATAATTTATTTGGGTTTTTCACCACCTTGGATAAATATTATAACAAATATTATAATATTATATCCTTCCATTGCTTCAGATATATTTGCTTCCAAAGGAGAACTAAAACCATTTTATGATCCATTATTTTTTGGTGTAAAATAGAAATATTTTAACCCATTACAACTTATATTGAAATTTACACTTGAACTGGAGAAGAACTATCACTCGTATCTTGACATCAATGACAACTTTGTCTTAGGGACTCAAAATTTCCAACAAAAGCACCTTATGGAAGTGTTGACCTAGAGGAAGACCAATTATTTAGTATGTATTATGACAAAGAACACCTAGAGGAGGTTTGAACTAAGGTAACAAATATGGAGCTAACAATGCCATACAAATTGAAAAAAATGTCACAAGGGCCTCAACAAAATGATTAACTAAAGCAAATACCCAAAAGGAATAAAAGGAGGGAATTCAACTAAAATAATGAAAATGATAATTCAACAAGAATCATCATAAGAAGAAGAAAGGAATAAGACCCATGATCAAAAATAGATAAACCATTCTCAATAATTGGAGGTTGAGCCCACCACTCAAGAAAAAAAAATGTAGGCATTAATGGAGGAAAATTTTCCAACATCATTAATGACAATATTAGAAAAATAAATAACTCAAAAGAAGCAAAGGAAGAAAAGGGGATAATATCTTTTAGAAATATTATAATCTCTTTGGAAGAGTAGTTTGTATCCCCAAAAATAATTATGATAAAGGAAAACAACCTAGGAGAACCTTCCAACTAGTTGGGTGGCCAATTCCAAGAGGTCCAATATTCTTTTAATAAGATGCCCCTTCCCCAACATGAGTCCATCTATGACAAATCACCTACTGAAAAAATTATGGACTACAAGATCCATATGAATAAGCAAAGCACTTGAATCAATATAAACAACCACTATTTTCAAGACTTCAAGACTTCACCCAAATATATTTTCATTTTGATTCCCATGATGAAGCCTTTAGATTATCCAAAAAGGATCCTTTGGCAGTAAAGCCTAAATATCATATGACTAAAAATGATTGGTGGATAGTAGCAAAAATCCTTAATCTTAAAGAAATGTAAACCAAAAATAGGATATGATTTAGGTGAGAAGTAGGAAAAATTATGGAATATAAAACTAACGGTTATAAATTCAAAATATAAAAATGGAGAAAAAACTAAGGATTATACAAAGGACATTATATATTTCTAAAGTAGAAACAAAAGATATCAAGTTACTAGGAGGACACACTAGCCAAATATTTAAAAGACCAGCTTGCAGTTTCCCTTATATTAGACAAAGAAGGGAAAATTGAAGAATTGTTGAAATAATAGATTATGTAAGAGGTATAATTTTGTATAAAGAAATAAAGTATACCATAGGAGAAGGAAAATATTGAGCAAAATAATAGGATGGAAGAATAGAAGATATTGTAAAGCCTAATCAAGGTCATTGATACTTACTAGGACCACATTGTAAATATGGGTTATCCTCTCTATTAGGTATTTAGATTCATCAAAATAGAGGCTAAAGTAGAGGCACAAATTTGACAAGATGTTGAACACATCATGGCAAAAATCCCTAATAAACTAGTATAGGTCAAAGTCTGTCAAGAAAAGTTAACTCTAAGGACTCAAGATGAAATGGAGGCTATGAGGATATGGATACTTGATATAGAAACCCTAAGACAAAAGATAATGGCTCTATTTCAAAAAGAGAAAGTTCCACATGCATGTGAAGCACAATATTTTCTACTAAATAATGCTAAGGCGTGGTTTAAATATGAAGAAAATATATTATATAAAAATGTCTTCCATCACCTTTTGATTAAGGAAGTGAGTTAATGGAGGAGCAACATTATATTCAACTAATAAAATAATGTAAGTTTATCTACAAAAAAAATGGTTAGATCCCCTAAAATTGAAAGATATTATGCAAGTGGTTGAATCATTTCTCAACCTTAGGACCTAGCTATATTGAATTATAGCCAAGATTAGAAACATTACCATAAAGAGCAATATTGAAGAAAAAGTTGCACTCAACTATTTCAAATCAATTTGGTATCCATAAAAATAATAATGGGTACCAATTAGGCAAGTGATAGTTCAACTTCTTGCTATGTAACTATATTTAACTAACTACCCTTTTAGTTTTTTTATGTTTTTCTTTTGTAGGAATGATTCAAAAAACTTTTGAATCCAAGTCCAATGATAAAGGTAATTTTGAGTTCTCCTTCAAGTGGGTTAGAGGCTCCTATGAACCACTAAAGCTATAGTGGTTTACCGCTATCTACTTATGACTAAGAAAAAACCTTGATAAATGATGAACAAAGTTTTATCTAGCTCACAGAGAATACTTCAATAACTATTGAAAATCGGGACTTAAACAAAATTTCATTTAGAAAATATTTTAACAGATAGTGAGAGGAGTGCTAGAAGAGCTTTCCATTTGGGATAAGTCCTGATATCAAAGTTTTTGTGATCAATAATAAAGCACAATGAAGAAAATATTAACCAATATATAAGAGACATAGAATAACCAAGCAAGCATGGATACCTAAGTCAAATAAAAAGTGATAGATATAGATGAGCTAAATTAATAACTTTCTCGATTGAAAAGATGAAGACCACCTACCAGAATATGACCTTAGTAATTAAAATTAATAATTAGATAAATATGTTATTTAGTAATTAAAATCACTAGGAAAAGTAGATGGGATTGCCAAATCTAATTGCAAACAATTTTAGAGGTAAATTCTCTTGATATAATCTATAAATATTACTAGTATTAAATTTGTAATGGATCGACAAGTTTACAATTAGATGCATTTGTAGATTTTCCTTTGATTTATCTCTATAAAAATAGTTATGGTTCTTGAGTGACTTGTGGGAAATCTCAAACCCCTGCTTGTCAAAAATTCTTTGTAAGATTTTTCTTGCATTTATATATACAGGGGAGCTTATGTCTATTTTTTGGTATTTAGCTATAGACCTATTGATGTGTATGTGTATTCATTTATGATATTTTACCTCAATATCATATTTTGGTAAGTGTATGTGTGGATCACCACTGAAAGCATGAGATTCCAGAAATAAAAGAAACACTAAGATGCAATGTAAAATAACTAGCTTGATACATCAAAAGTAGGAGCACAACCCTTTTTATTCATGTGGTTCCAATCTGTAACGGGCGGGCCAAAGTGTTGCCACCGCTTGTGCCTGATGAATCCTTGCTCCTTGCGGTTCTTCCTGTGATCAAAGAAACATAGAGACGTTGTTAGTAGCACCTACTGCAAAAAGGTAGAGCGTTTAACTTTAGAAATCGATAAGAAATACGTGCGAAAGATTTGATTAAATGCGTGCAACCAAAACAACTCTACGCAACCTGCCACTCTGACAGAACTCAAAAAAATGTCACCAGATGGCCACTGCCACTGAAACAGTCGGCCAATCCACTGTCGAATCAATGTTGTTACCTACGGGTTAGTGGGGCAACAAAAGCGATAGAAACATGATAATACTTGATGAACGTCTAAAGTCACGATAGCATGATAATGTGAACAGAAAGCATATTCTATTTAAACACTGTTAACTACAGGATATATTTGAAAATAGCATAAATTAGATTAAGAATAAGAACATGCGTAGGGTGCCCAAGCGGGCCGCCCCCGTTAAAACTTAATTTCGACGCCAATCCACTAGGGATGGGCTCAAAATCTAAGATACTGTGGTGTCGGCAAATTGGTGGTTTACTGTGTCCAATATCGGGTCTGAAGGTTCGGATTCACCTTCTAACAGCCACCAATAACCTCCCTTGCGAAAGAGATTACAGGTGCAGAAGAGTGAATTCGAAAGGAATGCAAATGGGTCTCGGGTTTTGTAGCACTTCGTTGCGTTAAAATGCTTGTCAACCTCCTTTTTGGGTGGGAAAGTCCACCATTTTATAGACCCACGGGGTCTCTTTGAAAGGGGCACGCAGGGATGCCACATGGCGGCCATGCCTTCTCAACAGGGAGGAGACTCCGCCTTGACTAGGGCTTACATGACCGCCCTCGCAACAGTCCGCTAACTGCCAATCTGCCCACCTACGCGCGCATGCACAGCAGGCGACAATAACTGACTGTTCTCGACTACCACTTGTCTCATGTCTGCTTTAAGTCATTTTAATGTCTGCCTTTGATTGATTAAATTCACCTTTGAATGTTTTAATGGCGCCTTTGATTATTTTAATGTCGCCTTTGCAAATGCGAAGTCCGTCGCGATATCGCGACGTCGCGATATCGCGACACTTCAGGTGAGGCTCCCCTTTGGGCCTTAGGTGTCACGATTTCGCGACGTCACGAAATCGCGACACCCTCGGCCAAAGCTCCCTTTGGGCCTTAGGTGTCACGATTTCGCGACGTCGCAAAATCGTGACACCCTCGACCAAAGCTCCCTTTCGGGCCTTAGGTGTCACGATTTCGCGACGTCGTGAAATCGTGACACCCTCGGCCGAAGCTCCCTTTTGGGCCTTAGGTGTCACGATTTCGCGACGTCACAAAATCACTTTCGTGACAACCTCGGCCAAGGCTCCCCTTTGGGCCTTAGGTGTCACGATTTCACGACACCCTCGGCCAAGGTTTCCTTTGGGCCTTAGGTGTCACGATTTCGCGACGTCGCGAAATCGCGACGTCACGATTTCGCGACACCCTCGGCCAAGGTTTCCCTTTGGGCCTTAGGTTCATCACCCTCCCAAGGTTTGCTTTTAATTAAAGTTTGCTCTTGATTAAAGTTTGCTCTTGCTTAAAGCTTGCTCTTGCTTAAGGCTTGTTCTTGCTTAAGGTTTGTTAAAATGACCAGCTTTATTTTGTTTACTTTTCGATCTTCTAAACTGTTGTGTAAGTGGCTAGGACCACTGTTTGACCTCTGAGGGCTGCCCTGAAAGCTGTGTATGTCAATGCGATCAGTGTTTGTAGTCACTTAATCGGATTGGTGCTGTTTTGGTGTCTACAGATGCCCCTTTTTGGGAAGCGCTGCGGGTGATGCAGTGCTGAGCAAAAATAGATAACCAAAGCACTAATGATTAGGGTTTCTTGGTAACCTAACCAAATTTTGATGCCCCAAGTATGGGAAGGGCATGCATTCTTGAATCCTTGCTTCTGACGAGCTAAGGAATTTGATTTCAAGTGTTAACCTATTTTGGTGAGGTGTGACTTGAGCTTGGACATTGATCAATCATGATTAGGCAAAGGGCGTAACCTTTTGTCCACAGGGGGAACCTTGTGTTCATGCTTCGGGAATGCCAAGTGTTTGATCAATTTAATGATTGCTGCTTGTTTACTGCCCCAAGCAGGAGCGTGATTGTCTTTGTCAATGATTCTTTGAATGCATGTCATTGCTTTGATTGGGTGTGTGCTTGTTGATTGGTGACTAAGTGTGACTACCCCCTCAAGCGACGAATCGATGAGGGAATGACCTTCATGAGAAAAGCGACGAGTCGCTTGACCCAAGATGACTTGTGCAAGGGTGCCTTTAGATGTTTTACCATTTAAGCACGTGCAATTTCCCGACATTTGGACCTATTTTTGGTGGGTGTTAACCCTTTTGGTGATGCCATAATGGGGTGAAATCATCAAAAACCCGTCTTCCCGTGGAGCGGTCCGGCTATGGTAGCCTTCTTGGGGAAGTAGGAGAGTGACAATTTGAGCCCCGACATCAATTTTCTATGCCAAGAGGTTAAGTGCAAGAGCACTTGTGTCCGGCAATGCTTATTGCTTATGTTTTTGTGTTACATTTTTGTGATGTTTTTGTTGTTTTGATTTTCTTTCTTTGTGTATATGTCATGATTTTATGTTATGCACAATGATTGATGTTGATGGATGCATGCTACTTTATATTGATGGATGCATATGGTATGATAAATGCGATTGTTGTATGTTGATTTATTTTGATGGATGCATATGTTGTGATGAATGCAAATGTTTTTTATTTATATGTGATATGCGGAAAATGAAATGGATGGATGGACTTTGTGATGTTTGGCTATGGCACCATAGACTGTTTAGAACTCTATTATTTTGTCTTTTAGGCGATTGCTGTGATGCATGACTTTGTATGTATACATGTGGTTTTTTTTTTTTTGTATTTTCTGATGGTATTGTAAGGATGAAAAGTAGTGCAATTGGTTTAGAAATGTAGCTAAGGTTTTCTGAGACTCAGACGGTTTTAACTTACTAGCCATGACTGTACTTTATCTTACAAGACTTTTGAACAAGGTATGAATCGGACTTGTTTTTGACCAAGCTATTTCACATCCCCGTGTGTGCAATTGAGTTCATTTATGTGGTATTTGTCGAGATACCGCCAGCTGCAGATGGGCTTTCAACCAAACCTGTACTGAGGATCACCTAATTAGCTCCACTAACTCCTTTGTTGTATTTAGTTAGATTAATCTGCGGTGTTATCCAGGATACCATAAGCTAGCTCATCCTTATGCAAACATTGGTCTGCACATACGCAAAGCGAATGTGACAGACATATCGTCATGCGGGTAGGATACCACCATTGCCAGATAGGCTATCAACCAAACCTCGTAATGAGGATCACCTAGATGGTTTTCGAATGCTAAGAATTCCAGGGATTCAAGTTCGGGATATTTGTTGGCTGAATGATTTAGAAAGTTGCTCGTCTATATAGTGATGAAAATCACTCGTTTATTTTCTATTAATTCTTTTTGAGCAAGGATTTTGAATAGTAGTGATAACCACTGTTATTTGATTTTGTATTTTGAGTATTGTGAGTTTGGGCTGGTGAGTGGCCTTGATCCTTGTGGACTTGGGGATGACTACCCATCCTGGTTAGGGGCGGGTAGTACGAATCCTTACGACGTTGGGGACCAAGGGGGTGATGGAGATTATGGAGTAAGGGCATTGATCTGTTAGGCCTTGGGGATGACTACCCATCCTGGTTAGGGGCGGATAGTACGAATCCTTACAACTTGGAGACCAAAGGTGAATGGAAAGTGTTAGGATGATGATTTGTTGGAATTTTGTTTGTGAATGGTGTTGATCCCTTTAGGTCTTGGGGATGACTACCCATCCTTGGCAGGGACGTGTAGTACAAATCCTTACAACTTTGGGAACCAACTATGATTGGGATTTGGTAGTGGTGAAAACCACTGTATATGGAGGTGAATGGATAGGAAAGAGCTTGTCCTTTTGTCAATTCTCAGCATTCTAGAACCATTCGCATGGGGGGATGAGCAAGATAACCGTTTCACTTATGGTGACCTGGATTACCCCGTAGGTTTCATCTTTCGTTCACACAACTTGGGAAATTTTTATGTGTTTTAATTTGTGTTGGGATGTTACGTAACAAGGTGTATTTCAAGTGTAACTCTACCTTCATAAAATCTGTCTGACTTGATACATTACATGGCTAAAGAGCAAAATGATGACTGAATCACGAAAACTCTTGATACATTAAAAGACCACTGACTCTAGTGTGGTAAAAGCAATGCATGGTGTTTTTGTTGTTTTTGTAAAATGGAACAGTGTGGAACAAGATGGACTAGCAGAGCAATTACAGCCTATGGTGCCTTTGACCCGTACGACCACAAATATGCAATGTATGGATGCAATGCTTTGATGCAACTATGTATTTTTGTATTTTTGATGGATTGATTTTTGTGAATATGAAGATGAAGTGCGAGAAGAGCTCTCTATTGATGAATTTGAGTATGCCTAGAAATGAGATGCAAAATTTTTGTTGTTTTTGATGATTTTTGTTGTTTTTGAATTTTCTTGATTTTTGACCAAGCGATTGTGGAAATCCTTGGAGCATTTTTGGGATTGACCAAGCGATGATAGAATCCTTGGAGCATTTTTGGGATTGACCAAGCGATTTGCAAGAATCCTTGGAGCATTTTTGGGGATTGACCAAGCGATTGTGATAATCCTTGGAGCATTTTTGGGATTGACCAAGCGATTGCAAGAATCCTTGGAGCATTTTTGGGTTTGACCAAGCGATTGTGATAATCCTTGGAGCATTTTTGGGATATGGCTCTCTTAGATATGAAATGGTCGCAAATGACTGATATTCAAGGGTTCTGTTTCCTTGATACCATCAAGAGAAGCTAGCCGGTATGTCCCGGGTCCTATTTTGCTATCAATGACATATGGACCTAACCAATTTGCCGCAAACTTGTCCCTTAGGTGGGACGGCAAACTAGAATTCTGTTGGTTTTCCTTCAAAACCAAATCACCAACCCGAAAGTCCCTCGAGGTGAACTTTCATGTTGTAAGCTTTCTTAAGTCGCTCTTGATAAATACGTAAATGCTCGAGAGCATTAACGCGTCGTTCATCAAGCAACGTAAGCTGGTCTAACCGGGCTTGCCACGCAGAGTCATCATCGATGAACTCCTGCATTGATATGCGTAGGGAAGGAATCTCCAACTCTAGAGGCATGACTGCCTCGGAGCCATACACAAGCAAAAATGGAGTGGCCCTAGTGGGTGTCCGAATGCTAGTGCGATAGGCCCATAGGGCAAGTGGGATTTGAATGTGCCAATCCTTATGACTGTCTGCGATGGTCTTTTTAAGGATGGCAACTAGCATTTTGTTTGACGCTTCTGCTTGCCCATTCGCCTGCGGATAATAGGGTGTCAAAAAGTTGTGCTGAATCTTGTACTTTGTGGTCAAAGCACGCACGTCTTTGTTCTTGAAAGGCATCCCATTATCCGAGACTATTTTGGATGGAATACCAAAATGACATATGATGTTATGCAAAATGAACTCCACAATGCGGGGTCCTGTCGTAGAGGTAAGCGGAATCGCTTCCACCCACTTGGTAAAATACTCGTGGCCGTTATGATAAACGTGTGACGGCCTGACGATGCAGGGGAGATCTTTCCAATTAGATCGAAGCCCCACCGTGAGAACGGCCAATCAGATTGGACTGTCTACAAGGCCTGAGAAGGTACGTGCATTAAATTGGCATGATGTTGACACTTCACACACTTCTTGACATATGCGCAACAATCTCGCTCTAAAGATGGCCAATAATAGCCCATCCAAAGAATGCGCTTTGCAATGGCCATACCACCGAAGTGGCCACCACATGTACCATCGTGCGCTTGGGCGACTACCCAAGTGGACTCTTGCTGGTCCAAGCAACGAAGGAGGATTCCTTCATAGCTGCGACGATACAAAATGTCTCCTATCAAGACATACTTAGCCGCTTTCTCGCTTGAGTGCTCGTTTTGCGGCATGAGTCAATCCAAGTGGGAGATTACCTAACTTGAGGTAGTCTCTGATGGGTAAATACCAGTCCTGTTGATCAGAAACCTCGACAAGTATGAACAACCAATCCCTCTTGAAGTTCATCCCTAGCAAACGCTGAATGGGATAGAACCCGTAAGAATAGCGTTGTGTTGCTATTAATGGGAGTAGGGGAGAACAAGGACCCCAGCTTGGCGCGTTTCAGACGATCTCGGATTCGAGAGAACTTATCCGAGGATGGTTCAATCTGGATCATGTGGATTCTTGGCGTCAAGTCAGAGCTTGCACGCCCCATCACGGATTGCGATAAGGTTTTGACTTGAATGGTTGTCATATCACCGGAGAGGTCTTGCGGGATTAGTGACCCCAAAGAGGCCATTGTGTCCGCAAAATGATTCGATGATCGAGGGAGTGCCTCGATGTCATACCACTCAAGTTTTGCCAGGAATTTGTCCATGAGGGCTTTATAAGCCTGTAGGACTGGGCATTTGCATTGATATACCCCTTTGACTTGATTGACTATTAACAACGAATCACCAAAGATATTCAGTCATTTGATGTTCATGGCGATTGTTGTCTGAAGACCTAGGAGCAAGGCTTCATACTCTGCATTATTGTTGGTGCACGGGAAGTTTAATTTAAATGATAGGGGCATTGGAGCACCCTGCGGTGTGAAGAATACAATTCCCGTGCCACCACCTTGCTCACATTTAGAACCATCGAAGAATAGGGTTATGTCGGCCTGTGACTCAGGCTCATCAGAATCTGGTGATTCTGAGACATGGAAGACCCCATCATCGGGTAGTTCTATGACCAGAGGCTGATCGTCTTCAAGAGGAGCCTCTGCTAGTTGATCGGCTATGACTTGTCCTTTGATAGATTTTTGTCCAATAAACTCTATGTCAAATTCTGTCAACAACATGATCCATTTTGCCGTGTGACTACTATGATAAGTATGACTCATCATGTATCGCAATGGATTCTCCTTAGACACAACATACGTAGTGTTGCTCAACATGTAGTGGCATAGCTTTTTGGTAGCAAACACCACTGCCAAGCAGAGTTTCTCAACGTATGCATAGTTAAGTTCATAACCGACCAGTGGTGCGGCTAAGATAGTAAGTAGCCTGTTCCTTGTGAAGTTCATTCTTCTGGGCTAACATGGCACCCAAGTGCCACCTCGCAGGCTGAGATGTATAAGTAGAATGGCACTCCCGGTCTAGGTGGTGCCAATACCGGCGAGAAACCAGGTATTGTTTGATCTCGTCAAAGGTCGATCGGCACTCGTCATCCCAATGAAATGTAACCCCCTTGTGCAATAATTTGTTCATGGGTCGGCACTTGTCGGATAATTGCGCTATGAAGCGTTTAATCGACGCGACCTTTCCTTGCAGACTTCGAGCCGCTTGATTGTAGTTGGGGGAACCATTTCAAGGATTGCCTTGACTTTCTTTGGGTCCACCTCGATTCCTCGCTTTGAGACTATGAAACCCAAGAGTTTTCCAGATGTGACGCCAAATACGCACTTCTTGGGGTTTAGTCTAACTTTATGCTCCATGAGGCGATCGAGGATCTTGCTTAAGTCATCGATATGATTTGAGCGCAAAAGAGACTTGGCTAACAAATCATCCATGTAATCTTCCAAAGTTTTGTGCATGTAATCATGGAAGATATATGTCATGGCACGTTGGTAGGTAGCGCCAACATTTTTAAGGCCAAAAGGCATGACCTTATAACAAAATGTCCCCCAAGGCATTGTGAACGCCGTTTTTAGTTGGTCTTCAGGATTGATACGAATCTGATTGTATCCCGAGAAACCATCCATGAGGGAGAGCATTTCGTGACCTGTTGTAGCGTCTACCAACGCGTCGATGCTCGGCAATGGGAAATCATCCTTAGGACTCGCTTTGTTTAGATCTCAAAAATTAGTGCATATGCGAATCCTCCCGTCGGGCTTCTTGACGGGAACCATGTTGGACAGCCATGGCGGATAATCCACGCAGATGACAAACCGTGCATCCAACAGCTTTTGCAATTCATCTTTGACCATCAAGGCCACTGTTGGGTGCATCTTACGTAGTTTTTGCTTTACAGACTTGATTGTCGGATCAAGCGTTAAATTATGCGTGACTAGCTGCGGGTCTAGTCCTGGCATATCCTTGTATGACCATGCAAAAACCTCCTTCTTCTCTTTGAGAAGGGCAATGTAGTCGGCTTGCTCTTCGGGGGAAAGACTTACCCCTAGCTTGAGAATCTATGGATTCATTGGATCTGTGCCGATATCTACATCAGTCGTCTCCTCGACTGACATGTGGGATCCGTCCTCCAACTGATGTGGAGTCGGGATCAAATGGATATCATTAGCCAATTTAGATCACGTTGGGACCCCGCCCCCCCCTCCAAAAAAAACTTGAGTTGTCCCTGGGGTAAAATGAGGCATTTCACCGAAAGGCCAGTACTTTGATGGTGATAAAGGTGAATTGACGTGATCCCAGTCGATGGCATCTATGTCTAGATGCAATGACCATGCTGGATCGGCCGGATTGCGGATGGGTGCGGTCAAATCAATGGAGATCATGTGGATGGAATGAATTTGGTCTCCATTACCGTGGGTGTGATAACTTGAATCTTCTGGATGCTCCCTATACTCTGGATCTGGCTCTAGGGGAACGGGCACGAACGGATCGGCCCTATGTGCTGATAGGAGGACAGGGTCTGCCCTCGGTACTATTGTCATGATAGGGTCTCGGGGTGGACGGTGCTCATCGTGAATTTGGAGCCATGGATCCAACACTTGGTCCCACCCCGCTGGGTCTACCCACCATTCATGCCCTAACCTTATGCCCATCTATCCCATTAGATCTTCATGAGTTAAAGGGCGATTATTCCATCGCGCATGTCTGAGATAGATCATCTCAGTCTCATCTTCTGAATCACTTTCGGAGATCCAAAAATGTTCATTCTCTTCAATAATTGTTACTTGCGACATTGAGGGTTCTCCTTGTTCCAACAAGTTAATCTGGTCCCATTGCGGTTGTTCCACTCTTGGTGGGGGGACCTAATTCTCTTGACACTGTATTGATTCAACTGGAACCTCTAAGGGGAATAGCTTCAAAAAGATGTCCGAACACCGTTGATGTTCTCTTTGGGGATTAATGTCCGAACTTTCACCTCTCTCTAGCAAAGGAGAGGGATTATTGCTGTTGCCAAGGGTGTTTGTTGACCATGGGAGGTAATCTCCCAATGTATATTCTGTATTTGGGTTGGCATAAAGATCCGGTGCCAATCCCCCCTTGTTGCCTATTTCTAGGCCTTGCATATTTTCTACCAAGATGTCTAAGGGCAGGGGGTGGTTGAACCCTACTCCCGACTTATCATATGGCATCTCGATATCTTGGTTGGCAAAGGACACGCATCCCTTGCTCATATCTGCCTAGCCCATATCCATGCCAATTGCATTGGCCGAGATATCTTAGAGCGAAGTCCGGGTTTGACAGATAGTTGATATTTTCAGCAAAAGGCTCTTCGTCTCTCTTCCTTTTGCTTGCATGGTTCAAGACCATGATCAAGGCCCCCATACACAAAATTTGTCTGGTTTGGTGGGTAACCTAGAGGAACAACTGTTCCTATGGGAAGGCGAGGTCTCCCCATGTCCTGTACTGATTCTAATGTGGGCGTTGCCACAACATTCTGCACTAAATACTCCCCCAGGCCTATACTGGCCATTTCAACAGTGATTGTTGATGCTTGGGAGGGAGGGAACGGGAGTCCTTCCCGAGTCCATTCCATGTTTGGTGTTTTAGGAGTCTCAGCTTCCGTTGTGCTAGGTATTTCCTCTGTTGATACCGTTGAAATTGTTGGCAACCCCTCTTCTAGGGGCTGAGCCTCTTCCATGATCTGTTTTCCCTTGTCCTTCTGTTTAGCCATGACAAGTGGCATTGGTAGTGAAGGAGCAGATGATGAAGACTCACCTGGCTGGGATTTTGCTATTTTGGTCACCAATGGTGCCTGCGGTATTGGACCTCGTTTAGATGGATTTAACTGGAAATCCAAATGCGTTGAAGGGAGGGTCGATTGAGGCATTAATTGCACCGCATTGCAATACTTGAAGGGTTCTAAGTCCATCGGGACTACATGTATTTCTCCTTCAAATGCATACTTTAGGCACTGGTGAGCGATCGAAGGGACACACTTCATGTCCCTGATCCAAGGCCGCCCTAGCAGTATATTGTAAGCCATCTCGCCTTCCAACACATGGCACAATGTAGGTATTGTCTTTTGTCCTACCTGGACAGGCAGAACAACTGTGTCGACCGTCGAGCATATTGCATCGTTGAAAGCTCGCAGTGTGTATGTGGAGGCTGTGATATGAGAGGCTGGCAGCTTCAAATGTTTTAGTGCTGCAGTGGTAATGATGTTACTGGACGAGCCAGTATCTACCAACACTCTCTTGTACGGGATCCCGTTGACCCGCGCGATAACGTGCAAGGGTGGATCTGCCATGTCATTCGATATTGCTTTGACTTCATCCTCTCTGAAGGTAATGACCGGCTCCGTACATCGTTTCACATGTCCCACGAAGTTGTTGAAAGAATTTGCTTCGTGAGGCTTTAATTCGATGGCTTTTAAAATTTCCATAAGAGCTTCCCTATGAGGTGTTGACTGTTGAATAAGCTCGTAAATGGAAAGCCTAGCCGATGTGGTCCGCAAACTCTGCGTGAGTTTGGTCCGTATCGTGACCTCGGGTCTAGGCGGAGGCAACCGCACAGGGCATTGTTGAGGCTGCGACGTTGTTGGAACTTCCCTTGTAGCTACCTCGGGGGCAACTCGCTGGGTACTTTTTGTTCCCTGGTCACTATGCTGATCATTCCCACAAATCCTTGCATGGGAAGATTCTGTCGCACCTCATTAACCTGGAGAGGTTTTGCCTGTGCCTCATGGGGAGGCAAAGGGTCCTTGAATACCCCCATTTGTTGATTATTTGGCGCTATGGGGTTGTCCACGGCCAATGTTTTATTGTCGATCAAATCTTGGATTAATCCTTTGAATTTCTAGCATCCATTCAAGTCATGTCCCCTTCGCCTATGGAATCTACAATATAATTCCTCTCTGTATCCCTTAGGCTTGGGAGCGTTAGGGTCTACAGTTTGGATCTCTAGAAGGGTGACTAAATTTGCCATTGACAAGCGGTCAAATAAGGAGTCCCTAGACTCCGTATAAGGGGTGAATTGTCGCCTAGGGCGACGCTGCTGATTTTGCTCCTGTTTCTTATTATCTCTTTCATAACTAGGAGGCACTGCCTGGTAATTAGCCTTTTGGGGCTGTATTTCTTGCACAAGCTTGGGAACATTTATCGCAACTTGGTTAACCACAGTGGGTTGTGATTGCGTTGTCCCGGTCTTAGTGGTTTTATTCCACTCTTTCTTTTTAGGCTTGGCGATTGCGCCTTCGCCTATTTTGATCTCTTCTATAACTCTGGCTTGCGCCAAAGCTTCTTCTAAACTGTCGTATTGCTGCAGAAGCAATAGCCCAGAGATTGATTTTAAGCAACTCCATGCAAACATCTATGTGAGATCAGACATAGGGGGATGGTAGGGTAGCTTAGAAAGCAAAGCCCTCCATCGATTCCCGTATGCTGCCATTGTTTCTTCCTCATATTGCCTGAGGCTGGCCAGATCACTCAGTGATGCCTTCTTCTTTGTGTTGAAGGCAAAGCGTTCAAGAAACGCATCTACTAATTGATCTAGGTTGTTTATGCTATGTTTTGGTAATTGTGTGAACCAATCCGAGGTAGGGCCTACGAATGTGGTTATGAATGTCCTAAGCAACAATGCGTCATTATCTTGGATGCCGAAGCATTGACTTAGGAATCTTGTGACATGTTCTTGTGCATCCTCTTCACCTTTAAAGACCGCCAATTGAGGCAACTTGAAATGTTCGGGGTAAAGAGGTGTGGGCACCGAGGGATGCACTGGATGACTCCAAAGTTGACGTAATGTGGGTTTTTGATGCCCGAAGCTTTTGTCTCCACAGACTCCAAACGCTCTAATAGCGCTTTGTATGCATCGAAAGATTTTATTTCTTCCTCTTTTGTTTGCTCCCGTTGTGAGTTATGGGAGACTGGAGGCCTATGGGGGGTGGCCGAGTGGCAGCCCTCCCGCCTTGATGGGGCATTTTGGCCCATTCTATTTCTCGGTTCATACTCCTCATAAACTTCTTGAGGAGTCTCTCGGTCGAGACCTATGACCCTGATTGAGTCCCTGCTGAGGGTACCCATCATTGTTTCGGGGAGTGGCCTCCCTCTCGGGTCTATAAGGTCTCGGAGGCAAAGCTTGACGAGGTCGCGGAGACCTGTCCTGCACCAAAGGGTTGTGCCTCTCATATTGTTCTGCTCTTTGGGTGTGAGGGGTTGGCACCCTCTCAGGGAGTTTATAGCGCAACTCATCCGCTTCGCGCTGCATGCGCTCTTTATTAAGGCGGTATAAGTACTCTAACTCCTGATGACCCTGCTCAAGCTGCGTGATTCGGGCTTGGTGGGTGGCATGTCTAGCGACTACCGGGTCAACTTGGTCTGCCCTCTTTTGCTCAGGAGGCTTGAATGTTTCTCCTATGTGTTTGCCTCGATCTTGATGATCTAAAATTTCAATGGGTCGCTTCCCTCTGTCGAGGTAGGTGGCATTTACTTGAGGCTCTGGCCTTGATGTGTGATCATGATATCTAGCAGGTGCGGAAATGCAAGGTTCCCGCACTGTTTGTTGTCCTTGAGGAATGCGATGGCTTTCCTCGTACTCCCTTTCATGGGTTTGAAAGGGGCGGGCGGAGTTAGCTCGCCCTGTGTGAAGAGCCCTACGCTCTGGGTTTTGTCTTTCAGTTCTGATGGGAGGCAAAGGAGAGATGCCATATCCACGTTGTCTCTCCAAATGAACACTGTGCCTCTCTAGCGCTTCATCACGCTGCGGCCACTCAGATCTAGCCTCAAGAGGCGGTTGTCTATTTACATTGAGATCTACATGTAAAGCTTCTTCCCGAAAGGGGCTGTGTTGAATGGGCATACCCCACAGAGGGGGTTCCCAATAATTTCTTCTTGATGTGGCCTGATGTGGACTCTCTTGTAGGCCAGACCGCCAAGGCGGTATGGCCAAGTCCTCAGGGCTAAAGCGAAGGCGACCAACGCCCTCTCTTTGTGCACCTTCCGCAGCATCCACCCTTGATTGGGCTTGGCTACGGGTGTACACCATTGTGGTGCTTCTCTACTATCTAAGCAGATTTTTATCTCGTTTATGATGATTTTTCTTTTTGTTTACACTAAGCAGAAATGAACACACACATACACAAACCGTGATTATCTCTTTTAAGGATTAAATAGTGTGTCCTAAACTGGTTTAGTGCATTTTGATGTTTTGTTTTGTTTTTGCAAGTTTTGAAGAACGTTTAAATGCATAATGTTGGCTCATATGACTCCCATAAATGGTCGCCCCTTCAATATACCATTGTCGGACCGATATACCAGCCTCTCTATATACCCGCCCTTACGAGAGGGAAACTATAGGTACGTGAGAGCAGATGGTACGTGGAACATAGGCGGTACGAAAGGGGGATTGTCCTGTTAATGACACCTACCATAGAAGACTTATCCTCGCATGCATGGGAATCACCCAAGCAACACTCGGTCAGCTTTCATCAGGATTTACGCCTAACAACAATGACAATCGGGGAAATGGATGCAAAGCTAAGCCAAGGTGGTGATGAACCCACCGTTGGTCTTGCTCAAGGGCTGGGGTTTTACGACCAGCTCCTTGGTTTAATTTTACCACGTGAAGTGTGTGTGGTTCCTTTTAAAAAATGAAACAGGCAGCAAAAAAGAAACTTTCCCTAAGCCATACAAACACTACAAACCGGAAAACAACAAATAGAAATTTGACGGAATATTTTTTTTTTTTTAACAATTAAATAAATAAATAAAGCATGAAAATTGACGGAAACTTTCTCTACCCTTCTTTAACAATTAAAAAAAAAATGAAAGTAAAAAAATAAACAAATAAATAAAATAGAAATATCACAGCAGAAAATGACAGGGACAGTTAGAAACCGTTACCTCTTTTCTGCCCGGACTTGCTGTTTCTGATCTTCGGCTCTAAAATTTACAGGCAGAAATTCGTCCAGGCAAAGATGAATAACAGTCTGCTTTTAAAAAAAAATGGTACCTGTTAAGCACAAGACACAAAAATCTGATTAGTTTCTATGATATTTAAAAATCAGGGAACGGTCCCACCGTGATCGCCACTGAAAGCATGAGATTCCAGAAATAAAAGAAACACTAAGATGCAATGTAAAATAACTAGCTTGATACATCAAAAGTAGGAGCACAACCCTTTTTATTAATTAATTCCAACTCGGTTACAATACATCTCCTCCCTTTTCAAGGGCTAGGAGAGTTAGCATGTTCCATTGCAACAATCATGATTAATACTTCTTCTATCCGCATGCCCACATTTGAAATGGGCGGGCCAAAGTGTTGCCGCCGCTTGTGTCTGATGAATCCTTGCTCCTTGCTGTTCTTCCTGCATTCAAAGAAACACATAAACTGTTTAGTAGCACCTATGTTAAAATGTAGAGCGTTTAACTTTAGAAATCGATAAGAAATACATGCGAAAGATTTGATTAAATGCGTGCAACCAAAACAACTCTACGCAACCTGCCACTCTGACAGAACTCAAAAAATGTCACCAGATGGCCACTGCCACTAAAACAGTCGACCAATCCACTATCGAATCAATGTTGTTACCTGTAGGTTAGTGGGGGAGCAAAAAATGATAGAAGCATGATAATACTTGATGAACGTCTAAAGTCGCGATAGCATGATAATGTGAACAGAAAGCATATTCTATTTAAACACTGTTAACTACAGGATATATTTGAAAACAACATAAATTAGATTAAGAATAAGAACGTGCGTAGGGTGCCCAAGCGGGCCGCCCCCGTTAAAACTTAATTTCGATGCCAATCCACTAGGGATGGGCTCAAAATCTAAGATACTGTGGTGTCAGCAAATTGATGGTTTACTGTGTCCAATATCGGGTCTGAAGGTTCGGATTCACCTTCTAACAGCCACCAATAACCTCCCTTGCGAAAGAGATTACAGATGCAGAAGAATGAATTCGAAAGGAATGCAATCGGGTCTGGTTTTGCAGCACTTCGTTGCGTTAAGAAAATGCTTGTTTAACCTCCTTTTTGGGTGGGAAAATCCACCATTTTATAGACCCACGGGGTCTCTTTGAAAAGGGCACGCAGGGATGCCACGTGGCGGCCATGCCTTCTCAATAGGGAGGAGACTCCGCCTTGACTAGGGCTTACATGACCGCCCTTGCAATAGTCCGCTAACTGCCAATCTGCCCACCTACGCGCGCATGCACAACAGGCGGCAATAACTGACTGTTCTTGACTGCCACTTGTCTCACGTCTACTTTAAGTCATTTTAATGTCTGCCTTTGATTGATTAAATTTACCTTTGATTGATTTAATGGTGCCTTTGATTGATTTAATGTCGCCTTTGATTGAAATGCGAAGTTCATCGCGATATCGCGACGTCGCGATATCGTGACACTTCGGGTGAGGCTCCCCTTTGGGCCTTAGGTGTCATGATTTCACGACGTCGCGAAATCGTGACACCCTCGGCCAAAGCTCCCTTTCGGGCCTTAGGTGTCACGATTTCGCGATGTCGCGAAATCATGACACCCTCGGCCAAAGCTCCCTTTCGGGCCTTAGGTGTCGCGATTTCGCGACGTCGCAAAATCATGACACCCTCAATGAAGCTCCATTTCGGGCCTTAGGTGTCATGATTTCGCGACGTCGCGAAATCGTGACACCCTCGACCGAAGCTCCCTTTCGGGCCTTAGGTGTCGTGATTTCGCGACGTCACGAAATCGTGACACCCTCGGCCAAAGCTCCCTTTCGGGCCTTAGGTGTCACGATTTCGCGACGTCACGAAATCATGACACCCTCGGCCAAAGCTCCCTTTCAGGCCTTAGGTGTCGCGATTTCGTGACGTCGCGAAATCGTGACACCCTCGGCCAAAGCTCCCTTTCGGGCCTTAGGTGTCACGATTTCGCGACGTCGTGAAATCGTGACGTCGCGATTTCATGACACCCTCGGCCAAGGCTCCCATTTGGGCCTTAGGTGTCATGATTTCGTGACATCACGAAATCGTGACACCCTCGGCCAAGGTTTCCCTTTGGGCCTTAGGTGTCATGATTTCGCGACGTCGCGAAATCGCGACGTCGCGATTTCGCGATACCCTCGGCCAAGGTTTGCTTTTGGGCCTTAGGTGTCACGATTTCGTGATACCCTCGGCCAAGGTTTGCTTTTAAAGTTTGCCCTTGCTTAAGGTTTGTTTTTGCTTAAGGCTTGCTTTTTCTTGCTTAAGGCTTGTTTTTGCTTAAGGCTTTGCTAAAACAACCAGCTTTTCTTTGTTTACTTTTCGACCTTCTAAACTGTTGTGTAAGTGGCTAGGACCACTGTTTGACCTCTGAGGGCTGCCCTGAAAGCTGTGTATGTCAATGCGATCAGTGTTTGTAGTCACTTAATCGGATTGGTGCTATTTTGGTGTCTACACTTTGTAAGATTTTTCTTGCATTTATATATACATGGGAGCTTATGTCTATTTTTTGGTATTTAGCTATAGACCTGTTGATGTGTATGTGTATTCATTTATGATATTTTACCTGAATATCATATTTTGGTAAGTGTATGTGTGGGTCAGGGGTAATATTCAAGGCATTAGTGGAAAATATTCAACCCTATTTTTATTATAAAATCTTAGTGGATCACTTGGTGTATCAACCCCTTTTTATTTTCTTGATTGATTTTTTTACTTTCTCATACTCCTTTTATTTCTTGAGAAACTAACACCTTCAACATTACTTCTTAAGAAGGATTTTTCCTTGTAAAAAACTCTTGGAGGCCCCTGATTGAGACAAATCCCACACTCTTGATTATGACTAGATGTGTCACTCCAATAGGGGGTGCAATTATCCTAGTAATAAAATCTAGAGATAACAATAATATTATGCATCCTTCCTAGGATTGTCTTATTGAGTTGAATAAGGGTATATAAGGACCTTCATATTAGTGATTTGAATAATTTCTCCATAGAGAGATATTAATCATTAAACCTCCAATGGTTCCTCTCCAGTTAGATGATTATGGCCCATAGTATTTATACATCTTATGAAAGTTATGACTATAATTTAAAATATTTTTAGATAGTCCTAGGCCATAGCCAATAAAGATATAACTTTCATAACATATCATTACACACATCAAGGCTAAGCATGTTGTGAAGGAGGAAATCAATGGTTTCCATATCATTTTTACAAATTGATAAACTATGATGACCCATGCAAACCTCTTTTTTTTAGATTATCAATAGGTAAAAATGTTCCCTTAGATGCTAACCATGAGAAACTGTCTGCTATGGAAATACCATGTTTATACTAGATCCACTAGGAAAGGTCATGATTGGAGGATAAATAATATGAAAGGATATCACATCCTTTGTTCACCTTTAATTTTACATAGGGGTTAGTTATTCATTTGAGTTTACTTTCCACTACAACTATATCCATTATATTGGTCCACATATATCTATCAAGAATCATTTTTTTTATTAAGTACCTATCAATTTTGATACGAATATCTAACTTATTTGCATGAAATTATTGTAGTCATTATATACCACTAGTTATACACATTTTATTATATTTCTCATTGAGGCTCTTCATATAATATGGTGGAGGATTTTATATTATGTCAAAATTTTGTGTCCCATCCATGTGTTAGTCTAAATATATGCTTTGGACCCATCTATAATTTCCCATTGTAGGTATCCTAAAATAAGATCCCATAAAAAATAAAGGAGGCTCCACATATATAATTTTCAAGGGAGATTTATGAATATAAGGATTATTTCCTTCTCCCCGTTATCAATGCATTTGAGCCTAATAATTCTATACTATTAACTATCACGGTCCTATTAGGTTCTCCATATCATTTTGACACCCAAAGTCATGTTCATATCTAATAAGTTTGGTATTTCTACCTAATTAGTTTATGTACTTTGTCCAACCTATGTTATGTAAGCCTCATTTTATATAAATTATATTTTAAAAGGAAGGATCACATGAGCTTGTTCATTTTTATTATAAATTTGGTTGTTGCCTATAATACCAATAATAAATTTAAAGGGGAGAGCTTGTAGGACTAAAATGATGAATATATTCCTTATATATTAGATAATATTATTTTCCTTCTAATTGAACTTCTTTATAAAGAAAAAATGGATAAGATCCTTCCATAAATATTTGGTACACCTAACTAAGAGAACAAGTATTGCTAGGTATTTTCTTGGAAGCTACACAATTGGAAATTGTAAAATTGTTACCAAATTATATTCTACCCTAGTAGATATGTTAGGAAAGAGGGAATGCAAATATTTACATTGATGCTTTGGAATGATGCTTTGGAGCACTTGTCATGTATAATATCATATGCATAATATTATTTATATGTTGTTATACCAAAGAGAATGGTGTCATCTAGAACTTGTCTATGTAAGGATCCATGGAAGATGTGATTTTTAGTCTTGTAATAAGGAAATCTTAATTTTATATTTTGAATGAAATATTTTTGTTGCACTTATTATGAATAACTAAATAGAGTAATTAAGGATTTTTTTCCTCTTATTCTATGATGAAAAATCATAAGTATGGTGAACTCTCAAGACCTCAAGTATATTAAAATTTAATGGTTAGATCATTGTCTAGTGGTAATTAAATTTGTACTATTCAGAGTATATATATGATGATAATTATAATCAAGGGTATGCATGAATCAAGACGAAGGCCTAAGAATAGAATTTTTAATTACATACATTCCATAGTATACAATTTCAAAAAGAATCACTAAAAAATATGAGGCGCATAAAATATCATCCATGCATGATTTTTTAATATTGATATATTGTCTAGACAAACTATACTACTTTTAGTCTGACATATGATAATGTTAGAGGTGACAAGAAGAAGACCTCTTTTATTTTGCATCAATAATAACAAAAATAAATCTTTAAGTTATTATTTCATAAGCAATATTCCTCCTAGTTGGTGTAACTATGAAAAAATATATGGAATATATACATACATACATATATATATACCCAGGTGTTGTAGGTGAGTTGGAGAGGAGAGGGCAATCCTCCAAGGGAGGTCCCAGGTTCAAATATCCACCCTACCGAAAATTTGAATTGGGTACCCAAAATCCAATTGATAATGTTGGTGCGGGTAGGATCGGGCGCGACTCCCGGGTGACTTTGACAGTGCAAAACCCCCTGGTCGTGGTCTCTCAGACCAAGGCAGCCCCGCAAGGGGTTTTTCGCTATATATATATATATATATATATATATAATAATGCATCTATATTTGAATAATAAACATTTTTTTATCTAGTTTAGATATTTAGAAAAACAAACACACTTAAAATTTATTTAACTATACTAGAATATTTTATTGAAATGAAATACAATAATAAAATATGTATTATCATCATAAAATTTTAAGCATAAAAACTGATAGCATGTACATGTTAATAAATAATACTATAATTTTAGAGCTGGTAAACGATTTTAGATATGGATAACTATATTATAGGAAATGTCAATCGCATGTGTAGATCCTGATAATAAAGCAATAAGTGGACATTTGAAAAGTAACTAGTCTATCTTCCTACTCATTCTAAATTTGAATAAAAAGAGGTTGTGTAGAGGTAGTGTATATGTATTTCCATTTTTTAATACATTAACAGAAGCTATGTTATAAGTGGTTTATGTTTATGACATATGTTATTAGTGTCTCATAACCACAATTATTATTCTACAATGACATCCATTTAGATTTCTCAATACTAATAAAATATTTTTAAAGATAGAAAATACATGTTAGAAATTATTATTTTTAAAGGTGAACCTCACTTAAAATACCTATGGGTTGGTTATGAATGAGAAGGCAACTCTTTCACATTTTTTAGATTTATTTTATAATAATGTAGTTTTGAATTTTGATAAGTATGTAGTTATAACTCAAAACAATGAAATATCTCCTTGCATATAAAATACTTTTGCTTCAATTTAATTTACTCTTTATTCAAAGAGTATTTATAAAATTATAAGGATTATTAAAATTGTGACTGTCAAACATATAAAAATAATACACATGTTCAAAATCTTTAAATTCTATTATTAATTTAATAAAATATTTAAATTAAATTAGAATTAATTTTGAAAAACTATAAAGCATAAAATATAGGTATATTGCATTGGTGTTGTAGGGAAGAAGGTTCCTATCAATGGCACTTTTGGGGTATCCTCAAAAATGACTTCTACTAAAATTTATTGTTGTAAGGGTTTATATCCTCATGTTGTTTTTCCTTTCAAGTTTATTGAATCTGCATGTAGCTGGCTAGAGTTGCACACCATGGTCAAATATTTTGTCAGGCATATCCCTCTTGAGTCATTATTGAGGGATTGGATTTCTTTAGCGTGGCCACCCATGGCATTACTATTCAATTGGTATAATGTCTTATAAAAAAAAATTCTTTTTATTTTTGTTGATCCCGTACATGTCACAACTCTTTATCAATAATGCCCTTGGCATTTACAGAGTTCTTTGTTTGTTCTCTCACTATGAGTCCATGATTTTACTATATCTATGGGAAAACTCCCCAAAGTTTTAGTCTGGGTGGAGTTCCGTAGTTTTCCCCTCCCTTTGTGGGCTAGTTTAGATCAAATCATTGGTGTGCTTGGGCATGTGGTTCTCACTAAACATAAAAAAAATTAAATGCCTATCCATCCCAATATCCATCCCAATAGATATGTGTAGATGTAGATTTATCAAAGGATCTATCCAATAATATCACGATTCAAGTGGGGGAGACCACCATTTTCTTAGTAGGTGGTTTACATTAATATCTTGAACATCTATTTTTGCTACCAAGAACTCAATCATAAGGTGAATGATTGTCTGTGTATGCCACATCCCAGTCCAATATTAACTTCTATGACCACCCCTAGGGCAACCACTCAACCTAAGGCAGATAGTTGAACTGTTGTGGGCCATCACAATAATTTATATTCTCATATTGTTTCCACTCCATAGATCACAATAGTTTCCAATTCACACAATGATTGCCACATGCACACAATATTCAGTTCCACAATTGATAGCTTTTTTTTCTCCACAGCTAGCAATCGTCACAAGCTCAATGCCTTCACTTCCAAATATGACTATTTTTCTTGTTCCATAGTCCATCATTGATGGAATTGGTAGTTCCTACAAAGGAATTAAAATTTGAGGATCCCTCTCCTTTTATGTGGTTTCAAAATTCTGAAAATCCTCAATAGGGAAAAATAGATGGGGATAGTCTAAATGAAAAATAGTTTCGCCCATCTATAATTTGGTGGGTGAGTGCAAAACCTGATAGTTTCAATAGCTCTGGGGAATTGACATTTCTTGAACATAAGAAAGATAATGGAGTTTCAATAGAGTAACCAATCTTCACATTTGATACTAGGGGTCATAAGTCTACTTGGAAAGATTTACTTACACATGCACCTAAAAGAACCAACCACTCTATGAGTTAGATCTCTCTAGAGTTACAATTTTATAGTTTAGGGTTTTTTTGCTCTAGTTTATTTTTAGTTTTTCAATTTTGCAATGTAAGTGATAAATTACTTGATGATCTGTTTGTCATTTTTTTGTTTCCTCAAACTATTTTAGCCTTGGTTTAGTCTCTTGCATAGTCTTTGGGGTATACTTCATACCACACACTCTTTTTGTTTAATTTATACTCTTATTATTTTTAATAAGATAAAGTCACTTTCAAAAAATATATATAGTTATATAATCATTATTTATTTATATTTTATTTATAAAAATATTTATATTAATAAATTTTAAACCTCATTAATTAAAAAACAATTGTAACTATAAAATATAAGAGTTTGTGTTTAATGATTTTATTTAATTTATCAAAATGGCATAATTTATAAATGATGCAAAGACTGCAAATCATTTAATAAAAGTTTTTAAAATAAATAATAAGTTTATGTATGTATATGGTTTTAAATATTAACTATTATTATTTTTTATTTGTACCTTCTTATTTATAAGAGCTCCTATATTTTATTATCTTAAATAAATAATCAGAAGTAAAATTTAAAAAGATATTTTTATAAAACTAAATTCTCATAGATCCAAAAACCAGTACATAACGTCTAAAAATTTATAGAGGAAAGTTTAACACTAATACGGGAACAACTCATCATCTACGTGTAAAGTCGAAGACAAAAGTTGAATTTAAAAAGCTACTACCTTGAGCAAAATAATAAAATCATGCTGAGAAATATAGATGTATCACGTGTACTATTGTTTTTCTTTTCTCTGGAAAGGTTTGAAATAATGAGTCGCAATCTTGAGAATTTGAGACGTCATGTGCACATCATAGTGTTAGGTTGGTGTTAGTTGTCTGTTGGTGACGCCAACAGTCCGTCAGGATTTGTCATATGCAGAGGAAAGTAAATAAGAAGTAGATTAAAATACTCCAAGGGAAAAAAATTACGCAGTCTCTTGAAGCTAATCATGGATATTTGGACGGGTACAAAGGGTGAAGACTGAAATGCTTGCTGGCAATATGGTCCATGATGAGGTCCTCATCCTTTCCCTTAGTAGCTTAGTTTTTTTAAATCGGTAAAAGATCCCTTCCTTTTGAGTCTTAAATTTTTATTTGTTTTCTATAATTAAAAGGGAGTTCTTTTATAAAAACATGATACATGTTTATATATAACTTCCTTTCGAAAAGAGAAGAGTGTGATCATTCACTCTTAAATTTTAAATGTTAAATTAATATGTCATTATTATTTTAAGTAATTTTTTGAATAATAATTTTATTAATCTTTTACAAGTAAGTTAATTTGAGGAAATCAAGTATTCATGTCAAGAATCCAATTTATTAAACATTTAAATTTTATAGCCTGCACTCAAACAAAAATCATTCAAACACATTAATAAGATGAATTTTATAATCAAACATATATAAATATAAGATAAAAATTATAATCATTCTACTTTCCATAAGAAGAATGTGCATGGGGTCATTAAGGTGCCAATAATATCTTATTTATAATAATATAAAATATTTACTTGTTAATATAATAAAAAATTCAAAGCTCTTGTTGGGATGAGGAATTATATTTGAGCCTTACTAGTTAGGACTTATGTGTATGTAGGGTGCTTTACCATAAGTAGATTAGAACTAGTTTCCAAATAGAAGAAGAACATTAGAGATTTATCTACTACTCTCCAAATCTACAATGACATCTTATTGAGGTAATTAGTAATATTCAATGAGACTCTCTCAATTATTAATCTCTTATACCCTAGTTGAACCACCATCTTTACTCTTGCCAATATTGCTCTAGCCTTAACTTGATGACTAGTCATAATGACCAAGTACTCACTCATAGCTCTAGTCATAATTCTATATCTATCCCTTAGCATTGCTCCTCCTCTAGCCTTACCTAAATTACCTTTATAAGCCCCATCCAAAGTTAGGTTTAGTCATCCTTGTTTTAGTGGTTTCCACTTGGTCAAGCTACTCAAGCCTCCTCAAGTATTTTCATTCCCCCCAATTGGACTTAGGTTTCAATTTAAACTTACTTTAGCCTCCTCAAATGTCTTTATACTTTCATACACTTTCACTACTTTAAGATTCTCCACTATGGCCACTATGATGTGTTCTTTATTCCTAGTTGTAGATCTCTTATTTGCTTTAAAATTCCTTCTATCTCTCTTCAACCAGACTTCCCATGCATAATGAAAGAGAATCAAATTCTAAATTTGATTCAACATTAGGATTTTAAATGGCTTCTCCCACTATTATATCCCTCCTTTTATGTTATTAAGCATCACCCACAATACCCTAATTTTCTCTATTAAATAAAACACTATTTTGAAAGAGTAATTACATTCTAAGAATTTGTGATTCATTGATTTCTCATGAACTTCACAAAGGTAATATTTGTTAGGAAATTAAAAATCCCTCTTATGAAGGCTATCTACTGTTAAAATTTTATTATGGACTATCATCCAAAAAATATTGCTAACATTGGAATGGATTTCCTTCCCCATAATTGATCATGTTGAAATCCCCACTCAAGATCTAAATATAAAATATCATAAGCTAATTTAATAGTGATAAACCCTTCTTGAGTAGCTTCCCATACTATTATATCCTCAACCAAATTGGGGTTTATATAATATACTCTTAATTTAGTTGTTAGCTTTTGAATCTCATACTCAAACTAATAATGTATTTTCAAATCCTTCCATCTTACCTCTTCTCCTCCTATTGTCAAATAATCACTTACCATATTCCCATAACTTTATTCTAGCTCTATTCTAATACTTTCTGACTTCTCATCCTTCACTAATTCACAATTCCATGCATCTTTCTAGAAATAGATATATCTATCATCCCCTACCATTTTATACCTTTCCATAGTAGCTCTCTAGCCTATACTAAATGGTTCCATATTAAATATCCTCAATAGGGCTATAATGTTGTTAAAAATTCTACTATCTTCATGGTTGTAAAGGAATTTATCTCTTAGTATTATCACTCAAAAGGTATGACCCTCCTTCGCTAGCCTACATATCAACTTTACTACCAAGGACTTGTTCATCCCATTATTATTCTAATCCCATATCCTCCACTTGATTTATTATTGCATACTTTTTTCCAAGGTACAAGTATAATTTTTCTCTTCTCCTTCATTCCTAAGTAAAGAAAAATTCTTTGAATATTTTCTACTAAATTAGATACTTTATTGAGATCTAAAACATTGATAATAAATATACAAGGAGTTCTTGGAGAGTAATCTTAAGAATTTATAGCTTATCTACTTGAATAATCAAATTTCCCTTCCAACAAGCTAATTTACTCTAGACATTACCAATAATCATATTCCACATCTAATCCTTGCATCCCATAATGAACATTGGCGTACCTAAATAAATAGAATGGAGATTTCAAACACCACCCAAGATACATTAATATTATTATTTGTATTATTTATAAAAAACACCTTACCCTTATCCATGTTTATAATTTGTTAGGATGATATTTTATAGAGATTTAGTATCCTCATCAGCTCCTTTGCCTCAACTATAGAGGTTCTCCCAAAAAAAATTATGTCATCCAAAAGTTGTTGGTGAGTCATAGCTTATCTAGATATAGATAGTTTTAACTCACTTAAGGCTCTTCCTTACATTGGTACTCAAATACACATTACCAATAATTCTATCATAATTATGAAGAGATACGAGGATAGAGGATCCCCTTACCCTAAGCTCTTATTGCTACCAAAGGACCCAACTAAATATTTATTCATTATAATTAAGAATTTATGTCCTTCACAATAGTTTCTCACCCATATTCTCCAACGTCTGTCGAAGCCAAACCTTTTTGTGATTCTATCTAGGAAATACCATGAGATCTGATCAAAGGCTTTGTTAATGTAAAAATTTAACACCATCCCATTGCTTTTACGAATGTTAACTAGATACATGATATTGTGGAGAATGATTATTCCATCCAAAACTACCTACCTTTCACAAAGCCCTCTTGTTGCTCAACAATGATTACTAGGAGAACTGAATTTAGTCTAAATACAATTATTTTTATATAATCTTATAAATGGAATTACATAGACTAACTGGCCTAAAACTTTTAAATTCCTTTAACCTAATATTCTTTAGAATGGGTGGTAGAAAAGTATTATTGTATTCTTTTAATACTTTACATGAATAATGTGACTCTATTACTACTACTATTATATCCTTTTTCATTGTGTTCTAGAAGGATTAGAATAAACCAACTTGAAATACATTAGGCCCTAGAGTTTTATCTTTTCCCAATGATAAGACTGCTTACCTGACCTCCTTCTCACTCACCTATTTGACAAGTTCTTCATTCATGTTTATAGATAAAATCCTCAGGATATATTGAGGTAATTATTTTATAGTATTTTTATCATCCTCCCTATCCTTTGTTAGTAGTAGTGTGAAGAAGTCTACTACCCCTTGGATAATTTAATCTTCATATCTTATTATTTCTCCATACATTTTTTGGATTTCAGATATCCTTATTACACTTTTGTCTTATGGTAGAGACATGAAATAATACTGTGTTACTATATCCTTCTATTAACCATTAGTTACTTGACTTTTATCTTTAGTACATTTCATCACTTGCCATTATTGTATGTAATTTTATCTAGATAACTTTCTTTCTATTATAAAGGACCTGGTCCATTCTATTTTTACTAATTTCCTCTTCAATTTGACTTGGTTATTACCTTAACCACTCCTTTTAGAAGAAGATATTTCCAAATATCTCCTTGTTCCACTTTTTTACTTTCATATTCACATGTTTAAATTTCCTAACAACCACACACATCTTGGATCCTTGGATCGAATGCATCCACTATCTTTGTAATTCCTCATAATTGCTTGTGTGCTATAATGACATGAATTAAAATATGAAGGGATCATTTTTATTTCCTTCCTTTAAAATACATCAAAATATAAGAGAGTTATGGTCTAACCTTATTCTTGGTAGTCATACAAAATTATGCTCAATAATTTTCTCAAACCACACTAAGGATAGAAAAACCTTGACCAATCGCACTTGGATCAGGTACTATCCTAACCTACTATTAGTCCATGTGAATGTATTACCACTAAAATCAAAATCATAAAAAAATTTATGCTTATATAAACCTGCTAAGGTCCTCCATACTCTCAGTGAATCCTTGGGACACCTCTTGATGTGGAAACTATGGAAAAAAATATATAAATATGGAAATTCAATGCCAAATAATTTTGTTCACAATATTTCATTATAAATAGTATGTTATATGAATATACATAATGTTTGAATTGTGCCTTTATAATTAAGATTTTCCATAAATTTATATTAATTATTAATTAACAATTAATTAAAAATTTTAAATTAGTTAATATTTTATTGGGTTAAGAAGCTTATTCCTCATCATTCCTACCAATAATATATGTTGTGGACCCTAGTGCACTCATAATAGGAGGAGAAAATATATTTAGAATGAGGAGGTGGCCATGGGGAGGCTAAGGATGTGGTACTATGCATGTGAAGTAGGTGAGTAGAAACACTATTTGAAGTATATTAATGGTACTCTCATCCCAAGAATCTAAATCATGCACAATTCTGAGTGAAATAATTTATTTATTTATTTGATTTGGTTAGTGTGAGAAACCCCTATGACCAATGCACAAGGCTAAGCAGGCTCCCCCCACCCATGATCCCTCCTAAAGTTGATAGTTATGCTTATAAATAGGGAATTTAACATACAACCACCTCACACACTCGCCCATGTCATGGTTTGAATATTTGACCTCCTGAAGAAGAGCCAAAGCTTGAACCATTGCACTATCACCCCTAGGACAATAATTAATTTATTTTGAATTAATCATTAAAATTTAGAATGTGGGGGGGCTTGCACAAGTAATTTAACACATGCTTATGAAAGGGAAGGGGGTTTCAATAAGGGGGATAAGGTGGGTTGCTTAAGGATATGTCGTATGTGAGTACAAGGGTTTCTCCCTTTATGCTTATAATAGAGTGTGCACTATAATGCATGCAGTGCTACCCAAGCATGCATGACTTGCTCCATAGAAATGTATGCAATACAATGCACATGAAAATATCATATAGTTAATAATATATAATATTTAATGCACACAAATAATATATGTGAGTATTATATATTTAATAATATATTATATTTAATGCATGCAAATAATATATAATATAAGATATTAATATTTGTATGTAAATTAATATATAATATTTAATAGTGTTATGTGATATATATATATATATATATATAGATAGATTTAATTTGGTTAGTGTGAGAAACCCCTACGACCAATGCACAAGGTTAAGCAATCTCCTCCCAACCATGACCCCTTGTAAATCCAAGATCTATGCTTATTAATAAGGAATTTAATACACAACCACCACACACCCACCCCCTTACACACTCACCCATGCCATGGTTGTAAATATTATATTGTAAATTAATAATATATGCATTGAACTACACTTTGAACTATGTAGTATTATACTAGAAAGAACAAGTTCTGTAGGGCCATAGATCAACACATTAAAAAATATGCAAAAAATATCTTGAGATAGAAAGGAAGGTAATGGTAGCACTATAAAATTAGTTTAAGAATATCCAAATGGTTTAGAAACTTTATATAGTCGTATTAAAGGATGAGGGTTGAAGGTAGGTTATGGAACTACCTAATCGATAGGATAGGTATGCAGGATAGGTATGCTATGATATCAAATGATGTAAAAAAAATGGAAAAGTAACATAAATCTAGAAATTCAATGCCTGATAATCTTATTAATTAAGGAGGCCTGATCCTATGCTTTGAAACCCTATCTCTGAAATGGAGCCCTTATTAATTATGTCTAGCCCCCTAAGATCTTGTTATTGGTTGGCTATGTTGGTCAATCGGGTACCTCTATACAGGAATTTATGATCTTGCTCTTGATTTAAACCCAAGAGAAGACCTATACCTGCAACAAATATAGATTTATCCTTCTGCTATCAGGTCACTCCAACTAGTGGGTTTTTGGTCTTTGTTCTTTTTGGTTTTTGGGGACTATTGTCAGATGTGGGTGTCTTGTTGGTGTTTCTTCTACATGATTCTTTTGGGTCTTTCCCCCTACCTTATCCAAATCATAGGGGGATACACTAGACTTAATGTCCATTGTAGATGAATCTTGATCTTGCTGGCCCTAGCATCTAGTGGGTTTTTTTTGCTCCAACGGGTTGTAGGGGGTGGAACTGTTATTAGATCTAACTCTCTTGGTTGTGATAGATCCAAGTTCAAAAGTTTCATATTCTTGTCAGGATATTCCCTTTATTTAATTTTAGGTGTTGTTTAGATTCTAGATCTAGAATGTGTTTTAATTCAGTATCCTCAATTATATATCCTTGTCTATAGACTATTTTTTTCTTTCAATTCACTCCTTAGATGGACTCCATATTTTGTATGGACCATCTGCTAATGGAGGTTGGAGTTTTCTAGCTAAGGTACTTTTTCTTACCTATTATTGGAGAATATTGCAAGACATGGGTGTCATTTTGGAGATTCTTTCATCACAGTTCTTTTGGATCTTTCCCCCTCCTTGATCCAAACCCTAAGGGGAGCCCTTTGGCTCAATGTCCATTAAGGAGGAATTCTACTGATGGTCCCTGTGTTTGGTGGGATCCCCTAGCTCAAGTGTTATTTTAGGTCATTATATCTTGATTTTATCCTAATTTGGCCTTGATTTTTGTTTATCTCTAGAGGGATATATAGTTTTTATGGTGTTAGTCTTCATTGAATCTAGTTATAGAGGGTTTTTTAGTCACCAAGATCATCAATTACATATTTTATTTCCTAATTGCTTGGTACCTATTGTTTCCCCTTTGGCTGATAGTCTCAGATCCCCCGTTGGATGAGGTGATTTGTTTTTAGAAGGTATGCTATTGGTTGGGCAGGTTTTTAATTTCAAAATTTTTTGTTGGTAGCATTTCAAATTTTCCTCAATAATTCTCGGGTGCTCTAGATGGAACTATGGAGGATTCTTAGTTTAATGACCTAAGTAGTATATCTCTAATGTTTGTTTATCCCCAGGTGATCTCTACTAGTTTCCCTATTACTTCGAGGTTCTAAATTTTGGGTCCTTCCTAGTTTCTAGTTTTCATTGGGCAACTTTGAAAATCTTGCCAAGAAAGTTTTTTTGAAATCCAAAGTTTGAGTGAGCATTTCAAATTTCAAAATTTCATTTTCGTTCATGTTCCAATATATTGGGTCTTTTTATTGGTTTTTGTATTTTTCTGGGAGGATTATGGATCTGCATGTGGTTTTGAATTTAGAAGCACTAATCCTAGGTGAAATATTAAATGGTTTTGCAGTATTTCATCCTCACAATTTTACGTATGATATGCCTATGGGATTTAATTGATTTTTCTTCTTGGTTGGTAGTTCATTTATGATTTTCCCAAATATTAGTTGATGGAGTGTTTCTTCCTGGCTTCCAACCTTGGCTTTTGATTATTGGATGGTTGGTTACCCTTTTCCCCTAATCGATGGGAAGCTTCAAATATATATTCTTTTTTTAGAGTGAGAAGTTCAAATTTCAAATTTTTATTATAAACTCGGTTTCATTTATACCCAAACCTTAATAATTATATCCATTGGTGGGTGGGTTATCCCTTATGGGTTTTCTAGATGTATTTCTCTAGTTGGAGTTTGCATATCATTTATTTTTGTGTATATTGGTTGTTGATACAATGTTATATGTCTCTCTGATCTTATTGAATATCTTTATGTTTAGGATTGGGGACCCCTTGAAAAAACCCTTTCAAAAGGTTTGAGGACCCTTTCAAAACCCCTTATTTTACAAAACAAAAAATATTATTATTAATTAATAATTAATTAAACTTTTTAAATTAATTAATATTTAATGAATATTAATTAAAGTTTAATTTTTTATTTGAGAAATTATGAGACTAGGTAGTATGGAAGGAGTGAATAATGGACCCTAGAATTAGCATGGGACTCCCAAATTGGGTCCAAGGTCTTGGTTCAAAGGTCAAAATGCTTATGTAGGAGTGCAAAGACTAGGGTTCCAATCCCTAAGGCCCCGTAGTATCGATGGGCATGTCGCGTCAACATAGTCAACTACGTAAAATGTTTACCCGATGCAACTGGATATTATAGTGGTGACAAGGATCAATATTCAAACCCATAAAGAGGCGTAGAAAATTCTAATGTGTTACCGATTCCTCTAGTATAATAAAATAAATAAATTATATTTAATTGAGTGATGAATCTTATTCCTCATCACCCCTTTTTTCACACATAGTCTTAATTAAGTATTAAAGTCTCTTTACACTGTCCATATTAACCCCATGGCCTATTTTCCTATCCATTCTATCTCTTTATAAAACTTCTTTTTAAATTTTATTACATTTAGAGCATAGAATTTGTAAAAAGGAAATATATCTTTGGTGACTTGGTTTAGAATAGATTTGAAAATTGAATTAAACTTTGAGAGATGAATTATTCTTCATAAAGGTCATAAGCCCACATAGTTAACAAAACCCTTGAACATCATTTGGCTCCCTCCTAATAACTCTTACCCTTTTCCATATTCCACATTGAATACTCTCCCACCTTACACAAGATAATTTAGTTTCTTGCAATAATACTATCTCCAATTGGTGGTCCTTCAACATGGATATCACCAACTTATGTTTGTTAAGGGAATTCATTCCCCTAAAATTCCATGATATGAATTTTATATTTTACTTCTTGTCATAGGCTTTTGCCCACTCAATACTATGGTCACTTTCTTCCCATATTTCAAATCCTTCTTAGTGTTCTTTAAGCATTTTTCATTCAAATATGGATTTCCCAAATTTTTTCCCTCCTCTACTCCTAGATCTAGACACTTCGTAGAACTCCTTGACATACATAGGTTTGGTACATTTTTTGAAGATCCTACATCATCATCTTCATGATTAGCTATACAAGATGCAACTTTTGTATCAAAATATCCATGGCCCTCTATCTCCTATGATTTATTTCTCTATTTATTTATTTAGATCCATCCTCTCTTCCTCCTTGTCAGTGCTCTCATCTTGTGGTATTAGAGAGCTTGAACTTTATGGAGCATCCTAAATTTCTATGGTAATAGGTTCCTCTATTAGAATCATTATTCTACCTCCTTCCATATCAATTTCCTTCTGTGAGTTTTCCTTAGATTTGCCAATACCATATTCATTTACTACTTCCTTATTCTATTCTAGATCCCTCCTCTTCTAAAATTCCTACTCATAAATTTTTTTACTCTTATCCTTAGAGTTCTACTCATATTTATTCTATATCTAACATTTTCTGCTTTCTTCATTCTTACTAGGTATATTTATATTATTCCTTCTCTATCTACTTGGATAATTTCTTTCTATATGACCTATTTTAGCATATGTTCTATCACTAAAGTGATAATTATCATAAATTATGCTTTGATTCCACACTCTCCATCTTGACACCAAATTGATTTCCTCTACCAATTTTTGTTCTAATTCAACCATAACATAAATCCTAGCAAAAAATACCTTTGATGACAAAATCCACTTTGATAAAGTGCCCAAAGGATTTTGCTATGCTTTTAAATACTTTCTCCTCCTACAATTTTGGAGGTAGACCAAGTAGATATACCTACAATAGGGACACTTCTATCCTTTTTTTCCTAGGGTTAAATCTAGCATCCCACTTCTTGAGATAAAGGTTAGATCTACCCACAAACCATAGGCCTCTTCGAAGAACCCTTTAGAAATATTTTCATTGTTAAAAGAATAAAGATAAAACCTTTTAGCATAAAAGTAGAATTTCAAATGTCCTTTAAATTTCTAGTGATTAGCCACCCAGTTCCTAATTTTCTCTCCTATTGGTCTTGAGCCTATTAAATTTTCTATAAGTGTTTTATTAAGTTTGATCTATGTTCTTTCATAGAATTTATTAGGGATATTAAAAATACTCATCCCTCCTTATTTTTAAAGTTGATAAAAAATTGTTGTTCCTCATTTTCCTCCCCAATTCTCTTCCCCTTCAAAAAATCTGCCCATGTATTCTTATCCTTTTCTAGCTTAGTACTCTCATGTTGTAAACTTGAGTTTTTCCCTTGTGATGTAGAATATTCAAACCTATAGTGCTCCAATTCTACAACTCTAACTATATTATTTTGAACCTCAAGTCGATTATTACCTCATGGTCCCACCTATTGCAACTCCTTTCTTACCTCCAATATTTGTATTCCTATATCTATAATTATCATGAAGTTGTTTTTGTTGAAAGGCATATGACACTTCTATGGAAATTATGGTGATGAATTGGATCTAAATATATGGATTCTTAGTGAATTAAGGTAAACATCATCAACCATAAAGGTTGTTTAAGAAATTATCACTCTTTGATTACCAATGATATTACACTAGTGAATAACTATTGAGAAACCAACCATGGGTTTACCACCAAATAATAGCTCTTTGTATACACTCTTTGGTAGAGATCACGTTACACAAGCAACATCGAACAAATGATACACAAGTGTTTCTCATTTGAACAACTCGAAGAATAAAAAATTTGCTTACTTTCATGCCAAAAATGAGGATACCAAAAAAAAAAAGCCCTTTTACAATTTCAAAAATTCCCTCAAATACCCTATTTTCCCCTTTTCCTGCCTAAAACCATCTATTTCAAATTTGAAATTTAGGGGCAACTTCGCGCTCGTTGACCCGATTTTCTATTAAAGCATATTTTTGGAAATGGCATGAAACATGCCAAGAAAGGTGAGCCTTTTTTCCAAGGCTCGCATCTAGATGAAAATCCTCAAAATCGACCTCTAAGACCTTCAAAAATCTCCTACAAGTCAACTAGTTTTACAAAATTAAACAATTACAATTTTTTTCAGGTGATGCAAGATCGTTCTTAAACCACTAGATGCTCCTGCATCAGACACCTAGGGTAATTTTGAGAAGTGACCTTCACTTCTCTGTTGTTGGAATAAAACCAAGGTGTTCAACCTCAGCCTTTGATAACCAAGATGAATCTTCAACAGGTCTGCCCTTCCACTTAACCAGATATTCTGCATACTGTCTATTTTTGGTACTTTTTCCAATGTGAGTATCTAGGATCTCTTCCATCTATTCTGTCTCTAGAGTAGATGCTATAATATTCCACAATTCTACTACTGGTCCCTCATCATTATCTCCTTCATGGTATTCTACCAAATCTGAAATGTTAAAAATAGGTGATAGGTGTTATGCAATTCCACTTCATATGCATTGCCTAAATCCCATTTTTCTATGACTTCGCATGGTCAAAACTTCTTCATTTTTAGCTTGTTATAGGTTTTAGCAGGAAATATTTCTTTTCTCAGATGGACCATAACTTCATCTCCCACTTCAAATTCCTTAAAATTTCGCTTATGGTCTGCCCTTGTATTGTACTAAGTATTCATCTTAGTAATATGATTCTTCACTTCTTCATGCAAGCTCTTTAGATGCTCTACAAAGTCCTCAGCCTCAACACTGTTCTTTTTACCTCTATCCATATTTCTCAACTCAGAAGCATTCCTTGTATTGCTCCCATGCACAATCTGGAATGGGTATTTATTAGTACTTCTATTGACAAAATTATTGTATGTAAAATATGCCTATGGCAAAACCAAGTCCCAACCCTTGCGCTTATCTCCTACCAATCATCTCAGTAGATTACCCAAACTCCTGTTCACCACCTTCGTTTTCCCATCAGTCTATAGGTGGTATTCAGAACTAAATTTTAGACATGTCTTCAATTTATTCCATAGGGTCCTCCAAAAATACCCAAAAAACTTTGTATCCCTATCGAAAACAATACTCTTTGGTAGACCATGAAGTCATACCACATCTTTGAAAAACAACCTTGCAACATGAACTAAATCATTAGTTTTTGGCAAGGAATAAAATGTGCCATCTTTGAAAACCTGTCAACCACTACAAATACGAAGTCATTCCCCCTCTGTGTCCTTGGTAGACCAAGAACAAAATCCATGTTGATGTCATCTCATGGTCTCTCTGGTACAGGTAATGGATGATATAATCCAGTGTTCTATCTCACACCCTTGGCCATATAGCATACTCTATAAATTTGCACAAATATCTTCACATATTGCTACAATTGTAGCCAATAGTAGTTCTTACTAATGAGGGCAATGGTCTTATCCTGACCAAAGTATCCAACCAACCCTCCACTATGTTACTCCTTGACTAGATTCTCCCTCATTGGACTCCTTGGAATGTATAATCGATTTCCTCTAAACAACATTCCATCTTGGATAAAAAAATCCAAACACTTAGTCCTATCCAAATTAACAGGTGCCAAGAAATCCCTCCAAGACTTTGCAAAATCATGATCTTTAGGATACAAACCCTTAATTTCGTCAAACCCTACAACTTCCACCTTTATTTCTGTCAACAAACACTGCCTTCTACTTAAGGCATCTGCAACTCTGTTTGAATTTTTGCTCTTGTGCTTCAACACAAAGGTATAACTTTGTATAAGCTCAACCCACTTCAAGTGCCTCTAATTTAGCTTCCCTTGGATATAAATATATTGTAAGGCATGATGATCAGTATATAGAATAAACTCTTTTGGCAAAAAATAATGCCTCCACTACTTTAGAGACTGAACTATAGCATAAAACTCTTGATCATAAACTAAATACTTCTTCCTAGAATCATTGAGTTTCTCACTAAAAAAAGTAATAAGTTTACCTTCTTGACTCGATGTAGCTTATATGGCACTACCACTAGCATCACAATCTACCTGAAATACCTTATTAAAATCTGGAAGTGCCAAAACAGGTTGCTCTATGACCTTCTTCTTCAACATATCAAAGCTCTTATCTGCTCCAAAGGTCCACTTAAATTCTTTCTTATTCCCTCTCATTGTTTCTATAAGGGGTGCACAAACACTGCTAAAATTTCTAATTAACTTTTTGTAAAAACTTGCTAGACCATAAAATGATCTTACCTCAATTATGCTCCTTGGATTAGGCCATTCAGTGATAGCCCTCACCTTTTTTGGGTCCATTTTTAGACCTTCGACTAAGATGAAAAATCCCAGATACACTAACTCCTTAACAAAACTGCACTTCTTCAAATTAATCAGCAACTTCTCCTCCCTCAGCTTCTCAAAAACCCTTCTGATATGCATCAGGCACTCTTCTAGGGTCTTGCTAAATATTAAAATGTCATCCAAATAGACAATGAAATTTTTTCCTAAAAACTCATTCAATACCTCATTCATCAGCCACATGAATGTGCTTGGTGCATTGGTTAGCCTAAATGGCATGACCACCCACTCATACAAACCCTCTCTGGTCTTGAAGGTTGTCTTCCACTCATCTTCTTTGACTTGAATCTCATGGTAGCCACTCTTCAGGTCAATCTTTGTGAAGTACTTGGCTCCACTCAAACAATCCATAATGTCATCCATCCTTGGCAATGGGAATCTATATATTATGGTGATCTTGTTAATAGCTCAAGAGTCTGTACACATTCTCCACTCTCCATATTTCTTTTGTGCTAGTACTACAAGTACTGCACATGGACTCAGGCTCTCCCGAATCAGTCCCTTTTTCAAAAACTCTTGGACTTTCGTGTTTTGCTCCTCACTTTCTATAAGAGTCATTCTATGGGTTGCCTTATTGGGTAAACTAGATCATGGTATCAAATCTATATGGTGACTGATATTCCTCACTGGTGGCAAACCCTCAGGTACATTATCTGATATAATATATGGAAATTATTCGAACAGACCTGAGACTCCCATTTGGGTATCTTTACATTCTTATTCCCTAACTATAGAAATTAATGCATAGCACACATTCTCATGCTTCAAACCATCCAAAAACCTTCTACCTTCAACTAAATAGATTTTGGCACTTCTACATACCTTTTCATCTACCTCCTTCAAAGGCTTCATCTTATGGCACACTCCATTCTTTATCAGGGAGTAAGTGTTGACATGACCATCATGCACTACACATCGATCAAACTGCCATGGCCTTCCCAACAATAAATGGTAAGCATCCATAGGCAGGATGCCACATATAACCTCATCACGATAATTCCTAATATTAAATTTTACCAAGCATTGCTCACTGATCAAAGCCCTATGGTCCTTCTGCAACCACGCAATCCTATATGGATGTGGGTGTCTCTTCCTATCTAATTGCAATTTGGCAACCATTCCTTTTGAAACTAGGTTAATTGTGCTACCATTGTTTACGATAATATTACAGATATTACCTACACATTTACACCTTGTGCAAAATAAACTCTTCCTCTGATCTGATCTCTCTCCTCATTCAGAAAGTCTCTCCTTGTGATCAGCACTTCTCCTCTTTCTGCTTCTTTAGAGTGCTTAGATTCAGCATCTTCATCAACAACAACATCTCGAGCATTACCTTCGAGTCTATTATTTGTCCTCTCTTGGTGTTGTGGAAACTCGTATGCTAGATTTCCTTCTTCCCTATAGTGGAAACAGGTTCCACTAAATCCTCCTCTTCCAAAACCTTGTCCAGACCTTCCTCTTCCTTTGTTAACCATTGTTCTAATCATGGGGGTGGTAAGCATTATCTCCCTTTTGGTCCTGACTACTACTGGATTCTCCATTCTTATTATGATCTTCATTTCATCCTCCATTTGTTCTTCCACTAGTTCTTCCACCATGACCTCTTCGTCTTTGCTTGCTCTCAAACCTTTTGTTCAAATTCTCTTCAAACCTCAAGACAAACTGGTAAGCATCCTCTATGGTGGTCATCCTTACCACACTTAACTCCTCTTGAATACTTGTTCGTAACCCATTAATATAATGGGATACCTTCTCCTTGTTGGCCTCAAAATGACCTGTTCTGATTAAAATTTTATAAAAATCCTTTGTGTATTCTTTGACAGACTTACTTGACTGCCTCAAACCTTACATTTTCTTTAGTAGATCCAACTCGTAGTCAGCTGGAATGAACTGCCTCTTCAACTTCTCCAACATCTACTCCTATTTTGTTATCCCTTTTTTTCTCTTTTGTTTCTTTCTAGTTGCACTCCCTTCCACCATATGCTGGCATGACCCTTCAGCTTTGTCTTAGCAAACTTGACCCTATCAGGATCTTCAACCTCCTCATACTCAAAGTATTCTTCCAAATCATTGATCCATTCAATCAACTCCCCTGGATCAAGATTTCCAGAATACGTAGAAACCTCCATCTTCGGTCTCTTTCCAATCTGAGATATGGCTATGTATAACCTAGCTTGTGCAAGATCTACCACCTCTTCTTCTTCCTTGAACTAGTCCTCTTCTACTTCAACTTCATCTTCACTACCATATTCTCTCCTTAGATCAAACCCTCTATGTAGCTCCTCTTGCAGAGCTTGAACTTGCCTCTGCAAAGCTCTAAAATCTTCTTCTGGCACCATATTTATCCCACCATCACAATTTCTTCAAGGAGGCATTCTGCTCACTTCTCTCACAAACCCTAACCATAGATCCTAGTGTAAATTACCTCACGTTCGGTGATCTATTTACACACTCAGTAACTCCTGCTCTAATACCACTTGGTAGATATCACGTTACACAAGTAACACCGAAAAAATGATACACAAGTTTTTCTCATTTGAACAACTCAGATAATCAAACCTTTCCTTACTTTCATACCAGAAATGAGGATACCAAAAAAAAATCCCTTTTACAATTTCAAAAATTCTCTCAAATACCCTGTTTTCCCCCTTTTCCCGCCTAAAACCATCTATTTGAAATTTGAAATTTGGGGGAAACTTATCGAGGTCGTAACTTCGCACTTGTTGACATGATTGACTATTCCAACATATTTTCAGAAATTTCATGAAAGGAGCTAAGAGGGGATCACATATAGCAAAAAATCCTTAAATTTGACCTGTAAGACCTTCAAAAATCTCCTGCAAGTTAAACAAGTTTGACTATTTTTACTAGTTTTACAAAATTAAACAATTACATTTTTTTCCAGGTGATGCAAGATCACTCTTACAACACTGGATGCTACTGCATCACTCTTAGAGTGAAAAATAAGAACAAGGTGTGGGGTCATTATCCCTTTTCACTAGTGATACACTCGAACTAGTTACTCTCAAGTTTCTAGGATACTCCTTAGAATGAGTTTTCGGGCCAATAACCCGAGTACTTCCTCTAGTTAAATGGTTGGGACATGAACCCAATACTATAAAATGTTATTAGCCCAATGTAGACACTTATTAAGCATTGAGAAAATAGAAAATAACTTTACTTTTATCAAAAATTAATGAATATAGTAATGAAGTCTTAAAATATACTCAACATAACCCCTTATATTATAGTTTTATTTTCTTTATATTTAGAATAAATATGTGTGTGTTTATTTGCTTAGGCATACAACTAAAATTATAGCAAAATGTAACATTTTATTATCTAACATAATTTAGTTTGGCAAATGAAAAATAGTATAAAATATAAATTCTCTTTCCATAACAACATATAACCTTAATTAATTAAAAAAATTTATGTGTAAAAAAAGTACATGGATAATAAGAAATGTAAAACTAATGCACTACACCAAATTCCCTTTATCATTCCAAAAATGTATGATAAATTCATATATGTAGAGTAAGTACAAAGGTATAATATCATCTATTTTCAACTCTAATAACAACAATTCATAATATAGAAAGGTCCTCCTACTATTATTTCTTATCTCCTCTTTCCTTTTCATAAATTCATAACAAAGAACCTCCTTCCATTGAGTTTTATATTTATTGGTCTTCTATAACTTAAAGGAACTCATGTAATAGGTATTTAACATGTATTCAATTAGGATTCATTTAAGGTGGAGAGTAGGTTTCTTCACCATTAAAACCCTAATATTAAATTAATATAAAATCATTATTTAAGTGACTTTGTGAATGATTATTTTATTAATGTTTTAAGTGATGACCATATACTAACTAATTTAATCCATTTATTAAACCTCTAAATTCAAATGTCACATTACAATAAAAAATATCAAACACATGAATACAAGGATTTCAATATTGAATACCATGAAAATATAACATAAAATGTATAATACTTGTACTTTTCATAATTAAAATATGCACAAGGTAATTAAGGATTCTAATAATGTCTCGTTTAGAATCATATAAAAACTTTACTCATTAATACAAGGTAAATCACATTTATTAATAAACCTTGTGTGTTGTTCATAGAGGTTTCTCACAATAACCAAATTAAACAAAAATATGTATATATTTAATAATAATAAACATCCCTAGGTAGAGATAATATAAGTAGTATAAATGTATATGTAAAACATACATTTCTCATATTTGGATTTTCTAGTTTTTAATAGTAGTATTGATGGATCTAATTAGTTAATGTAAATTTGGATTCGAAGAAGAAATTAAATATTATGTTTTAAGCTTTAAAATAAAATGCTTCTTAATAAGAATTTATCATGAATGAACATATTTTGAGTTATAATACTTCTAATTATTCTTATCTTTATTAAAAAATATATATGGATTCTATTTGCTCCATTTTTAGGTCCATTCCGAGTTGAATATTTCTACTACTAATTTCACTTGTGTTATGACAGTATAGTCTAAATAAATTTTAGTATATAGTTATTGTAATATTTTGATGACTCATATTTCCCTAAAATAAACTTGCTATTTATTACTTATAACATCAATTCTGTAACAATATTTATATAATCTTCCTCCACAATATTTTGTATCAATTTTATAGTTGAGTATTCTTTGTATTTATGATCTATGATTTTAACCATAATGAAAACATCATTACCATCATCTTATGCAAGAATAAACAAATATCACTGTATTATTTACAACCATTTAAAAAAATAAAAATACTTCAGCCATGATTATGACATGATCCAAAATGTGTTTCTAATATAAATACCATGATAAACATCTATCTCCTATAAAGGAACTATGTATTTTTATAATTATTATATATTTTACAAAATTTATCTCATCAAACATGATGTTGTTTCCCTTGTTTGGCTTGTTTATTAATCTCATATAATATATTTTATTGATGGTTATATGACTATAGTTTTGATTTCACCTATAATAGCATAAATGTGTCATTTTCACTTATTTCCTAGAAATTAATGAAGAGCAACTACGAATTTACAATCAAGGATTAATCATACTCAATTCGTAGCACCATATTACATATTTTCTTTGATAGTATCACATGAAATGATAACGTTATTAGGTAATTACTTTTTGCATCCAAGAACATGTTATATAGTTATTATTTATTAATTATTTTCAAGCACTAGTATGTCCAAGTGAGTTTTTTATGTATTATCACTAGACTATACTAAAGACTTCTTCTACATTGTAGAAGCATTAAAAAAAGAGACTAAAAAATAAAATAGTAAATTCCTACATGAATTTCAAAATATTTGACTAAAACTTTATTCTTGTTATGTTTCTTAAGCCTTACTTTTAATTTTCAATTTTGAATATCAATATGTAGAGATAATGATGCATGATATTTCTTTTCACCACCACAAGCAACATAAGCACATATATGTTGATGAAAAACTATTTTTCTACCAAATGGATAAGACAAAAGGGAATGTGTGATTTACTGTAGATACTAATGTATCTATATGATAATGAAATATAAATAAAATTATTAAACATAAGGGAAAGTAGTGAGAGCAAAATAAAATTATTATTATAGGATTTATTTAAAATATAAGGAAGTGTACATGGATCTGAATTTATTTTTGAACAATTATTGATTGTGTTTAAATAATTCATAAGAAATATTCTTGTAAGTAATACAATTGACTAATGTATCTAGTTTTTTTTTTTTTTTTTTCTTTGGTTTGGTTAGGGTATTTTAGTTCCCTTGCTTAGACTGATTATTCTTATGTTTTCTTTATTGATTCTTATCTGAATAGCCTTTTGGTCTAGAAAGGCAAAACTTGTATTTTGTTTTTTATCCTTTTTTTTTTTTTCAATGTGTGTGTTATTTTGTATTATTTTCATTTTATTTTTATTTTTATTTTTTGTGTTGTTTTTTTATTTTTTTGTATTTTTTGATTTCGTTCTTGTGTGTGTGTGTTTTCTTTTTTGTTGTGTTTGTGTGTTGTTTTTGTGATTTTCTTGTGTGTATTTTGTGTTTTGTTGTTGTTTGTTGTTTTTTTATATTTTTTGTTGTTTTTATGGTTTTGTGTTTATTGTTGTCTTTATATTTTTGTGTTTGTTTTGTATTTTTTGTTGTTTTTTGTGGGTTTTGTGTTTTTTTTTTAATTATTGGTTTTTGTTTTTCTTTGTGTTTTTGTGTTTTTTTTTTGTTTGTATTTTTATTGTTTTAGGTATGTTATTTGAGTGTGCCAAAATGGAAATACCAGGTGCAAACCTTGGGCATTTTTGGTAGAATAGATACCCCTGCTTCCTTGGGAATTACCCAAAAGTGGCATCACAATTGGGGTTTTTTCCACAAACAAACAAATAAAAACTTGTTACAATTAGAATACTCTCCTTAATGAGTATATTTTAATGGGTAATTATTATCATGAACTTGAGAATTATTAATATTTTTCATTTATTCAAAGCATCCCATTAATATATTCCTTATAAGTGATTATTTTTAGTATTAAATATGATTTGGATATGATCATAGACTATACAAAAATCCTTTTGCTTAATAAGGTTTTTATTTTATCAAAACTATTTATAGTATCATTTATCTATTATTATATATGACTTTATGAAGATACACATCATTTCTAAAATTGGAAATACTTCATATTATTATTCCTTGTATTTATTATCAAAAATTTTAATCATCAAGTCAATTTGTATAAAATGAGTTTTTATTATGTAATTACTATGCTTGGTAGAATCCATTAGATTATTTATAGTGCTTATGAGTATATAAAAGCTAAAAAATTGAAGTATATAAATTATTAGCTTCATGTGCTCTTTTCATAGATTTTATGCCTTATGTTGTAAGCAATGGTCCTATTATGATTGAAAGGGCATCTACATGAGTAAAGAAATCTAAATATATTTTTAATCAAAACATGTATTAAACTTATTTTTCAACTTAATAAAACACCTATAAACATGGGTGATAGATGGATTCATCAGTTTTATTAACAAGTATAATATTAATAATTATGGTTTCACAAAAATATTATTTTATTAAAAAATATTCATTTATTTTAAACTTAAAAATATGGAGACATGATTCAAATAATTCATAAAAAAAATCTAACAAAATGAAAATTAGTAAAATAATTCTATGTAAGATACTAAATGGTTAGGAAGCTAAATAAGATAGAATTAGTATATCAATAGTTATTTCATAAAAAAAATTCTTAGATTATTATAAATAGAATTATTCACACGAAAAAATACAATCTATAAAAAAAATTCTATTGATAATAATGTGGGTTATATAGCAACCCATTCTTAGAGAAAATGAAAAATATGAACTAAACTAGAAAATAATGTATGAATGATATGTATTCTCCACATTTGAATAGAAAGCAATTATTTTACCTAATAAAAGAAATATTTCAACCTCTTGTGTTTGTATTTGTTGACATTAAGAATTATCCTTATATGGTCAATGAAAGGATATGGTATTAGTTAGTTTCTTCTAGAAGTTGTCATTAATGTTTTCTACTAGGGATAGTAGATTAATTGAGTTAAATAATTTATTTTGATTGCTAGATAATGGATGTGTTCTATATCTTATTGTATTCTTCATTCATGTAATCTCAAGTTCTTGAGGAAATTTAATGCTCTATTCATTCATGAAAACTATGTTTCTAGGCGATGAACTCATGCAACTATATTTGCTAAAGGTCTTCTAAAATAACGTGGAGCAAATACTAATCTTGACATACACTTATCGAAGTTGCCCCAAATAAATTCATAGAATGCCCTTGCACCACTAGCTTGGGAATACTTTGTTAATAAATGAGCTTGACACCTTCCACAATTATGATTTTTCTAACTCAACTTCTATGAAGTTGTTGAGGGGGGAGAGAGAGATCTCTAATAAAGTTTCTTGTATGGAAAGATAATACCTATTCCTACACGACCCATTAAAATATAGTTCCACCATGTAGGGAGGAGGTGGTTGCTATTATTTATGGTATTTTTTGTGGTTTACTACTACCTACTTATGACTAAGTAAAAACTCCAATAATAAATTATTAGATTTTTATCTAGCTCAAGGAGAATAGGCTCAAAGAACTCCCAAAAAAATTGAATTGTACAAAATTTTATTTAGAACAAGTCACAATAGATAGCCAAAGTAGTGCTAGAGGAGCTTTCTCTTTGGGTTAAGTCTTGATATTGGAGATTTTAAGATAAAAAATAAAGCACAATGAAGAAACTACCAACCAGTATATAAGAGGCACCAAAAAACTAAGTAGACATGGATACCTAAGTCAAATCCAAATCAGTTAAGATGGATGATTTGAATTAATGACTTTCTAAATTGAAGATATCAAAACCACCTACCAAAATATGAGCTCAGTAATTATTCAAAATATTCATTCAAGATGAAATATAGCCCTGACAATCCCATGTTGGTTGGTCATTATGATTAGAGAAGTATGTTATTCAATTATTAGAATCTCTAGGGAATAGTAGATGGGATTTTCAAATCTAATTGTAAATAATTTTGGAAGGAATTTCTCGTAATGTAATATATAAATAGTAGTAGTATTAACTTTGTAAAGGATTGATAAGTTTACATTTGTATGTGTTTGTAGGATTTCCTTTTACTTATCTCTATAAAAATATTTGTGGTTCTTGAGCAGCTTGAGGTTAATCTCAAACCCACATTTCTAGTATAATTTTTTTAAGAGTTTGCTTGTATTTATATAAACATGGGAGCTTGTATCTATTTATTGTTATTTTCTTACAAACACGTTGTTGTGTATGTGTATGTGTCTATGTTCAAAACCTAAACATCATATTTTGCTAAGTGTATGTTTGTATTTGGGGTTTGCATCTATTTTTAGATAGAGTCACTTATTAACTTGGCTCTCCTATATCACCTACCTTCTGATGCATGCATATAATTGGTAGATCTCAATCATACTTCACTATGTTAAGGATATGAAGTGTTCACCATTAGCACATATCATTTAGGATAAATTTTGTAAGAAGATCTTAGAGTATATGTTGGTGCATCACCCACATTTTTTCTTTATTGAGTTTTTCTAATTTATCACACCCTTTTCCTTTACTAAGAAAATAACACATTTACTAAGAAACTAGCAACTTGAAGATAATATCTTAAAAAGGAGCCAACCTTGTAAAAAACTCCCATAAGTCCCTGATTGATTCAAAATCCACACTCTCAACTGTGGTCCACTGTGTCACTCAAATGCAAGGCACTATTATCTTAAGCAGGGATAATGAAATATGAGAATATATTAATGGTATGCTTGGTGGTATCATAATGATATATCATTGGTCCTAGAATCACAACAAGGAGTAGGGCTAATAATTGGTGAGGCTCTTGGTCTATTCTCACTTATTAAAGCATCTATTTCAAAATGAACACCATAAGAAGCCATTGTTGAAGATATTATACCAAGTATTGGGTGAATATCTCAGTATATATTCTTTTTAGAACCAATGAGCCACATTCACTTGGTGATTCCATGTCAACAAAAGAATCCTAGAGGTATGTAGGCAAAATATGTTGTCAAGGTTTATTTTCATATCTTAAATGGCTAGCCCTTTAGTACATGCTCCTTTAGATGAGGTAGGATCAAGACCTATAATACCCGAAGAGCCACCTAATATATGGAATAATATACCTAAAACCATATTTGTAATACTAATAGAACACACCAACAAAGTCATGACCATCATATTAGAACACCTTAGAGAATTGATATTCATATACCAAACACATAATATTATAAAAAAAAATGTGGACTTAAGGCTATTAGTGGTATATATTAAGGGAGAGGCACTTAGGAAGTATAAATTACTTCATACTTATTCAATAATAGAGTGGGACCAATTGGATTCATTACTCATGAATGACTTTATTATAAAAAAATAAGAAAACACAATCAAAGTTATCGATGAGAAAGCTTGAAATAAAAAGGTTTATTCCAACTATAAACAAAGTAGCCAACTAAATTCTTTTCATTAAAAAAAACACAAAAGCATAGGTACCCTAAAAGAAAAAGCATATCTAAGAAATGTAATAAAGAAGAAACCATAATAATGCCTTAGTTAATTTTAAAAATTTTAAAAATAAGGCTTGAAGTAGTATGGGATAAATCCCAAGATAAATATGGCTAGATAATTCACCACTCCCATATTTTTGTATATATAATAACATGTTATTAAAAATAAAAAGAAAATATTGGTATAGAAATATTATATAGACCCTACCTAGCTTAGTTGTAAGCAAGAAGAAAGCATCACATGTTACCAATAATAATGAAAAACATTAAAATTAAAGGGTTCAACTTTCAATGATATAAGACCATATTAGGGCAAATTTAGATGCATGAGCTCAAAATAAGTGATGTAAAAAAAATAACTTTGTTCTACGTGTAAAATAAATCTTATTCATTGGTCATAAAAGGTTATAGCAAATATCTCAAAAAATAAAATCCACTAGAAAATGCTCAATAGATTCAAATGTATGGGAATAGATGGATAGCAACAATTCACTACTGGAGAAAATAATGACCAATAAAATCCCAAGGTATGCCAAACAAGGATTTATACCAATTAAAAGGGTCCAAGACCTCAAGCCTTATAATAAATACACTTGCAAGTGAGGCTATTTTATTTACCACAAGAAAGCAATGCTATAGAACACTACCACTCAGGATTCAATATGGAAAATCTAGTAGCAATTGATGAATATAACAAGAAAAAAATAATGCAACTACCATGTGAAAACCTACAAAAAAGAAGAAATGATATATTTAGGCAATCAAAAGAAGACAACCATAGATGATTGAAGATGAGGTTTATGGGGTCAATGATCCTAGACTAGCAAAATATGATAGGTTTATAAAGTAACATGCTTAAATAAGATAAGCAAAATTTGAGGAAAATTATTTTGAGGCAAGGGTATGGAGTAGTGCCCTTTCCTAATATCTTCTTCCATTAGTTTATCCTTATTATGAACTAGTAAGGACATGTGTGGGACAATATGACCGATGCTCTAAAATTAATTTTTTCCCTATAGGATAATGTATTTTAGGTGATTATATATAGGGATGCTATACAAAAGATACTAAATGTACCAAGGGGTTCAAATATGAACCCAAAAAATCCAAGGACATGTTATTTGAGAATTAAAAATAAATTGGGTTGTTTTAACTAGGAGCTCATCGAGACCATGAGCACCATGCTAGAGTTTTCTCTCAAAATTGAGATGTTTGTGCAAGAGGCCAAATAATTCCTAAGCATGGAAGGTTTCGTTTTTGGATCCCCTAGTGATACCAAGATAATAGAGGAAATACTTTCCATTTTGTACCTACCAAAAACCAATATGAGTAAAAAGTTGTTGATGCTTGATCTTAGCAATTTTATAGCATGACAATCCCATGAAGAGCTAACAAACTTTAGAGGAAATTAAGAATTTTGGTATTACTCAGTGTTAGTTCACCTTATTTTGTATCAGAATAGTTAGAATTTTGAATAGTTATTTTTAATAAAAGTAAAAGATAAAGGGGAAGAAAATCTTATGATAGAATGGATAAATATTCTATACCTCCACACCCCGTAGCATGTAATTTTAAATAAATTCCTGGTTTCCACTATAGCTGAATTTAAATGGAAAACTACTAAATGAATATAAGAAAAAATAATTAATATTTTAAAAACCATAATAAAAGGGGACTAGTACTTCCTAGAAGAATAAATTGTCATCTATACTTTTTATTTCAAATGACGAGTCTTCATCCTTCCAATTTATGTGACCAACAGGATAACATACATGGAGATATTAAGGGGAGTGAACTTGATAGATGTGCAAGTGCAAAAAATAAATTGAAATTCTATAAAATCCCATTCTTGGTAGAACAAATGACCCAGGAAAATAGAAGAGCCACTGAAGAATTAGAAATGAGGCTAAAGTAGCTAGGGTTGAAAATCTTAGAGGACACATGGAAATATGACCTAGACAGTAAATTTATAGCATGATTAAATAGTGCCAACATCTTCAAAAATTTGAGCATGAATCAAGACCTATTCTAGAAAGGTATATAAGTAAGCAGGAAGGATTCCTCCCCTTACTAAAAAAGGAATATTTCTTACAAAAATAACCTCAAAGAAAGATATATGAAAACTTCTATAAGAAAGTAAAATATTTTTATCCTATAATAGCAATCAAGGCCTCTATATGGAAAAAGTTGAGAAAAATGGGATGAAGTCAAAATAAAATCAAGGTATGGTTGAATTGTTTTAGCAAATAGACCAAATAAAAGCACCTTATGGAAGTCTTGACCTAAATGAAGACTAGGTTTTTAGTATGTAATATGACCAAGAACACAGAGGAGGACCCATATGAAATAAATAAAGGAGATAAGGAAACTAGTTAGATTGAAAATAAGATCACAAGGACCTCAAAAAAATGATTAACTAAAATAAATACTCAAATGAAGAAAGGAAAAAGATCCGGGATAAAAAATAGATAAACAAATATTAATAACTCGAGGTTGAACCCACCACTCAAGCAAAAATGAAGTAGATATTAATGGAGGAAAATTTTGTAGTAACATTGATGATAATATTAGAAAAATAAATAACTCAAAAAAAATAGAGGAAGAAAAGGAGGAAAGACCTCATAGAAAGCTCTTAATATCTTTGTAATAGTAGTTAGTGTCTCTAGAAATTATTATGTCAAAGGAGAACAACCTAGGATAAGCCTCCAACTAGTCAGGTAGCCTATTCCAAGAGGCCCAATATTATCTTAATAAGAATTCCCTTCCCCAACTTAAGTTTGTATATGATAATTCACCAAATAAACAAAATTATGGACTACAAGATCCACATGAATAGGTAGAGTACTTGAATCAATAGAAGCAAGTACTATTTTCAAGACTTCAATATTCCATCCAAATAGATTTTCATTTTGATTCCCACGATAAAGCCATTAGAGTCTCCAAAAAAAATCCTCTAGTAGTAATTCCTAAATGTCACATGACTAAAAAATATTGGTATATAGTACCATAAAGCCTTAATATTAAAGAAATGTAGACCAAAGATAGGATATGATTTAGGTGAGAAGTAGAAGAACCATGGAATATGACACTAACAATTATAATTCAGAATAGAAAAAATGGAGGAAGAACTAAGGATGACAAAAAGGACATTAAATATTTCTAAAGTGGATACAAAATATCTCAAGTAGTAGGTAGACACACTAGCAAAATGTTTAGAAGAGCAACTTGCAGTTTCTCTTATATTTTATAAATAAGTGGAAGCTGAAGAATTGTTGAAACAATTAATTGAGTATGAGGTAGAATTATTCATAAAGAAACAAAGCATACAAGAGGAGAAGGAAAACATTGAGCAAAATAATAGGATGAAATAATAGAAAAGATTGTAGAGCCTAATAAAGGTCATTGATACTTAGTAGGACCACATTGTGAATATGGGTCATCCTCTCTATCATGTATTTAGATTCATCAAAATAGAGGTTTATGTAAAGGTATTGTTGGCATTTTTGCCACATTGTTTTTGTTGTTGTTGTTCATACACTTAACAAAATTTTGTGCTAAAGCAAAGGTGTCGCGATATCGCGACATGTCGCATTTTCGTGACCTGTCGCGTTTTCACGACGTCCGTACCAGAAATGAGCTAAGCCAAGAAAATGTCACGATATCGTGACATGTCGCATTTTCATGACCTATTGCATTTTCATGGCTCAAGGAAGCAAGGAAGTCAAATTGTCGCAATATCACGACATGTTGGAGTTTCACGACTTGTTGCGGTGAAGGAGAACTTAGGTGAAAATTGTTGCGATTTTACGACATGTCATGTTTTTGAGACATCCAGTGGCCACAGAGCAGAGTAATGAAAAATGTCACGACATGGCACAAAACAAAAAAATAGAAAAGGAGCAAATGGTACGGAATGGCGTGATATCGCGACATGTCGCGTTATCGCGGAAGGGCTGAAAATAACACAAGGCGGATGAAAGATGTCACGATTTTGTGACATTTTTGAAGATGAACCAAGGGAGAGAAAGATGTCACGATATCGCGATAGGAAGCGGAAACGAAGGCGAAGGCAGGAAAGTGTCACGATTTCGTGACATATTAGGGCGGAAGGACCAAGTGTGGAGAATTGTCGCGATTTTGTGACATGTCACAATTTTGCGAGGGGAAAGCAAAGAAGCAGCTAGATCATATGGAATGTCGCAATTTCGTGACATGACAAATTTTTGTGGCCAAAAAGTAGCTAAGGACAAGAAGATTGAAACATGTCACGATTTCGCGACTTGTTGAAGATAGAAGAACCAAATGGAGAAAATGTCACAATATCGCGACATGTCGTGTTTTCACGATGAAGGAGCCATAAAGACAATGCAAAGTACGAAATGTCACGATTTCATGACATGTCCCGTTTTTGCCACTTGTGAGGAGAAAAGGAGCCAAAAGGAAGAAGATGTCACGATTTCACAACATGTCACGATTTCGCGACATGGTGAGTTTTCGCGACTTGGAGAAGTGAAGAAGGCAGGAAAAGGAAAATGTCACGATTTCGTGACATGTCATGAAAACAAATCTAAATGAAGAGAAGACATCATGATATCACGACATGTTGCATTTTCATGACTGGTGGCAGAAATAGAAGACAGTAAGGTAAAAGTGTCATGATTTCATGACATGTCGAATTTTTGCAACCTATCACATTTTTTAGACCGAAGCAATAATAAAGGCTCGATACAGTTCTGTTTGCATTTTCTTTTAGAATTGCATAGGAGAACGTGCGGAGAAGATAAGGATCAAACGAAGTAAAAGCTCTCCAACTAATTTTGAGATCGTGGTTGAAGAAGCTCAAATATTAAATGTTCTTGATTACCTATGTGCGCTAGATGGAAGAACATGAGGCACTTTTCGATGCCACCAAAATTAAAGATGCATCCAATATTAAAATCTCATGTTCGTGATCTCCTAATAACTTTCAGCTTCCCCTGGTAATGGCCATTTAATGAAGAAATATGGGCCCTTGTTTCTGTTTCATTTTTGGTTTTGATCCATTAAAACAGGGACTGTCATTTCTCTGAGGCAGATTAAGGGGGATTGTTTCTTCAAAATCTATTTCATGTATTAAATGCTATAATATGAAAGGAAGAGGAAGCACCTTTATAAATACCAATGTAAATCTCAAGCAAAATGAGGAAGACCTTTTTGCAGAAATTGAAGCAGAAATCCTAGATGCATTTTTCTCTATTCTTAGTATCTTTTGGAGTTGGTGATCCAAACTGTTGTTCAAGTTTTGCTTTTGTCTGAGTCACTTATGTTAGTCTAGTGTTAATATCAGTTGAATTCTGCTATTTTGGATTTGGTTGTATTTGCATTTGAACGTTTGGAGTACAATTGGAAGTGAACTTACGACTAAGGCTTGATCCAATTTTTGTATATGTATTCTAAGAGTTGGTTGCTATTTAGCTTCAGGATCTAGTGGAGGTTATTTGTTTTTTAAGGTTGTTCCCCATTAACTATTGGCTTCGGCCATATTTACATGTCTTTCTGTTATTTCCCATTTCTTTCTGCATTTTCCCATTTCTTTCCTGCATCCTTATCTCAAAACTAGTTTAGATTAGTTTGGGATCCAAGCCTCCCTGGATATTGGCCTGGGAGACTTCTCTTTCTCTTGGCATTTTAATTTTTTCCAAGTATAGGGCACGTACACATACAAAATCCTTTCTTGTGGCAGATTTGTGACCAACAGTTTTTGGCATGCTCAGTGGGACTCACAAGTCTCATATTTAACAAACCCACTTGTGCCAAAAGTTTTTGGCATGCCCGGTGGGATAGACTATTTATGTCTCAGAAAGATCCATAATCGGTGGGACTCACAAGTCTCATTTTTTGACACCCGGAGGAATCAAGATATTGATGAACTGTCTTGACCTCAAAAGCGGTGATTGTAAGTTCATCTGGTGACTTTGTTGAAGGTGAATGTTTAGTACCTAGAAATTTCCAATCCTGAAGCTGGAGAAAATCTTTGCATCTTCGCTTCATGATCACGAGATCAAGTGCCAAAGAATCAAAAGATCCAGTTGAATTCTTTGAAATTTATGTTCAGAACTAGAGGGAGTGCTCAAGATTGGTAAGTCCTATGAACCTGTCATTTGCTATTTCTTTGCAGGTAGCGAATTAGTTTGTGCCATCTCCGACTCCTCCCAGTACTGCTACAAGCTTGCTACATCCAGATCTAGCAGTCCAAATGGCCCAACATCCTCCACCATGGCGAGTTCCTACTTGGAACGATTCGGGAGCGTTGGACCTGCCTTTTCAAAATCTAGTTCCTACTACAGTAATAAAAGATTTGCCTCCATACGATGGGACTGGAAAGACAATGTATGAGCATGTGTCAGATGTGGCAACCTTGGCTTCAATTCATAATATCACAGACGAAGATGTCATGATCAAATTGCTTGTCCTATCACTCCGAGGTAAGTTGTTGTGCTGGTATAGATCCTTGTCTCCCAACTCCATAACTTCATGGGATCAGTTAGCAAAAATGTTAATCCAAGGGTTCAATGAGCAAGCAGACCCATTTTATTTAGTGCATCAATTTAATAATATCAAGAGGCATCCTCAAGAGGAGATATTAGATTTCAATGTTAGGTTTTCCCGAACTTGGCAGAGAGTTCCTGAGGGTCTTTGTCCTACTCATGAACAAGCAGCATTGTACTTTCTTAGGGCTTTCCATTCAGATATTTGTATGAACATTAGGATGTCCAGTGTTCAAACCTTTCCTGCATTGTATGCCCAAGCACAGAAGGCTAATGCCAATATGATTGCCATTGGGAAACTACCTTCGAAGATGAAAATGCCTATTTTTCCCAAGCTTCCACAATATCAGCATATAGGTGCAGCCCCTACATCTTACACTGCTCCATCCATGTACCCTTTATCTTCATGGAATCCTCTTGTAACATCAGTACTTATGATTACCATTCCACAGATAACCTCTCCACTTCCAAATCTTACATTACCTTCTCCACCAATTCCATTACCTCTACCTGCACCACTTGTGTCCTCAAGCCCAGATCTTTAATTGGCTGTTTTGCAAGAAATTCAGTCGGCCATGAAAGCTCTCACTAACAAGGTGACATATATGGAGTGAAGAGAGGCAGAAAAGAACTCTCAACCATGAATATTATTTCCTACGGTACCTAGAGAGCAAGTTGCTCCTAGCAAGGCTATGGAGAAAGTACCTAAGAGGAACTCAATGATCCTGGTAAGTGAAGAGGCTGGCCCTTCTGAAGTATCACATGAGCCTTCTTACTGGTTTTCTTCATGCAATGATCCACATGATGAGTCCACCTGCATGGTCCACCAAAATTATTTTCAAGTTCTTACAGGAATCTGTGTAAACATGATTCAAGATTTGGATCTTAATTCCGTGAAGTCTCTTGAGGAACACATAGAAGTCTTGACACACAACGACAAGAAACCAATGTTGGTAGATCTGGATAATATGGAGCCATTGAAAGTTACTCCTATATAAGCAAAAAAGCAACAAATACACGTAAAGGCTCATGATACTCCAGCTCCACAATAACCATCTATTTTGCCGAAGGATCCACTTCCACCACAAGCTTTCGTCTCTCAGTCGCAAGCGAAAACAAAGGAACAAGCTAGAGAGACGTTGCGGTATCCATCATTGACTAAACGACAATGAGTGGAGGCCACCCAATAATATAAAAGCAAATTTGAATTTGCCAGTGGAGGGAAAGAGTAGAGCTCAATGGAGTACATCATTGTTGAAGAACTCAAATGGATACCAACTAAGGTAAGTCTGTATGACACCTTGTAGCTTCCTGGATAGGTAAATCTCTTAGAGGAATCCATGAAGATCATGCAAATTAAGGGGAAGGCTCCAGCCTGGGTAGTTATGTCTCAAACTTTGACTTCTTCAGCCACCGAAAAAAATAGACCACCCCCATTTTATTTGTCACTCAAGATGGAGGGTTGGATTGTGCACAACTGTATGATTTATTCTGTTGTTGTGATAACTGTCATGCCAAATGCAGTTTGTGACATCATGGGTATGGATTATACAAGAAGTAGCCCTGGTGTCTTGCAGTTGGATGGGACTCCCATGAAAATAGTGGGTGTAATCAAGGATGTTCCTATTGCTCTACATAGTATGCCTCAAATTACAGTAATTCAGGAGATAGTTGTGGTTGATTTGGAACCATATTTTAGTATGTGTTTGTCGAGAGAATTCACTGCCAAGCTGGGAGGCTACCTTTCTCTGGATTATTATCACTTGGATATTCCTTTCAAAGGAATAATATTCTGTACTAACAATTATAAGCCTTCTACTTTTCATATAGAGAAGATGGAAGAAGAAGAAAAGTCCAAACATTCTATCAACATGATAACTGAAGAATTGGACAATCCTGATTTGATGGATGAAATCTTGGATGAGCTTTTCTTGGAGGATGAGTTTTCAATGCTCAATTTTAATGCCATGATGGAAACTGAGATTGGTTGTTACTCCATTACAAAGCCTGAAGAGGTTGAAATAGAGTTACCTCCTGATCGAGTTGATCAAGACTCTGTGCAAGATCCACTCTATTTTGATGGAGCATGATACAGAAATGACGCTGAAGCTGGGATTGTTCTAGTATTACCTTCTAGAATTTAATGATCTTCTTCATACCAGTTGACCTGGAGATGCATAAATAATATCGTAGAATATGAGGCTTTATGCCTAGGTCTCACGAAGGCTGAGATACTTGGAGCACGACAGTTGCAAATCCTTGGTGACACCGAGCTAATTATCAATCAGGAGACCACTAAGTGTCTGTCCAAGGTCTGAGATTTAGGAGATCATAGAGCCATGTTTGGGTACGTGTCTCTCCCTATATTTCATAGCTAAATGTGGGGGTTACCTTGTACATAGAAAAAAAAGAAAAGAAAAAAGAAAAAAGAGAAAAAAAAAAAATTAACTTCGGCTCCTTTTGCACATGAGTCCACAGGTATGTTTATTTATTTTTCTTTTTCTTTTCCTTCCCAGCAGATAGTGAATTTTCCTCTACTCCTTTCTTCCACTTCCTTACTTCATTCCCTTCCTCTCCTATTCCTTCTTCTTCTGCAACTAATCAAGCCACTACTGTTGTTTCTACTCCCCTCTCTGATGTTCCCATTTCTTCTTTCCCTTTCTTCTAATTCTTTGTCTTTTGAGCACTTCTCCATAGTTCCTACCACTTTCTCCATTCCATCCACTTCCATTTCATTATCTATTTCATAGCAGCTGGTAGCACAGTAGCACCCTCTTCAGTTGTTGTATCTACCACTTCTACTCCTCCATTTTCCACCATTCCATTATTCACCATTCCCGTTCCATGGCCTACGCATCCGCTAGTCATCATTCCATTCATTTTCATTTTTTCAACTTAGGTGCTTTTCACTACTGTCATGGAGATCTTTCACAGCACATGGTGATTACCCAGCTCCATCGAGCTAGGCAAAATGAAGTCATTCAAGAAATAAAGGAAGTTCTATTATTATACCAATGTCTGCTAAAGGTCCTGTTTTTAGTCCCAAGCACTAGCAAGAGTTTGTTGTAGTAGCCCGCAGAGACGTCCAACATCAACCAGTACTAGTTTTTCCTGCCCCTCTAGATTCTTGACTCTGTTTCCCAATGGATAAATGCCTGAGGTTCATGCATACAATAGAACTGTATACCCCGCGAGCCGCCAAGAATGTTGGCAATTTCTCCACATTGTTTTTGTTGTTGTTGTTCATACACTTAACAAAATTTTTTGTTAAAGCAAAGGTATCACGATATCACGACATGTCGCATTTTTGTGACTTGTCACATTTTTGCGGCGTCCATACTAGAAAAGAGCTAAGCCGAGAAAATGTCGCGATATCGCAACATGTCACATTTTCATGACCTGTCACATTTTCACGGCTCAAGGAAGCAAGGAAGTCAAATTATCGTGATATCGCGACATGTTGGAGTTTCGTGACTTGTTGCGGTGAAGGAGAACTCAAGTGAAATTTTTTGCAATTTCGTGACATGTCATGTTTTCATGACTTCCAGTGGCCACAGAGCAGAGTAATGAAAAAATTCATGATATCACGATAGAAAAACAAAAAAGGAGCAAATGGTATGGAATGGCGCGATATCGCGACATGTCCCGTTATCGCAGAAGGGCTACAGATAACAAAAGGCAGATGAAAGATGTCATGATTTCATGACATTTTTGAAGATGAAGCCAAGGGAGAGAAAGATGTTGCGATATCGCGATAGGAAGCAGAAACGAAGGCGAAGGTAGGAAAGTGTCATGATTTTGCAACATATTGGGGTGGAAGGACCAAGTGTGAAGAATTGTCACGATTTCGTGAGGGGAAAGCAAAGAAGAAGCCAGATCGTACGAAATGTCGTGATTTCACGACATGAAAAATTTTCATGATCGAAAAGCATCTAAAGACAAGAAGAATGAAACATGTCACGATTTTGTGACTTGTTGAAGATAGAAGAACCAAATCAAGAAAATGTCACAATATCATGACATGTCGCATTTTCTCGATGAAGGAGCTAGAAATACAATGCCAAGTATGAAATGTCATGATTTCATGACATGTCCATTTTTCACCACTTGTAAGGAGAAAAGGAACCAGAAGGAAGAAGATGTGATTTCATGACATGTCATGATTTCGCGACATGGTGAGTTTTCATGACTTGGAGCAGCGAAGAAGGCAGGCAAAGGAGAATGTCACGATTTCACGACATGTCATGAAAACAAAGCTAAATGAAGAGAAGACGTCACGATATCGTGACATGTCACATTTTTGTTACTGGTGGCAGAAACAGAAGATAGTAAGGTAAAAGTGTCACGATTTCGCGACATGTTGCATTTTCATGACCTGTCACATTTTCGCGATCGAAGCAATAACAAAGGCCCGATATAGTTCTGTTTGCATTTTCTTTCAGAATTGCATAGGAGAATGTGCGGAGAAGATAAGGATCAAATGAAGTAAAATCTCTCCAACTAATTTTGAGATCATGGTCGAAGAAGCTCAAAGATTAAATGTTGTTGATTACCTATGTGCACTAGATGGAAGAACCTGAGGTACTTTTCGATGCCACAAAAATTAAAGATGCCTCCAATATTAAAATCTCCTATTCGTGATCTCCTAACAACTTTTAGCTTCCCCTGGTAATGGTCATTTAATGAAGAAATATGGGCCCTTGTTTTTGTTTCATTTTCGGTTTTGATCCATTAAAACAGGGACTGTCATTTCTTCGAGGTAGATTAAGGGGGATTGTTTCTTCAAAATCTATTTCATTTATTAAATGTTGTAATATGAAAGGAAGAGGAAGCACCTCTATAAATACCAATGTAAATATCAAGCAAAAGGAGGAAGACCTTTTTGCAAAAATTGAAGCAGAAATCCTAGATGCATTTTGCTCTATTCTTAGAATCTTTTGGAGTTGGTGATCCAAACTATTGTTCATGTTTTGCTTTCTGTTTGAGTCACTTCTGTTAGTCTAGTGTTAATATTAGTTGAATTCTACTATTTTGGATTTGGCTGTATTTGCATTTGAATGTTTGGAGTACAATTGGAAGTGAACTTACGGCTAAGGCTTGATCCAATTTCTGTATATATATTCTAAGAGTTGGTTGCTGTTTAGCTTCAGGATCTAGTGGAGGTTATTTTTTGTTTGAGGTTGTTCCCCATTAACTATCGGCTTTGGCCATATTTACATCTCTTTCTGTTATTTCCCATTTCTTTTCGTATTTTCCCATTTCTTTCTTGCATCCTTATCTCGAAACCAGTTTAGATTAGTTTGGGATCCAACCCTCTCTGGAGATCAGCCTGGGAGACTTATCTTTCTCTCGGCATTTCAATGTTGGCCAAGTCTAGGGCACGTACACGTACAAAATCCTTTCCTGTGGCAGATTTGTGACAAACAATTTTTGGCATGCTCGGTGGGACTCACAGGTATATATTTGACAAGATGAGTACATCATGGTCAAAATCCCTAATAAACTAGAAAATGCGAAAGTTTGTCAAGAAAAATTAGCTCCATTAACTCAATATGAACTAGAGGCTATGGGGATAGGGATACTTGATATAGAATCCCTAACACAAAATATAATGGCTCTATTCCACAAAGTGAAAGTTGCACATGCATGTGAAGGATAATCTTTGCTACTAAAAAATGTTATGGTGTGTTTTAATGATTAAGCAAATATATAGTTACAAAAATAGCTCCATCCTCTTATGATGAATGAAGTGAGATAATGGAGGAGCAGCATTATATTTAGCTACTGAAATAATGTAAAGAAGTAATTTTACCTAAAAAAATATGGTCGAAGCCTCTAAAGCTAAAAGATATTTTAACAGAGAGGAAAAGAAAGGAGGTTCTCTCTCTTCTGCCCCTAGTTCTAGTAAGTAATAAAATTTTGGCCCCGACAAGTTTCATAAGCCCTTTTTTTTCAATGGAAGAATTCTCCCTAGTAGGCAAGTTTTTAGGAGGTAGGCTGGACATGGAGACTATCAGGGCTTGGGCGAAGGGTAAATGGCAACCGGTAGGTAGCTTGGAGTTGGTAACTCTAACTTGAGGGTTCTTCATTATCTATTTTAACAATATGGAGGATGCTAACCACATTTTAATAGGAATTCCTTGGTTTTTGGGCAAAATAAGCCTTTTTCTCAGATGATGGGGTGAAGATTTTGACCCTAAAAAGTAAAATATTAACATTACCCCTATTTGGGTTCATCTTTCGAGTCTACCTGCCCAATTTTTAAATGAATATTGGTTGTAGGGCATAGCCAGAAGTATAGGGGACCTAATATCCATTGACCATGCGACCTTATCTAGGACAAGGATGCTTCATGCACAAATCTACGTAAATGCTAATTTGGATAATGAATTACCAAGGTTTGTGGAGCTAAAGTATGGAGAATACTATCAAAAATAGCCAGTAGAATACGAGAACAGACTAAAATTCAATGTAGAATGCAAAAATCAAGGACATCTATGCAATCAGTGCCCTAACCTAGCCATGAATAGAGAAAAGCAGTAGGGAATGCTAGATAGATAAAATTTTAGGAGTTTCCCTGGCAGAGGCAATTTCAATTAGGTAAACTATGTCTACCAAAAAAATCAAAGAGAGGGTGTAGGTTCCCAACAAGACAAAGGAAAACAATAGGTTATTGGTAACCAAAATACTCAGGTAAGTTCCAATCCTCTAGTTTAAAATAAATTTTCGATTCTATCCAATATGGTATTAGGAGGATTATCGAAAGACATGGAAGCCCAGAACCTTCAGGCTAACCTTTCTAACTCTCTAGAATCCCCATCCAAGTCAAAATCCTCAAACCCTAATGTTGAAATTACTGTAAGCCCCGTGGGCATCACAAAGCCAAACCCTAATGCCCGATCTCTAGAATCCCCATCCAAGTTAAGATCCTTAAACCCCAATGTTGAAAATACTTCAAGCCCAATGGGCATCCCAAAGCCAAACCCTAATGTTGAAGAACTTAGGAAGAAATTTAAGGCATTGGAAAATAAAAATTCTCATCTCCCTAACATCATCACTAGGATCCAGGTGAATACTATTGAGGGGTTGTCCCACAGACCATGGGAATACAGGAAAAAGGAGAATATTTGGATGTAGGGGTGGAGATATGTGAAACTCTTCATACTGAGGAATATGGAAGTCCAGTTCTACAACAAATTGCCTCCCCCCAGTTTAGTCCTAAACAAAATAGGAGCACTATGAAGTCTCCTATATATTTTTGCAGTGAAAAAAGAAGAGGGAGAATATCAAATGCTGAGCATAAAAATTAAAACCGATAATGACATTGCCAATGGAAAATAGAGAACCTTGTTTCAACAGGTTATTCCAGGTTTTGAAGATAACAAATTAGGAAAACCCCCTCAAGGGAGGGGGAGAATAAATCCCAAACAATCTAAATGAAGTTCCTCTCATGGAACGTGAGAGGCCTCAATGGCCTACCCAAACATAGAGAAGTTAGTGCAATAAGAAATCAAGTGAATCCAACTATTATCATGTTGTAAGAAACAAACACTAATGAGATTCAATGAAAAAAAGTAGCAAAAAAAATATGGAATCAAGGGGATATGGTTTACAAATCAGCCAGAGGAGCGTATGGAGGCCTTATGACTTTGTGGGATCCCCAGATAGTAGAAGGCACCATTATTCATAAATATGACAGGGTTCTTAGTGTTTTACTTAAGGAAATAAACAACAACAGGTCATGGATCCTTTCAAATATTTATGCCCCAACTTCAATTCAATGGAGTGCTCTACTGTGGGAGTACTTAGGCAGTCTAAGTGAAATCTTCCATAATGTCCCCTAGATTTTGGTTGGGGATTTTAACACTCCTCTTTACCCTTTAGACAAAATGAGTGGAAATGGACCACCTATCGGGAGCATGGATGAGTTCAATGATTTTGTGAACTCTAACATGTTTATGGATGTAAAACTTAGATGAGCGAATTATACCTAGAGAAATAGGCAGATAGGGTGTCATCTCATTCAAGAAATACTTGACATGTTTTTTCTATCAAAGGAGGCTACAACCTTGTTCGGTGATTCTACCCTGCAAGCCCTTCCTAAAATTTCCTCTGATCATAATCCCATTTTGTTGGATATACCTAACTCTCTGTCCTTCAAGAAACCTTTCATATTTCAATCTATGTGGATTAAACATTCCAGTTTCAGAAATAACTTAATTCAGTGGTGGCAACAACCTGTCAGGGGTAGTGCAACTTTTAAACTTGCTAGCAAATTAAAGTTTGTTAAGGAAAAGGTTTGAACTTGGAACAAAGAGGTCTTTGGGAACCTCTTTGAAAATAAAAAATAGGTTGTTGAAAGTTTGAAGATAATTGATCAGAGGATTCAACATGGCGATGTTGATGAAACTACAAGGCAGGAGGAATGGACAAAACTAGCAGAGTTTCATAACATTTTGGCCTGTGAGGAAATCTATTGGAGGAAAAAATCAAGGGATATTTGGTTGAAATATGAAGATTCAAATTCTAAGTTTTTTCACGTCACCATGCTTCGAAATGGAAGCAATAACAAGATAACATTTAAACAAAATAGATGGTTCTATTACTCAGGACTTAACAAAAATCAGAAAGGAGGCGATAATTTATTTCAATTCTATCCTTGGTCGGGAATAGCGAGTGCAATGAGGAGGTCAAATATATTCTCTTACAATCCATTCCTAAAATAATAAATGAGGATATAAATCTTAAGCTTCTATTTCCCTTTTTTGATGAGGAAATTAAGGAATCCTTATTTAGCATGGATCTAGACAAAGCCCCAGGACCCGATGGCTTTCCCCTTCATTTCTATCAAGATTTTTGGGACATCATAAGTGAGGATGTAATTTATACTATCATAGAATTCCAAGCAAGCAATCATATCCCAAAATGTCTCAACTCTACTTTTATTTCTCTAATTCCTAAGAAGCAAACCCCTAAATCTATGGCTAACTTCAGGCCAATCAGTCTGTACAATATTTCTTACAAGATTCTAACTAAAGCCATTACAAATAGAATGAGAGTTGTTCTACCCCACATCATAGATCCATGCCAGGGAAGCTTTGTACAGGGTAGGTCAATATTGGATGGAGTTATCATAGTTCATGAAGATCTGCACTCTACTCATAAGACTAACAGGTCTATTTTTGCCCTCAAGCTTGATATGAACAAAGCATTTGACAAGCTAAATTGAGACTTTCTGATTGTTGTCCTACTTAAGTTTGGTTTTCACCACCAATGGGTTAATTTTATCAAAGAATGCATTTCTAAATCATGGTTCTCAATTCTGGTTAATGGTACAATTTATGGTTACTTTCAAATTCGTAGAGGAATTCAGCAGGGGGGCCCTATCAACCCCATGTTATTCATCATTATGGCAGAATATTTAGGTGGAACCATAAAAAATACTTGTATTTCAAGGCTAATATCATTAATCAAGGCAAAATATCTCACTAGGGCTATTTCTCACCAACATGTCATTGATGATACCCTTCTATTGACTAAGGCATTGGTGGTTGAGGCCAAAATAATTAAATACATCCTACAACTGTATGAGGATGCTACTGGTCAGAAAGTTAATTTCATTAAAAGCAAGTTATATTTCTTAAACACCCCCATTCAGAGGTAAGGAAGGATTGCAAAAATTTTAGGGTGTGATATAGCAAACACCCCCACTTCATAACTTGGTCTCCCTATTTTCATTGGTTCTCTGAGAGAGTCAATGTGGGATAGGGTTATTGAAATAATTCAAAAAAAACTTGCTAGATGGAAAGGTCATATTCTATCTCAAGTAGGAGAGTTGAACCTCACTAAGGACTCTCTTCAGAGCATTCTAGTCTATTTCCTCTCAGTTTTCAAACCCTTGTGAAGGTTTTCCAAAAAATTAAGAAACTCCAAAAAGAATTTTTATGGACTGGATCAGAGGAGAAAAAAATGATACACCTTGTATGATGGACCAAAGTGTGTAGACCCAGGGAAAATGGGGCCTTAGGTCTGAGGAGAATTACTCATATAAATTTAGCTTTACTAGCAAAGCATGCATGGCACCTCATTTCTAGTGAAGAAAATGAATGGACAACTATCATCAAATGAAAGTATCTTCAAAATATGGAATTTCTAAGTGACTCAGTTACAATAAGAGGTTCTAATTTTTGGAAAGCAATTTTCAATTGTAAGGAAATCATAAAAAAAATAATAATATGGGTTTTAGGCAATGGTGAGAGGATAAATTTTTGGAATGACAGGTGGGATAAGGAGGAACCAATGATGCAATATCCTAACTTAGCCTAAATCAGAGATATCACAGAATAACTCATTGGCAAAAAGTCTCCGATTATATGGTTGAGTATAGAGGAAAAATGAAGTGGAAATAAATAAGGATTTAGGGATTTCAAGCGAGAATAAAATGATCTTTGTAACATTCTCGAGTAACAGTTTATCCCCATGATACCCAAGGAAGATCAAGTGACCTGGGCTCCTACAGAAAATGGGTAGTTCACTGTTAAATTAGCTTACAAGCTTCTGCTTGATGATGAGGAATTTTTCCTCCAAAAGGACTTAGTTTGGATAAAATATTTAATTCCAAAAATTACAGTCTTTTTATGGCTGGTTATCCAAGGAAGAATTCTAACCATTGATAATATGATGCGTAAAGTTATTTGTATCACTAATTGCTGTTATCTGTGCAGGGGTAATTGGGAGACCATTTATCACATTTTCCTTGAGTGCCATTTTTCCTTCGCTGTCCTAAGTGGAATTTTTTAGGCCTTCAATATTTCCTAGGTTAAACCAGCCACCATATTTGATTTTTTCATCCAGTGGCCTTACCCCTTTTCAAGCCAAAGGATTAGATACATGTAGAAAATTTGTCTCAATAACTATATTTGATAGGTGTTCTTAGAAAGGAACCATAGAGTATTTAATGAGTCTATCCATGATCATAAAACTATCATTGCCAGGATCCTATCCTTTGCCAACGATAATGTGAACCTTATCCCTTTTTATAGTCGTAAACCTCATCTACAGGAGACCACGATTGCTCAATATTTAGGCTTAAACTTGTTAGATGAGTTTGTGCCTAGGGTAGTCAACCCCAAAGCCAATTTTAAGTGGTACCCACCTCCTATGGGTTGGTTTAAGCTTAATTTTTATGGAATGACTAAGGACAATCCTGGTAGAGTAGGCACTGGAGGCATTGTGCGAGATCATAATGGTAATATGATGCTTGCATTTTCTAAATATTTGGGAATAAGGATGAACAACGAAGTTGAAGCTAGAGCTATGTGGAGAGGCCTTCAAATGAATCAAGAATTAGAAGGTAATTTGATCATATAAGGAGACTCTATGCATGTTATAAATCTCCTCAATAATTGGGAAACACCTCCTTGGAGGATTAAAACAATTTTTGAAGAGGCTAGGATCCTTTTCCAGGTAATACAGGACAAAAAATACCAAACATGTCTTTCAGGATGCTAACAAAGTTGCTGATAAGCTGGCCAATTTGGGTATCGATGGTGAAATTTTTTTTAAATGGGAACATGATGTCCCGAGTGAAGTAGAGGATATTATTCAACAAGAATGCCAAGAATTATAGTCAAATTTACCAATATGGGATGTGGTCGCAAAGCATGTCATATACAGAAGAAATCAATTACCAAAGAATTATTAAGAGTAACTGTCAATATAGAGCTTGTGGGAGTTTTTTTTAGTACTCTGCTATGTGTGTCTACAACTTTTTGTTTCTCCACTGTTTCAAGGAAGGGATCTGTGTTTGTTTCTTTTTTTGTAATTATGATGTAGGTGTGTTTTCTCGGGGTATACCCAAAATGTTGTATGGGAATTTTATTTTTGATAACAGGCTATGTGCCTTACCGGATGTAATGGCTTTGGCGGCATGTAGATTTTACATATATATGATCCTTAGTAAGGACATGTTCATCAACAACCCTGGGTTGATTTTTGTAAAAGGTTTTGGGTCAACCTGTAAAACCCGGTATTAATGCTATAGTATCTTCTCTACAAAAAAAAGAGGTATTATGCAAGCAGTCAAACCATTTCTTAACCTTAGGACCTATATATGTAATTATATCCAAGATCAAAAACCTTCCCATCAAGAGCAAGAGTGAATTAGAAGTTGCACTCAACTATTTCAAATAAATTCAGTATCTATTAAAATAACAATGGGTACTAATTAGGCAAGTGCTAGAGCAACTTCTTACTATGTAACTATATTTCACTAACTACCATTTTAGTTTTTTATATTTTTCTTTTGTAGGAATGATAAAAAAAAATTAACTCCAAGCCCAAGGATAAAAGAAATTTTAAGTTATGCTTCAAGTAGGCTAGAAGGTCCCTACGAGCCACCAAAAATATAGTGGTTTACCACTACCTACTCATGACTAAGGCAAAACTTTTAAAACTAATGATAAAATTTTTATGTATCTCATAGAGAATAGTCTCAAAGAACTCTTGACAATCAAGAATTATACAAATATTCATTTAGTAAAAGTCTCAGTAGATAGCCAAAGGAGTGCTAGAGGAGTATACCCTTTGGGATAAGTCTTTATATCATTTTTTTTGTGATCAAAGGTAATATATATTTCTCCTTTTCTTTGGTTTCATCGGTGGTAGCCTGCCTTGGTCGTGGAAGCGCATAAATTTCTCCCTCTGTCATGTGTCATGGTGTGGGATTTTTAGCTGGAGCGTCATTAGGCGGCAATAGTATTTTCATCATTGGCATTCATTTCATGGGGATCATTCAATTTTTTTTTGTCCCACGAACCAGAGTGTCATTGGGCAGCGATGATATTTTTCAGTGTTCATTTTCGTGGAGATCATTCAATTTTTTTTTCTCTCCCGAATATTTGTTCTGAAGCAGATCGAAAGTTTTCTTAATTACTCTTCTCACGTATTTATTTTTAGATGTTTGAATCATTAATTAAAATATATCTTAATATAATACGTGGCAAGATCTTCTCCAACATTGCATAAATATAAATCTTGGAGTGCAATGATTTTGTTCGTCTTCCTCAATGGTCATTGGAAATGATCTTAGAGCTCAGCGGAGGCCAAATCTCAAAGATTTTTCTCTACACTTCAACTCTAAGCTCACTTTCTATCCATTATTAGGAGCTTCAAATTTCTTATTCAAATATTTATATAAGTTGTGTGAATATTTCTCTCTAAACCAAAGCTTTCATTTAGCATCAAGATTTTTTTTTAATATGCTATAGCTGTGTTGAGTGAATATTTATTCTAGAGCTAGTTCTTTCACGTATCTATATTCTTTTTTTAAATAAAGTGAATTCTTGGTATCCTCTTGACATTCCTCTCTCCTTGTGCCATTCGAAATTTCAAAATCCTTACCAATCGTCTGGTGCATTGTCATTTAGGCAAATAAGGTTTTATTTTTTTATAATTATCTCCTTTTTTACCTCTCAAATGTAGTAATATCATAGGCATATCATTCTCCTTTTGAAGAGTGTCCAGAATAGCCGCAGTGTCTTCCTTGTTGTTCGAAAACCATTTTTTGGGAGTCCTACTTGGAAAGCAGAGCGATATTTTGGAGTGCTCCTTTCTCTTTTTCGTAGATGATTCCCTCGTTTTTCAAAATTCTTTAAGATTTTATTACTTGGTACTATGAGTTATGTTCTACTTTGAGTCCTTCGATGACACATCCAGATCAAGTCAGGTATTTTTTAGAAGTCTTGGAGTACCTAACTCTATTTAAAATTTTTGCCTTTTCTCAAGTTCGATGTTTGGGCCCTTAAAAAACCCCAAGAGCTCTCTCCAATTTCTTCACTATTTGAATAAAATATATTCTACTCAACTAGTTTTTTAAAAAATAGTACCAAATAGTGATCTGTTCTTCACATTATAAGTTATCAAATCAATATTATTGTCTTTTTCTTCTTTAGTGCCTATGTTTTTGGCCACTAAAAAGAAAATAAAAAGACCAGTTTGTAACCTCTTTAGTAAAATTTTCTTGGGGGGTTTTAAGGGTGTCTTTTATGAACCTGTGTTATAGGCTTCAAGGGGGTTGTCAATATTTGTCAAAACTTCTTATTTGTCTATTTTATTTTATTATTTTTTTAAGGAAAAATTCATACTTCATAAAATAAGGGAATATATTTGGATGATAAACTAATTATATGGTTTATTTAAAATTTTATCATAAATTTCATTTCATTTAAATTCCTTGTTTTTAAGAAAGTAATATAATAAATATTTCCTTTATATAATAATAAAAGAAATAAAATATTTTAAACAACCTCCATTATAACCTACATTCCAAGTATTGCACTTCTCAAAACTTATAGTTTCCCTCATGTAAGGGTGGGTTTTTGAGAAAAATAATATATGGTTTCGTAGATAAAAATTTCAATAAAAAGCCTAAGTTCCACGCACCATTCCTCTCGTTATTTATAGTTTTCCTCTCGTAAGGGCGCATACTAAGAAGAATAAGTATAAATGCCTAGCCTAATATTTTTTGCTTCATTAGTCTAACTAAGGAATATCACCCTCCTCATTTACTTATAGTTTCCCTCTCATCAGGGCAGGTAAATTGAGTAGATTGGTATTCCTCTCAGGCTTATGTTTCAACCTTTAAAAGCTTATTTTAATTTGAAGTTAAGGGGGGGATTATTCGTTCACTTTAAATTTTTTTGTTAAAATGAATACAATGAATATAATTTATCCTCTTACCCCTCATAACTATCCTACATGGAAACCCAAAATATTAAATCTCATTTCTCAAAAAGGGCTCACACATCTACTAGAAGAGAAGAAACCTGAATTTGAAAAATAATACGAATTATTTGTTCATAAAGGGCAAATGTTTGAATCAATGGGTATTATAAGCACTGATGAAAATGAAATCTTATGGTTTCACATTACGGATTGTAAAACTCCTTATGAAAGTTGGGAGAAACTAAATAACTTAGTTGGAAAATTAGATCAAATAAGGTCAATGCAATTAGAGGTAGAATTAACAACATTATCTCCTGAAGAATTTAGCAATATTATTGAATTTATCACCAAATTTAAATAAGTCCTTACTCAATTTAAAGGTAGTGACAAGGATAAAAAGGATGAAGAATACATTTATCTAATTCTTTCTAAATTAAATGGTGTATTTCAAATATTCGCAACCATATTTCTATCTACAACAGATGCTCTTGGTGCAAGTTTCAAAAACCCTCCTTAGAAGAATTTTGTGAGAGACTAACTAGAGAATAAACAAAACTTGCAAACTATGAGATCTCTTCATATTCCTCTAAAGCCTTAGTAGCATCCACCTCCACTAAAGAAAATTTCAAAAATAAATAAAGAAGTTCCATAACTTGTACTCACTACAAAAAGAATGGTTATTATGTAAACAAATGCTGGAAAAGATTACAATAACTAGAGGTAACTATGAAGGATTAAAATATAGATAATAAAAAGTAGATATTAAAGCTCTAAATGTTCATGGTAAGACCACCAATACTTCTTCAAATTACTGGGTACTAGATTCTAGAGCAACTCATCACATGATTGCTTCAGATGAGTTATTCTCTTCTATCTCCTCAAGTTCAACATGTAGCATAGAATTTGGTGACTCTTCCTTTATCCAAGTCAAATAAAAGGGTGACATATCCATTGATGGTGGCTCTATCAATAATTTTCTCTATGTTCCAAACATTGCAACAAATCTCCTCTCTGTCTATCATATTTCTACTTCTGGAAAAAATGTTCTCTTCTCTCCAATAGGATTTGAGATAAGAGACTGTCAAGACCCCCACTCTCTTATAGCCAAAGGAGATATTTATCACAAAACTCACCTATTTCACTTCAAAGGATTCAAAAATCTATAAGGGACCTCCTATTTTTTGGCTCATGGAGATCTTGAAAGAAAAATTTGGTATGAAAGGTTTGATCATGTCAGTTATAACTACATAAAGAAATTGAACACCTATGAAATGGTAACATATTTACCTCAAGTATTATATATTGATGGAGTATGTCTAGGATGTGCTCTTGGAAGGCAACATCAAGATCCTTTCCATCCAAGTGTTTCTCTAAAAGCCTCATCCTCTCTAGAGTTAATCCATAGTGACTTGATGTTTTTCCCAGAGCCTTCTTTCAAAGGAGTAAAATATGCTCTAACATTCATTGATGAATTTTCCAGAAGAACTTGGGTCTACTTCCTAAAATACAAAAGTGATGTTCTATCCCACTTTAAAATCTTCAAAGCCTTAGTTGAAAATCAGGCCTCTTACAACATCAAGCAAATTTGCATAGATAATGGGAGGAAATACTGCAGTAATGAGTTCTCAATATTTCTATCAAGTCATGGCATCATTCATTAGAATTTTGTCTCCCATAATCCACAACAAAATGGAATTACAAAGAGGAAAAACTAAACATTAAAGTAAATGACAAATTGTATGCTCCATTCAAGAGATATTCCAAAAGTATTTTGGGTAGATGCTATTAACTGTGAAAACTATATTCAAAACTACACACCTCATAAAGATCTTGACCATTTAACTCCTAAATAAGTATGGACTGAATCAAAACCAAATTTCTCCTTCTTCAATATTTTTGGGTGTACAGCTTGGGCACACATCCTAAAGAAGAAAAGGAAGACTCTAGATAAGAAAAGCAAAAATCTCATCTTTGTTGGTTATTGTGAGGAAATTAAAGCATATAGGCTCCTTGATCCCACAAATCATGAGGTCTTATTTCATAGGAATGTCCAATTTGATGAAACATTCCCTCAAAAATATCCTGAACCATCCTCTTCCTCAATTGAGCATTCTCCTATAGTAGAACCTCAATATAATGAAGAACAAATTTTAGATATTAATTTAGAGATTGATGATCAATATGAGGAACCTATAACTCCAAATAAAAGTATTTACACTCCTTCTACTCCTTCCACTATGACAAAATTGGCCCGCACCATTGTTAAAGAAGCTACTTATTACATCTAAAATCTTCCATCATCCATATTGGCACTAGTCTTGTCTATCAGTCTATTTCCTCTGATCCTCAATCCTTCAAAGAAGCAACTGGTATTAAATAATGAGATGATGCCATGGAAAATGAATTCTCTTCCTTAATTAAAAATAAAACTTGGGATTTAGTTCCCCTACCTAAATGAAGGAAATGAGTTCGTTGTAAATGGATTTATAGAACAAAATATGGGCCTAATGGAGAAATTGACAAACACAAGGCTCACCTAGTAGCCAAAGGTTTCTCTCAAATTGAAGGAATTGATTATGTTGAAACCTTTGCACCGGCTTTGCAAAATGGATTATGTTAGACTGGTTCTTGCTCTAGCTACTTCTTAAAAGTGGCCTATCTTTTAAATGGATGTAAAAAGTGCTTTCTTACATGGGTACTTAAAGGAATAAATATTAATGGAAAAAATTGCTACTTTCACTCAAGACTCCTCTCTTGTTTGTAGGCTAAAGAAGTCTCTCTATGGCCTCAAACAAGATCCTAGAGCTTGGTATGAAAAATGGACTACTTCCTTATTTCCTCAGGTTTTTTACATTGTGCATCTGATAATACAATCTAAATTTAGAGAGATGAAGGAAAAATCATCGTACTTGTTCTATATATTGATGATCTACTACTCACTGGTAGTGACTTCACTCACATTCAGACTATAAAGTACTCCCTCTCTAAAAAATTTGATATGGTTGATCTGGGTCTAGCTCATTACTTTCTTGGGATCCAAATAAATCAAACAGATGCAGGAATTTCATTGTGTCAATAAAAATACACTCTAGATCTTCTTCAAAGATTTAAAATGACATATTGCAAATATTCTCCTACACATTTTTAATCTGGAGTTAATCTAAGTACTTCCTACACATCCCCTCTTTGTGATACAACTCTATACCGTTATCTTATAGGGAGTTTGTTATACCTTAATCATACTCATCCAAATATCTCATATGTTGTTGGCTTAATATCTAGATTCTCTCATCAACCTCATTTCAGTCACTAGCAAGAAGCAAAAATAATCCTTCACTACTTGCAAAGAACTACTCACTTTGGGATCTTATATGAGATAAAATCAATGGATATCATTGGCTACATGGATTCAGATTGGGCAGGATCAGTAGAAGACATATGTTCAACTTATGGCTATATCTTTTGTCTTAGTTCTTCATAAATTACTTGGTTATGCAAAAAACAACAAGCAATGGCCTTATCATCTACAAAGGTAGAATACAGGGTAGCAGTTTTAGCAAGTCAGTAAGCTCTTTGGCTTCGTTAGGTTCTAAGAGAATTTGGTTTTTCCCATGAAAAACCTTTTACTCTTTGGTGTGACAATTAGAGCACAATACATATTGCATGTAATCCAGTTGAGCATTAGTGCACCAAGTACATTGAAATACACATGCACTTCATTATATAGCATATTCAGAATGGGGAAACATACTTGGACTATATTCCAACCAAAAATCAAGTTGCAGATATCTTCACCAAGTCATTTCCTTCTCCAACGTTACATATAGTTGCGAGAGAAACTTGGAGTATTACAACTACATTAAAATAGAGGTCTTTAACATCTCCTTTTATTATTGTATTCTTTGGAGGATGGTTTTTTCCCATGTAGTTTTCACCATCTCTCATATATATTGTAAATGAGCACCTCATCAGGACATGTTTCCGGGATTCATATTTTTTGTTTTTTTATTAAGGACAATCTTTGCCATCCTAAGATATACCTTTTTATTTCATAGCATATGGTTTTTTCACCATCTCTCAGAAAAATTGTAAATGTGTACCTCATCAGGCCATGTTGTCGAGACTCATATTTTTTGTTTAGTTATTAAGGATAATCTTCGCCTTCCGAAGACATACCTCTTTATTTTATAGCAGATGGTTTTTCCCATGTATTTTTTTCACCATCTCTCATAAAAATTGTAAATGAGTACCTCATTAGGCCATGTTGTTGGGACTCACCTCTTTTTGTATTAAGAGGACAATCTTCACAAACCGAAGATATGCCTCTTCCTTTTTCTTTTTTGGCATATGGTTTTTCCCATAGGGTTTTTACCATCTCTTTAGAAAATAAAACATTGTACATGAGTACCTCATCAGACTCTGTTACTGGGACTCATTTGCACAATAGACCCCTAGTATCACTTAAGGGGGGGTGTTAGAATACGTAATTATTCTCTTAAGTTCTACTAGGATATACTTACTCGAGTTTCTACTCCTTCATAAGTCAAGTGATGAGTTGTTGTAATCCAATGGCTCTCAATGATCAACTTTATTATTTATACAAGGTTGATCTATAGAATAATCAATCAATTCTATTTTTATTTCTTCAAATCTTGTAATGCTTTGCAGTTCTACTCTTGGGAAATTCTAACACTACGGAAGCCAAAAAAATTGAAAAGAAGGACACAAGGTCCTCAAAAAAATAATTAATTAAAGTAAATACTCATAAGGAATTTAATGGAGGGGACTCCACTAAAAAAATAAAAAATGATAATTCGAAAAGAATCATCATCATATTAAGAACTAGAGGTTGAGTGCACGAATCAAGAAAAAAGAAGTAGGTGTTAATGGAGGAAAATGTTGTAGCAACATTGATGACAATAAAAAAGACAAATAACTCAAAAGAAATAGAGGAACAAAAGGGGGAAAGACCTCTTAGAAAGCTCATAATCTCTTTGGAAGAGTAGTTTGTATCCCCAATAATAATTATAAAAATAGAGAAAAACCTAGGAGAACCCTCCAACTAATCGAGTGGTCAATTCTAAGAGGCCCAATATTCTCTTAATAAGAATTCTCTTTCCCAAACTAAATTCATCTAGGACAAGTCACCTATAGAAAAAAATTAGGGACTACAAGATCTACATTAATAGGCAGATCACTTGAATTTATTGAAGCATGTATCCAAATAGATATTCATAGAATATGATATTGATAGTTATAAATTCAAAATAAAAAAATTGTGGAAGACCTAAGGATGACAAAAATGACATTAAATATTTCTAAAGAGGAAACAAAATCTCTCTAGTAGTAGGTGGACATACTATTCAAGTGTTTAGAAGAGCAACATGGGGTTTCCCTTATATTAAATAAAAAAGAGGAAGTTGAAGAATTTTCGAAATAATTTATTGGGCAAGAGGTAGAATTTTTCATAAATAAATAAAGTATACAAGAGGAGAAGGAAAATATTGAGTAAAATAACATGATGGAATGACATAAGAGATTGTATAGTCTAATCAAGGTCATTGATACTTACATAGGACCACATTGTAAATAAAGGTCATCCTCTCTGTCAAGTATCCAAACTCATCAAAATAGAGGCTAAAGTAGAGGCACAAACTAGACAAGATTTTGAGTACATCATGGTCAATATCCTTAATAAACTAGCAGAGGATAAAATATATCAAATAAAGTTAACTCTAATGATTCAAGATGAACTCGAATCTATGGGGATAGGGAGACTTCATATAGAAATATCTAACACAAAAAATAATGGATCTATTCCATAAAGAGAAAGTTGAACATACATGTGAAGCACATTATTTGCTACTAAATAATATTATGGTGTGGTTTAAAGATGAAGTAAATATATTGCTATAAAAAGGGATCAAATCCTCTTATGATGAAGGAATTGAGATAATGGAGGAGCAACATTATATTCAATAACTGAAAGAATGTAAGGTAGTTTACTTAAAAAAAATGTTCAGAGCCTTTATACCTGAAAGATATTATGCAAGTGGTTAAACCATTTCTCAACCTTAGGACCTAGATACATGGAATTATAGCCAATATCATAAACCTTCCCATCAAGAGCAATATTGAAGTATAAGTTACATTCAACTATTTCAAATCAATTTAGTATCAATCAAAAGAAGAATGGCTACCCATTAGGCAAGCACTAAAGCAACTATATTTAACTAAGTACACTTTTAGTTTTTTGTGTTTTTATTTTGTAAGAATGATCCAAAAAATTAACTTCAAGCCCAAGGATAAAGGTAATTTGGAGTTATCCTTCAAGTATGCTAGAAGGCCCCTGTAAGCAATCAAAACTATAGTGGTTTACCACTACCTACTCATGAATAAGGTAAAAACTTGATAGCTAATAAATAAAGTTTTATCTAGCTCAAATAATTGATAATCGAGAATTATACAAAATTTTATTTAGCAAAACTATTGATAGATAGCCAAAGAAGCACTAGAGGAGCTTGCACTTTGGGATAAGTCTTTTTATCAAAGATTTTGTGATCAAAATAATAAAGCACAACAAATTAAATTTTGACTAGTCTATAAGATGCATCGAAAAACCAATCATGCATGGATACATGAGTGAAATCGAAAGCAAAAAACGTAGATGAGATGAATTAATGATTTCCTCAATTGAAAATATAAAGACCACCTACCAAAATATGACCATAGTAATTATCCCAGATATTCATTCAAGATGGAGTATGGCCCTAACAATCCCATGTTCATGAGTCATTATAATCAGAGAAGTACGTTATTTAGTGATCAAAATCCTTAGGAAAAGTAGATGGGATTGCCAACTCTAATTGCAAATAATTTTAGATGGACGTTCTCTTGATGTAGTCTATAAATAGCAGTTGTATTAACTTTGTAAAGGATGAACAAGTTTGTAATTATAAGTTTTTGTAGGCTTTCCTTGTATTTCTCTCTCTAAAAGTAATTGTGGTTCTTGAGCGGCTTGTGGGAAATCTCAAACCCCTACTTTTGGCATAATATTTGTAAGAGTTTGCTTGTATATATATATATATATATATATATATATATATATATATATATATATATATATATATATATATAGGAGCCTATGCATATTTTTTGGAATTTGACTATAAACCTATTGTTGCATGTGTATGTGTTTATGATATTTTACCTGAATATCAGATTTTGTTAAGTGTATGTGTGTGAGAGAGGTTTGCATCTATTTTTGGACTAAGTCCCTTACTAGCTTGGCTCTCCTACATGACCCATCTACTTATGCATGCATATAAATAGTAGATCTCGATCATACTTTATTTTATTAAGGAGAGGAAGTATTCACCACTAGAACATTGCATTCAAACCTATTTTTTTGGAAGATCATAGTGGATCTCTATGTGCATTACCCCTTTTTACTTTTATTTGTTGAGTTTTTTAACTTTTTCACACTCTTTCCAATTTTTGAGCAACGAGTGCCTTGAAAATTGAATCTTAACAAGGAGTCACCCTTGTAAAAAACCATTGGAAACCTTCATTTGAGACAAACCCCATATTATTTTTTAAAATAAATAATAAGTTTATGTATGCATATGGTTTTTGCTTCTTATTTTTAAGACCCCTTTTTTTTATTATTTAAAGTAAATAACTTCAAAATTTAAAAATGTTTTTACAAGATATTGTAGTAGTATAAATTTGAGACAGAACATGTTTATTAATAAATAAATAAATAAAAATTATAGAGGAAAGTTCAACAACTCATCATCTACATTTGACATCGAAGACAAATGTTGAATTTAAAAAGCTACTGCCTTGAGCAAAACAATAAAATCATGTGGAGAAATATAGATGTATCACGTGTACTATTGTTTGTCTTTTCTCTGGAAATGTTACAAATAATGAGTCACAATCTTGATAACATGAGACATGGTGTGTGGTGTCCACATCATAGTGTTAGGTTGGTGTTAGTTTTCTGTTGGTGATGCCAACAATTCGTTAGGATTTGTCATATGCAGAGGAAAGTAAATTAAAATACTCCACAGAAAAAGAATTACGCAATCTCTTGATGCTAATCATGGATATTCACATGAGAAATATCTAATTTTAAACATCAATTTACAGTTAATTTTTGAGTTTTCATCACACACCTTAGCCTAATATGGTCCATGATGGTCCTGTACAAGACAGAAGATGACGAAGGCATCTGGAATACTTGACAATTAGTTCCCAGATGATGCTCATTCTTTTTAGATAACAAAATTTCACTAGCAATTGGTCATTGGCCTTAATGAGTATTCACCTCTATTATTTCCATGGTTGGGGTAGGGAACATCGATTTCAACGACAGATGCCATGTGGTTAGAGTTGCCGACTTGTGAGATATTTCGATCATGCGATCACTATAGAATGATATATTATAGTGTTGACTTGATATATTTTAATGATATATTATGTTCACCATGGATATCATATCCCCTCTCATGGTGAATCTCATCTAGAATGTGTTGGGCTCTACTGAACTTTAGATATACCAAAAATGCACCTTAATACAAAATAATTAGAGCCATATAAGAGTGTCGGTCTCTACAAAAAATACATTCAAAAAATATAATAAAACGAGCCATAGAATCCAAATGTGGAGGATAAAAAGAAATAAGAGAATAGAATCTTTTAAAGTATCTATGTTTGTAGTCTTAAGAATTTGATCCAAAAATGTCCTTCCAGATCAACTTCTGAAGACTATACAATCTCATTCTTGCTAGGACCAATAACTACTAATTGTGTTCACCACTAGTACTTCCTAGAAGAAAAAAATATCATTTATATCTTTGGTTTTAAAGGAGTCTTTATGCTTCCAGCATATGTCACCAATAGGATAGCATACATGAATATATGAAGGCAAGCGAACATGATAGATTTTGCATGTGTAAGTGGATAAAACAAATTGGAATTCTATATAATCTCATTCTTGCTAGGACCAATAACCTAAGAAAATAAAATATCCACTAAAGAATTAGAAATGAAGCTAAATCAACTAGGGTTGGAAATCTTAGAGGATAAATGGAACTATGACCCAAATGGTATATTTATAGCATGGCTAAAAAGAGCCAACATATCCAAAAGAATAAGCATGAATCAAGACCTATTTTGGAAAGATATAGGAGTATGCAAGAAGGATTCCTCCACTTACTAAAAAATCTTATATAAGAAAGTAAAATATGTTGAACCTACAATATAAATCAAGGCCTATATGGAAAAAACTAAAAAATAAGCATGGAGTCAAAATAAAATCAAGGCATGGCGAAAATTCCATTAGGAAATAGACCAAACAAAAGCACCTTATGGAAGCCTTGAACTATATGAAGACCAGGTGTTTAGTATGGATTATGATCAATAACACCTAGAAGAGGTCACAATTGAGGCAAATAAAGAGGGAACTAAGTTTTAGAATAAGTAATTATTCTCTTAAGTTCTACTAGGATAGACTTACTTGAGTTTCCACTCCTTTATAATTCAGGTGAACTCTCAGTTATAGTCTACATTAGATTTGATGATTTTTTTTTTATACAAGGATTTGATGTGGAATGAATGGATTCAATGATCAACTTTGTTATTTATACAAGGTTGATCCATAGAATAATCAATCAGTTCTATTTTTGTTTCTTCAAATATTGTAATGCTTTGTAGTTCTACTCTTAGGAAATTCTAACATGGTACCGGAGCAGGATAGATTTTGCTTAGCATTTTATTTTGATGGAAGTTTCTAAATTTGGTTCTTGTTGGTCACGAATATGCCACAGGAAAGGATTTTTATATAAACTGCACCCTAGACCCGACCAACATTGAAAGGCTGGAAGCAAGAAATGGCTCCCAAACCAATCCCCGAGAGTGGGCTGGTTCCCTTACTATTCTAAATTTTGGTTGAAGATTAGGGTTGCTGGAAAGAGATTAAAACTTTGCAGAAAGAAACGGGAAATATGGTCGTAGCCGAAGTTATAAGATCGGGAAGAATAACAGTAGATCACTTAAAGTACAGCAACAACAAGTAATGTGAAGACATTAACTTAATTCTCGCACAACGTATGCAGAAAATCCCTCCAAGACTACCTTCCAGGAATCATACCCTTACAGCAGTATTTAAATCCAATATGCAGAATTCAAATGCAACAGCAATTAAGGAATATGAGTGCTATTAGAAATGTAAAACAAACAGAAAGGAAAATCACCCAAACAGCCGCTTGAAAAATCAGAAGCCAATTCTTTTATTCCTGCAAATGAACTTTCAATTTCTAGCAGAAAACTCCCGATACTTGCAAATGAGATTTACATTGATTTTTATAGAGGGCTGGCCTCTTTGCAGCATTTAAAATTTGCAATAGACCTCCATGAGATCTACAATTTGTGCAACGAAAACAATGAACATGATCCCCTTAATTGCAACCTCGAAGAACCCAAAATTTAAATGCCATAAAGAGTCGGCAGTCTTCATTAAATTGTGTTCTTGAAAATGTGCATGAAATCGTTAGAAAAATCCATGAACAACAGCTTTGAATTAATAAAATCTTCAATTATGGTAGCTTGGGCACGTTCTTCTATTTTGACCGCATTGGAAATCAGTAAAATATTTAATTTTGGACTGCTTTTAATCATCGAAACTCACAAAACTGCATTGGGCCACATCTTAAGTATGCATAATCAATAATGAAAATAAATGTGGCAAAAATGCCAACAATTCTTATCTCTTATTTTTTTTTAATAAGGATTTTTCTTTTCATATCCATTGTAGATTACTCTCCTTTTATCTATAATTTTTTGAAAGTCTATTTATGGTTCTATCTAATTTTTTTCACAAGTTCATTTTACCATTATAGATTCTCCTTATGTTTTAAAAGAAAGAGTGTTGATATTTGCTTCATAGGAAAAATTTTGAAATCTTTTTTGCCATTTTTTCAAAGGTAATATATATTTCTCCTTTTCTTTGGTTTCGTCGGTGGTAGCCTGCATTGGTCGTGGAAGCGTGTAGATTTCTCCCTTTGTCAGGTGTCGTGTTGTGGGATTTCAAGCTGGAGCGTCATTGGGTAGCGACAGTCTTTTCGTCATTGGCATTCGTTTTCATGGGGATAATTCAAATTGTTTTTGTCTCATGAACCGAAGTGTCGTTGGGCAGTGGTGATCTTTTTCAGTTCTCATTTTCATGGATATAATTCAATTTTTTTTTGTCTCCCAAATATTTGTTTCGAAGCATATCGATTTTTTTTTAATTATGCTTCTCACGTCTTTATTGATAGATGTATGACTCATTAATCGAAATAGATCTTAATATAATATGTGGCAATATCTTCTCCAACATTGCATAAATCTAAAGCTTGGAATGCAACAATTTTGTTCATCCTCCTCAACGGTCATTTGAAATGATCTTAGAGCTCAACGGAGGCCAAATCTCAAAGATTTTTTCTCTACACTTCAACTCTAAGCTCACTTTCTATCCATTATCAGGAGCTTCAACTTTCTTATTCAAATATTTATATAAGTTGTGTGAATATTACTCTCTAAACCAAAGCTTTTATTCAAGCATCAATATTTTTTTTGAATATGCTATAGCTATGTTGAGTGAATATTAATTCTAGAGCTACTTATTTCACGTATATGTATTCTTTTTTAAAGTAAAGTGAATGCTTGGCATCCGCTTGACGTTCATCTCTCTCATTGTGCCATTCAAAATTTCAAAATCCTTACCAGTTGTCTGCTGCATTGTGATATAGGCAAATAAGGTATTATTTTTTTATAATTATCTCATTTTTTACCTCTCGAATGTAGTAATATCACAGGTATACCATGATCCTTTTGAAGAGTGTGCAGAATAGCTGCAATGTCTTCCTTGTTGTTCGAAAACCATTTTTTGGGAGTCCTACCTTGGAAAACGGAGAGATCTTTTGGAGTGCTCCTTTCTCTTTTTCGTATATGATTCCCTCATTTTTCAAATTTCTTTAAGATTTTATTACTTGGTACTGTGAGTTACTGTGAGTTACTTGGCAAATAAGGTAATATTTTTATAAGTTTGTAACCTCTTTAATAAAATTTTCTTGGGGGGTTTTAAGGGTGCCTTTTATGCACCTGTGTTATAGGCTTAAAGGGGAGTTGTTAATATTTGTCAAAACTTCTTATTTGTCTATTTGATTTTATTTTTTTTAAAGGAAAAATTAATACTTCATAAAATAAGGAAATATAATTGTATGATAAACTAATTATATGGTTTATTTAAAATTTGATCATAAATTTCATTTCATTTCAATTCCTTGTTTTTAAGAAATAATGAATCGCAATCTTGAGAACATGAGACGTGGTGTGTGGTGTGCATATCATAGTGTTAGGTTGGTGTTAGTTGTCTGTTGGTGACGCCAACAATCCGTCAGAATTTGTCATCTTGACGCTAATCATGGATATTCGGACGGGTACTAAGGGGAAGAGTGAAATGCTTGCTGGTAATCTGGTATAACAGATAGCACCAGAAGCATGCACGAGAAATATATAATTTTAAACATCAATTTACAGTTAATTTCTGATTTTTGATCGCACACATTAGCCTAATATGGTCCATGATGGTCCTGTACAAGCCAGAAGATGACGAAGGCATCTGGAATACTTGACAATTAGTTCCCAGCTGATGCTCGTGCTTTTTAGATAACGACCTTTCACTGGCAATTTGTCATTGGCCTTAATGAGTATTCGCCTCTATTATTTCCATGGTTGGGTAGGGAACATCGGTTTCAACGGCAGATGCCATGTGGTGAGAGTCCCCGACTTGCGAGATATTTCGATTACGCGGTCACTGTAGAATGATATATTATAGTGTTGACTTGATGCACGTAAAAGATAGCTGAATTACAACAGCTACAACAAAAATGTCAATGCGAATCTATTGACGAAGGCAATTGCTGTCTTCTACGCTACTCAAAGGGGGAGGAGGGGGGGCGGCGGTAACCAATTCCCTTCACTGTTACCTGCTTCAACATGTCAACCACCTCATTAGTCCATACATGATTGTACCTCATTAGTCTGTGTTGAAGCTCACCAACCCCACCATTTTCTAACAACCTTGTGAGTTCGTAGACTAAAACCCTATTGATATGGGTCAATTACACACATATAAATACTTAATCTCATTTCCCTTGCAATTCATCCCATTCCCACCTATTGAGGATTCTTCCTTGCTGTCTGTGAGTCCCCAGTTGGGAACTCTTCTCACCGAGGCATGTCAGTCAGTCAATAAGTTAGTCAGTCGTGTTCGCATTCAGCAGGTATTGGAACTATCAAAGGGCAAATCGATTAGTGTTTCTTACTTTCTTGTCGACTTAAAATCAAATAGTGGGGCAGGTGTCGGAATTTATCTATCTCCATGGCAAATTTCCATCTTAATCAACCTTTTTTGAGCTTTCAAGCAAAGTTGCTTTTTGCGTTTGTATGCATCACATTTTTTTCTGCTACGGCCTTGGCGAACTCAGTGCAGACTCACACGTTTGTTGTACGTGTTTTCTTTCCAGAATTTCCTTTTATATGTTTTTCATGGTTGGCACATGCTTCATCAATTATTTCAAGTTAACAAGAATATGATAGCATGATATTAAATTTAAGTGTTTTATGTTCGTGATTATAGATCCAATCCAAGTCCGTGAGAAAGCTCTGTCAAACGCATAATATCATCACAGTGAACGGGCAGTTGCCAGGGCCAACGCTATATGTTAGCAATGGAGACACTCTGATAGTCACAGTCTATAACATGGCACAGTATAACGCTACAATTCATTGGTCAGTATAACTTCGAAGTTATTCTTTTTTTCGTCATTCTTATTCTTATTTCCGGTGGCATATTCCCATGAGGAATTTCGTTCCACATTAATACCTTCTCTATTAATATCGTGCATCTGAGTTGAATCTTCGTCTATGGAACAGGAGTAAGGATTTGATGTGGAATGAATGAATGTGTGTAAATGTTTGCAGGCATGGAGTGCGGCAGTTGCGGACAGCATGGGCTGATGGACCGGAGTATATAACGCAATGCCCAATTCGTCCCGGCGAAAGTTACACGTATAGATTCACAATCACTGGCCAAGAAGGCACTCTCTGGTGGCATGCGCACAGCTCATGGCTTAGAGCTACCGTCTACGGAGCCTTAATTATCTCTCCCAAAATGGGGACTACCTATCCATTTCCCAAGCCCACTCGAGAGATTCCCGTCCTGCTTGGTATGTGGCGCTATGGCTTATGCTACACCATTTTTAGTTAAATTTCTCTATACGCAGCTCCACCTAGTACATGTTGATGAGTAAACAAATAAATCGTAGAATAAAATAGTATTTTCATTCTTCTACTGCATCTTGGTGTAGGAGAATGGTGGAATGCAAATCCCATCGATGTTGTTAACCAAGCAACACGCACAGGAGCATCCCCCAATACATCGGACGCTTTTACTATAAATGGGCAACCAGGAGACCTTTATCAATGCTCAAGTTCAGGTATTATAAAATAATGCATATATTACCTAATGTAATCCTTGCTTTTCCTGCAATGTCAAAGCTTGGCCTCTCTAAACCTACATCTATTTGGTATATGTCAGTCTGTGACTGCGTGTTGAGTGTTGAGGGATGCAGATACGTTTCGCGTTCCTGTGAAGAAAGGGGAGACTAATCTTGTACGAGTCATCAACGCTGCACTCAATACCGACCTGTTTTTCAGCATAGCAAACCACAATATGACTGTAGTCGGCGTGGACGCTTCGTATACCAAGCCCTACACAACAAAGGTGGTGATGTTAGGTCCCGGGCAAACTACAGATGTGCTTGTGGATTTTAGAAAGATGGAAGGCAGATACTACATGGCTGCTCGAGCATATGCAAGTGGTCAGGGAGCCCCGTTTGACAACACCACCACCACTGCCATATTCGAGTATTCCTCCTCGTCTTCGTCTTCGTCTTCAACTCCGAAGATGCCAAAACTCCCCTTTTACAATGACACCAAGACCGCAACGAGGTTTGCAAGCAGTCTTAGAAGCCTGGCCTCCCTCGACCACCCTGCTGATGTTCCGCAGACAGTGGATGAGAATCTGTTTTACACGGTGGGATTGGGGTTGATCAACTGCTCTACACCGTCTTCTTGTGGAGGTCCCAACGGAACGAGATTCGCGGCAAGCATGAATAACCACTCGTTCGTATTGCCAAGATCGTCGTCGATACTGGAAGCTCACCATTTCGGCATCAAAGGAGTTTTCGACAAGGGCTTTCCGGATAACCCTCCCGTCCAATTTGATTACACTGGACAGAATATAAGCAGGAGTCTGTGGTCTCCCGCGAAAAGCACCACTGTCAAAGTGCTCAAGTACAATACCGCAGTGCAAGTAATTCTGCAGGGGACCAACATTTTTACGGGCGAGAGCCATCCCATCCATCTCCATGGCTACGACTTTTACATCGTCGGCTCCGGATTCGGAAATTATAATCCGCAAACAGATCCCTCCAAATTCAATCTGGTGGATCCTCCCCAGCGCAACACTGTGAATGTTCCAGTCAATGGATGGTCTGCCATTAGATTTGTAGCGGACAATCCCGGTAAGCGGAGCATTAGCTAGATATCTTATCTACCTCCCAACTCTACCTTACCATAGTTAAATTGGATTTCAAATTTCATGTTTATATCAATCAATTAACTGACTAGTATTGAGTGTTTGTATCTGTGTTGATGTGTTGCAGGAGCATGGATAATGCATTGCCACCTAGACGTGCACATAACGTGGGGCCTGGCCATGGTCTTTGTCGTTCAAAATGGAGCTGATTACGTCTCTACTCTGCAACAACCCCCTCCCGATCTCCCCAAATGCTGATGGTGATGCTGAGAGAAAACCAAACTCACTCATCCCCTTCCCTTAGCTTATTTTATTATTCTCTTGACGGTTCATTGTCAACGATTATATACTCTTGACTCTAGAGAACAAAGAAAAGGATTTTGGTAGTCTAAGCAGAAATTTCTTCCCTTCTATGCATCTGAAATGCGTTGATTGTCCTTTGCAAATGGAAAGCCTAGGAGGGACGTTACCGTTTCTATATTTGAGTTGTCAACGTGCCACTTGGACGGAGTTAAGTGTTGTAATATGAAACTTGTATTTTTAATGGACGAACATATAAATTTTAAAATTTCAATTTTTTTTAAATAAAGTGATCGGATTAGTTTTTATTATTATAAAACATGAACAAAATCATAATTTAAAATAATATTAAACACGTAAAGAAACTTGTAGTTCATATTTTATAATATACAATTAAGTTCATATTTTATAATATAGAATGGAGTGTTAAAATTGAGTGATCATATGCGTACTAGTCATCAAGTTGTACCTCATCTTTGTTTGTGTGCTTTTCAAATGACATTGTTATACACATTTCATACAATTTCCGTTTCTTAGATGTGTTCAAGGGTCTTCACTTGTAAATTCAAAAAGTAAAAATTTATCTGCCCATGGCTAGTGGGATTTAATGATGTGATATAAATCTTTAAAATCCTATGTACCTTTTAAAATAAGGTAATATTTTAACACATGGGATCCCATTGAAAATAGAGCTTAGATTTATTCTAAAGATAATGTCAAAATGACCTATACTTTTATCCCTCTAGGATTATTGAGCATGACTATAATCATGCACTACCTCTCCCTAATTTCATATGCATCCACAAAGGATGCCTTGGCTAAGGTAGATTTATTTTTCTACTAAATTCCTAGTCTATCTTTTAAAATTTTGAATTAAAAACCTTACTTTAAATTTAGTATACAATAATATCTCTTCCTTATAGACTATCATTTAATAAAATTCAACATCCTTATGCTTTTATTCATATTAGATATAAATATCAAAATAAAAAATAATATACAATTAATATTTTCCATTCTCTCATCTAAATTATGAATTTTTTAAGAAGAAATATTCTAAATTTTGTCTTTTTCAATAGTTGATATTATATTATAAATAAGCCTAAAATAATAATACCAACGGTTAATATTACAACATATTTTTAATTATATTTTCTATTTTACTTTCACTAAGCACAAACATGCATGTATTTATTTTATTATGCACGCAATTATAATTTTAACATAATGCATCTTTTTTTTTTTAATATTATTTTACCTATTATCATCTTAGATTTATCCAAGAAAAAAGTAAATAGTTTACTTGATAACGATATCCTTATAACATTGATTAAATATAAAATTGTATGGAATAAAATTATGTGGATATGTATAAAATATAGTAGTAAATTTCAAAGTTACTAACAATACATACATAAGTTCACATATGAACAAAGCAAACATATAGGTTTAGGACCCCACGTCTCAATATCTTATGATAATAATTCCTAATCTAACAAGTTTATCATCCTTTTCCTTTGTAGCTTTGTATTTCTTTCTTAAATTGGTGAAAGAACCCTTCCCTTGAGTTTTCAAATTTTTACTGGTTTTCAACAACTCAAAGGAAGTCCTTAGGAAGGATCATTCATATAACTCAACTTAGGAAGGACAAGAGTAGGATCTTTCATCCTTAAATTTGTAATGTTAAATTAATATAACATTGCTATTTTAAGTAACTCCTTGAATGATAAATTTATTAATCCTTATATTATTGTCATAAGTTAACCAATTTAACCAACTTATTAAACATATAAATTCTATAGTTCACACTCAAGTAAAAAATCATTCACCCAGGTGTTGTAAGTGAGATGGAGAGGAGAGGGAAATCCTCCAAAAGAGAGGTCCCAGGTTCAAATTTCCACCCTACCAAAAATCTAAATTGGGTATCCAAAATCCAATTGATAATGTTGGTGCAGGTAGGGTTGGGTGCGACTCCGGGTGACTTTGACGGTGTATAACCCCCTATTCGTGGTCTCTCAGACCAAGTCAGCCCCGCAAGGGGTTTTTCGCTTAATAGTAATAAAAAAAAATCATTCAAGCACATTGATAAGATGATTTCTATAATTGAACATCATATAAATATAATATAAAATTTATAATACTCATTATACTTTCCATAGTAAGAATATTCATGATATCATTAAGGGTGCTAATAGTATCTCATTTAGAATCATACAAAAAGTTTAATCCTTAATTTAAGGAAAAGTATAAAGCTCTTGTTTGGATGAGGAATTTGGTTTGAGCCTCATTGGTTAGAATTTATGTGTATGTGGGGTGCTTGACCCTAAGTAGATAAGGAACTTTTTTCCAAATATAAAAAAATAATTAAGGAAATCCCCATATCCATATTTAATCTATGTAATACAAATGCACATATCAAACATACCTTTCTCTAAATAATACACATTAATAAAATTTTCATTAATTAATCCTAAAACTAACATATAATCACAAGATAAATTTATAATCCAAGAATAAATTTTACACATTATTTATTTTGAAGTTTAATCACTTTTGGTCTCCATATTAAAAATTTCTTGGTAATATTTGGGATATATTCACAATAACCCAACCATATATATTCCATGTATTAATCATTTACCTTAAGATATGTTATGTTATTATCTATCAAATTTTCTATATTCGTGCTTAAAGTTTTAATTGTTAGAGACGAATTGTATGTAAGTTGTCCATAAAGGTTGAATTGGATAATAATACTTAAGGAATGTTAGAGGAGTCTAATAAATTCACTATAGCAAGAATTAAACATATTTTAGCAAGATTTTTTATATTCTATCTTATTAAGTAATGTAAGTAATATCAACAAGTGTATGATCTATGAGATATTCCCTCAATATACACTAGATAAAATACCACCAAACGACTAATAGGGATAGCTAAAAATACAACAATAAGATTGGGAAGTAAATATGGTATATGTACATTATATATTTTATAGATAAAGCACATGGTCTCTGATAAGGATTTCATGTGGAGACTAACAATTTAGAGCTTTGTTAGCATTGCAATGATAGAGGTCAAGTTATGAGAGAGGGTGTACAAACACCATAATTACATCAGAAAGGTGCACCCAAAGGTATAATTAGGTAAATAAATAGGTTTTGACAAACCAACTCCTAGTGTACCTTCATATATTTTGAGGTATATATGGAATAGGAAGAGGGATTTTACCATTATTGTGAGAAGGAAGAAAAAGTAGGTCATGAGGGATGACTATGATTGGGATCATACCCCTAACCATTTTAAGGATATCAAGTGAATATAAGGAGGCGAAGGGAGAATAACAAAAGGTTTTCCTTACCTATATGGAGAGAGTAAAGGTGATAAGTGCCCCAAAGAGAGTTATTTTTGAGATAGGAGGAACATCACATAGTCACAAAATATATACATAAATCTATACATACACATTCTTATTGTAATCTAAAGTAATATAGGTTAAAATATCCTACCTTTTAATATCGTATTGTAATAATTTCTAATATAATGAGATCTTCATTCTTTTATTTCCTAGATCAAAGTTTCTTTCTTGAATTGGTAAATATTTCCTTCCCCCTGAGTTTTAACTTTTATATTGGTCTTCTATAACTAAAGGGAATCCATTGATAGGGTCATGATGTACATACCCTTATATCTCCCTTTAGAAAGGAGGAAAGTGAGATCATTGACCCTTAAATTTGTAAGATTATATTAATATAAAATTGCTATATTAGATAACTCCTTGAATGATATCTTTAATAATATTTAAACAAGGTCACAAGCTAACCAATTTAACCCACTTATTAAATATTTGAATCTAAAGGTTCACAATGTAAAATGGATTTGAGCATATAAATAAGGTGGTTTCTATAATTGAACATTATATAAATATAACATAAAAACTACAATACTCATTCTACTTTCCATAACCAAAAAATACAATAGGTAATTAAGTGTGCTAAAATATTTCATTTACAACATACAAAAATAATTCTTCTTAATATTAGGTAAAGTATAAAGTATTTATTAGAGTGATAAATTTGGTTATGTGTGGGGTTTGTCCATACAAGGTGGATTACTTATAATGAATATATTAATGGGATGCTTTGAACAAATAAAAAGATTAAAAATTCTCAAGCTCATGAGAATAATTACCTATTAATATACATATATATCTTTTTTATTTGTTGAAAGCATCCCATTAATATATTCATTATAAGTGAACATTTTTAGAATTAAATATAATTTAAATATGATCATAGACTATACAAAAACCCTTTTTTATGTAATGGTTATTATGGGTTTTGTATCCTCCAAATAAATTGTTGTTTTGATAAAACATAACCATTATACTTCGAAACTATTTATAGTATCATTAATATATTATTATGTACAAATTTATAAGATACATATTATTTCTAAAATTAAAAATACTTAATATTATTATTCTTTGTATTTATTATCAACAATTCCTATTTATCAAGTCAATTTGTATGAAATTATTTTTATTATGCAATTACTATGTTTGGTAGAATCCATTAGATTATTTATATTGTTTATGAGTATAGAAAAACTATAAATTTGAAGGATAATAAGTATTAGCTTTATGTGTTTTTTTGATGGATTTTATTCCATATGTTGTAAGCTATGATCCTATCATGATTGAAAGGGCATCTGCATGAGTAAAGAAATCTAGATATATTTTCAATTACAACATGTATTAGACATCTTTATCAACTTAAAAAACACCTATAAACATGGCTGATAGATGAATTCATCATTTTTTAGTAAGTATAAGATTAATAAAAATTCTATCTTAAATATCAAATTGTAATAATCAAATAAATCTAAAATATTTATATAAAAATTTAATCAATATAAATACACAATAGTAAATATTGTTCATCAATTCAATCTAAATAAAAAACCCTTAAAAAATGATAACCACAAATATTATTCAAATATTTTTAAAAAGCTCACTTAATAGTTTAGTGTTCTTAATTGTTATATAATTATGCCAAACCCTAATGTTGAAGAACTTAGGAAGAAATTTAAGGCATTGGAAAATAAAAATTCTCATCTCCCTAACATCATCACTAGGATCCAGGTGAATACTATTGAGGGGTTGTCCCACAGACCATGGGAATACAGGAAAAAGGAGAATATTTGGATGTAGGGGTGGAGATATGTGAAACTCTTCATACTGAGGAATATGGAAGTCCAGTTCTACAACAAATTGCCTCCCCCCAGTTTAGTCCTAAACAAAATAGGAGCACTATGAAGTCTCCTATATATTTTTGCAGTGAAAAAAGAAGAGGGAGAATATCAAATGCTGAGCATAAAAATTAAAACTGATAATGACATTGCCAATGGAAAATAGAGAACCTTGTTTCAACAGGTTATTCCAGGTTTTGAAGATAACAAATTAGGAAAACCCCCTCAAGGGAGGGGGAGAATAAATCCCAAACAATCTAAATGAAGTTCCTCTCATGGAACGTGAGAGGCCTCAATGGCCTACCCAAACATAGAGAAGTTAGTGCAATAAGAAATCAAGTGAATCCAACTATTATCATGTTGTAAGAAACAAACACTAATGAGATTCAATGAAAAAAAGTAGCAAAAAAAATATGGAATCAAGGGGATATGGTTTACAAATCAGCCAGAGGAGCGTATGGAGGCCTTATGACTTTGTGGGATCCCCGGATAGTAGAAGGCACCATTATTCATAAATATGACAGGGTTCTTAGTGTTTTATTTAAGGAAATAAACAACAACAAGTCATGGATCCTTTCAAATATTTATGCCCCAACTTCAATTCAATGGAGTGCTCTACTGTGGGAGTACTTAGGCAGTCTAAGTGAAATCTTCCATAATGTCCCCTAGATTTTGGTTGGGGATTTTAACACTCCTCTTTACCCTTTAGACAAAATGAGTGGAAATGGACCACCTATCAGGAGCATGGATGAGTTCAATGATTTTGTGAACTCTAACATGTTTATGGATGTAAAACTTAGATGAGCGAATTATACCTAGAGAAATAGGCAGATAGGGTGTCATCTCATTCAAGAAATACTTGACATGTTTTTTCTATCAAAGGAGGCTACAACCTTGTTCGGTGATTCTACCCTGCAAGCCCTTCCTAAAATTTCCTCCGATCATAATCCCATTTTGTTGGATATACCTAACTCTCTGTCCTTCAAGAAACCTTTCATATTTCAATCTATGTGGATCAAACATTCCAGTTTCGAAGATAACTTAATTCAGTGGTGGCAACAACCTTGTCAGGGGTAGTGCAACTTTTAAACTTGCTAGCAAATTAAAGTTTGTTAAGGAAAATATTTGAACTTGGAACAAAGAGGTCTTTGGGAACCTCTTTGAAAATAAAAAATAGGTTGTTGAAAGTTTGAAGATAATTGATCAGAGGATTCAACATGGCGATGTTGATGAAACTACAAGGCAGGAGGAATGGACAAAACTAGCAGAGTTTCATAACATTTTGGCCTGTGAGGAAATCTATTGGAGGAAAAAATCAAGGGATATTTGGTTGAAATATGAAGATTCAAATTCTAAGTTTTTTCACGTCACCATGCTTCGAAATGGAAGCAATAACAAGATAACATTTAAACAAAATAGATGGTTCTATTACTCAGGACTTAACAAAAATCAGAAAGGAGGCAGTAATTTATTTCAATTCTATCCTTGGTCAGGAATAGCAGTGCAATGAGGAGGTCAAATATATTCTCTTACAATCCATTCCTAAAATAATAAATGAGGATATAAATCTTAAGCTTCTATTTCCCTTTTTTGATGAGGAAATTAAGGAATCCTTATTTAGCATGGATCTAGACAAAGCCCCAGGACCCGATGGCTTTCCCCTTCATTTCTATCAAGATTTTTGGGACATCATAAGTGAGGATGTAATTTATACTATCATAGAATTCCAAGCAAGCAATCATATCCCAAAATGTCTCAACTCTACTTTTATTTCTCTAATTCCTAAGAAGCAAACCCCTAAATCTATGGCTAACTTCGAGCCAATCAGTCTGTACAATATTTCTTACAAGATTCTAACTAAAGCCATTACAAATAGAATGAGAGTTGTTCTACCCCACATCATAGATCCATGCCAGGGAAGCTTTGTACAGGGTAGGTCAATATTGGATGGAGTTATCATAGTTCATGAAGATCTGCACTCTACTCATAAGACTAACGAGTCTATTTTTGCCCTCAAGCTTGATATGAACAAAGCATTTGACGAAGCTAAATTGAGACTTTCCGATTGTTGTCCTACTTAAGTTTGGTTTTCACCACCAATGGGTTAATTTTATCAAAGAATGCATTTCTAAATCATGGTTCTCAATTCTGGTTAATGGTACAATTTATGGTTACTTTCAAATTCGTAGAGGAATTCAGCAGGGGGGCCCTATCAACCCCATGTTATTCATCATTATGGCAGAATATTTAGGTGGAACCATAAAAAATACTTGTATTTCAAGGCTAATATCATTAATCAAGGCAAAATATCTCACTAGGGCTATTTCTCACCAACATGTCATTGATGATACCCTTCTATTGACTAAGGCATTGGTGGTTGAGGCCAAAATAATTAAATACATCCTATAACTGTATGAGGATGCTACTGGTCAGAAAGTTAATTTCATTAAAAGCAAGTTATATTTCTTAAACACCCCCATTCAGAGGTAAGGAAGGATTGCAAAAATTTTAGGGTGTGATATAGCAAACACCCCCACTTCATAACTTGGTCTCCCTATTTTCATTGGTTCTCCGAGAGAGTCAATGTGGGATAGGGTTATTGAAATAATTCAAAAAAAACTTGCTAGATGGAAAGGTCATATTCTATCTCAAGTAGGAGAGTTGAACCTCACTAAGGACTCTCTTCAGAGCATTCTAGTCTATTTCCTCTCAGTTTTCAAACCCTTGTGAAGGTTTTCCAAAAAATTAAGAAACTCCAAAAAGAATTTTTATGGACTGGATCAGAGGAGAAAAAAAGGATACACCTTGTATGATGGACCAAAGTGTGTAGACCCAGGGAAAATGGGGCCTTAGGTCTGAGGAGAATTACTCATATAAATTTAGCTTTACTAGCAAAGCATGCATGGCACCTCATTTCTAGTGAAGAAAATGAATGGACAACTATCATCAAATGAAAGTATCTTCAAAATATGGAATTTCTAAGTGACTCAGTTACAATAAGAGGTTCTAATTTTTGGAAAGCAATTTTCAATTGTAAGGAAATCATAAAAAAAATAATAATATGGGTTTTAGGCAATGGTGAGAGGATAAATTTTTGGAATGACAGGTGGGATAAGGAGGAACCAATGATGCAATATCCTAACTTAGCCTAAATCAGAGATATCACAGAATAACTCATTGGCAAAAAAGTCTCCGATTATATGGTTGAGTATAGAGGAAAAATGAAGTGGAAATAAATAAGGATTTAGGGATTTCAAGCAGAATAAAATGATCTTTGTAACATTCTCGAGTAACAGTTTATCCCCATGATACCCAAGGAAGATCAAGTGACCTGGGCTCCTACAGAAAATGGGTAGTTCACTGTTAAATTAGCTTACAAGCTTCTGCTTGATGATGAGGAATTTTTCCTCCAAAAGGACTTAGTTTGGATAAAATATTTAATTCCAAAAATTACAGTCTTTTTATGGCTGGTTATCCAAGGAAGAATTCTAACCATTGATAATATGATGCGTAAAGTTATTTGTATCACTAATTGCTGTTATCTGTGCAGGGGTAATTGGGAGACCATTTATCACATTTTCCTTGAGTGCCATTTTTCCTTCGCTGTCCTAAGTGGAATTTTTTAGGCCTTCAATATTTCCTAGGTTAAACCAGCCACCATATTTGATTTTTTCATCCAGTGGCCTTACCCCTTTTCAAGCCAAAGGATTAGATACATGTAGAAAATTTGTCTCAATAACTATATTTGATAGGTGTTCTTAGAAAGGAACCATAGAGTATTTAATGAGTCTATCCATGATCATAAAACTATCATTGCCAGGATCCTATCCTTTGCCAACGATAATGTGAACCTTATCCCTTTTTATAGTCGTAAACCTCATCTACAGGAGACCACGATTGCTCAATATTTAAGCTTAAACTTGTTAGATGAGTTTGTGCCTAGGGTAGTCAACCCCAAAGCCAATTTTAAGTGGTACCCACCTCCTATGGGTTGGTTTAAGCTTAATTTTTATGGAATGACTAAGGACAATCCTGGTAGAGTAGGCACTGGAGGCATTGTGCGAGATCATAATGGTAATATGATGCTTGCATTTTCTAAATATTTGGGAATAAGGATGAACAATGAAGCTGAAGCTAGAGCTATGTGGAGAGGCCTTCAAATGAATCAAGAATTAGAAGGTAATTTGATCATATAAGGAGACTCTATGCATGTTATAAATCTCCTCAATAATTGGGAAACACCTCCTTGGAGGATTAAAACAATTTTTGAAGAGGCTAGGATCCTTTTCCAGGTAATACAGGACAAAAAATACCAAACATGTCTTTCAGGATGCTAACAAAGTTGCTGATAAGCTGGCCAATTTGGGTATCGATGGTGAAATTTTTTTTAAATGGGAACATGATGTCCCGAGTGAAGTAGAGGATATTATTCAACAAGAATGCCAAGAATTATAGTCAAATTTACCAATATGGGATGTGGTCGCAAAGCATGTCATATACGAAGAAATCAATTACCAAAGAATTATTAAGAGTAACTCGTCAATATAGAGCTTGTGGGAGTTTTTTTTAGTACTCTGCTATGTGTGTCTACAGCTTTTTGTTTCTCCACTGTTTCAAGGAAGGGATAAGTGTTTGTTTCTTTTTTTTGTAATTATGATGTAGGTGTGTTTTCTCGGGGTATACCCAAAATGTTGTATGGGAATTTTATTTTTGATAACAGGCTATGTACCTTACCGGATGTAATGGCTTTGGCGGCATGTAGATTTTACATATATATGATCCTTAGTAAGGACATGTTCATCAACAACCCTGGGTTGATTTTTGTAAAAGGTTTTGGGTCAACCTGTAAAACCCGGTATTAATGCTATAGTATCTTCTCTACAAAAAAAAGAGGTATTATGCAAGCAGTCAAACCATTTCTTAACCTTAGGACCTATATATGTAATTATATCCAAGATCAAAAACCTTCCCATCAAGAGCAAGAGTGAATTAGAAGTTGCACTCAACTATTTCAAATAAATTCAGTATCTATTAAAATAACAATGGGTACTAATTAGGCAAGTGCTAGAGCAACTTCTTACTATGTAACTATATTTCACTAACTACCATTTTAGTTTTTTATATTTTTCTTTTGTAGGAATGATAAAAAAAAATTAACTCCAAGCCCAAGGATAAAAGAAATTTTAAGTTATGCTTCAAGTAGGCTAGAAGGTCCCTACGAGCCACCAAAAATATAGTGGTTTACCACTACCTACTCATGACTAAGGCAAAACTTTTAAAACTAATGATAAAATTTTTATGTATCTCATAGAGAATAGTCTCAAAGAACTCTTGACAATCAAGAATTATACAAATATTCATTTAGTAAAAGTCTCAGTAGATAGCCAAAGGAGTGCTAGAGGAGTATACCCTTTGGGATAAGTCTTTATATCATTTTTTTTGTGATCAAAGGTAATATATATTTCTCCTTTTCTTTGGTTTCATCGGTGGTAGCCTGCCTTGGTCGTGGAAGCGCATAAATTTCTCCCTCTGTCATGTGTCATGGTGTGGGATTTTTAGCTGGAGCGTCATTAGGCGGCAATAGTATTTTCATCATTGGCATTCATTTCATGGGGATCATTCAATTTTTTTTTGTCCCACGAACCAGAGTGTCATTGGGCAGCGATGATATTTTTCAGTGTTCATTTTCGTGGAGATCATTCAATTTTTTTTTCTCTCCCGAATATTTGTTCTGAAGCAGATCGAAAGTTTTCTTAATTACTCTTCTCACGTATTTATTTTTAGATGTTTGAATCATTAATTAAAATATATCTTAATATAATACGTGGCAAGATCTTCTCCAACATTGCATAAATATAAATCTTGGAGTGCAATGATTTTGTTCGTCTTCCTCAATGGTCATTGGAAATGATCTTAGAGCTCAGCGGAGGCCAAATCTCAAAGATTTTTCTCTACACTTCAACTCTAAGCTCACTTTCTATCCATTATTAGGAGCTTCAAATTTCTTATTCAAATATTTATATAAGTTGTGTGAATATTTCTCTCTAAACCAAAGCTTTCATTTAGCATCAAGATTTTTTTTTAATATGCTATAGCTGTGTTGAGTGAATATTTATTCTAGAGCTAGTTCTTTCACGTATCTATATTCTTTTTTTAAATAAAGTGAATTCTTGGTATCCTCTTGACATTCCTCTCTCCTTGTGCCATTCGAAATTTCAAAATCCTTACCAATCGTCTGGTGCATTGTCATTTAGGCAAATAAGGTTTTATTTTTTTATAATTATCTCCTTTTTTACCTCTCAAATGTAGTAATATCATAGGCATATCATTCTCCTTTTGAAGAGTGTCCAGAATAGCCGCAGTGTCTTCCTTGTTGTTCGAAAACCATTTTTTGGGAGTCCTACTTGGAAAGCAGAGCGATATTTTGGAGTGCTCCTTTCTCTTTTTCGTAGATGATTCCCTCGTTTTTCAAAATTCTTTAAGATTTTATTACTTGGTACTATGAGTTATGTTCTACTTTGAGTCCTTCGATGACACATCCAGATCAAGTCAGGTATTTTTTAGAAGTCTTGGAGTACCTAACTCTATTTAAAATTTTTGCCTTTTCTCAAGTTCGATGTTTGGGCCCTTAAAAAACCCCAAGAGCTCTCTCCAATTTCTTCACTATTTGAATAAAATATATTCTACTCAACTAGTTTTTTAAAAAATAGTACCAAATAGTGATCTGTTCTTCACATTATAAGTTATCAAATCAATATTATTGTCTTTTTCTTCTTTAGTGCCTATGTTTTTGGCCACTAAAAAGAAAATAAAAAGACCAGTTTGTAACCTCTTTAGTAAAATTTTCTTGGGGGGTTTTAAGGGTGTCTTTTATGAACCTGTGTTATAGGCTTCAAGGGGGTTGTCAATATTTGTCAAAACTTCTTATTTGTCTATTTTATTTTATTATTTTTTTAAGGAAAAATTCATACTTCATAAAATAAGGGAATATATTTGGATGATAAACTAATTATATGGTTTATTTAAAATTTTATCATAAATTTCATTTCATTTAAATTCCTTGTTTTTAAGAAAGTAATATAATAAATATTTCCTTTATATAATAATAAAAGAAATAAAATATTTTAAACAACCTCCATTATAACCTACATTCCAAGTATTGCACTTCTCAAAACTTATAGTTTCCCTCATGTAAGGGTGGGTTTTTGAGAAAAATAATATATGGTTTCGTAGATAAAAATTTCAATAAAAAGCCTAAGTTCCACGCACCATTCCTCTCGTTATTTATAGTTTTCCTCTCGTAAGGGCGCATACTAAGAAGAATAAGTATAAATGCCTAGCCTAATATTTTTTGCTTCATTAGTCTAACTAAGGAATATCACCCTCCTCATTTACTTATAGTTTCCCTCTCATCAGGGCAGGTAAATTGAGTAGATTGGTATTCCTCTCAGGCTTATGTTTCAACCTTTAAAAGCTTATTTTAATTTGAAGTTAAGGGGGGGATTATTCGTTCACTTTAAATTTTTTTGTTAAAATGAATACAATGAATATAATTTATCCTCTTACCCCTCATAACTATCCTACATGGAAACCCAAAATATTAAATCTCATTTCTCAAAAAGGGCTCACACATCTACTAGAAGAGAAGAAACCTGAATTTGAAAAATAATACGAATTATTTGTTCATAAAGGGCAAATGTTTGAATCAATGGGTATTATAAGCACTGATGAAAATGAAATCTTATGGTTTCACATTACGGATTGTAAAACTCCTTATGAAAGTTGGGAGAAACTAAATAACTTAGTTGGAAAATTAGATCAAATAAGGTCAATGCAATTAGAGGTAGAATTAACAACATTATCTCCTGAAGAATTTAGCAATATTATTGAATTTATCACCAAATTTAAATAAGTCCTTACTCAATTTAAAGGTAGTGACAAGGATAAAAAGGATGAAGAATACATTTATCTAATTCTTTCTAAATTAAATGGTGTATTTCAAATATTCGCAACCACCTTTCTATCTACAACAGATGCTCTTGGTGCAAGTTTCAAAAACCCTCCTTAGAAGAATTTTGTGAGAGACTAACTAGAGAATAAACAAAACTTGCAAACTATGAGATCTCTTCATATTCCTCTAAAGCCTTAGTAGCATCCACCTCCACTAAAGAAAATTTCAAAAATAAATAAAGAAGTTCCATAACTTGTACTCACTACAAAAAGAATGGTTATTATGTAAACAAATGCTGGAAAAGATTACAATAACTAGAGGTAACTATGAAGGATTAAAATATAGATAATAAAAAGTAGATATTAAAGCTCTAAATGTTCATGGTAAGACCACCAATACTTCTTCAAATTACTGGGTACTAGATTCTAGAGCAACTCATCACATGATTGCTTCAGATGAGTTATTCTCTTCTATCTCCTCAAGTTCAACATGTAGAATAGAATTTGGTGACTCTTCCTTTATCCCAGTCAAATAAAAGGGTGACATATCCATTGATGGTGGCTCTATCAATAATTTTCTCTATGTTCCAAACATTGCAACAAATCTCCTCTCTGTCTATCATATTTGTACTGGAAAAAATGTTCTCTTCTCTCCAATAGGATTTGAGATAAGAGACTGTCAAGACCCCCACTCTCTTATAGCCAAAGGAGATATTTATCACAAAACTCACCTATTTCACTTCAAAGGATTCAAAAATCTATAAGGGACCTCCTATTTTTTGGCTCATGGAGATCTTGAAAGAAAAATTTGGTATGAAAGGTTTGATCATGTCAGTTATAACTACATAAAGAAATTGAACACCTATGAAATGGTAACATATTTACCTCAAGTATTATCTATTGATGGAGTATGTCTAGGATGTGCTCTTGGAAGGCAACATCAAGATCCTTTCCATCCAAGTGTTTCTCTAAAAGCCTCATCCTCTCTAGAGTTAATCCATAGTGACTTGATGTTTTTCCCAGAGCCTTCTTTCAAAGGAGTAAAATATGCTCTAACATTCATTGATGAATTTTCCAGAAGAACTTGGGTCTACTTCCTAAAATACAAAAGTGATGTTCTATCCCACTTTAAAATCTTCAAAGCCTTAGTTGAAAATCAGGCCTCTTACAACATCAAGCAAATTTGCATAGATAATGGGGGGAAATACTGCAGTAATGAGTTCTCAATATTTCTATCAAGTCATGGCATCATTCATTAGCATTTTTTCTCCCATAATCCACAACAAAATGGAATTACAAAGAGGAAAAACTAAACATTAAAGTAAATGACAAATTGTATGCTCCATTCAAGAGATATTCCAAAAGTATTTTGGGTAGATGCTATTAACTGTGCAAACTATATTCAAAACTACACACCTCATAAAGATCTTGACCATTTAACTCCTAAATAAGTATGGACTGAATCAAAACCAAATTTCTCCTTCTTCAATATTTTTGGGTGTACAGACTTGGGCACACATCCCAAAGAAGAAAAGGAAGACTCTAGATAAGAAAAGCAAAAATCTCATCTTTGTTGGTTATTGTGAGGAAATTAAAGCATATAGGCTCCTTGATCCCACAAATCATGAGGTCTTATTTCATAGGAATGTCCAATTTGATGAAACATTCCCTCAAAAATATCCTGAACCATCCTCTTCCTCAATTGAGCATTCTCCTATAGTAGAACCTCAATATAATGAAGAACAAATTTTAGATATTAATTTAGAGATTGATGATCAATATGAGGAACCTATAACTCCAAATAAAAGTATTTACACTCCTTCTACTCCTTCCACTATGACAAAATTGGCCCGCACCATTGTTAAAGAAGCTACTTATTACATCTAAAATCTTCCATCATCCATATTGGCACTAGTCTTGTCTATCAGTCTATTTCCTCCGATCCTCAATCCTTCAAAGAAGCAACTGGTATTAAATAATGAGATGATGCCATGGAAAATGAATTCTCTTCCTTAATTAAAAATAAAACTTGGGATTTAGTTCCCCTACCTAAATGAAGGAAATGAGTTCGTTGTAAATGGATTTATAGAACAAAATATGGGCCTAATGGAGAAATTGACAAACACAAGGCTCACCTAGTAGCCAAAGGTTTCTCTCAAATTGAAGGAATTGATTATGTTGAAACCTTTGCACCAGTTTGCAAAATGGATTATGTTAGACTGGTTCTTGCTCTAGCTACTTCTTAAAAGTGGCCTATCTTTTAAATGGATGTAAAAAGTGCTTTCTTACATGGGTACTTAAAGGAATAAATATTAATGGAAAAAATTGCTACTTTCACTCAAGACTCCTCTCTTGTTTGTAGGCTAAAGAAGTCTCTCTATGGCCTCAAACAAGCTCCTAGAGCTTGGTATGAAAAATGGACTACTTCCTTATTTCCTCAGGTTTTTTACATTGTGCATCTGATAATACAATCTAAATTTAGAGAGATGAAGGAAAAATCATCGTACTTGTTCTATATATTGATGATCTACTACTCATCGGTAGTGACTTCACTCACATTCGGACTATAAAGTACTCCCTCTCTAAAAAATTTGATATGGTTGATCTGGGTCTAGCTCATTACTTTCTTGGGATCCAAATAAATCAAACAGATGCAGGAATTTCATTGTGTCAATAAAAATACACTCTAGATCTTCTTCAAAGATTTAAAATGACATATTGCAAATATTCTCCTACACATTTTTAATCTGGAGTTAATCTAAGTACTTCCTACACATCCCCTCTTTGTGATACAACTCTATACCGTTATCTTATAGGGAGTTTGTTATACCTTAATCATACTCATCCAAATATCTCATATGTTGTTGGCTTAATATCTAGATTCTCTCATCAACCTCATTTCAGTCACTAGCAAGAAGCAAAAATAATCCTTCACTACTTGCAAAGAACTACTCACTTTGGGATCTTATATGAGATAAAATCAATGGATATCATTGGCTACATGGATTCAGATTGGGCGAGGATCAGTAGAAGACATATGTTCAACTTATGGCTATATCTTTTGTCTTGGTTCTTCATAAATTACTTGGTTATGCAAAAAACAACAAGCAATGGCCTTATCATCTACAAAGGTAGAATACAGGGTAGCAGTTTTAGCAAGTCAGTAAGCTCTTTGGCTTCGTTAGGTTCTAAGAGAATTTGGTTTTTCCCATGAAAAACCTTTTACTCTTTGGTGTGACAATTAGAGCACAATACATATTGCATGTAATCCAGTTGAGCATTAGTGCACCAAGTACATTGAAATACACATGCACTTCATTATATAGCATATTCAGAATGGGGAAACATACTTGGACTATATTCCAACCAAAAATCAAGTTGCAGATATCTTCACCAAGTCATTTCCTTCTCCAACGTTACATATAGTTGCGAGAGAAACTTGGAGTATTACAACTACATTAAAATAGAGGTCTTTAACATCTCCTTTTATTATTGTATTCTTTGGAGGATGGTTTTTTCCCATGTAGTTTTCACCATCTCTCATATATATTGTAAATGAGCACCTCATCAGGACATGTTTCCGGGATTCATATTTTTTGTTTTTTTATTAAGGACAATCTTTGCCATCCTAAGATATACCTTTTTATTTCATAGCATATGGTTTTTTCACCATCTCTCAGAAAAATTGTAAATGTGTACCTCATCAGGCCATGTTGTCGAGACTCATATTTTTTGTTTAGTTATTAAGGATAATCTTCGCCTTCCGAAGACATACCTCTTTATTTTATAGCAGATGGTTTTTCCCATGTATTTTTTTCACCATCTCTCATAAAAATTGTAAATGAGTACCTCATCAGGCCATGTTGTTGGGACTCACCTCTTTATGTATTAAGAGGACAATCTTCAAAAACTGAAGATATGCCTCTTCCTTTTTCTTTTTTGGCAAATGGTTTTTCCCATAGGGTTTTTACCATCTCTTTAGAAAATAAAACATTGTACATGAGTACCTCATCAGACTCTGTTACTGGGACTCATTTGCACAATAGACCCCTAGTATCACTTAAGGGGGGGTGTTAGAATACGTAATTATTCTCTTAAGTTCTACTAGGATATACTTACTTGAGTTTCTACTCCTTCATAAGTCAAGTGATGAGTTGTTGTAATCCAATGGCTCTCAATGATCAACTTTATTATTTATACAAGGTTGATCTATAGAATAATCAATCAATTCTATTTTTATTTCTTCAAATCTTGTAATGCTTTGCAGTTCTACTCTTGGGAAATTCTAACACTACGGAAGCCAAAAAAATTGAAAAGAAGGACACAAGGTCCTCAAAAAAATAATTAATTAAAGTAAATACTCATAAGGAATTTAATGGAGGGGACTCCACTAAAAAAATAAAAAATGATAATTCGAAAAGAATCATCATCATATTAAGAACTAGAGGTTGAGTGCACGAATCAAGAAAAAAGAAGTAGGTGTTAATGGAGGAAAATGTTGTAGCAACATTGATGACAATAAAAAAGACAAATAACTCAAAAGAAATAGAGGAACAAAAGGGGGAAAGACCTCTTAGAAAGCTCATAATCTCTTTGGAAGAGTAGTTTGTATCCCCAATAATAATTATAAAAATAGAGAAAAACCTAGGAGAACCCTCCAACTAATCGAGTGGTCAATTCTAAGAGGCCCAATATTCTCTTAATAAGAATTCTCTTTCCCAAACTAAATTCATCTAGGACAAGTCACCTATAGAAAAAAATTAGGGACTACAAGATCTACATTAATAGGCAGATCACTTGAATTTATTGAAGCATGTATCCAAATAGATATTCATAGAATATGATATTGATAGTTATAAATTCAAAATAAAAAAATTGTGGAAGACCTAAGGATGACAAAAATGACATTAAATATTTCTAAAGAGGAAACAAAATCTCTCTAGTAGTAGGTGGACATACTATTCAAGTGTTTAGAAGAGCAACATGGGGTTTCCCTTATATTAAATAAAAAAGAGGAAGTTGAAGAATTTTCGAAATAATTTATTGGGCAAGAGGTAGAATTTTTCATAAATAAATAAAGTATACAAGAGGAGAAGGAAAATATTGAGTAAAATAACATGATGGAATGACATAAGAGATTGTATAGTCTAATCAAGGTCATTGATACTTACATAGGACCACATTGTAAATAAAGGTCATCCTCTCTGTCAAGTATCCAAACTCATCAAAATAGAGGCTAAAGTAGAGGCACAAACTAGACAAGATTTTGAGTACATCATGGTCAATATCCTTAATAAACTAGCAGAGGATAAAATATATCAAATAAAGTTAACTCTAATGATTCAAGATGAACTCGAATCTATGGGGATAGGGAGACTTCATATAGAAATATCTAACACAAAAAATAATGGATCTATTCCATAAAGAGAAAGTTGAACATACATGTGAAGCACATTATTTGCTACTAAATAATATTATGGTGTGGTTTAAAGATGAAGTAAATATATTGCTATAAAAAGGGATCAAATCCTCTTATGATGAAGGAATTGAGATAATGGAGGAGCAACATTATATTCAATAACTGAAAGAATGTAAGGTAGTTTACTTAAAAAAAATGTTCAGAGCCTTTATACCTGAAAGATATTATGCAAGTGGTTAAACCATTTCTCAACCTTAGGACCTAGATACATGGAATTATAGCCAATATCATAAACCTTCCCATCAAGAGCAATATTGAAGTATAAGTTACATTCAACTATTTCAAATCAATTTAGTATCAATCAAAAGAAGAATGGCTACCCATTAGGCAAGCACTAAAGCAACTATATTTAACTAAGTACACTTTTAGTTTTTTGTGTTTTTATTTTGTAAGAATGATCCAAAAAATTAACTTCAAGCCCAAGGATAAAGGTAATTTGGAGTTATCCTTCAAGTATGCTAGAAGGCCCCTGTAAGCAATCAAAACTATAGTGGTTTACCACTACCTACTCATGAATAAGGTAAAAACTTGATAGCTAATAAATAAAGTTTTATCTAGCTCAAATAATTGATAATCGAGAATTATACAAAATTTTATTTAGCAAAACTATTGATAGATAGCCAAAGAAGCACTAGAGGAGCTTGCACTTTGGGATAAGTCTTTTTATCAAAGATTTTGTGATCAAAATAATAAAGCACAACAAATTAAATTTTGACTAGTCTATAAGATGCATCGAAAAACCAATCATGCATGGATACATGAGTGAAATCGAAAGCAAAAAACGTAGATGAGATGAATTAATGATTTCCTCAATTGAAAATATAAAGACCACCTACCAAAATATGACCATAGTAATTATCCCAGATATTCATTCAAGATGGAGTATGGCCCTAACAATCCCATGTTCATGAGTCATTATAATCAGAGAAGTACGTTATTTAGTGATCAAAATCCTTAGGAAAAGTAGATGGGATTGCCAACTCTAATTGCAAATAATTTTAGATGGACGTTCTCTTGATGTAGTCTATAAATAGCAGTTGTATTAACTTTGTAAAGGATGAACAAGTTTGTAATTATAAGTTTTTGTAGGCTTTCCTTGTATTTCTCTCTCTAAAAGTAATTGTGGTTCTTGAGCGGCTTGTGGGAAATCTCAAACCCCTACTTTTGGCATAATATTTGTAAGAGTTTGCTTGTATATATATATATATATATATATATATATATATATAAATATATAAAAAAAAATATATATATATATATATATATATATAGGAGCTTATGTCTATTTTTTGGAATTTGACTATAAACCTATTGTTGCATGTGTATGTGTTTATGATATTTTACCTGAATATCAGATTTTGTTAAGTGTATGTGTGTGAGAGAGGTTTGCATCTATTTTTGGACTAAGTCCCTTACTAGCTTGGCTCTCCTACATGACCCATCTACTTATGCATGCATATAAATAGTAGATCTCGATCATACTTTATTTTATTAAGGAGAGGAAGTATTCACCACTAGAACATTGCATTCAAACCTATTTTTTTGGAAGATCATAGTGGATCTCTATGTGCATTACCCCTTTTTACTTTTATTTGTTGAGTTTTTTAACTTTTTCACACTCTTTCCAATTTTTGAGCAACGAGTGCCTTGAAAATTGAATCTTAACAAGGAGTCACCCTTGTAAAAAACCATTGGAAACCTTCATTTGAGACAAACCCCATATTATTTTTTAAAATAAATAATAAGTTTATGTATGCATATGGTTTTTGCTTCTTATTTTTAAGACCCCTTTTTTTTATTATTTAAAGTAAATAACTTCAAAATTTAAAAATGTTTTTACAAGATATTGTAGTAGTATAAATTTGAGACAGAACATGTTTATTAATAAATAAATAAATAAAAATTATAGAGGAAAGTTCAACAACTCATCATCTACATTTGACATCGAAGACAAATGTTGAATTTAAAAAGCTACTGCCTTGAGCAAAACAATAAAATCATGTGGAGAAATATAGATGTATCACGTGTACTATTGTTTGTCTTTTCTCTGGAAATGTTACAAATAATGAGTCACAATCTTGATAACATGAGACATGGTGTGTGGTGTCCACATCATAGTGTTAGGTTGGTGTTAGTTTTCTGTTGGTGATGCCAACAATTCGTTAGGATTTGTCATATGCAGAGGAAAGTAAATTAAAATACTCCACAGAAAAAGAATTACGCAATCTCTTGATGCTAATCATGGATATTCACATGAGAAATATCTAATTTTAAACATCAATTTACAGTTAATTTTTGAGTTTTCATCACACACCTTAGCCTAATATGGTCCATGATGGTCCTGTACAAGACAGAAGATGACGAAGGCATCTGGAATACTTGACAATTAGTTCCCAGATGATGCTCATTCTTTTTAGATAACAAAATTTCACTAGCAATTGGTCATTGGCCTTAATGAGTATTCACCTCTATTATTTCCATGGTTGGGGTAGGGAACATCGATTTCAACGACAGATGCCATGTGGTTAGAGTTGCCGACTTGTGAGATATTTCGATCATGCGATCACTGTAGAATGATATATTATAGTGTTGACTTGATATATTTTAATGATATATTATGTTCACCATGGATATCATATCCCCTCTCATGGTGAATCTCATCTAGAATGTGTTGGGCTCTACTGAACTTTAGATATACCAAAAATGCACCTTAATACAAAATAATTAGAGCCATATAAGAGTGTCGGTCTCTACAAAAAATACACTCAAAAAATATAATAAAACGAGCCATAGAATCCAAATGTGGAGGATAAAAAGAAATAAGAGAATAGAATCTTTTAAAGTATCTATGTTTGTAGTCTTAAGAATTTGATCCAAAAATGTCCTTCCAGATCAACTTCTGAAGACTATACAATCTCATTCTTGCTAGGACCAATAACTACTAATTGTGTTCACCACTAGTACTTCCTAGAAGAAAAAAATATCATTTATATCTTTGGTTTTAAAGGAGTCTTTATGCTTCCAGCATATGTCACCAATAGGATAGCATACATGAATATATGAAGGCAAGCGAACATGATAGATTTTGCATGTGTAAGTGGATAAAACAAATTGGAATTCTATATAATCTCATTCTTGCTAGGACCAATAACCTAAGAAAATAAAATATCCACTAAAGAATTAGAAATGAAGCTAAATCAACTAGGGTTGGAAATCTTAGAGGATAAATGGAACTATGACCCAAATGGTATATTTATAGCATGGCTAAAAAGAGCCAACATATCCAAAAGAATAAGCATGAATCAAGACCTATTTTGGAAAGATATAGGAGTATGCAAGAAGGATTCCTCCACTTACTAAAAAATCTTATATAAGAAAGTAAAATATGTTGAACCTACAATATAAATCAAGGCCTATATGGAAAAAACTAAAAAATAAGCATGGAGTCAAAATAAAATCAAGGCATGGCGAAAATTCCATTAGGAAATAGACCAAACAAAAGCACCTTATGGAAGCCTTGAACTATATGAAGACCAGGTGTTTAGTATGGATTATGATCAATAACACCTAGAAGAGGTCACAATTGAGGCAAATAAAGAGGGAACTAAGTTTTAGAATAAGTAATTATTCTCTTAAGTTCTACTAGGATAGACTTACTTGAGTTTCCACTCCTTTATAATTCGGGTGAACTCTCGGTTATAGTCTACATTAGATTTGATGATTTTTTTTTATACAAGGATTTGATGTGGAATGAATGGATTCAATGATCAACTTTGTTATTTATACAAGGTTGATCCATAGAATAATCAATCAGTTCTATTTTTGTTTCTTCAAATATTGTAATGCTTTGTAGTTCTACTCTTAGGAAATTCTAACATGGTACCAGAGTAGGATAGATTTTGCTTAGCATTTTATTTTGATGGAAGTTTCTAAATTTGGTTCTTGTTGGTCACGAATATGCCACAGGAAAGGATTTTTATATAAACTGCACCCTAGACCCGACCAACATTGAAAGGCTGGAAGCAAGAAATGGCTCCCAAACCAATCCCCAGAGTGGGCTGGTTCCCTTACTATTCTAAAATTTGGTTGAAGATTAGGGTTGCTGGAAAGAGATTAAAACTTTGCAGAAAGAAACGGGAAATATGGTCGTAGCCGAAGTTATAAGATCGGGAAGAATAACAGCAGATCACTTAAAGTACAACAACAACAAGTAACAGAAGACATTAACTTAATTCTCGCACAACGTATGCAGAAAATCCCTCCAAGACTACCTTCCAGGAATCATACCCTTACAGCAGTATTTAAATCCAATATGCAGAATTCAAATGCAACAACAATTAAGGAATATGAGTGCTATTAGAAATGTAAAACAAACAGAAAGGAAAATCACCCAAACAGTCGCTTGAAAAATTAGAAGCCAATTCTTTTATTCCTGCAAATGAACTTTCAATTTCTAGCAGAAAACTCCCGATACTTGCAAATGAGATTTACATTGATTTTTATAGAGGGCTGGCCTCTTTGCAGCATTTAAAATTTGCAATAGACCTCCTTGAGATCTACAATTTGTGCAACGAAAACAATGAACATGATCCCCTTAATTGCAGCCTCGAAGAACCCAAAATTTAAATGCCATAAAGAGTCGTCAGTCTTCATTAAATTGTGTTCTTGAAAATGTGCATGAAATCGTTAGAAAAATCCATGAACAACAGCTTTGAATAAATAAAATCTTCAATTATGGTAGCTTGGGCGCGTTCTTCTATTTTGACCGCATTGGAAATCAGCAAAATATTTAATTTTGGACTGCTTTTAATCATCGAAACTCACAAAACTGCATTGGGCCACATCTTAAGTATGCATAATCAATAATGAAAATAAATGTGGCAAAAATGCCAACAATTCTTAGCTCTTATTTTTTTTTAATAAGGATTTTTCTTTTCATATCCATTGTAGATTACTCTCCTTTTATCTATAATTTTTTGAAAGTCTATTTATGGTTCTATCTAATTTTTTTCACAAGTTCATTTTACCATTATAGATTCTCCTTATGTTTTAAAAGAAAGAGTGTTGATATTTGCTTCATAGGAAAAATTTTGAAATCTTTTTTGCCATTTTTTCAAAGGTAATATATATTTCTCCTTTTCTTTGGTTTCGTCGGTGGTAGCCTGCATTGGTCGTGGAAGCGTGTAGATTTCTCCCTTTGTCAGGTGTCGTGTTGTGGGATTTCAAGCTGGAGCGTCATTGGGTAGCGACAGTCTTTTCGTCATTGGCATTCGTTTTCATGGGGATAATTCAAATTTTTTTGTCTCATGAACCGGAGTGTCATTGGGCAGCGACGATCTTTTTCAATGTTCATTTTCATGGAGATCACTCAATTTTTTTTGTCTCCCAAATATTTGTTTCGAAGCATATCGATTTTTTTTTAATTATGCTTCTCACGTCTTTATTGATAGATGTATGACTCATTAATCGAAATAGATCTTAATATAATATGTGGCAATATCTTCTCCAACATTGCATAAATCTAAAGCTTGGAATGCAACAATTTTGTTCATCCTCCTCAACGGTCATTTGAAATGATCTTAGAGCTCAACGGAGGCCAAATCTCAAAGATTTTTTCTCTACACTTCAACTCTAAGCTCACTTTCTATCCATTATCAGGAGCTTCAACTTTCTTATTCAAATATTTATATAAGTTGTGTGAATATTACTCTCTAAACCAAAGCTTTTATTCAAGCATCAATATTTTTTTTGAATATGCTATAGCTATGTTGAGTGAATATTAATTCTAGAGCTACTTATTTCACGTATATGTATTCTTTTTTAAAGTAAAGTGAATGCTTGGCATCCGCTTGACGTTCATCTCTCTCATTGTGCCATTCAAAATTTCAAAATCCTTACCAGTTGTCTGCTGCATTGTGATATAGGCAAATAAGGTATTATTTTTTTATAATTATCTCATTTTTTACCTCTCGAATGTAGTAATATCACAGGTATACCATGATCCTTTTGAAGAGTGTGCAGAATAGCTGCAATGTCTTCCTTGTTGTTCGAAAACCATTTTTTGGGAGTCCTACCTTGGAAAACGGAGAGATCTTTTGGAGTGCTCCTTTCTCTTTTTCGTATATGATTCCCTCATTTTTCAAATTTCTTTAAGATTTTATTACTTGGTACTGTGAGTTACTTGTGAGTTACTTGGCAAATAAGGTAATATTTTTATAAGTTTGTAACCTCTTTAATAAAATTTTCTTGGGGGGTTTTAAGGGTGCCTTTTATGCACCTGTGTTATAGGCTTAAAGGGGAGTTGTTAATATTTGTCAAAACTTCTTATTTGTCTATTTGATTTTATTTTTTTTAAAGGAAAAATTAATACTTCATAAAATAAGGAAATATAATTGTATGATAAACTAATTATATGGTTTATTTAAAATTTGATCATAAATTTCATTTCATTTCAATTCCTTGTTTTTAAGAAATAATGAATCGCAATCTTGAGAACATGAGACGTGGTGTGTGGTGTGCACATCATAGTGTTAGGTTGGTGTTAGTTGTCTGTTGGTGACGCCAACAATCCGTCAGAATTTGTCATCTTGACGCTAATCATGGATATTCGGACGGGTACTAAGGGGAAGAGTGAAATGCTTGCTGGTAATCTGGTATAACAGATAGCACCAGAAGCATGCACGAGAAATATATAATTTTAAACATCAATGTACAGTTAATTTCTGATTTTTGATCGCACACATTAGCCTAATATGGTCCATGATGGTCCTGTACAAGCCAGAAGATGACGAAGGCATCTGGAATACTTGACAATTAGTTCCCAGCTGATGCTCGTGCTTTTTAGATAACGACCTTTCACTGGCAATTTGTCATTGGCCTTAATGAGTATTCGCCTCTATTATTTCCATGGTTGGGTAGGGAACATCGGTTTCAACGGCAGATGCCATGTGGTGAGAGTCCCCGACTTGCGAGATATTTCGATTACGCGGTCACTGTAGAATGATATATTATAGTGTTGACTTGATGCACGTAAAAGATAGCTGAATTACAACAGCTACAACAAAAATGTCAATGCGAATCTATTGACGAAGGCAATTGCTGTCTTCTACGCTACTCAAAGGGGGAGGAGGGGGGGCGGCGGTAACCAATTCCCTTCACTGTTACCTGCTTCAACATGTCAACCACCTCATTAGTCCATACATGATTGTACCTCATTAGTCTGTGTTGAAGCTCACCAACCCCACCATTTTCTAACAACCTTGTGAGTTCGTAGACTAAAACCCTATTGATATGGGTCAATTACACACATATAAATACTTAATCTCATTTCCCTTGCAATTCATCCCATTCCCACCTATTGAGGATTCTTCCTTGCTGTCTGTGAGTCCCCAGTTGGGAACTCTTCTCACCGAGGCATGTCAGTCAGTCAATAAGTTAGTCAGTCGTGTTCGCATTCAGCAGGTATTGGAACTATCAAAGGGCAAATCGATTAGTGTTTCTTACTTTCTTGTCGACTTAAAATCAAATAGTGGGGCAGGTGTCGGAATTTATCTATCTCCATGGCAAATTTCCATCTTAATCAACCTTTTTTGAGCTTTCAAGCAAAGTTGCTTTTTGCGTTTGTATGCATCACATTTTTTTCTGCTACGGCCTTGGCGAACTCAGTGCAGACTCACACGTTTGTTGTACGTGTTTTCTTTCCAGAATTTCCTTTTATATGTTTTTCATGGTTGGCACATGCTTCATCAATTATTTCAAGTTAACAAGAATATGATAGCATGATATTAAATTTAAGTGTTTTATGTTCGTGATTATAGATCCAATCCAAGTCCGTGAGAAAGCTCTGTCAAACGCATAATATCATCACAGTGAACGGGCAGTTGCCAGGGCCAACGCTATATGTTAGCAATGGAGACACTCTGATAGTCACAGTCTATAACATGGCACAGTATAACGCTACAATTCATTGGTCAGTATAACTTCGAAGTTATTCTTTTTTTCGTCATTCTTATTCTTATTTCCGGTGGCATATTCCCATGAGGAATTTCGTTCCACATTAATACCTTCTCTATTAATATCGTGCATCTGAGTTGAATCTTCGTCTATGGAACAGGAGTAAGGATTTGATGTGGAATGAATGAATGTGTGTAAATGTTTGCAGGCATGGAGTGCGGCAGTTGCGGACAGCATGGGCTGATGGACCGGAGTATATAACGCAATGCCCAATTCGTCCCGGCGAAAGTTACACGTATAGATTCACAATCACTGGCCAAGAAGGCACTCTCTGGTGGCATGCGCACAGCTCATGGCTTAGAGCTACCGTCTACGGAGCCTTAATTATCTCTCCCAAAATGGGGACTACCTATCCATTTCCCAAGCCCACTCGAGAGATTCCCGTCCTGCTTGGTATGTGGCGCTATGGCTTATGCTACACCATTTTTAGTTAAATTTCTCTATACGCAGCTCCACCTAGTACATGTTGATGAGTAAACAAATAAATCGTAGAATAAAATAGTATTTTCATTCTTCTACTGCATCTTGGTGTAGGAGAATGGTGGAATGCAAATCCCATCGATGTTGTTAACCAAGCAACACGCACAGGAGCATCCCCCAATACATCGGACGCTTTTACTATAAATGGGCAACCAGGAGACCTTTATCAATGCTCAAGTTCAGGTATTATAAAATAATGCATATATTACCTAATGTAATCCTTGCTTTTCCTGCAATGTCAAAGCTTGGCCTCTCTAAACCTACATCTATTTGGTATATGTCAGTCTGTGACTGCGTGTTGAGTGTTGAGGGATGCAGATACGTTTCGCGTTCCTGTGAAGAAAGGGGAGACTAATCTTGTACGAGTCATCAACGCTGCACTCAATACCGACCTGTTTTTCAGCATAGCAAACCACAATATGACTGTAGTCGGCGTGGACGCTTCGTATACCAAGCCCTACACAACAAAGGTGGTGATGTTAGGTCCCGGGCAAACTACAGATGTGCTTGTGGATTTTAGAAAGATGGAAGGCAGATACTACATGGCTGCTCGAGCATATGCAAGTGGTCAGGGAGCCCCGTTTGACAACACCACCACCACTGCCATATTCGAGTATTCCTCCTCGTCTTCGTCTTCGTCTTCAACTCCGAAGATGCCAAAACTCCCCTTTTACAATGACACCAAGACCGCAACGAGGTTTGCAAGCAGTCTTAGAAGCCTGGCCTCCCTCGACCACCCTGCTGATGTTCCGCAGACAGTGGATGAGAATCTGTTTTACACGGTGGGATTGGGGTTGATCAACTGCTCTACACCGTCTTCTTGTGGAGGTCCCAACGGAACGAGATTCGCGGCAAGCATGAATAACCACTCGTTCGTATTGCCAAGATCGTCGTCGATACTGGAAGCTCACCATTTCGGCATCAAAGGAGTTTTCGACAAGGGCTTTCCGGATAACCCTCCCGTCCAATTTGATTACACTGGACAGAATATAAGCAGGAGTCTGTGGTCTCCCGCGAAAAGCACCACTGTCAAAGTGCTCAAGTACAATACCGCAGTGCAAGTAATTCTGCAGGGGACCAACATTTTTACGGGCGAGAGCCATCCCATCCATCTCCATGGCTACGACTTTTACATCGTCGGCTCCGGATTCGGAAATTATAATCCGCAAACAGATCCCTCCAAATTCAATCTGGTGGATCCTCCCCAGCGCAACACTGTGAATGTTCCAGTCAATGGATGGTCTGCCATTAGATTTGTAGCGGACAATCCCGGTAAGCGGAGCATTAGCTAGATATCTTATCTACCTCCCAACTCTACCTTACCATAGTTAAATTGGATTTCAAATTTCATGTTTATATCAATCAATTAACTGACTAGTATTGAGTGTTTGTATCTGTGTTGATGTGTTGCAGGAGCATGGATAATGCATTGCCACCTAGACGTGCACATAACGTGGGGCCTGGCCATGGTCTTTGTCGTTCAAAATGGAGCTGATTACGTCTCTACTCTGCAACAACCCCCTCCCGATCTCCCCAAATGCTGATGGTGATGCTGAGAGAAAACCAAACTCACTCATCCCCTTCCCTTAGCTTATTTTATTATTCTCTTGACGGTTCATTGTCAACGATTATATACTCTTGACTCTAGAGAACAAAGAAAAGGATTTTGGTAGTCTAAGCAGAAATTTCTTCCCTTCTATGCATCTGAAATGCGTTGATTGTCCTTTGCAAATGGAAAGCCTAGGAGGGACGTTACCGTTTCTATATTTGAGTTGTCAACGTGCCACTTGGACGGAGTTAAGTGTTGTAATATGAAACTTGTATTTTTAATGGACGAACATATAAATTTTAAAATTTCAATTTTTTTTAAATAAAGTGATCGGATTAGTTTTTATTATTATAAAACATGAACAAAATCATAATTTAAAATAATATTAAACACGTAAAGAAACTTGTAGTTCATATTTTATAATATACAATTAAGTTCATATTTTATAATATAGAATGGAGTGTTAAAATTGAGTGATCATATGCGTACTAGTCATCAAGTTGTACCTCATCTTTGTTTGTGTGCTTTTCAAATGACATTGTTATACACATTTCATACAATTTCCGTTTCTTAGATGTGTTCAAGGGTCTTCACTTGTAAATTCAAAAAGTAAAAATTTATCTGCCCATGGCTAGTGGGATTTAATGATGTGATATAAATCTTTAAAATCCTATGTACCTTTTAAAATAAGGTAATATTTTAACACATGGGATCCCATTGAAAATAGAGCTTAGATTTATTCTAAAGATAATGTCAAAATGACCTATACTTTTATCCCTCTAGGATTATTGAGCATGACTATAATCATGCACTACCTCTCCCTAATTTCATATGCATCCACAAAGGATGCCTTGGCTAAGGTAGATTTATTTTTCTACTAAATTCCTAGTCTATCTTTTAAAATTTTGAATTAAAAACCTTACTTTAAATTTAGTATACAATAATATCTCTTCCTTATAGACTATCATTTAATAAAATTCAACATCCTTATGCTTTTATTCATATTAGATATAAATATCAAAATAAAAAATAATATACAATTAATATTTTCCATTCTCTCATCTAAATTATGAATTTTTTAAGAAGAAATATTCTAAATTTTGTCTTTTTCAATAGTTGATATTATATTATAAATAAGCCTAAAATAATAATACCAACGGTTAATATTACAACATATTTTTAATTATATTTTCTATTTTACTTTCACTAAGCACAAACATGCATGTATTTATTTTATTATGCACGCAATTATAATTTTAACATAATGCATCTTTTTTTTTTTAATATTATTTTACCTATTATCATCTTAGATTTATCCAAGAAAAAAGTAAATAGTTTACTTGATAACGATATCCTTATAACATTGATTAAATATAAAATTGTATGGAATAAAATTATGTGGATATGTATAAAATATAGTAGTAAATTTCAAAGTTACTAACAATACATACATAAGTTCACATATGAACAAAGCAAACATATAGGTTTAGGACCCCACGTCTCAATATCTTATGATAATAATTCCTAATCTAACAAGTTTATCATCCTTTTCCTTTGTAGCTTTGTATTTCTTTCTTAAATTGGTGAAAGAACCCTTCCCTTGAGTTTTCAAATTTTTACTGGTTTTCAACAACTCAAAGGAAGTCCTTAGGAAGGATCATTCATATAACTCAACTTAGGAAGGACAAGAGTAGGATCTTTCATCCTTAAATTTGTAATGTTAAATTAATATAACATTGCTATTTTAAGTAACTCCTTGAATGATAAATTTATTAATCCTTATATTATTGTCATAAGTTAACCAATTTAACCAACTTATTAAACATATAAATTCTATAGTTCACACTCAAGTAAAAAATCATTCACCCAGGTGTTGTAAGTGAGATGGAGAGGAGAGGGAAATCCTCCAAAAGAGAGGTCCCAGGTTCAAATTTCCACCCTACCAAAAATCTAAATTGGGTATCCAAAATCCAATTGATAATGTTGGTGCAGGTAGGGTTGGGTGCGACTCCCGGGTGACTTTGACGGTGTATAACCCCCTATTCGTGGTCTCTCAGACCAAGTCAGCCCCGCAAGGGGTTTTTCGCTTAATAGTAATAAAAAAAAATCATTCAAGCACATTGATAAGATGATTTCTATAATTGAACATCATATAAATATAATATAAAATTTATAATACTCATTATACTTTCCATAGTAAGAATATTCATGATATCATTAAGGGTGCTAATAGTATCTCATTTAGAATCATACAAAAAGTTTAATCCTTAATTTAAGGAAAAGTATAAAGCTCTTGTTTGGATGAGGAATTTGGTTTGAGCCTCATTGGTTAGAATTTATGTGTATGTGGGGTGCTTGACCCTAAGTAGATAAGGAACTTTTTTCCAAATATAAAAAAATAATTAAGGAAATCCCCATATCCATATTTAATCTATGTAATACAAATGCACATATCAAACATACCTTTCTCTAAATAATACACATTAATAAAATTTTCATTAATTAATCCTAAAACTAACATATAATCACAAGATAAATTTATAATCCAAGAATAAATTTTACACATTATTTATTTTGAAGTTTAATCACTTTTGGTCTCCATATTAAAAATTTCTTGGTAATATTTGGGATATATTCACAATAACCCAACCATATATATTCCATGTATTAATCATTTACCTTAAGATATGTTATGTTATTATCTATCAAATTTTCTATATTCGTGCTTAAAGTTTTAATTGTTAGAGACGAATTGTATGTAAGTTGTCCATAAAGGTTGAATTGGATAATAATACTTAAGGAATGTTAGAGGAGTCTAATAAATTCACTATAGCAAGAATTAAACATATTTTAGCAAGATTTTTTATATTCTATCTTATTAAGTAATGTAAGTAATATCAACAAGTGTATGATCTATGAGATATTCCCTCAATATACACTAGATAAAATACCACCAAACGACTAATAGGGATAGCTAAAAATACAACAATAAGATTGGGAAGTAAATATGGTATATGTACATTATATATTTTATAGATAAAGCACATGGTCTCTGATAAGGATTTCATGTGGAGACTAACAATTTAGAGCTTTGTTAGCATTGCAATGATAGAGGTCAAGTTATGAGAGAGGGTGTACAAACACCATAATTACATCAGAAAGGTGCACCCAAAGGTATAATTAGGTAAATAAATAGGTTTTGACAAACCAACTCCTAGTGTACCTTCATATATTTTGAGGTATATATGGAATAGGAAGAGGGATTTTACCATTATTGTGAGAAGGAAGAAAAAGTAGGTCATGAGGGATGACTATGATTGGGATCATACCCCTAACCATTTTAAGGATATCAAGTGAATATAAGGAGGCGAAGGGAGAATAACAAAAGGTTTTCCTTACCTATATGGAGAGAGTAAAGGTGATAAGTGCCCCAAAGAGAGTTATTTTTGAGATAGGAGGAACATCACATAGTCACAAAATATATACATAAATCTATACATACACATTCTTATTGTAATCTAAAGTAATATAGGTTAAAATATCCTACCTTTTAATATCGTATTGTAATAATTTCTAATATAATGAGATCTTCATTCTTTTATTTCCTAGATCAAAGTTTCTTTCTTGAATTGGTAAATATTTCCTTCCCCCTGAGTTTTAACTTTTATATTGGTCTTCTATAACTAAAGGGAATCCATTGATAGGGTCATGATGTACATACCCTTATATCTCCCTTTAGAAAGGAGGAAAGTGAGATCATTGACCCTTAAATTTGTAAGATTATATTAATATAAAATTGCTATATTAGATAACTCCTTGAATGATATCTTTAATAATATTTAAACAAGGTCACAAGCTAACCAATTTAACCCACTTATTAAATATTTGAATCTAAAGGTTCACAATGTAAAATGGATTTGAGCATATAAATAAGGTGGTTTCTATAATTGAACATTATATAAATATAACATAAAAACTACAATACTCATTCTACTTTCCATAACCAAAAAATACAATAGGTAATTAAGTGTGCTAAAATATTTCATTTACAACATACAAAAATAATTCTTCTTAATATTAGGTAAAGTATAAAGTATTTATTAGAGTGATAAATTTGGTTATGTGTGGGGTTTGTCCATACAAGGTGGATTACTTATAATGAATATATTAATGGGATGCTTTGAACAAATAAAAAGATTAAAAATTCTCAAGCTCATGAGAATAATTACCTATTAATATACATATATATCTTTTTTATTTGTTGAAAGCATCCCATTAATATATTCATTATAAGTGAACATTTTTAGAATTAAATATAATTTAAATATGATCATAGACTATACAAAAACCCTTTTTTATGTAATGGTTATTATGGGTTTTGTATCCTCCAAATAAATTGTTGTTTTGATAAAACATAACCATTATACTTCGAAACTATTTATAGTATCATTAATATATTATTATGTACAAATTTATAAGATACATATTATTTCTAAAATTAAAAATACTTAATATTATTATTCTTTGTATTTATTATCAACAATTCCTATTTATCAAGTCAATTTGTATGAAATTATTTTTATTATGCAATTACTATGTTTGGTAGAATCCATTAGATTATTTATATTGTTTATGAGTATAGAAAAACTATAAATTTGAAGGATAATAAGTATTAGCTTTATGTGTTTTTTTGATGGATTTTATTCCATATGTTGTAAGCTATGATCCTATCATGATTGAAAGGGCATCTGCATGAGTAAAGAAATCTAGATATATTTTCAATTACAACATGTATTAGACATCTTTATCAACTTAAAAAACACCTATAAACATGGCTGATAGATGAATTCATCATTTTTTAGTAAGTATAAGATTAATAAAAATTCTATCTTAAATATCAAATTGTAATAATCAAATAAATCTAAAATATTTATATAAAAATTTAATCAATATAAATACACAATAGTAAATATTGTTCATCAATGCAATCTAAATAAAAAACGCTTAAAAAATGATAACCACAAATATTATTCAAATATTTTTAAAAAGCTCACTTAATAGTTTAGTGTTCTTAATTGTTATATAATTATGCTTTCATAAAAATATTATTTTATTAGAAAATATTCATTTATTCTAATCTTTAAAATAAGGATACATGGGTCAAATAATTCATAAAAACATTCTAGCAAATTGAAAAATAGTAAAATACTTTTATGTAAGATACTAAATATAATTCATTATAAGTGAACATTTTTAGAATTAAATATAATTTGGATATGATCATAGACTATACAAAATCCCTTTTTTATCTAATGGTTATTATGGGTTTTGTATCCTCCACATAAATTGTTATTTTGATAAAACATAACCATTATACTTCAAAACTATTTATAGTATCATTAATCTATTATTATATACGACTTTATGAAGATACGTATTATTTCCAAAATTAAAAATACTTAATATTATTTCTAATGGTAATAATGTGGGTTATATATCAACCCATTCTTAGAGAAAATAAAAAATATGAACTAAACTAGAAAAAAAATGTATGAATATTATGCATTCTCCTCATTTGAATAGAAATCAATAATTTTACATAGTAAAATAAATGTTTTAACCTCTTGTGTTTGTATTTATCAATATTTTTTTGTGTGGAAAACATCTCAAAAGGGATGCCACTTTCGAGTAAGACCCATGGAGGTAGGGGTATCCATTCCACCAAAATCGCCTAGGGCTCGAACATGGCCTACCACCTTTGACATACTCAAGGAGAAAACAAACACACAATAAGATTTAAAATAAATAAATAAAAATAAAAATAATAAAATAAAATAAAAAATATTCTCCTTGAGTGTGTCAAAAATATAAAGCACAACCAAACACACATACAATAAGATAAAAAAAAAACACAACATTAACCACATAGAAAAAATACAAGAACAACATAACAAAACACAAACATGAAAAAAACAATAGAACACTACAAAGACATAACCAACAAAAAAATGAAAAACCAAAACCTAAAAAGTTAAAAAAAAATAAAAATAAAAAACAACCAACAACAGACAATAAACAAAACTAAAAAACATGGAAAACACTCACACACACAAATATGAAACAACACAAACATACATAAAAAAAAGAACAAGAACAACAAAAATACAAGAACAATAACAAAAAAGTAAAAAATATATAAAACAACAAAAACACAAGAACATTAAAAACAACACAAAGAACATAAAAATAAAACAAAACAAAAAAAGAAAAAAAATTGAACATAACAATGACCTTTCTAGAACAAAATACTTTTAAGACAAGAATCAATATAGGAAACAAAAAAAATAATAGTTTGAGCTAGGGAACTAAAATACCCTGACCAAACCAAAGAGAAGCAAAAATAAAACAAGAAGAAACTAGGTACCTTCAAAACTGGAGCCGTCCAAAGAAATGATAGAAATAAGAGCTTCCCTTCTTTGTGAAGGCCACCATTTAGGAGGGTGTCCATAACAAGTAAGATAACCTTTGTCCAATACCAATTAGCTAAAGCATAGACACTCTTATTTTGATCTATGATCACATGATTGTAATTAAATTTTAAAAATCCCATCTGGATTAATTGAATTTTCTCAATAATTCTTTTTATGCTCCAATCAACCTTATGATTCTTAGGAGTCTTCAAAAGATTAATTATGATTTGAGAGTCAGACTCAACTAACACCTTTTCCCAACCAAACTTAGTAGCCTCTTGAAGGCCTTTGAGGATACCATACCCCTCAACAAGGTTATTGGAAAGAATACCCAAATTCTTAGCAAAAGTAAAAACTAGGGAGCCATCTCAAAATCTACCAATTTCTCTCACACTAGATTTTCCAGGGTTCCCTCTAGAGTCTCCATCAGTATTGACTTTACCAAAATCCTTAGGAGGATATTGCCAATTTCTAGTCCTATCCATCTTACAAATACTCACATTCCATTTAAGTTGGTCGCCCTTAGAATATTTAATCTTCAATTTTTGCATCACTTGATCTCATATTTAGTGGAATTTCTAGGGGTGATTAAGGAGATGATGAACTTATTCAACTAATTTGGCTATGGTCTTTTGCCAAATATAGTGAATATCCTTCCTATATTTATTAAAAATTTGGTTGTTCCTTTCATTCTAGATATTCCAAAGAAGAATGGTAGAACACATCCAAACTAACTACCTAATAAAATGATCAACACCCTCTCGTTTAGGCCAATCCCTCCAAATCTATTCAAAAGTAAAAAATTGAACCACTGCAAGCCAAGTAAAGTGGTCATTCTCATCCATAGCTTAGATTCTAAAGTACACTCAATAAAAATATGACTGAGGGTTTCTACATTCTCTCCACACATTTCATATTTAAAAGGGCCATGAAAACCATGCTTCATAAGTTGCTCACTAGTAAGTACCCTACAATGCAATAAAAGCCAAGTAAATAACCTCACCTTAGGCTAGAGCTTTTGAGCCCGCAACTGATAAAATATGTCAGTAGGTTGGTTGGAATTATTATGGCATAAGGTCAAATAACCTTGAGAAATTGAATACTCACCCTTAGTAGTGTTGTTCCATCGAAAATAATCTTTTTCATGGGACCAAGAGAAATATCTCATATGAAGGATGCCTTGGATATCTTGTCTTTGCCTTTCTAGGATTTGAATAGGCTAGTCCTCAATAGGGATCCAATATCTACCAAGCATTGAATTACTAGTATGGTATCAATAATAATTAGTCACCTTTATCCAGCTTAGCTCGGTGAAGCTCCTCCATCCAAGGCCTCCAATTAGAAAACCGAGTTATCAAAGGCTTGTGACCATCCCAAGAATATATCCAAAAATTTCCCGATGACCATTATGAATGATCCAAAATTAATTTTTATTTATCAATTCCACACCATTCTTAAGAACTTCTAAAATAGAACCTTTGGTAGGTAGTTGATAGTGAACAAGGTCTTCAGGACTTTTATTCTCAGTATATTTAGCACAAATATTATTCGCCCAAAGAACATTGGGGTTATGCAACATCCTCCAATATAAATTAGCAGCTAAAGATTTATTGTTATTAATAGAGGATTGGAATCCTAACCCCCCTTCATTCTTAGGAAGACATAAAGTATCCCATTTCACCAAGACCCATTTTATTTTTTCCTTAGTACCACTACAACCTTTGGGATATTCAACATGGAAGAAACATAAATATGAATATATTGAAGGAATAATTTTACCAAGGTGATTCTACCCCTAGAAGAAAGCCACCTGTTGGTCCACTTTCCAATTTTCTTCTTGACTTTGTCCAACAACCAATTTCAATATTTTTTTTGCCTTTGAATATTGATGGGAATACCTAAATAAGTGATCGAAAGGGAGGACTTTTTATATCTTAATTTATCCAAGACCATGGATTCCTATCTAGTAGAGTAGTGAAAGAAAACAACTTTAGATTTATATTCATTGATCAACTGCCCAGTAGCCTTAGAAAAATAGCTAATAATTTGCATAAAATTAGAAACTTCTTTAACTCTAGCTTTACCTAAAATAGTAGTCATCAAAAAATTGAAGATGAGAGATATCTCTAGCTCCATAAGCAATGGTAACTCCCTCAAGGGTCTTGTTTTTCCTTTTTTTTTGGTTATAGTCCTACCAAAGCATTCAGCAAGAATGATCAATAAATAAGGGGATAGAGGGTCACCTTGCC